>OX465291.1:34758987-35958987 GCA_949987695.1 Merzomyia westermanni | reverse complement strand
AGTAATATTACATGTCGGGAAGTTTCGAGAATGTTTGATTTGCCGAGCGCTAATGGGATGGTTCCTTGGCTAGGCCGCTCTTGGCTGAAAGCATAGATTGTCTGCCCTCAATATTTTGTTTGGCACGGGCATATGATTCACCTACGATGGCAGGTCTTCCCGGTTTTGTTTGCGTACCTACTCTATCCAATTCTCAATTGTACAGTATGGGTGGTCTGTCATAAATGTAATCCTGGCAGACTGCTTTTTTCATTGATGTATGCAAAGCTTTTCAGCCTATAAAATTTTGCAATAACTTTTCACCCAATTTTTTTTTTTTTTTTTAACAAATAAAAAAATCCAAACAAGATTTTTTATTGGAGCTGACAGCACAAAATTTCATAGTCCTCTTTTCTGCCATGGTTCTAAAAAACAAAATTTGTGTTAGGTTCTCTTCGAACACCAATGGAAAGTCGGAGTTTTAAAACATTTTTTTTTTTGTATTATTTTGGCAATTTAAATAAAAAACAACAAATGAATTCTGCTCTCTATTGTATAAGAATAAAAAAGCATTAATAAAATCACATTAACGATTTTTGCAATTTTTTTTTTAGTTTTTACTAAAAAGAAAAAGATTTTTTTTACTTATTCAAAATTTTAGTTGTACAAATCAAAATATATGTAAATTTTTTTTTATTAAAGTATAAATTCCACATCAAAATCGCCCAGGCGGTTAGATGACCATTTAAAGAAGATAAATTCCACACCCATGTTAAGCTGAAAATTAAAAACTTTCAACCCACTACCGACCACTAGCCAATTTTACGAAGGTTACTGGGTGTACTTTCCACAACCATGATTCCAGCGTTAATAATAATTGAGGAAATTAACAATCGCATTTCTTAAATTTTGTGACAACTGTGGGCTGGGCCACTTCCATTTAATTTTTTTTTTTTCAAAATCATAAATTTAATAATACAATTTTATTATTTCAACTGCTCTGTCAATGAATCAACTTACATGTCTTTCGAAAATTTCGATATCATTTAAATGTCTAAGTTTTAACTCAAATTAATGTGTGCACAAAGGGATGAACGGAAGGGAGGAAATACCTTAATCGATTTCTCTATCCATCCTAAGAACCTTGATATACGTAACACTAGGCCCGTCTTGATTCCTTTATAAGTTCGAAAGCGCCGTTATGTGGCACATTGAGTACTAGTACAGCTGGCCCTAAATATACAAAGACGTGATTGTGTGAAAAAAGACATTTGGTAGATTAGGTCCACTTAGCTTTCATACTAGCTTTCACTAGTTTGAAGTTAGTTTGCAACTAGTTTGTGTGACTGCAGGGTTCATGCATTCATACTTCTGCAGTGATACATACATATGTACATCTAAATATACAGATATCATTTTTTTATGTTTAACATTTAACCATTCGCTGCACCTTTTCTGTAACCTCACGTTAAAGCCATTGGCCTGGTCAATGTATAAAACTTCCTAGACATTATCGTTGTTTGTTGGGGTTATAACATTTTCGTCTTACCTTTTTCTTTGTGTTTAACGGTTACTATTTTTTGATAGAATTTTTTTTTTTTTTGGAACTTTGTTTTATTTTGTTGTAGCGTAGGCTTTTCAAAGCAAATGCTCTGCAGCGGTTCATGCACCCCAAAAAGTATTCGGTGCACGTTGCGAGTTTGTGTGGGCGGATGGTGCCACTCAGATAAAGTGATTAAATGAAGCTAACGAACTACAAAAGTTGAAATAATTGCAATGGAAAGAAATAATAAGAAGAATAATTTTTATTTCAGGATTATCTAAGACTTTTTAATAGGAATTAACACTTAAGCGGGCAATGTGTATTTAAATACCTTAGAGATAAATGAGTCAAATCATTCGAGGGATCTTCATTCTACACTAATTTGGGGCCGCTTGGAAATACCGAGGGATTGCAAGACATCCTTTAGCTGTTTTTAATAGCTCAGGAGAGTTCGCCCACTTCCACCAAAATTGTGTGTAAATACTAATACCTTCCGCATCCTGTGCCTTGATACTGTTATTGTTGTAAACGGAGAACCACTTCAACATTTACGGCATTATTACGAATTAGACCAGATCAAGCGGAATGAATCCGAGAGGCTTCGAAAGTTGTACCTTCTCGCACTAACAATTACAATATTTAGCCCAATCAGCAACTGCGCCCCTATGGTTCCACACCATTCCCTCTAGAGAGGAATGAGGCGAGGAACTCAATCAGGGTGATGCCGGTTACGGGCTTAGAATATACACTTGGCTGTTGTTGTTGCTATAACGACAAATACACTCCACGAAGCTTTTAGGGAGTGTTGCCGATGTTGACAAGCCTTTGCTGCATAAGAATCCATTCCGAAAAAGGACTGGCCATATCCGTGGTATACCCGAAACTTTCGGTGAATGTTTTGCGGTTACGAAACCAATATGCACCTATCGAAGTTGGAAGGGAAGGCTGGAGGGGCAGTTATTTGGTGGGAGCTTGGTATAAGGCACAAGTTCAAACTTCTTGATTGTTGCAGTATCTTCCAAGCGGAAGGCGGTGCTACGGTTGAAGAATTTAGTGGTTACTCGGGAGCACAATTATCTATTGAGGCTCTAAACTCAACACTGGTTTGGATTGCGATGTTCTCGAAATGTCTGACCTCACCCTCTATTGCGTTGAACTGTTCAGGTACACCGCAATATCTTTTGGAACTGTCGCACGTATCTCAATGCCCCATTGATTACTTAAAATATAGATGTGACGCGCTGTAGCAGATTTGGAGTTAAGTAAGTCACCTGAAGTCTGCTATTGAACATATAGGAAACAAATTATCTGAAGAAGCGCTAGGCTTCTGGTCCTTATTACAAGGTAGTGAGTTCACTAAGACTCATGCATCCCTGATCATCGGTTTTCTGATGAGGCACTGGCTAATTGGAG
Organism: Merzomyia westermanni; assembly: GCA_949987695.1. NCBI lineage: Eukaryota > Metazoa > Arthropoda > Insecta > Diptera > Tephritidae > Merzomyia > Merzomyia westermanni. Next base: position 35,956,052 of record OX465291.1, on the reverse strand, counting down.
TACACATGGTTCGCCTTAACATATTTCAAAGACTTTGCTGGAGTTGCATGGAGGATGACGAGCTAGAATTATCGATTTCCTTCAAACTTATCTTACACGTCGTGGCACTGCTAGACAGAGGAACTTCGTCCTTAGTTTACCAAATAACGTTCAGAATCGGTATAAAGCATGTGGATTCCTACAATTTGATCAAATAGGGTAGTTCCAACACACACAAAATTTTAAAGGTGATCTTAATTTTGAAGCGTGTCCTTTCCAAAATATGTTAATTTTTAGCGATTTGAGCAAATGACTTTGTTCTTGTGTTCCAACGAAAGAGGATTAAAACCCTCATTCGACAATTTTTTCAAAATCTGAACCAAAAAAAAATTTTTGTTATAACTACTTTTTATTTAAGTATTCATGAAACGGGCTCAAGGCCAAAAATAATAATTTTTCACCTCTTAATTTTTATGAAATTTATTATTGTTTTTTTATTTTTTTAATAATAATTTTTTAATTAATTATTAAAAGTTGTTTCAATTGAATAGAGTAGGAAAAATTTTTAGAGACAACCGTCATTTAAAAATCGAGTGAGCCATTTTAGACCTGTTAAATTGGGTTATTAATTAGTAATCAAGAAATAGCAATTATTAATTGATTACGATTAGAAAAAAAAAAAATAAATAATCAAAAAAATTAAAAATAATCGAAAAAAGTTGTTTTGATTACTTTTGATTTTTTTTTATTATTTTCGATTTATTTTAGTGTTGTTGTTGTGTATATTTATGTGCTTTTACAACAATACTGAAAAACTACTTTTTTAAAATATTTTTGATATTTTTTAATAATCGTAAAAATCATTTTTTTTTTCACTTAATTGAAAAATATTCAATATAAATTGAAAATAATGGTAACCCATTATTAAATGGTTTCTCAAGAATTTAATAAAAAGAATTAGTAATCATTATTTAACAGGTCTGGTCGAATCCAGCAAGGTCCGGATCAATATAAAATATAGCCGCCACACAAATGAAAAAAAAAAAATTTTCTGACCCATCCCAATCAACATCTCCAAGTTCGCGCCATAACACCACTCAATAACGCTCATTTATGCCATCATCGATGGCATGCAAAATAAATAAATAATTATTTCCATATCTGTTGCCCATCAAGCCAATTAAACTAAAAGCGCAGTCGCCAATGAGTCTGGCAAGCTGTAACTAAAGCAACATCAGACAAAAAATTAAATAATACAAAAAATAATAATATAATTTAGTGATAATTTGTTCGTTTAAATAGCTTCCACTCCCCACATGCTAACTACAACAGTAATAGCCTTTGTTCTCTACATTTTTACACTACATTGTTGTTGCCTCATTGTGCACTGAAGCATGAGACCGACCAATGTGGTAAAGCGCAAGCGCGCATTCATGTGTTTCAAGTTTAAAACCTTTCGTTGCCCATTCAGAACTCGACTGCCTGTCAAACTGCAATACCCACGTCCACACCCGCGCTCTTTTAGCCACCGGCATCAAGCTCATTTAGCACACTCAGCAGCGGTTGTTGACCAGCGCGATTAGTTGCGGATCGTCCATGGTCTATCGAATTTAAACGATTGCGATGCTTATAACCCCTGGCGATTTTGAATTTTTTTTATTGTATTATTTTTGCTATAATTTTTACATTTTTTTAAATATTTATGTTGTTGTTCTTGTTTGCTGCTTTTGTGGTTGCTGTTTTATATTGATAGTAAATATATATACAAGTATGTTGTTCTTGTACTTCTACTATTGGATAGACAATTTAATTTGACATGACCCAGTTAGACGGCTCAGCGGTTTGTCCACTCACTTACCGGCTAGCTCATTATTTTGTCATTGTTGTTTAACTTTGACGTGACTACAATTGTTTTCGTTTTGTTGTTATTGATTTTGGACTTTTGGTACTTTTTAAAAATGTGCAAATTATATTTGAGTTTTCTGCAAATATTCGCGTACACTGCATTTAATAAAATTCCTAATTGCAGAAGGGTGGCTTGAAATTGTTGAACAAATTTATTCTTAAAGTGATGTGTTGCCCTATCTCGACTACAGTTTCGAAAACGCTAATTTTTCAGTGTTTCTTTATGGAACATTCAATTTTATCTGTAATGTATTAAATTTCGATTTCGATTGTTAAAACAAATGAAAGTGATCGTGTTTTCGCTGGTCGCAGCTCTTTTCCAATTCTAACTAACCTGGTGGTGTCATTAAAAGAGATTTTTCACAGCCGTATACTTCTACATATCGTCGGTGACTCTGGAAAACCGCGTAACGATCAAATTCAAAACCGTGTAAGTGACATTTGTGTCAAAAACTTCCATAGGCCCCTGCATTAAGATCTATTCATTTACTCTCAAGAAAACTACATGCTGGTTTGCAAAAATAATTAAAAGACTCGATCTTGGTAGGAACTTTTTCCATAAAGTAAATTAAGAAATTGGTTGTTAAAAAACAGCCAAACTGAGAAATCACTTACGCGGTTTTGCATTTGTGCGTTACGCGCTTTTGCAGTGTCACTAACGATATACAGTTTGAGGAAAGCTAAGTTCATCATCTTCGATTGTGGGCCCAAATTTATAATATTCTCTAGGTGGTCCTTAACTTGCGTCCTTGGCTGCCTATAAAAGGCATAGAAATGTCCCCTCCATAATCTTAGTACAAGGTGGCGCAAAAGTAATCCTCCTATCAGAAAATGCTATAAATTTTGCGATTGGCCCCTAAAGTCAGTTCTGTTTTGACATTTGTGTAGTAAACACATGCGAAATACACGTTAATAAACAATGTTACGCTACACTGCCCCAGAACGCGGAATATTGCTGACTATTTATTTGATCAATAATCGGTCGGGGCCAAACGGTTACTGTGAATGGTGAGCGCTACAGAGCAATGATCAACGAGTTCTTTTTGCCGCAACTTGATGAATTGGGATTGGAAAACATGTGGTTCCAACAAGACGGTGCAACAGCACACACTGCACGTGCCACAACCGATATGCTGAACATCGGAAGCTTACTTTTGCGCCACCTTGTATATTCGGTTGGGTTGACTTGTTCTCAGAGAGAGGATGTGAGAGCTGAGTTGCGTAGTCATGGGCTATTTGTCGCTCTTGTTTTGTCGAAAGGGACACTAATGTGCTTCTCTTCGGTTTGTAGGGTACTACATTTTACGTTTTTCATACGGATCGAGATAAATATTGACTTATGTATATCAGAATGTTCAGGAGGAAAAAAGAAATTGATTAAGCCATGTCCGTCCGTCCGTCCGTCTGTTAACACGGTAACTTGAGCAAATTTTGAGATCTCTTAATAAAATTTGGTACGCAGGGTCCTTGGCACTCATCTCCGAGCGCTATTAAAAATGGGCGAAATCGGATGATAGCCACGCCCACTTTTTATATATAGAATATATTCGAAAATACGAATCAAGTGATTACTCAGTACACAATACACTTATAAGCATAAAGTTTTGTGTGTAAATTAATGTTAAGGCAGAAAATGAATTTTTCAAGAAATTGAAATTCGAAAATGGCTGTGCAACGCCCACTTTTGATTAAGTCAAATTTAGAAATAATATTAATCATAAATCAAAAACCGTTCAAGATATCAAAACGAAATTAAGCAGACATATCTATAGTAATACAAGGTATGTTCCGGAAAAAAATGGGCCAAATCGGTTAAGGTCCACGCCCACTGTTATACGAAAGATTTTGAAAAGGATTATAGATATATTTAATAGGCAATAACTTTGCTTACAAAAGCTTTATATCATGTCTATTTCTCTTTCAAAGTGTCCGTGAACGAAGAAAGTCGAAAGATATAAATTTTTGAAACGGGCGTGGCCCCGCCCCTTTTATAGTGGATTATTTCACAAAACTTTTTATGCCACAACTCCGGTAAAAATTCATTTATCGAAACGATATTTGACGAAAATGTTGAGTATATAAAGGGAAATGTTTGTTGTGAAAATGGGCGAAATCGGCCAACGGTACGCCTAGACTTTTAACATAGTTCAGAGAAATTTGTTTGTAGAATATAAAACGCGATATTTCTGAAACTATTGACGCTATATCAATAAGAGCTTGCACACATAATAAGCTTTTTACGAAAAACTCGACTGAGAAAAAATTTTGTGGATTTAGGGTAAGTAGGCGTGGCGCCACCCACTTTTCAGCGTAAAAATTCTGCTATTTTTAAAGGCGATTGGTTGTATTTAGTTTCAACTAGATATTTCAATGAAAACTCTTCAGCTGCTTCTCAATCGAATGTGGTATACTCACGCCAAAAATTGGGCAAGTCGGATAACACACAAGTAAAATATCAGGGCAAGTTTTTATTACCCCACTGCAATAGGGAAATTATATATCTTTTTTGATTTACATACCTTTTATGAACATGAAATGTGTGTAAGTATGAGAAGAAGAAGATATGAGGCCATCAATAAGTATACGGAAATAATCAGAACGATGAGCTGAGTTGATGTAGCCAGTCCGTCCGTCTATTTGAACGCAAATTCTTCAAACATAAAATGTATTTTGAAAAAATGTCGTAAAAATAAATTAATTTACCCCTCAAAACTTATAACAGAAGTGTTTTTATTGAAAACAATCAGCTGGCTTTATAATACGAACTATCTATCTATCTATGGCGCGATATACAACAGGTATATCATCATAAACCTCCTAAGAGATTTTTGCGCCAAGCTTCTCTTCCAATTTGTGGTGTGCCGATTTGAATTTTCCCTACAAATTGGTGGGACCTACAGTTTTTTGCCGACTCCGAACGGCATCTACAAAGGAGACGAATTTTTTGCTGAGAAGCCTGTCATGGCAGAAATACACTCGGAGAGTTTGCCAAACCACTGCCGAGGGGCTACCCCGTTTTGAAAAACTTTTTTCAAATCACTTTTGATGTTACCTGTACCAGGGCTCGAACCATGGACTTTCGGTGTGGTAGGCCGGCAACACTACCTTCACACCACGGCGGCCGCCATATACGAACTGAAAAGTATTAAAATAGACCTGCGTAAATTGGTATGCCATAATAGATCACTACTAGGTATACAATGTTCGGTTCCACCAGAACTTAGACTTCCTTACTTGTTCTTCCTTTGACAGGACCCCAAAGTCTTTTTACGATGACAATTTCAACATAGGATCTTGTTGCTAAACGGCTAAAAATTTGAGCCTAAATTTTAAACCATTCATCGGCTTAAGCAATTTTTTAAACGTTTTTGTAATAAATTGCATACGGTCAAATTACCTACATTAATTTTGAATTTATTGCGAATTAGATTTAAAACTGAACTGAAAAAAACGTCTAAAATTTTTAAAATTTTTTTTCATTTATTTCTGAAAGCCTTTTCAAGTCAGTGAATTTTTGTCATTACATTTTAGTGTGCGCCGTAGCTCAGTGGGTAGAGCAGACGGCTCTGATGCGGTTCAAGTCCTGCCAAATGATACAAATGTTTTTTATGTTTTTTAATTGCTAAAGACATTTTTGGTTTTAAATTAAAACTCTTTTCTTCTCGGTCATTTCTGGTTTGAACATTTATGCTCAAATTTTTAGCCGTGAAGAAAAGGTTGGCTAATCATCAGAGGCTCTTTGTTTCCTTTCTTGGGCTGTGCTTTTATATGGCGCACTTGATCTAAGACAAACGCCTATTTGCAGTGTGCTAAAGAAGCTGCTGATAAAATCCTCGGGCAAGCTTTTAAACCAGCGGATGAGCCTTGCCACTTTTTCTCCCTATCACACGTCATCACGAAAAGGATACTTGGATGCAAAGCTCGAAAGTGGCGAGCTGTTTGAACCGAATACGTCTCTACATATAATAAAATTGTCTGTACATTGAAGTTATTCAAGAAAAATTGATAGGCTGGATCATGATTGAGCCAATAGAATCAAAAGCAATAGTTTGTGGAATTTTTTTCCGTCTCAAAAACTGCTAATTTCGGATTTATCGTGACCCGAAATGTGTTAGGGTATCTAACGAAAGGTGCTAATGCGTAATGCAATACGCGATGTGATTTAGTTCTATATCTCAACTGAATTCGAAAATATAATGGTTAAAATCGGACTCAGTATTTTATAAGTTGTTAGACGTAGCGAAGCGTGGCCGGGTTTTCTAGTCAGGAATAAATTACACTGTGGATTGCATCTGCTTGGACATCCACAGATCCACAGATGTCAATGTCGACCATAAGTGGTAGGTCACAGTTCGTAGAGCTTATTCTCTACTTGCAAAGGGGTGATTTTAGAGTTCTTCGCTAAGTCAACTGGAAGCTCGTCTGATCTATCCTTTGATATTTATGGGGGTTGCGCCTCTATTTTTAACAATAGTCTTATGTTTTAGACGTTGTTATCATCCTCTACTCCTGAGGAATACAAAAATAGACGTGTAGTCTCCATTCCAGTCCAATGAAAATGGGTAATAAGTGTAATTCATTTGTTTTATTAAATTTTTTTTATCGAACGTTGATGGAGTGAAATCTGTATCTACCACAAGATGGGTTCTGTGAAAGCTTACCAAAAATATTTAATTGAGGATTTCTCAGATCATGAGCCTTACCAGATTTGGTCAAAAATAGACCATCAACCAAATTATGAAATAGGACATTTTAAGGACATTTTTTTTTAGCAACTCTACGGAGAAATAAAGCGAAGTACGACTTAGCTGAGCTGGATTTACTTGACCATATAGAGAATAGTTTAATGATATTTTCTGCGTTACGGAATTATCATCCAGGTGTCAATTATGTCACTTAGAAATTCTATATATAATCTCAATACTGGAACAATGTAAGCTTGACCGAATTTTACATTGCAACACTCAAAAAAATGAGATCGTTTTATAAAAAAAAACGAAATCCAAACTCATACGATTACACCAAAACCAATTGCGAACAAACCGAAATGCGTGTGAAAAGTTTTGAAAAAAAAATACATTTTTAATGATTTTTGTGTTGCTGCAAGTCAGCATCGGTAGTGGTATTGGTGTTGCTCCGCCAACGTACACATCAGCAGTGTGACCAGGTTAGCCTTTTCGAGGCTAGATTTAGCCTTTTTTGTGTCCTTTAGCTTCATAGTTTTGGTTTTAGCTTTGTGCCTTTTTTCTAGCCTTGTTTTACTCCAAACCTTTTCTGGTACCAACACCATATTTTTCATACAACTTCGAGGAATATATAAAATTAAATTTGAATAAAGGTGGTATTAATGACGAAATACAAAAAATTATTCTTAAAAATTGTCAACTACTTTTAAGAGAGTTGATATCCCAATTGCGACATCGCCTACCTGATAATATGAATTCTTTACAAAAGATACATTTTTTTTCAGTTGATAATTCTGTGGAAGTTACAAAGCCGGATGTATTTTCGCACTTTTAAGAAGAAAAGTCTAGGTATTCTGCAAGTCAAGTAGCAGTGATGGAGCTGCAGTGGCGAAAGCTAATAACCGTACAGTGGACAAGTGTGACCTCTACCATATAATTTTGGGCGAAAGTCTGAGAACATAAAAATTCATTTAACGTACCCTCTTTTTTAGAACTGATCGAATTCGTATTTAGCTTTTTGGTCTTACCTTTCAGTAATGGGGAGGTTGAAAGAATTTTTAGTACCATAAACATTTTAAATACTTAGTTAAGGAACAGATTAAAAATTAAAATGGCTAACTCGCTGCTTAATACTAGATGCTCGTTAAAATGCTTATCCAAATGTTGCACTGAGTTTGAAATTACCGATGATCTCATCTCTTTGATAAACAGTGTTGGACGCTAAACAATTACATTTTTAATCGATTTATTAATTGATAAAGAAAGCAATTGCAATTAAATCAATTATAATTAAAGTAACTGCAATTAAATAAATTGATTTAAAATTAATTGCAATTAAAATTTTAATTGCTTGTTGCAATTAAATTATTTAAAATTAAATTAATTACAATTGAACAAATTCTAATCAAATTTTTAATTGTATTATGAAGCCATTAATAATAATTAATAATTTTTTACAATTAATTACTCGGGCAATTCTTGATTGATTTCATTCAACTATTGAATACAATTTATCAGGGGCACAGAATTTTCATGAAAGTGATATTTGAAAAAAATCAAGCAATTTTTTGCCAAATATATAACCTACATGTTCTTGCAGTAAAAGTTTGTCGCAATAAAACACCGCAGTAAGCGGCGAATACTAATATACGTCACAGCGTCCGGGTAGCGTGTTTATTGTTATATTCATAAAACAATTGTAATTAACAAATTGTTAGTTATAGAGAAACACAATTAATAATTAATTAATTGTTAATTGCGAGCATTGCAATTGATTAATTGTTAATTGTACATTTTTGCAATTACAATCAAAAATTGTTAATTATTAATTATTTTAACAATTATAATTTGCCCAACACTGATGATAAATACGCAAACTTTGTACGCAGACTCAATCTCTTCTGATTCATAAGACGAAGAAAATATTATAAAATTAATTAGTTTGTAGTGATGTATGTATTTCTTTGAAAAAATTCCTAGTCAACGAAAATGTGCCTGATATGTGTTGAAACAAGAATAGTTCCTTTAAGTTATGTCTACAGCTTTATATACAAATAATTTAAACTAAAATTAAAATATATTTCGACTTTTTTAGCTTATTTTTTCTTAATTTTCGCCTTTTCTTTTTGCCGATTTAGCCCCTTTTTTTCTAAACCTGGTCACACTGCACATCAGCTTAATGCCAACGAATAAGAGCAATGCGCTGATAGCTGTAAAGCAGGTGAAATATGACTGCACATATGTGAACGCATACAGATGTAAAAAATACAACAACAACAATAATAAAAAACAAAAAAAATTAATTGTAAGATTGCACGCGTTGCAGCTGTGTTGCTGCCGCAGCTGCTGTGTGACCTAAATACCTCAAAACAAGCAGAAGCTGCAGAATGAGGTGAACGTGGAACGAAACTTTGGCGAAGGCAGCGACGTCTGTTGTGACTGAACAACAAAAATATTATAGCATTAATAAGTGTATGTATGAATGTAAGTATTTTTCTACAATTCCCAACAAAAAAAGTTGCGAAGTTATGCCTTGTTTCATTGGATCAAAAATTCTACAACATGTGCCCTGAAATCTGTAATGAGTATGTATCAAAGTTTCAGAGTCTTCTAGTTCCGGTTCTATATATCCAAGAAATATCTTTCAATAACCAAATCTTAACACAAAGTGCGAATTTAATTTTTGTTTCTTTCAACCTCGTTTCAGTCTCTCCACTATTCCTGGTCTGGAACGTCACATCCAATGACCACAATTTTTTTTTAGCTGTTTGTCCACTTAATAGCGATTCGCGAAGACAAAGCTTAACTCAGACAGATATAGAATGAAAAATTTCGAAGTTCTTGGGATGTATATAGAGCTTTTTTCATGTGTCAATCTCTCTGTATGCCTTTTCTCTGTGAACACGATAACATGAGCAAACATTTATATAACCAATTAAATTCCAACCAAGGAAGGTTGCTACTGACAATGAGTAAACTCGGAAGATAGCCCCTTCCTTACTTTCGATATCGAAAATGAACCAAAAGTGATTCAAACCACTCACTCCATATATTTGCAATTTTGAAAAACATCTAAAATGAAATAAATATTTGATAGATGCAGCTTAAATTTTGAAATTTTGTTACTTTATGGGTGTGGTCATATTAATAATTTCTTCAAAATTTTAGAAAAATGTTTCTATTACCACTCACATATGACCAAATTTTGAACATGTCGATAACTTGAAAATAATTTATGATAGCAGATTGAAAGTTGGTATAAGGCATATTACAGTTATACAGAGTACACTCAGTGATAATTAGCCCAGGCGATCACTCACACTTGCACCTACAACTAAAACTGGGCGATATTCGACTCCACCGGGAACTAGATAGTCTTATTTTGAACTTCAAAAATGGTCTTATAGGTTAAATTAAAGACAATATTTCTCAAAAACTCGAGCAAAAAAGCACATTTTCAAGAACAGATGTGGACTCTCTTCTTCTTCATTAAACTTTGCCCGGATATGGGCAGCCTTTTCACCTTCTCGAATATCACATGAACGATTTCTTTGGACCCCTAAACCTTCTTTTAGAGCATCAGCCCCTAACACACCGTGGTCTCCCTCTTCTTCCTAGTTCTCTCTTGCTCTCTCTACTTCCCTTTCTTTGCCTGCCTGCAATATATATCTCATTTTAAAAATAAGCACTCAGCCTCCATATTAATATTTACAACCACTTGCACAAATTTTTGGTGGGTGCTGCAAGTTGTAGGTCTTGCATTGGCTATTGTTGTGTTTGTTGTTGTTGTTTTTAATGCGCGTTTGCTGCGTCGCAGCGTGGTGCAACAACCGTATTCAATGTAAAACTCTGCTGCCACTGCGTAACTTCTAAGTTTATTATTATTTTTATTGTACTATTTTTATACCCAATGCATTAGATCAACGATACTCTGATTTTTGTAAAAAACTTTTTTTTTTTTCATTTTTTGAATCATTAATTTGTGAATTAAAATTGAATCATTCAACGAATAGAGCTTTGTTTGGTTCATCCTTTAACACAGACAAACTAGTGGTGAACAGTTACGGTGCGGTTCATACGAATTCGGTTCCCTGCGTAACTGGTTCTTTGACCGGTTTAGATAGGTAACTTTACCTAATATTGATCTAGTTGATAACATTGCCAATTTGTTACATTTCTTCATTGTTTCATCCCAGGATGAATCAATTTTACTTTGGTTACATAACCATAGCAGAAATATCAAGCTAATAGCTTCCGTAAGAACTTTTCCAAAGGATTAATACCAATTATTTTTTTTCGAAGGATGTGACATGGGTAATCATATTTTTTAAGTAACAATCCGAGTTGTATTTTGATTTCAATGTCATACAGAGCACTTTTCCAAACAATTAACCTGGCATGCTCAACACCGGATACGTGGTCCCTGGTATTTTTCAGGAGAACACCTCTCTAAGTAGGCAGCCTTCGGGTCTTGACAAATCCAAAAGCAGCTATGCAATTCATAGTATTCTGCTGACTTCACAATTCGAGTATTTAAAACTTGGATTATGCCACTTGGACTTATTTAATGGCAAACAGCCTAACAGGGATGGTGTGCTCGACCGTGCACACCCCCCGAAAAGTAAACTCTCCGTGGTCCAGAGATGTGTGACCTTGAAATAGATGTACCACCTATTGAATTGAATTGAATATCCAGAACGGAAACGAAACTTGAGCTTTCGGATAGTAAGAGCTAATCATGTTTGAACCCTATCTCAAATATGTCTATGTTAGAAACCCAACTGGCATCTATTTACTTACATTAAGCAACAACAGCAATAACAATTCAAGCCAAGTATATTTATTCTGTTTAGGATCGGTTTTATGCTGTAAATCGACTGCTGACTGGGAGATCACTCCATTTAAAAATGTCTTGCTTCAGATTTTGTCTCTATTTAGAATTTGTTTAAGAACGCCCTACCTATCTCAGCTAAATACATATATAAAAAATTCTTACTATATATATAACTTTTTTATGTATATTAGTACCACATTTTAAGAACTTTTATCCAGGTGTTGCCCATAGGATGGTTGTTTTTGAAATGAAATGAAATATTCCAATATGGGTATCAAACGGAAGTTATTTTCCTGCGTATTAGGAAAAAATGTTTCTGAGTAGGGTTGCTACTTTTGTTTGACAACAAAAATTCGGCAAAGAAGGACATATACCGAGAATCAAACTCATCCAAGGGGTCGCTAGGGTGTATCATTCAACGCCATCAATTTCGAGCAAGGCTAATATGCCATAACTGCGCGTAAAGCTCAGAAACAAACTCTTGAGTTTATCGGAGCGACCAAGTACGTTACAAGTAATGCTTCCAAAAGAAAATCATAGGCGTACTCGGAACGTGGTATGGAAGGAAGTGTTGGCTTAGATTTCATATGTATTAAATATAAAAAGTTATGGATAATTCTATCTTGAAAAATAAAGAAGAAATCAAAGAATGTCGACCGATATATAGAGCACTAACCGCCAAATATACGCATGTGACCTTATTCATTCTCGATTATTTGATAACAATCGACAGCCTCTAAGCATACAATTCAGCAAGAAATGTTGTAAAGACTTTTCGAAAATACGGGGAAAACTTTTTTAAGCAGCCACCAAGGAGTTATTATATGTATTCAAACTTTGTTACCAATAAAAAAAAATATTAAATATCTTTCTCTTATCAAGTTATGTTTTAAAATCTCTTTTTGAAAAGCTGCACTGCTGGTAAGTAAAATTATTCATACAAACAACCAGAATGTCTTTACTGATGAGTATCTAGAGCAAACTAAATTGTACTTTTAATGAAAATTTTAAAGGAGCGCATTACTTAGGGCCATTTTCACAGTGCCGGTTAACTTACATTCCGTAGTTAACTTTCGGTTTTCAATTTTAGAGTTGAGTCAACTACAGGCTTACTGCCCAATATTGGTGAGTTAAACTCTGGTTAGAAATCATAAGGTTCTCTGGTGTGTATTGGTGTATTACCAAACTAGCTAATTGTGAATCAATAGTTAACTGTGTATTGTAAGTTAACTCCGCACTGTTAAAATGGACTTTAAAGTAACATAAATGAATTCACTGACAAAGTAATATTTTCGTTAAAATGTGTCCCATACTAACTATTCAATACAGAACATTGCAGATAATTTACAGCCGAACATCTTAATTAAGATAGAAATAAATTCTAAAAATATTTGAATAACAAAGCAGATAAACTGACTATATTACAAAAAAAAAAATTTTTTAAATTGTAATCGCTGCCTCCGTATACTATTTAAAATTTATAGCTTATCAAAACTGTTGAAAAGTTTGTTAATTTCAGGAGGAGCTATATTTAACATTGATTTTCAGCAGTCTTGTTGTCAAAGATGCCAATAGTCCATTAATTCTGACTAAGATAGTAAATTTCGGACTTATAAGGGATATAAAATTTTCTTGTACTCTCTCCCAGCTTCCCTGCGCTCACGGATAGCGGGTATATATGACTCTTAATTACAAGTATTCACTTTCAAAAGCTTTGTTATTTCTGCAACTGTTCTCAATTAAATTTTACGAATTAACACAAGAGATATTTACTTGTTTCAAAATCTAAATTCTTTAATCTTTGTTTCTTTACCTCCATTTGTTATTAATTAAGCACATCTTAAGCAATAAACTATTGTGATATATTTGTACAATTAAACGTATTATGCAGTTTCATTTTTCGCGATTCCATGCATTCATCATACGTACATACATATAGGCATAAGTAAGTATTCTAAATATATTTTCAATGCATTTGATTATATTCTTTGTTGACTTAGTGCATTCGCCTTTGCAATGGCAATAGTTGACAAATCGTGACCCAGTAGGACAAACAATCACTATTCTTCGATTTATTTTGGGAGTTTATCGAGTTATTATATAAAAGTATTCATATTAAATCATCAGAATACTGCCACAGAAAATTTTCCTTGATTTTGTTTCAAAAATCTGGTACTTTGTTGATATCAAATTTACTACATTTCAAGGGCTGAGCTTTAGTTCATAATATTTAAATTATTTTCGGAATTCTTCAAAAAAATGCGAAGTTGCTGTAGTATTTCAATATAAATTAAATACATTTCGGGCTGATTTTGTACTTTTCGAAACAGAGGAGGTACATACTCGTATATTATTCCTTGGACCAATTTTGATATACAGTATTCTCAATGAATTTCTGAGGCGTTTAAAAAGAAACATTTTTTTTTCATAAACCCTCTATGCAATACATTTCATTCGATACCCAACTTGTTTGTATTTTACATGTTTATTGTATTATTTCATTATTCAAAGTAAGTGGTAACCTTATGTTGGCTCTTTCAGTATCAACACATTTGTATAAAAGCGAAAGGTGAAAATATCATTTCTATAGATGTATTGTATATACAGCTCCATTCTAGAGTTTTCTTCAAAACGGTGTTCAAAGTAGTAAAATATTTTATTTAAGAATATGTGGCAACCTTAATAAAAAAAATTTAGCTGTATGAACACTCTCTAAACCACGTTTCTTTTAATACACATAATACGATATTTTTTATTTCACAAATTCAGTAGGTGGATACCCAGTTTCAAAACCCATGCATGTCAAACGTTATTTAAGTTGTGCCTATAATACTTTCGAATCTATCTCATTTCAAATTACTACTCCAATTTTTTTTTTTAAGGAGATGTAAAACATTTTTCGATTGATATTCATAATTGTCATATTTTATTTAATTTATACCTAATTTTAAATGGGTGATAATCTCATAAAATCTGCCTGTATGGCAGCACCTGCAGCAGAAGAGCTTCAAATGTAGCTATATATAAAATTGCATCCATATCGATGGAGCTTTTGCCGAAATAGTGCCGATACAATTACATATATACAACTGAGATTGTTAGAAATATATATGCGTATTTCATTGAATTTTTAAGTTATTTCAAAAAGGTGGCAGCGTCGTAAAACATACACATTGTTATAAGAATGCTTAAAACGTAGGTTTATATTCCTGTACAAAGCTTCATCCAAGTCTCTGAAGGCGTTACCGGGGTGGTATCAACCATACAAGCTTATAAGTATTTTAAAGTTACGTGGCAACCATACATAAAAAGATATCATTGGAAAACGATGTAAAATACTTCTTCTGAAATAAGTGGCAATCTTTTAAAAATATGCCACTTAGCACGTGTCTTAAAACTTCCACTCATAGCTCGATATAAGGTACTACGAACAAATATTTTTTTTTTTTACCTACAGGGTTACTCAAATCAGCCGTTCGCTCCTTTACCTCCTAGGCATACGCACTCAAATATGTACAAACAAACTCACTTAGACCCAAGTAGTAACGATGGTTATTTGCCTAGAATAATTGATGAAGTGTTGGTGCCTCGTCTATGAGTGGATCATCATAGATTCTCCCCCTTGAAATATCTTTTGTTGTCAGCCTTGTTTTGGTTGTTATTGTTGTCTTGTTGTTTATTGCTGTTGTCATCGTTGCATTGATATTTGCACGCAATTGCAAGTCCATTGGCTTCCATGAACTAAGCGACGGTCATTGCACCAACGCATTTCCAAATAGCGTTGGTCGTTCAATCGTTGTTCTATGCGTCGCGCGTTGCTTGATGTTAACGTCGCAGTCGGTTGACAATACAATTTGTTGTTGTTAGTTGCTTAGGTGCTGATGTAGTGTTTATGGCTGACTGACTACTGGAGGTGTTTGTTTTGTTTATGCGAATGCTTGTTCTTCGCATGTGCAGTCATACTTTTCATTGTTCTTGTTGGGTTTTTGTTACTTTTTTCGGTTTTTGGGGAGTGAAACTTATTTATCTTGTAGACATAACTTGTGTTTTTTTTTCTTGTTTAAAATCTATTAATAAGTTATTGTAGCACTAACTTCACATTAGACTGCTAGGACCAATAAAGAACGATTGGACCTCTTGTGGGGTGATTAATTTGGTTCTCCTTTCAAGAGGTGATCATATTGAAAAATTGTTAATATATCTTATGTTATTTTAGTTAATAAGCTAAGTTGACCTTTGATTACAGTTATTTGATACTATATTCTTATACTTATATTTCTCATGGAAAGAGATAAAGGCTACAATTTTCTTGTGAAGTGACGTGCAATCCTTTAAGTAATCTGCAGATATTGCGTCTTTGACCTGCTACCACTACGGGTTCAAGCAAATCCTTATGGACCTCGGTATAGTATCGAATTCTACTTTATTATTTACTAGCAAACCCTGCCCGCTTCGCTGCGTCTCAGAACTAATAATAGACTTAGTCCGCTTTTAGTCAGTATATCCGATACCAGGTAAAATATGAAACTTAATTACATCGCTTAATGCAGCACTAATTATCACCTTTAGTTTGATATCCACATTGTACTAACACATTTTGAGTCAACTTGGTCCACATATCGACGGATATCTCCGAGTTATAAATGATATCTTAAATTTTAAGTTAAACGTCTAGTAATACAACGATAAAAGTTTGATTCAATTCCATTCAGCAGTTTTTGAGTGATGCGCGAACAAACATACAGACAGACAGACAAAAATTCTTAAAACTGTTGATTTGGCTTTATTGTATAATGATCCCTCCTATCGATTTTTCATTTAAGGATTGAGTACCATTACTTTCAATTTAAAATGATAATTTTCCAATTAATTAAAAACATAATCAAAAAAATCATGATTTTTTACCATTATTAAAAAAACAAAAATAACCAAAAAAAAAATTTTTTTTTTGTATATTTGTATAGTACACGGCTAAAAATTATAAACTAAATTTTAAACTTTTCTGGGCTACATATAAGTCCAAACCAAATTTGGTTTAGAATTTAAATTGTGCCAGTTTTCGAGAAAATTAGCGAGAAGAAAAGAGTTTAAATTTTAAACCAGAAATGTCTTAGCAATTAAAAAACTTAAAAAATGTTTGTATCAGTTGGCAGGATTCGAACCGACGCTCCCGCATCAGAGTCGTCTGCTCTACCCACTGTGCTACGGCGCACACAAAACTGTAATGAGAAAAATTCAATGACTTGAAAAAGCTTTCAGAAATAAATGAAAAGAAATTTAAAAAATTTTAGATGTTTTTTTCAGTTCAGTTTTAAATCTAATTCGCAATAAATCGAAAATTGGTGCAGGTAATTGAAAGGTTTGGAGTTTATTACAAAAACGTTTAAAAAATTGCTTAAACCGACGAATGGTTTAAAATTTAGGCTCAAATTTTTAGCCGTGTAATAAATTATTTTTAAAATAGCTTGATTATTTTCGGTTATTAGGGCCATTTTTTTTTTATAATTTTTTCAGTATTGTTGTAGAAGCACATAAATCTACACATCAACAATACTGAAAAAATCAAAAAATAATGAAAAGAAATCAAACAACTTTTTCTGGTTATTTTTGGTTTTTTTTGATTATTTTTTGATTTTTTTTCAGTATTGTTGATATGTATATTATGAAAAAAATCAAAAATAATAAAAAAAAATTAAATTATCAATTAATAATTACCTTTTCTTGAAAAACAATAAAAATAATCATTACTAATTAAAAAAGCAGTCTAATTAATTTTTTCCTAATTAAAATTAAAAGGTCTGATTGCAACATTGATTATTTTCGTTGGAATTTTTTTCTAGCTCATCAAACTGGCTGAGCATGCACGCATTATACAATTATTAATTATTCTTAACGTTGTTTCAATGTAAGAACACATTATTGTCTTTGTTCTTGCCGTTGTGCACTTCACCGTGTGTTGCAATATTTCTAGACATAACTACATATATACCTATGAATGTATGTATGTCCTCAGTGACTAATTAGCACGCATCACATCGCATTAGCGACGCAGTTTCGAAAGCAAAAAATTCACACCAATCAAAGCGACATCAACAACCAAAGCTGAGGCAGTCGTCTAAACGGTCGCAGAGACAGCAACAAAAACAGCATATCGTCTATTTTACAAAGGCAACAATTCTATGAGCGCGTCATAGAAGTTATGCTGTTGTTATTGCTAATATCGTTGTTGTTATTGTTGTTATTACACACTGTTGCTGCTAATCTACGGCAGGCAATAGTAACAACGACCGCTGAGTTTTGGGTTCATTGCTATGTAAAGAACAGCGGCATAGCGGCATGAAAAATCAAAAATGTTGCAAGTGCATGACGCGACGTCGCACAGTGGGCCAAATATGGCATTTATTGAGAGAGAGTTAGAATTTTTTAAAAAGAAAAAGTTGAAGCGTTCGTATTTAATGTTTCACTTGTTTTGCACCTATTTTTGGCTGTTTTAGAACATCCTCAAATGGAAATCGAACATGATTTAGGTAACATTATCTTATATACTCGTACAGCTGTGTTCAATATAATAGTGTAGTGAAATTAAAATGGATATCGTTCGAAATAAGAAGAAGCTGTAACTTTAATAATTTTCATTTAAAATATAGCGAATTCCATTACCGAAATCACATAAAAAGAAATTTCAAAGTTTACACAAAGTTCAGGAAAGTTAGTTAAACTTTAAAAAATTGCCATCAAAATCTTTAAGTTTTTTGGCAGAATTTCTAGAAAATTTTTTAATGTGCAGTTTTTTAGACCAATCAAGTTAGAACTCGCTCAGAAATTTCCCTAAATTCTCAGAATTTTTTTCGTCAATGATGTTGAGTGATTTCTTCCATACAATACATAAAGAAAAATTAGTTTTCTAGAAGAAAAAATACCCAATATTCTTGGCAAGAAAAAGTTCTAAATATTCAGGAGAAATTTTGAGGTACTTCTAACTTTTACATTACTAACCTGAAATTGAATGGGATATAAAACTGCGTACTCCAAAGCTTTGTAAAAATTCTCAGAAAAATAATGATATTTTTAAAAGTTTAACTAACTTTCCTGAACTATGTGTTAACTTTAAAATTTCTTTTTTTGTGGTTTCTGTTATGGAATTCCATATATTTTAAATCAACATTATTAAAAACATTATTATTTCATCGAACGATATCCAATTAAATTTTCTCTACTATTATATTGAACACAACTGTATACATCATTAATAAACAAAGTTATTACATATTTGATTTTTCTACGCCGTTTTTAAATCGGTTACATACCGATGGGCGTGGTCTATTGACGAATTCGGTTGGTCCTTATACAAAACGAAAAGTTGCAAAAGTTCGTCTTTAAATTTGAAGCTTATTTTTTATTTGACATCTAAATTATAAAATTGTTATGTCAAAACGTTAGTCTTCCGGAGCACTATGTGTCCTTCTAATGTAGTTTTGATAAAAAAAAAAACCATTTTGGCTGTTCAGGATCAAACACAAGGGACGAACTTTTGCAAATATTCTTTTGATCCAGTCCAGTGTATATTCTCCACAAATATTATTAATATTATTAGGAATTGGTGCTTTGTGACCTTCATTAACATGTATTGTGTTTCACCATTCGGCTTATTACTGTATGTGGAAACTTTTTATTTATTTAGATACCTCTCAGACCTTTTTACTACACAAAGACACGTATTAAGAGTCACACCACCAGGTATAAGGGCTCTTGTCTTATTAGAGCTCCGCATTTTCAGAGTATATAAACTGCCTTCCTTTTAATAAAAGTTACATATTTGTGTTTTAAATTAAGCTTACCTGGCTGATATCGTATCGCGATAACAACAGCTAGTATCGCAGAAAACGATTAGCTGTACGATCTTTACACAGATATGGGATTAGTGCAGTGAATTAAAGCCCAGAGGCTTCACAGGCGGGCTAATGCAAAAGTCAAAGACCCAAAGGAACAAGGCTTCAAACAAATCTAGAAGGATATATAAAGTCCAGTGCAGGCGAAGGAAGCTTTATTTACTGTGGTTTCGAAGTGAGCATTCCAAATGAAGTCCTCTAGTATTTTGCTTTGGTCACAAAAACGTATTTTGGTGGCACCTCGGATGGTTCTGACAACAAGTAGATGTCTCTACATTGCAGATATTTAAGAAAAATCGATAGGAGGGATCATTATTAAACCAATAGAATCCAAATGAACAGCCTTTTTTCTGCCTCTCTGTATGTTTGGTCGCGCATCACTCAAAAACTGCTGAATGGAATTTAATGGAACTTTCCCCAAAGCATTACTGGACGTCTAACTTAAAATTTAAGACAACCCCTATTTCGCTAGCCCAACCAGAGATAGCGACCAAAATGTGTTAGTACAATGTGGGTAGCAACAGAAAGCTGCTAATGAGTAATGCAAAAATCGATGTGATTAAGTGACATATCTCAACTGGTTTCGAAGATATAATGATTGAAATTGCACTCAGATTTTATATGTTGTGAGACGTAGCGAAGCATGGCCGGGTTTTCTAGTAGTAGTAGTATAGTTTTAATGTCATCATTCAATCTTAAACAGTACTTCCTTGGGCGGGACTGAAACTGTATACCAAGTCCTATCCAAATATTGAGATTTGTATCAAGTTGATTTCGAGAAAAACTTTGACAGACTTGTGTCCGCATAAATTGAGATAAAAAAATCTGAAATACTTGTTTTTCCGGATAAAATTATTCAATCAACTTTTTTTTCGAATAAGAAATTCGGCCGCCAATGCAGAAATATTGTGGATTGGCGAAGCCGGTGTTGGGTGGACTAGAGGCTATTTTTTTGCGAAAATTTGTTTTCCTGCCCTCTGTGAAATTGCAACATTTAGAGTTATGATTTACATACAGCTGTGTTTAATATAATAATAGTAGCCGAATGTGGCAGTGTAAAGGAGTAAACCGTCCCAACTTCTCCAATATATAAATAAATAATAAAAATTAAAATGGATATTCTAATAACTTTCATGTATTAAAATATAGCGAATTTTATAACAGAAACCAAATAAAACAAATTTCACGAAAGTTAAGCCATCAAAATCTTTAAACTTTTTGGCAGAATTTCTATAAAATTTTTTAGTACGCAGTTTTTTTTGTAGACAAACCTATTTTAGTATAACATTGTGCAAGTTAGAACTCGCTCAAAAATTTCCCTAAATTTTCAGAATTTTTTTCGTCAAGAAATAACTCATTCTTCCATACAACGCATGAAAACAAATTTTTTTTCTATGGAAAAAAATAACCAACATTAAAAAAAAAAATTCTGAAAATTCATGGAAAGTTTGACTTGCACAGTATTATGATAAAATTGAATGAGCTATAAAAATGCTTATTCAAAAATTTTCTAAAAATTCTGTCCAAATATATAAAAATTTTAATGTAAATTTTGTAGTTTAATTAGCATTCCTGAACTTTGTGTAAACTTTGAAATTTCCTTTTATGTGGTTTTTGATATAAAATTCACTATATTTTAAATGAAAATTATTAGAATCACAGCTTCTTTTTTTTTCGTCGAACGATATCCAATTTAATTTCACTACTATTATATTGAACACAACTGTATATGTACCAAAATAATGTTGAAAAAACCTTAGGGTTCTGAATTTCTGCCTTCTACATTTGTGAGGGTAACCGTCAAAATGTTCCATAGTGCGTCGGTCACACCATTGAAATGAGCTGTAGCGTCTCATGCATATGGATGACGCGCCTCCTGCATTGGCATCGTTTTGTGAGCAGTCGTTTGTTGTTATTGCAAATAAAGCAATTGTTTAAGCTTTTTTGTTGCTAAATATATATGTGCGTATGTGTATAATACAAATGTGTGTGTGTGTGTGACTGTTTGCAATTGGCGCTTTTATGCATCAATTGCAACATTTGCGTCGACAATTCGTCAACTAACTGGAACAACAACAACATTTTCACGAAGTGGTATTATCCAAATGTTTGCGCTCGAATATTTTCCACACTTGACTTTTGGTGCCCCCGTCCAACCTTCTTACGCACTCCACAAACAATAATATCGCCGGCGTTCATCGCATTCATTTGTTAATAAAAAAGTTCATAATTACGATTATTATATTTATTTGTTACTTTTGGCTTTTGTACAAACGAATGGCAATGTTCGACTTATTGTTTGCCGAAATTGTTCACAGTCGAAAATACTTAAATGCGATAATTTGCCCAAATGACTGCGAATGCATTTTTGTAGACCTTGAAATCGCATTGCGCCATCGACATCAAAAGCATGGCACAGCGTGTACCAAAATCGACAAACTCCACAGCCCTCTACCACCTGCTCCTTCTCTGAAACTCTTTTGTTTGCTCTTTTCCGCTCGTTTTGATCAACCACGCACTCATCGTGTCATTGCTCCCGAGTGAGTCGTGTCGGCTGAGAGTGCGAATTGATTCCATGAATGTTGCAAATACTTGGGCAAAAAAAAAAAAAAAAAACAACAACTGAATCACTTTTGTCTCGACGACAGCAACAACAATGAAGACGACGTCGATTGACTCTTCACGTACTGCAACGTCAGCAGCGCTGCCAACGTAATTGACAGTCAGTCACTGATGACGGCAAAGATGATTGTGACGAATGGCTCACTTCACTACTAACTAAGAGTACGTATGTTGCTCGAGCTCAAATCATCACTTACGAATGCTTAAGTTTGTATAAAGAGCGTATTGCCGGTGTCGGTTTTTTACTTTATTTTCAGTTTTTTGGTCTTTGTTGTTTTATTATCATTCGCCACCATTCCAAAGGCATCGTTGAACATTCTGATATCGTTTCCGGCCTCTTTAAAGTACAATAGGCTTAAGAAATTCATAGATTTCTCTTTGCGAGTGCGAGAAAAAATATTTATCTCCGTACTCGTTTGCAGTGTGACCAGGTTAGCCTTGTCGAGGCTAGATTAAGCCTGTTTTTTCTTTAGCCTCATAGTTCTGGTTTTAGCTTCGTGGCTTTTTTCTAGCCTTTTTTTACTCCAAACCTTTTCTGGTCCCAACACCATACTTTTCATACAACTTCGAGGAATATATAAAATAAATTTGAATAAAGGTGGTATTAATGACGAAATACAAAAAATTATTCGTAAAAATTGTCAACTATTTTTAATGGAGTTGATAACCCAATTGCGACATCGCCTACCTGATAATATGAACTCTTCACAAAAGAAAAATTTTTTTTTCAGTGGATAATTCTTTGAAAGTTACAAAGCCGGATGTATTTTCGCACTTTGAAAAAGAAAAGTGGAATTGATTGAGCTGCAGTTGCGAAAGCTAATAACGGTACATTGGACAGGTGTGACCTTTACCATTGAATTTTGAGCGGAAGTCCGAGAACATAAAAATTCACTAAACGAACCGCCTTTTTTAGACCTGGTCGAACTCGTATTTTACTTTTTGGTCTTACCTTTCAGTAATGTGGGGATTTAAAGAATTTTTAGTGCCATTAACCTTTTAAAAACTAAGTCAAATTAAAAATTAAAATGGCTAACTCGTTGCTTAGTACTAGGTGTTCGTTAAAACGCTTATCCAAATGTTGCACTGATTTTGAAATTACCGATGATGTCATCTCTATGATAAATACCCAAACTTTGTACGCAGACTCAAGCTCTTCTGATTCATCAGACGAAGAAAATATTATAAAATTAATTAGTTTATAGTGATGTACGAGTATGTATTTCTTTAAAAAAATTCCTAGTCAAGAAAAATGTGCCTGATATGTGTTGAAACAAGAACAGTTCCTTTAAGTTATGTGTACAGCTTTTTATACAAATAGTTTAAACTAAAATAAAAAATTTCAAATGGATTTCGTAATAAAATTTCTGACTTTTTTTAGCCTCTTTTTTTCTTAATTTTAGCCTTTTCTAATCTTTTCTGTTTGCCGATTTAGCCTCTTTTTTTCTATCACCTGGTCACACTGCTCGTTTGAGTCGATTCCTATATCGGCGTACCCCTACAAACATTCTCGGAGTGCTCATAATTTAGGAGTCCGATATGAGTCTCAAATATCTGAAAAATATGAACCTCACAAATACGATCATGTAGGAGTCTTTTATGACTCCGATGTGATGAAAATTATGAGCCTTATTAAACAGAGCAACTTTGAAGCAGATATTCATACTGTTTGTTTTTTGAAAACGTCATCTCAAGTTATCTGCAACGGAAAAGTGTGTTTCATAAAATTGTGACTGTATGGATATACCGTACCAATGTATTGGTCGTTTTTTGAAACACATGGGAAATATACACAGATGAATCTTTCAAAGGTTTTCTCCCAAATATCGGTTAACAAAGTTTTGCTAAACATAGCCTCAGACAACATTTGTCCATTCGCATGCCTAAATTTCAGTTCCAAAAATTATCTTTTAACCCTAGAAAGCTAACCTATAAAACCTAACCATTCGTCGATTCGACGAACAGTCTTTAAAATACTTATTTCTAATATAGTTATTTAATTTTTGGTTGTATTTATTGTACGCATATGTGTACCAGTTTTTAATCCTCGAAATAAAAAACATTTTTCTTTTATTATTTTGGAACAATTCAGATATATTTTTTAAGTCTTTTAGAAAGGCAGTCTTAAAAAGAGACACAAAATTTTGAATAGCGCATTCGTTGAATCGATGAAGGTTACGTGTCTAGAGTTAAGGTCCCAAAAAGAGCAGATTGTAAGGGACATAAATCACTTCCTATAGGAGTAGTTTTGGAGTCCAAAATGTGCCAATTATGAGGGAAAAAAGTATTGTGTATGACTCCTATTCAAGCTCATATGATATATGAAATTCGGCTCATATCGGACGATCATAGCAAAAAGGGAAATTCCCTCATTTCAGACTCATAAATGACCTCACACAGAGCGTAATCGCTCCAATTTGGGACTCCTTTCTGACTCATTTATGACTCCTATGATTTCCTGGGAACTGTAATAATATTGAAGGAAATATATTCAAAACTCAAAATGTTGGTAAAAATTTTAGAAAACAAGAGTGCAGATCAAAGTAACTGTCACGAATTCCATCTAACCATCGAACACACCGCATAAGGGTTTGGGCAAGGGCTGGATCATTATCTTTTAATGCACTGAATTCCATATGCCTGAAAATTAAGAGAAATTCCGATGTTGAATGTCCTTCGTCGGTGCTGGATCCGGTACCATCCGCTACTAGCACCTTCCGGTACTAACCCCAACTGCTGCGATTGGTTTGACCTTGTCATATCTTCAGGTCGTGTCTGTTAGTCAACTGCTACGAAAGCCATACCATAACACGGGTATATTTTATGTCACCTAATCCGCTAGTTGGTCTCATCTGAGCCGATTAGTCCTAGTAGCAGCAACAGCTCGGTGTTATAACTAAGTAGTGGATCATGATAAAACAGCCAATCTTTATCAATGTTTGTCGTGAGCTTTGGATCGCTGTCCTTTTGAAGCATCCAACCCGCATTAGGCTCCAAACTTTACACCGAAGGTTTCCAACTATGTTCGAGTAAAAATTTTGAGAGTTGCGTATCAATATCAGTCATTGTTCAGTCAGAGTTCGAGTAATTTTTCATGGGATTTTTGCAGCTCAGTTGACGTTTCTCCCTTCCTCGTCTGCGAATTCTGGTGTGGATAGGAAAACCTTCTGGCCCGTATCTTTTATCAATAATTTTCCTTGGATATTTGTCGCTGAAATCTCGGGAAGAATCATAAACCTTTGGCAGAACTTTTATCTCTAAGGACCATCTCATCTTCTTTCAACACTGTCCAAGATTTATGATAGCAAATGCTTCGTCTTGTCTCCATTCACAGCAAGACCAACTTTCTTCACTATTTCAGCCAGCCCAAAAAAGGCAAAGATCAGTGCATTTAAGCACTTTTGCTGGAATTATCTTCTTCAATATTAAGTTCAAGAAATCAGACAAAAGGGAGTCGCCTTGTCTGAAACCTTGTTTTGTTTCGATTGGCTCGGAGAGCTGACAGAAGCCGCTTTGAAATCGACAAAAACCACGCGTCGATTCTTTGATCATGGAATTGGCATATCGCGAAAATCTGGACGATGGTGGACTTACCATATGTGAAGCCACACATATAAGGTCCATTTAGCTTGTCTACGATGGGCTTCAATCTTTCCCACAATAATCTGAATATCTACGAAAGGCGTATTTGATATATTCCAAGTCCCCTTTTCTACTAGGTGGCTGTTGTTGTTGTTGTTTGAAAAGCCAAAAACACTCCCCAAAGGTTTTGGAGAGTGTTGTGGAATTGATAATCCTTGGCCGGATATGAACCCGGTGGGCTCCGGTACTCCCTTGTGGTACTGCCCGGCTGTCGTGGAAGCGATTTGGTGTGACCAGTGCCACCTTCGAAATCAAGAAACCCCTTAAGTAAGGAGAAGATGGGTAATGAGAGGTGAGAGGCATCATATCCGCAGATCAACCGTCGATTTGCACGTCATTACCTTTGTGCATTTTCTAAACCCCCTAACCACTAGGTGGTCTCATGTATCCCGATTCGTCCCAATGCCACTCAGTGTAATACCTACTCAGCTTCTTACGGAACCTTTGAATGCATTTTGTGTGTATCTCAAATTTGTCTCCACTTGGACTTCCATCGGAGTGGCAGTTTCCCTCTCCCCCGCTGGTAACGATGACAGTGCCTTCCAACATGGACCAGTCAAAGGAGAAAATATCCGCTTAGAGCTTATCACGAAATATTCCTCGGTACTGGAAACTAATAGCGCCCATAAATCTGTCCGACTTTTCCTCCTGCACAACTTACCAACAACTCTGCTAATCAAGTTAACAACATGGGATCAATTGGACCAAAACGTAAACGTTGACTGCGAGCTAAATAAATAAATAAAGAATTGGCGAGATATATACCTCCGAGGAGTTTAAGGCCGAACTTCTCTACCAATTTCTGGTGTACTGCTTCGAATTTTTCCTACAAAATGGTGGGGCCTACAGTTTTTTTGCCGACTACGAACGGCATCTGAATTTTTGCTGAGAAGCCTTCCATGGCAGAAATACACTCGGAGAGTTTGCCAAACCATTGCAGAGGGGCGACCCCGTTTTGAAAAAAACATTTTCAAACCACTTTTGATGTTGCCCGTCCCAGGGCTCGCACCTTGGACCTTTGGTGTGATAGGCCAGCAACACTACCGCCACACTGCGGCTGGAGCCGAAAAAAGAGGAAAAAGTAGAATAAAATGCAAGGGATAGTTCTTTTTGGTTCGAACATTAACTCTCTTTATTTGGCTGAAGTTTGTACTGTTGCTTGACGTAAAGCAAAAACCAACTACCTACCTACATTTAGAACTTTCTTATCACTATGCGTTCTTGTTGTTGCTGTTGTTAGTTCCTGTTGCACTCTCAATAACAACGTACGCAAATATTGCAGAATTGTTGTTGCACAAAGTTCATTGCACTCTTCTATATGGTGCGTTGCGTGTCGAGATCCCAGTAGCAGCAAGTCGCGGCAGACGTAATTGAATGCAACTTCAAAAACCACCAATCCAAAACAAACAACAACAAAAAAGGGGAAAAATTAACTCTAAAAAGCACTGACTTTTGCACAGATCTTTGTGCAAAAGAAAGCAAAGAAAATAAGAAAATAAGAAAATAGTAGAACGAGGAAAAAATGTGCTGAGAACCAAATGAAGAAAACGGTAAATTGAAATAATTTGCTAGAGTGAGATAGGGATAGCGGAGAAAGGCATTCGGTGGAGCTAATGAAAGGCGGAAGGCAATTAAGCTCCACAGAAGCAATAAACATTGAGAGTTGTTGCGTGCAAAGCAATTGAAGTCAATGAAGTCAAATACCAGAGGGAGCTGATTAGACAGACATGCGAGAGTGTGTGTGAGCCGCAGTCAAACAGCAAACTAGAGAGAGAAAAGAACTGGTGCAATGACTGGAATTTTCTAACTGAAATTGAATTATTCGAAAGTAGTAGACTTGTGTCAACTACAACAAACAAGATATCGCAGCGAGTAGGACCCGTCTTCCCTCTAAATTAGGGCACAAATACGTAAGTTCTAAAGCTGTTACAGAAGTGTGTTTCTGTCTTTGGAAATATCGGTGGCCTAAATAAATAAATTTCAACTATGCGTCAAGACATTGTTTACAGCTCCGATCAAAACAATTGGAATAAGAGCTCTAAATCAAAAAAGAGCTCCGACCTTTCAGCAGTGGAATTTAAGCTCCGTAACCTCCCTAACATCAAGCAGTAAATAACACAACCGTTTCATTGGCTGATGTACCATTTTGTCATCTACAGCATCCATAAAGCGCCGATAAGTAGCCGGTCTTGTCAGCTTTTGCCCTGAGAACGACAAAGTCAGTTCTCAATCACCATTTATAGCTAAAGAAGAACGCTAACTCCCTAGCGAGACTGAAGTTGCTCTAGGTCAACTTAGATTTGGATACTGAATACTGTATTAGGATAAACTCTTATCTATAGTGTGTGGAGTGCCTCTGACAGACATAAACCACCCTTTCGACGCTTCAGAGAAACTGTTTTTAGGACTGTCAGGATGTCAGACGAATTTTACGAAGTTTCCATGAACGGGCGTGCCAACTAAGCAAGGCGAAATACTGTTACAACAAAAGTAGCAAAACAAAAGCCTTGAATACTTCTTGGGCATTCATGGTCTAAACAAAACCTAGAGAAAGCGTTTCTACTTAAGCCCAATAGTGGTGCGATCTGTTCGATTTCTTTCTGTGATGTGTATAGGGTTTATAGTTAGCATATCACTATCACTGCTGAGGCTAAGCTTGCCCGGATAATCCTTGAATATTAATAAATACCTCACTGTTGTTATTGTTTTGAACGATTAAAGGAGTGGTGATGAGGAAAGATCTTTGCTGCATATGAATCCGGTAGGCTCTGGTATTAGAAGTTTCTGGTACTAGGTCGACTTTTGCGGCATCAATTTGTTTGACCCCATCGCACCTTGCTTATCTGTCCTCTTAGACATTTTTTTAATCAACCGTGCCACATAACGTGAAGCAAAGCTGGATATTGATAGTGGGAGATGTTGGGCCTCCTATCCATAGATCAGGCATCGAGGGTTGCAACGTCCCTTTGCGGCACCAAAAGTCCCACCTGCCTCACTTTTGCCTTTGCAACTTGAAGTCCGCAAAACAAGATCCAAGGCTCTCGCTGACATGTGAAAAGCAGGTGGGGAATTATTTGTTGTTGCTGTTGTAATTATGATTCGCACTGCCTAATCGTCCGTTTCCTTATCCAGGAAACTTGCGGTTTCAATATTTTTGGATCAGAGTGAAGTTGGTGTTAGAAGAGCCTACTCTTGGCGTAAGTTTTCGCTCGTTATGGCTCGACCAGGCTTTCAAGCTCCTATTATTGATAATGATGATGATGCTAAAATACCTTTCCTACACTCTCCATATAGTCAGGTTATTTGGACAGTTTCTGGTTTAGGAAGGTCTCAAGGATATTAAAGTGAGAGAAACTTACGTTAGCATTATGAAATCTGCTTTTCGTTGTACAGAAAGCTTTAGCTATAGATGAGTTTGTATTAAACCTGCGTTTCTCAAACAATTTTAATCTTATAACTTTAAACGAGTTATTCTTGTATATTTGTATATTTCTATATCCGCTACTATCTCAGGAATGACTTAACCGATTTGGATGAGATTTTCTACTTTGGTGTTGCCACTTGGGGTGGTTCACAGGGTTGCCATCTATATAAATTTTTTTTAAAATATTAAGCAATATATGGGAATATGGGTATCAAATGAAAGGTATTTTAGACCGTATACCAACCAAAGTATTTTCGAGTAGGGTTGCCACCTAGGGTTGCCTTAAGTGACTTTTTGTGGTTAGTGTTCGATATTTTGGAAATCTATTTTGGAAATTTATGCTCTTGGTAAGTAAGATTATGCGACAAATTCGAAAAATACCGAGCAAGGCTCGGTCACCCAAGTATTTACTATTATGTTAAAAGAGTCGTTAAACAAATCAATAAAGTTTCGGCAAAAACATCTTTTGTCTATTTTGAACTAGTATGAGATTGGTTCAAATCTTCCAAGTGCGATCTCATTCGACATCAAATCAAATACCAGTTTTTGTATTTAAAATGCGTAGAAACTAGTCGCTTTGACCACAGGGTGCTAACGATTGGAATGCTAAACTTCAATGAAGTGATGCAGAAAAGCAACAAAGGTTTTATATAACCAACCAACAGTTAATAACGCGTCCAATCTTTCATTTGTGTTTTAAGTAGAAGCTGTGTACATCAGCTGAAATACCTTGCAACTTCTTCTTTCTCCATTCTTCTCAGCAGCCAGCGACGCTTAACGCTTTTTTCTTTTGTTCTTAATTCATTATTGACTAGTGAAAGTTTAAATGTACCGTTTTGATTTTCTTTGTAGTTTTTTCTCAACGCGAGTTCGTGATCTCTACGAGTGTAAATACATCACGGTCAGTGAACTCGCCTTTGGCTGTTAGAAATGGGTTTGTTTATTTATTTTTCTAATAACAACGCAGGTATTTAACTCAAACACGTTTTGGGCTGAATTTATTTTCAAAGTGCTGGTGGTGCATTATCTGGAATTCAAGTGATGCATTGTTTTACCAAAGATTTATTATTTAGAAAGCTTTGTGAAAAGCTCGTCGATTTACTTGCCTATTAGATTACGTACTTTTTATGACGAGTAGGAGTGGTCGGATGACCATTTTTCATGCAGAAACTGTTCAACTAAAACTTGAATTTACAGATTCATCTACAAGTACTATAGCCTGAACTAGAGACGAGTGACAATATTTCCTATTTCTGACTAACTTAGCCTTGTTAAGGTCAATCGAAATCCGAATGTTACTAGCATATTAACCTAGGGAGACTATCATGCGAAATGTTTAATTTTCGTTTCGCAGTCAATCTTGCGTTTCACTTGACTATCTCACTCTAGGCTGTACAAAGCTGTATACTTTAATATAAAATATGCCAAACAAGCTGGCATCTACCATGCCAAAAACGCATTCCCACAACAGCCGGATCTAAGTACCGAAATAACTTGGGTTTTACCCTACCATGGGATGTTATTTTAGTACAACCCTGTCCAATCCTCATTTTTGGATGGACATTTCGAAATCGAGGACGTATATTATGGCGACCAGTGCAATGAATTTAAAAAATATCGGTCTAAATATTTCTTAAATAAGTCGAGTCTGATAATTATTTTTCTTATTTGATTATTATATTCGGAAGTAAAGCTGTTTGCGATTCCAATGCAGATATCTCCTTTCCTCTATTGTCCCCTTCTGGTTTCGATAAAAATTGCATTCTGGACGGTAGCACTTTCACTCCAAAGTGTAACATGGCCTTGTCAAAGTAGTACTTCTTCGATACCCACCGTTCGCAACGCGTACAGGTCCAAACTTAGCCACAGAGCTTTTTACTCGAATACTCCTGGGGACACCTCAACTAATGTTGACAACATTCATAATGCCGGTCATGCTCGTTAATCTTTGGATTCTCCGGCCATTCCGGAGAAGAACTCATGCTTTGGGGTTAGTCCGTAATTGAACGCACTTCTTTTCGAAGCAGGGCTATATCTGCGCGGTAGGAAGTTCTTCTTCCTGTCTGTTTCTGTTTTCCATCTTTACTTCTTACATAACTGGGCTTTTTAATTTGTTTTGACTTCCCACAGAGTGGGTGTCTCAGGCGGGTGTCTACAATAATTAATTCTGGGTTCGAATAACCCACACTAATTCGGATATCAAAACCTAGTCAAACTTTTTTTTTAATGCTGAGCTCATATTTTGCAAGAGGATTGAAAATCTTGGCCGCCACAAGATAGATAGTCTATTCGAAATTTGGAAACCGTGAGCATACATTTTCTTCTTCTTATGTAATTAAATAATTTTGGCGGTTCAACATAGCTCGCCAGTCGTTTCTTCTCTCTGTATACTGGCGCCATTGGAAACACCACGGTATCGCAGATCGCTCTTCACTCGGCCCATCCATCGGAGTGGTGGTCTCCTTCATTCTCTGCTACCACCGTCAGGTGCCGATAAGAATACCTTTTGGGCCGGAGTATTTCCATTTACTTGCACAACATGGCTTAGCCTGCTGGGTTTTAA
The DNA here is from genome assembly GCA_949987695.1 of Merzomyia westermanni. Lineage (NCBI taxonomy): Eukaryota > Metazoa > Arthropoda > Insecta > Diptera > Tephritidae > Merzomyia > Merzomyia westermanni. The sequence goes on along the minus strand of OX465291.1, from coordinate 35,924,509 downwards.
TTCGTTGAACTATGTCGGGTCTGCTCATAGCTCATACAGCTCATCATAAAATGTTCTTCGCAGGGGTCCTCAAATCTTTCGAGGAACATTTCTCTCGAAGCATACATTTTAGCTCACTAAATTGATTTAAGGCTTCCTCTTAACGGCGAATGCAACAAGCCTAGTAAAGCTGATATCAAAATTCACACTTTGTATATTGCAACTATTGGACCAGTCAAGCAGCTAAAAAATATATAAAAATAGTAACAGACCGAGCACACGTTGTCCTTAATGAAATCTACTTGCCTACAAAGGACAAATTTTACTCCTTTTCTCTCCATTCCTTTTCATTTACCCCTAAATCGCTATCTTATTTTTTTCGCTTTCATTTACTTTTGCACTTTAATTTCTTCTACCAGCCTCGCTACCTCTCCCCTTACCTCTTAGTTTCCCTCTTCACATTTCAATTATTCTCTTTCTCTTCTTCCTTTTATTCCTCTCCCTCTCCTTTTCAATTTCTATTCCTCTATATATAGGATCTCTATACTAAATATTAGATAGCTGGTGTTGATGTGAAGATATATTTCTAAAATATGGCGCATTTGAATTGGTTTGGGCGTGGCACCACCCACTTTTTTTCTAAAATTTATATAGATTGATATATGTATAGGACACATATAGAAGTATAATTAATTTGAACCGAATAAATTAGTATTAATGACGTTTTGGAGCATTTTATACCATAGGGCGTGGCACAACCCATTTTTAAAAAAATGGGAATCAAGCTATTATATCTTTCAACTTAGACCAAATTACACAAAAATGCCAACTAATATTAAAATCAGTTGAGTTACTGAAGAATTCACTGAAAACAAAGATCAAGACCCTGGATTTTAACAGATCAAAGAGTTTAAGACCTTTCGCCCCATTTGAACTACGAGGAGTACCTACACACAGTCCACAAAGCAAACAAAGTCAAACGTGACGGAAGCAGCAGCTGTTGGAACCACAACTTGTTGCCTGCCATTACACAAATTGTGGCAAATACTTGTATTTTGTGGTAAAATCGTTTTCCTGGTTTTTGTTGTTGTTGCCACATTCGCTAATACGCTCAAAGCTAAAAATTTCGCTTTTTATGTGCAGCGAATAATGGTCAGAAAGCGAAAAAAATAACAGAAAACGGAACGCTAGGAAAAACTTTGCCACCACAATGAAATGAAAATTAAAATCGGGCAAAGCTAGTCAACGCCAAGCAAGGCAGAGGAGCGAACCACCAAAGTGGTTATGAAAGTAAACGGTTACAACAATAGCAACTACGATTACCGTCACTATGTATGTGTATTAGTACAACAACAACAACATCAAATGCAAGTTGTGCAGTGCAGGAAAAAGCTGTTAGGCTGCCAAGCGTTGAAAATCGTCTTCCGGGATTGCATGCAACCAACGTTGTTTAGCGTCATCGGCGGCGCTTTTGTTGCAGCGTTTGTGGTAAGAAAAAGTTAATAGCAATAACAACAACAACATACGGAAATTACTTTTTCTTTAATTATATGATGGCACTGGTTGTGCCAACTTTGGGCAACCACAATAACTAAACCAAGCTGCGGGCAAGTATTGGAAAATTTAAATTAAACGAAAAGTAAAACAAGTAAGGTTGTTTAAGTTCGGCTAGAGCCAGCAATTATATACTTACTATTCAAAAAATTGTGCGACTTATTTTGCAGGATAGAGATATAGAGAGTATAGAAAGTTGTTGTATATTGGAACGATTTTCCGTCATCCCTTTTGGAATTTGGTTTTGTAACATTTCGGCGTTCCACCATCCTCGGTTCGGTAGAACGAAACTAAACACTGAGGATGGCGGAACACCGAAACCAGAGCCAAATTTGACAAGGGATGACGGAAAATCGTGTCAATATCCATCAACATAGAGCGTACTATTTAGTCGCGACTATGCCCATAAGGGTCTTATTAAATATAGAGTAGAAAGTTAATCTGTCCTACCTTAATCACACACAACAAAGTGGACCTGTCCGAAAGTATATGTTCAGGCATAGAAGTGTAATATTAGTCTTATCATAGGACATTCTAAAACAAAAGAGAAAAGTTCAACCCACATAAAGAGATCAAAGGTGGCATTAGTTGCATGCTCATATCGGATTCATTCACCACTTATAGCATTTTTTGCTGGATAGCTGTAAGCTTTAGCAACAAAACTAAGCAGAGCTCACTTACAACAACTTACACTGTAAGATAGCAGGATAGTCCAGAGTTGGTGGTCACACAAATTTTTGTCGAGAATGGATACAGGTACAAATATATTTTGACTTTTCATGAGCTATGGGTAACAAATTAAATGCAATTCGTGCGTGGGTATGGACGGATTGAGTTAGGTTTTGTCAGTTTAATGCTAGAAGTACTAGAAAATCGTACACCGATTTTCATACATAGGCGGCACCACGCCCACTTAAAAACGTTTCCACATGGTTAAATTTAGTTTACCTAACACAGACACCGCTTCCCTAAATTTAATGTTGTACTTTTTGGCACTGCTATCCAAAGTGGGCGTGGTTGTCAAACGATTTCGCCAATTTTTTACAAGAAATGTTTCTCGTTTTACGTGTAGTTATGTGTAACTAAAGAAAAAGGGGCGGTACCATAAATATTCTAAAATTTGTTGATTTTTTTTAGCATATCTTCCCACAGCGACACTTTAAAAGTAAAAAAGAATTGATATAAAATAACTTTTCGCAGAGATATTGAAATTATATTCCGAAATGACAGTTTTGAATAACTTTTGTATTAAAGTGGGCGGGGTTCTAAAACGATTTCGTTCACTTTTTGAGGGTACAAATCTTGAGACAAGGGTAATCTGTGCGCCGAGTTTTGTTTTGATATTTTACACTATTTTAGGATCCATAATATATGTATTTAGGAGCTGCTTGACAAAAATGGGGCAGTGCCACTCCCTTATTGATATAAAATTTAAAAAAACATTAATTGGGTATCACAGTTTAAAATTACAAATAAAGGATGATCATTGAGGGTACATAATATGCAAATGATCTCTTTTTTGAGTTTTCCTAAATATTCGATATATAAAACGTGAGAGTTGCTATCATCCGATTTCGCCATAGCAATAGAGATAAGTGAGAAGGAACCTGCATACCGAATTTCAATAAGATATCTCTAAATTTTTGCTTTTGTTTTCCTATTCAACACCTTGAATACCTTGGTTTATATTGGTCTATAGCCACATCGATTTGGTTTTCCGTTACGACATACAGTTAGGCGATCAAAGTAAATATATTTTTTAGCTATGTTCAGCTGAGTATAACTATGACAACGACAACAAGATAAATTAAAATATAATACAATCATTTATAATATAAATGCACAAGTTGAGGGAAATTGTCCCACTTTATGGTCAAACTATACATCTAAGGTATTAACAATTACATATGTATGGAAAGGTATGGCCAACCTGCAGTGCCGTCAATAAAAAAAAAAATTGTTTTTAATTTATTATAATATAGAAAAATTAGTTTAAAAATGACACCAATACAAATGCCAAACATGTATTCACACTATAGAGCCGTAGTTATGTGAGTAGACATGTCATGCATGTTATTGTATTACTCGTGTGATCGGTAGTGGACCAATGAAAAACAAGTATTCGCACTATAGAGCATTTTTGCTTTAGTTGTTGTTACTTAGTTGTGATGATACTCAAAAGTACACCTGCTGCCTCTTTCGCGTTGGTGTTGAATACTATGTGAAGTAATCTCTTGAGAGTAATATCGCATAGGTGCTCCATGGCGTAGTCAGAAGCAAAGAAATTTAGTACTCCGAAATAGAGTAGGTGATCCAATCCTAGGACATTGCCATGTAAATTGGACCACCTTTTTTATATGAAGGAGGATAAGTGTTGGAGTACTCTAGTACTCCTAAGCGGTATTTCCGTTTTTGAGGAATTAAGCAAGCAAAAACTTGAGCAAACATGTAAACTTCATTGATGATACAAACATTTTTGTAAATTGAAATAAAATAAGTAAAGGAAAGGTAAGGTAAGGAACGGAAGGGAAAGGAAAAGAAAGGAAAGGAAAGGAAAGGTAAGGAAAGGAAAGTAAAAGGAAAGGAGAGAAAAGCAAAGGAAAGAAAGGGAAGGGATACGCAAGAAAAGGAAACAATAAAAAGAAAACAACAAAAAAAATAAAAACAGAGACTTCAGAGAGAAGACGAAATCAAAGAAAGCGAAAATACACTATAGGAAAGGAACAGCAGAAAAAGGAAGGGAAAGAAGGCGAATGAAATTAGTAACAAGTAATCAAAATAAATAAAATTTTGTGGTTGAATTGCAACCACTGGGCGATCGCTAGTAGCCATTAAGTGCTGTCAATAAATTCAAGTCGAAAATTTTAAAATTTTACTTCTGGGGGCCTTAGCCACCTTGTCTTCTTGGTTTTTGATTTTGCTCACCCCATCAGTGAAATCGAAAATTCGGTCTTGGCATGAAACTTCATTAAATCATCTTTTTATTGGAGCGTACCGGATTTATTACAAAAAAGGACTTCCCGCATCCGTAAAACTCCATAAAGATCTGTGCGACAAGCCGTAACTCTCTTCAACCAGGACCAATACTCAAACGTGATATCTTAAACATGGTATAATTAATTTTTAGGAGGTTGAGCCTGAAAAAAATACTTTATTTGATTTAAAAAACCACGCTAAGGTAGATAGGTGAAAGTAAAGCTTTGAAAAAATAAATTTTGATAAACCCAAAATAGCAACTTAGATTAACAAAAGCTCCCTTAGGATATTGCAAACGTGCTTTGGCGCACTTTGCCAGCAAATTGTCAACTTAACAAAACTGATGCTTCCTTAAGTGGAACGCACGCGTTGTTCCCTCTATGCTTCTTCAACTCATTTGCACACTTCCTTTTTCTGGCTAACATTTAACTTATCCACCTCACTTTTTTGTATTTTTTGGTGCAGTTTTGCTAATTTATGTACCAAACGACGATAACGACATCGAGGCGAGGCTTTGTGGTGCATTTTTGCCCCAAAGCGAACAAACTTAAGTTCACTTCATTTCGCTTTTCACTTCCTCCTAAGCGTTCAACCGTTCATACTTAATTGCGCGATTTACAACGCAACCGCAACGGCTACCACAAACCGCGTACGATTAATGAACGATGTTGTTGTTGTTGATGGTTATGTTGTTGATGTTGTTGTTGTTGTTGGTGGTGGTGGTGCCGCTGTTGGTGCTGATGTAGTTTGTACAGAAGTATTTACTGCCATTCATAATTTACTGCCTAATATAGACACGCTGACAAGGCGTAGTAAAAAAGTTGTTGTAAAGCGGGCGATTTTCCAACCTCCGGGTGTTGCAAACAGAGATTCATTGCACCCATCAACTGCAGAAATGGCACAATGCAATACAGCTCTGCGCAAGTGTTGGTGCATACCCTGCAGGGAAATGAATAGCTGGTGAGTATAACGACGGGCTCCTTAATAAAATTGGTATAGTTTACAGATGGCGGAGAAAGTCTACAAAAAAATCGGTTGCCTCAAACGGTTCTATATTTAAATCTTTAATACTTGGAAACAGTTCCAAGAGCGAAAATTTTATTTTCTACAAAACTTTAATTTAGTAGTTGTAAGACAAAAACGGGATCAGTACTAAAAAGTCTGTGCTAGAAATGATAGATCTTTTAAAATTATTGTTATTAAAATTATTTCAAAACCTAGAAGAAAGGAAGGAAAATGAAAGGAGTTTACAGAAAGGGAAATGAAAGTAAGAAAAGGAAATAAAAAAACAAAAGATAGAAGATTAAAGGTAATTATGGGAATAGAAGGAAAAGTAAAGAAGAGTAAATGACAAAAGCGTACGGAAATGAAGGTGAAAGAATGGAACATTAAGGAAAAGAATCGATAAAACAGAATACAATAATATAGAAAAAAATTTAAAACAAAATATGAACTATGAAAATTAGAAAAAGAAGGAAGAGGATCGGAACGATAAAGACGGTAAGAAAACAAGCCACGAAAAAGCAAAGTAGATGAAAGAAGACTATATTTTAGGAAGGAACAGTTAAGAAAGTATTTAAAACAACGGCGAAGGAAAAGAACACCGATTCATTAAAATAAAATAGAGTTTGTGGCTGAGTTTCAACTATTGAGCGATCGCTAATAAGTTTAAACTAGCTATTCTTGTATATTTATATTAGAATTCTGTAGTTCGAGAACGAACTAGTTCAATTGAACGACTCAGTGCACTGAACGAAAGAACTATTACGTTCAAATGTTCTCAAACTCCTTCAGTGAATGACAATGTTGGACGTTAACGTAAAAACTTTCGGTGCTCATGTGGCAAGCAATAACTACCAAAGTTGAGCTAAAATTTTATATAGCAACCAAACTTAATATTGGTTTCACACAAATAGCTTAAGTTATTCCAGACCTGTTAAATAATGATTATTAATCGTAATGATTATCGGTTTGATTAATTATTTTTTGGGAATCCATTTAATGACTGATTACCATTACTTTCAATTTTTTAAAAAATCAATAATAATCACAAAAAGTTATTTTGATTACTTTTTATTATATTTGATTTTTTTTGCTATGTTTATTTTTTTTTTAATATTTTTGATTTTTTCAGTATTGCTGTAGAAGCACATAAATATACACATCAACAATACTGAAAAAACTCTAAAATAATAAAACAAAAAAAATTTTAAATAATCAAAACAACTTTTTTGATTATTTTTGTTAATTTTTTTATTTTTTAAGATTTAAAAATTTTTTATTTTTTTTTCGAATCGTAATCAATTAATAATTACCTTTTCTTGAGAACCAATTAAAATAATAATTACTAGTTAAAAAATCCGCCCAATTTTTTTGATTTCTAATTACTAATCAAATTTAACCAGTCTGAGTTAACGTTTTATTTACAATTCCTAGCCGAACGATTGAACGAAATGACCGACTAACTTCACATTTGAAAAAAGTACTAGGTCATTCGATCATCAATTGAACGAAATCGTCCAACTCTAGATAATATATCTACACTATCTCGGAAACTCCTACGCCCATTTGGGTGAGATTTGATATTTAGATAATGCACTACATTCTTTGAACATCTACCTAGGTGTTGCCACTTAGGCTGCTTTTATGGAGTTGCCATTTTTTTTACGAAGTAAAATATGCCTATATGGGTATCAAATGCAAGGTACTTTGCGTCGCATTTGCGCAAAATATTTCTAGGTAGGGTTACCACATAGGGTCGCCAACTGATTCCCTGATAAAGCATCTACAATTATATGACAACCACGAAAAATTCCGAGCAAAATTTTCGTTGTCATTCTAAGTGTTTCTACCAGCTGTTGCCACGGAAGATGCTTTTATAGGGTTGCCAGCTATGTGATGTTTTTTAATTAAGCGTGATATGCTAGTCCATCAAATCTATATTCAGTATTTACTGTAGCAAAATTTGTTCCAACCATTTTGTTATAATTTTTTGCGAATTTGCTGACTTTGACATCAAATTCAACGAGAAACACATTTTTGCAGAATTATCTTTTTTGTGATCGAACGTTCAGTGTTACAAATTTTTCCTACAGGGTTTTTTGATGCCCAACATTGTTGTTGCTATTTGGTGCGAACTTTTACGCCCGCTTTTGGGAGCAATATTCGTTGCATTAGATTGAAAGTGACAACCGTAAGCACACACACATACTCATATTTATATCATATCACACAATCACAAATGGCCATATCAAATAAAGGGTGTTTTTTTTAGGGGTATAGAACTTCGAATTGAAATAAAACACAAGAAAATCGTTTTAAGGTCCATCAATTTGGCTTTATTAGAAGGATAATTTTATGCCATTATTGTTTAAATATGATTTCGGGCATGTGGCCGCCGCGGCTGGCTCGAATAAAGCCAATTCTACAGGTCCAATTTTCAACCACTTTTTCGAGCATATGGGGCCGTATGTCGGCAATAACGCCACGAATGTTGGCTTCCAATTCCCCTAACGTTTCTGGTTTGTTGGTGTAGACGAGCGACTTCACATATCCCCAAAGAAAATAATCCAATGGTGTCAAATCACACGACCTTGGTGGCCAATTGACAGGTCCATTCCGCGAAATTATGCGCTCATCGAATGTTTCCTTCAATAAATCGATTGTGACGTGCGCTGTGTGGCATGTAGCGCCGTCTTGTTGGAACCACAACTCATCCACATTCATGCCATCCAATTCGGGAACAAAATAGTCGGTTATCATGGCTCTATACCGGTCTCCATTAACGGTAGCTGCCTCTCCAGCATTATTGCGGAAGAAGTATGGCCCAATGACTCCACCAGCCCATAGAGCACACCAAACAGTCAGTTTTTGTGGATGTAATGGCGTTTCAAGGGTCTCATGTGGATTCTCTTCACTCCAAATGCGGCAATTTTGCTTGTTGACGTAGCCATTCAACCAAAAATGAGCCTCATCACTGAACAAAATTTTGCGATGAAAATCAGCATCGAAATCAATCTCATTTTCGGCCCATACACCAAAATCACGACGCATTGCATGGTCTCGCGGCTTTAATTCTTGCACAAGCTGGATCTTGTAAGGTCGCAAGCCAAGATCTTTGCGCAAAATCTTCCATAAAGTTGATGGACAAAGCTCCAATTGCTGTGCACGGTGGCGAATCGATTCATTCGGGTCCTCTTCAACACTTTGCTCTACAGCGGCAATTGTTTCTTCGGTGCGCACTGTTCGACGTCTCTGCGGATGCGTATTATCACATAGAGTAAACGTAGTGCGAAAACGATCCATGGTTAACCGAATTAATTGCTCTGATGGACGATTATGTCGACCATAAAATGGACGGAGCTCACGGTAAACTTCGCGAACTGAACCATTATTTTCGAAATAAATTTGCACGATTTGCAAGCGTTGTTCTTTTGTCAACCTGTTCATGATGAAATGGCAAACCAAACTGAACATAACTGACATTAGAGTTGCCAGATTTGACCACAAAATGCCAGTTTTATCTCTATTCAAAAAACAAACCTGTAAAAAAAACACCCTGTATTTGCACATTAAAGTTAAATGTGTAATGTGATTTTGCGGTGAATGCGAATTGCGCTAGCGCGGAAGCGACACTTGAGACATGCCAATTATAATTTGCATTGTTTGTTTTCACACATAAATACATTACACTAATACATATATATGTATATATAAGCATGCAGCTTTTAATGATTTCCATGTTTAAACTTCAAAATGATATGCGAAAGTGCATATCCTGACTGTATTGAACAATTTTTAGTAGCTCAAAAATCAATATCTTCATTGATGGCTCGAAGTTCGATGGGAACGTGGGAGGCATCATTCAGGTCTTTGATTCAGGTTAGAACTGTTTTCTCCGATAGCCAGGCCACACTAAAAACTAGGCATTGAAAATGGCAGAACGCCGAAACCGGTTTGTCACAAAACCAAACTTGACAAGGGATGACGAAAAATCGTTCCAACAAAAATCAGCTTACTACCCTGTCGGAAGATCAACACAACAAAATAAATCACACTAAAAATCTTTGCCACACACAAGTCCAGAGCATCATAGTTAGCGCTTGTTTGGTTCAACTAATGTGCATTGGTACTGGACGATCATAAGCGCCTTAGCCTTAGCCCAATTAATGATGATGCACTTTTTACATTCCGAAAAAACCACGACAGTTTGTGATTTTTTCTCTGCCATTCTCTTTCTTACTCTCCTTCTCCTTCTTCCTCGCTCTAATTCCTTACTTCCGCTCTCACTTTCCAGTGTCTCTTCTATTCCAGCCCTCTTCCTTTCGAGATCAAACAATTCTAAGAGTTTAGGAGGGTGGGACCGTGTGCAGAAGTCCACGCAAGTGGGGAAAGTTTCTGATCGCCATTCACCTGGGAATGGCCAGAGCGATCCTTTTGCATGCGGTTCAAGCAGCTCACTACTTCCGGGCTTTGCGCCTAAGTATCCTCTGGGTAACCACCGAACACCCGTTTGGTGGTGAGCTAAACGTGAGAAGGCGACAACCTGGTAAGGCCACTCCGACATAATCGGTTTAAGGGCTTGCTGGAAGGGTTCAAACAGCAGCGTCTGATCACCAGGTGGTGCGGCTGCAAGCGGGCGTCTGTCTTGGATCAAGCGGCTCGCTATACAAACGTGTAATAGAATTCAACCTCCCGTGAAACGGGTTGTGCGTTGGGTTTGGGATCCACCACATAAAACAACGTTCCAATGAAATTCAACAACAAAGCCTCGGATATGTGGCGAGCTATGTTGGACGGTCAAAATCGCCCAGGCGGTTAGATGACCATTTAAAGAAGAAGAAGCTGTTTTCTTTTAATGGGAAAGTTTCTAGACACCTACGGAGACGTTCTGCAAAGAAATCTGCGTGCTGTGATTAGGTAGTCCGAATCCTGCGGGCTAGTTGTCAAACTAAGTATGGAATTAGTTCTCCTTACGAGGGAGTAAAAAATGTCTAAGCAATTGCAGAAGTACCATTAGCTAAAAAGACTTATGTTGCCTTGTACTGCTGTCGTTGGGCCATTGGCAAACGTTAGGGACTCTCTCCAACCGTGTTACAATGGTTACGGTATATGGTGAATTCTCTTCTCTTTAATTGGGTATTGATCGGGTCGAGTGTACTAGAATTGGCTTCTACTATCAAAATGAATGTTGCCGTGCAACGAATGGCTCTGATTGGATTCAGTGGGGTTATGTGTACATTTCCTACTCTGGCATTGAATTTTATGTTGAATCTGTACCCGGTTGACGTTATTGGAAACACAATACGCACCTGGAACTGCGACTTCGATTTGAGAAACTAGATATAAACTTGTACTCCAGCATTCTAAATAGCTTCGAAATCATCACTCGCAGGACAGACTACTGTGCGCTGGTTTCTGCTGCACTTTCTAATTTTTCCACTCACATAACCTAGCGGGATAAGTGGGGAGCATGAAACTAATCTATTTACGGATGAGTCAAAACTGGACAGGAAAGTTGGCAGGATTTTTCTATCAGGAGGTCAGAGAAGTAGGAAATTTAGCTTCCCTGAGGTTAGGAGGTCAGAGAAGTAGAAAATTTAGGTTCCCCGACCTTTGCAGCCGCTTCAAAGCAGAGTTTGCTGCCATGAGGGACGCGGTGGATGGGATGCTCACCAGCGCTATAACCCAAAGTCAAACGTCAATTAAATCACTGAACGCAAGCAGCGTGGACGGTTAGCGACGATGAAAATTATTTGCAAGCCAGAGCATTACGACAACCCTAGCAATTGTCATGCGAATATCTCGGCCCGTCTTAAGCCGCAAGTGCCTGAAGTCCACTTCTGGTCACTTGGTTCGGCTCAGCTAAGTAAGCGCATCTACTTGTTGACACCAAGCGATCATCGGAACTATAAGGGTTCACTAAGGCACATCTCTCCATGGTGATTGAAGTGTTGACGGGTCACTGCTCGATGAGAGTTCATGCGGTGTGGTTGAATATTTTGGGTAGTTCCAATTATGTGCTCTGCACGACGTGGAATCATCAAGTCACGTCAAGCTCAGTTACCCAGCTTTTTTCTCGGTGTTATAGGAAGTTGTATTATCGCCATGCAGCGAATTTTAAATAATTGTAAGCTATCCAAGTGAGCTGCCCCTCCTCACTGCCACTTAACATAACCTTACCTGGCATGGAATAGTTATATACAGTCTACATAGATATTTAAGATGTGTACTCATTGATTTAGAGTCAATGAACTCTATTAAAAACATGGAAGTGAAATGAAAGAGTCCACTAATGACGCCATCAAAAGAGATCAAACAATCTACAAAAACAACATATACGAATATAGTATAATTGGAACTAAATGTAGGCACATACATAGTTGAACCGCTGCAATAACATATTTTGAAAAAAAAAAATAAGAAAAAAAAATTTAAGAAAAAAAATTTTTGAAAAAAAAATTTTAGAAAAAAAATATAAAAAAAATGTGAAAGTATAAAAAGGGAGCAAAACAATTTCCTATCCAAAGCCAAGAAAGGATTTTTATTTTCTAATACAGCAAACAATAATATTTATGCGTAAACATATACAAGTTAGACACACCCGAATCCAGAGGAATAACAAAGCGAAAAGCAAAATTATTTGCAAAAATTGCATAAAAGCAATGCTTGCGGCAACAACAAACCTGGCTAGGTCGGTGGAAAGATGCAAAGTTGAGGATGCAAACTGCTGATATATCTATCTGTACACACACACATATACACATACACATATGCAGATATATGGATGCAAACCAATTCACCGCTTACATAATATGTGGAAATAAACAATGTAGCAACAATAATAATGTTAGAAAAAAATTGCAGCCTATGTAGCAACAACAATCATAAGCCAAAAGTATGAGACAAAAGCTTTTGTGTGTATGTATGAATGTATGCGTGAGTAAATACACTCACATTATTGCCATTAAGCTTTAGACAATTCGGGGCATATTGCAATTGTGCCACAAACTTTTTTATGGTATATTAAGGTGAGCAAATATTTAGGCGAATACATACATACACACACGCATATGACTAATATTTCAGATAGAAAATTGTAAGAGTTGTCTTTAAAAGGAGTCATCCCGGACTGAGCTTTGTCGGGTATCGTTGACTGTAACGTGGGGGTTAAAAGAGATTTTTTCGTTGTTTTTTTTTTTTAATTTTAGTTTTGCAGATATTGAATGTGTTTGCGAGTCTTTCAAGTCTAAACTACTAAGCCGATCTCGAAGAAATGTTGTACACATGTTCCATGCAATATAGATCAGGTGACAAGATTCATGCCATTCCAATACCTCACATGCTGATGGAGATAATGTCACTAATATTATAAAGCTGAATGTATAGATGTCCATAGGTTTGCCTTTGTTACTCAATTACGCGAGAACGGCACAACGGATTTTGAAGAAATTTCGTATGCAGACAGCTAATAGGCTAGAAGGAAGTATAGGTATTGTAATAGGTTAAACTTTTACTTATCCAGACTGAACCCCAACACACCAAACACATGCCCTGCATGTGGTATGTCCCCTCATGATACCATACATCTCTTCTCCTGTTCAGTTGAACCCACTCTTCTAACACCTACATCACTCTGGTCCAACCCTGTGGAAACTGCGCGTTTCCTCGGACTTCCGTTAGAAGAGCCTGATGACAATTTAGAGTGATCGAGCCCATTGGGCAGGGCGAAGCACTGTTAACAACAACAACAACAACAAGGAAGTATAGGGTCCCCCAGAAGCCGTTACTTTTTAATATTTTTTTATTCTACATATATAACTCTGAGCATAATTGCCCTATACTAATGATATTTGGTATATATGTAGGTCATATGTACACGGCTAAAAATTTTAACCTAAATTTTAAACTTTTCTGGGCTACATATAAGTCCAAACCAAATTTGATTTATAACTTAAATTGTGCCAGTTTTCGAGAAAATTGCCGTGAAGAAAAGAGTTTAAATTTTAAACCAGAAATGTCTTAACAATTAAAAAACATAAAAAATATTTGTATCGTTTGGCAGGTTTCGAACCAACGCTCCTGCATCAGAGTCGTCTGCTCTACCCACTGAGCTAAGGCGCACACAAAACTCTAATGAGAAAAATTCAATGACTTGAAAAAGCTTTCAGAAATAAATGAAAAGAAATTTAAAAAATTTTAGATGTTTTTTTCAGTTCAGTTTTAAATGTAATTCGCCATAAATTCAAAATTGGTGTAGGTAATTTAACGGTTTGGAATTTTTTACAAAAATTTAAAAAAAAAATTGTTTAAACCGATGAATGGTTTGAAAATTTAGGCTCAAATTTTTAGCCGTGTAAAATATGGATATCAAACTAAAAGGGAAACCTACAAGTTTTCATTTGGACTTTGCTATATTTCGATATATTTATTGATAAATGAGTTATCGGTCAAAATATGTTTGCCCTAAACAGTTGTTATTCTTGGCCTTGAGCTCGTTTCATAAATACTTGAAAATGTACAGGCCGTAAATCAACAAAAAATTGTTGGTATAAAAAATCAATAACAAACCCGAGAGCACACGGTAAGGCAGTTCTGATGATAAAACAGATCTGTCAAAAATCCATCATGATCACACTACTAGCTGTCAAATGGCGGAAGTGGTTCATGCATATGGTAAAAAGAAGAATAGAACTAGGAGTTTAGATGACATCAAAACCAGCGTATTGTTAGCTTAATGGTTAGCAATGCGTGCCAAAATTTCTCTGATGAGTGAAGTCTAGCAGCTTCCTAAATGGATCTATAAGAAAAGCTATGGCAGTTGTCTCTAAACATTTTTCCTACTCTATTCAATTAAAAAACTTTTAATAATTAATTAAAACGATTAATAATAAATAAAAACAATAATAATTCTCATAAAAATTCAAAAAGTAAAAATTATTATTCTTGGCCTTGAGCTCGTTTCATGAATACTTGAAAATGTACAGGCCGTAAATCAACAAAATTGTTGGTATAAAAAATCTGTTGAAATTTTTCTTCCCACTATGGGCCAGTTTTTCATGTGAATTTTAAAAAAAGTTAAGTTTAAGTTCTATGTTAATAGTCGTTTTCACATTTAACTTTTATTATTTCGTTTATTTCCTTCGTGCGGGGGCAGTCCACATTGAATATTACCACAGTGAATATTATTTTATTGCTACACGTTTAACAATTTAGCTTTAATTTGAAATATTTTGGACTACATATATATATGAAAAAAACTAAAAATGGTTTAAAATTTTAACTAGTCTAGTTTTCGAAGGAATTATGCAAATTGTTTAAATTTCAAAACAGAAATATGGTACAAATAAACCTAAATTTTAATTAATTTTTTTTTACTGCATGCGATTCATTTAAAATTTTTTTCTGTTTTCTATATATTTTTGTTTAGATTTTTATTTTATTTATTAAATTTAAACTCATTGATTGCACACAATTCCATCGACAGAATTATAGATATTCCCCCAGGCTTTTCTGCAATCCTCATTATGCCTTTGAACAGAGAGAAAGTGGCATGGTGAACAAGATCCTTTCGATTAATCTATGCCCACATTCCGAACTAATGGCATTCTATACTGGGTGTCTTCTTTGTAGGTATCTAAGCATTTTAAGGCTGTCTCAACACTGGCTGGGTGGCCATTTGCCATTTTCCACTTCACGCCATTTTCTCTCCATATCTCTTTGCCAAACTCCGAACCGCAACAAAAACAATGGTTCATACATACTTACCGCAAAATAAACTAACAACAATTACAATTGCAACAATAATAAATAAACGAAACCAAATAAATGGAAACTCCAAAATTTAGCAATAAAAATCAACAACAACAAAGCAAGTAAATAAAGTAACACAGGACATGCACACAAATTAAAAGTGCAGCGTCCGTTGCAGAGTGAGTCGTACTGCAAAATTATTCAAGCAAGCTTGATAGATTTAATTGTCTGCACTCTTGTCTGTCATTGCTGCATGACTTTACTCGAATGCACCAAGTATCGTCCCTCGTCGCAAATAACATCAGTTTTTTTTTTCAAAATGTTCTGGCTAACCGAATATCATTGTGCACAAGGAAATTTACTCTAGATAGGGTTCCTCGAGCATGTTTTGGGACCTTGAAAAAAAGGGAAGCTGGAGCCTGCCGTCAATCACTTGTATGATTTGGATTAGCATACTTCGCAGAGTGAAGGTCTGATAGAATAAGTCTTTATTTGCCGGCCACTGCTTTGTGGAGAACGCGTTTTTTAAAAACTTTTACAGGGAAATTTAAAATTTTTGAAATTATCTGTTCCGGTGCCCGAACCTATCACTACTACTGTACCAAAGGTAGTTGCAATCGTATAAAACTAGTGAATAATATTATTCTCTTATAATAAATTGGACAGCGCTCAAAATTTTCATTTCATATTAATAAGGTCAAAATCTCGGCAGGTATTTATTGTTGTTAAACACTGTGCACTAATATTTCATCGACTACATAAATACTTACATACATACACATGTAGAGGTATTTATACATGCTGCGAAGAACCGAGTGCATCTAATACCGGTTCAGCTCGTTGTGGTCATTTCGTTAGTTGCATTTTTTTATTCTACCATTTTCTAGTTTGTTAATAGGCAAACCTAACGATAACTTTTGGAGAGTTCTGGGCAAAGTATACGTATCAACTTAAAGGCATTGTGCCCTGTTGGAAAATCGACTGCAGATAATATAGTAACTTTTATTTGGACCAGTGTTAAAAATTTCCTGGAGTACTCCTACGGAGCTTTTTGACCGCTATCTTATTGACGTTGTGAAATACTCGTATAACAATATACATTTGACTGCGAGACACTGTTCATATCATAAAATCTGTTTAATAGTAACCGTTCTCCCAACTTGACATCATATTAGTCCTTCCTGCAATGATTTTACTAACTGTATTTCCTACAGGGCGAAAACAAATTTAGTTAATACACCTATGCAACCTACACACCCATTTACACGCGCACTCGCTCTCAATGCAAACGTTTGTTGCATGCAACTCGTTTTCTGCATTCGTTGCATACACCACACACGGCTCCCACAACACACAACTTGTATTGCATCCAATATATCTCCCACAGTGTTACAGGTTCTCAAAACTATAGAGGTATGTGTGTATAAAGTATTTCATTTGATTTTGTTTTTGTGCGCTCTATGTCGTTATCTGCTCATTCGTTAATAACAACAAATCTCACATACATGGGTGGTGCATTCACACATACACACAAAAGCACTCACGCATACCCACACGCAACAGTAAATTTTTAGCGCCTTTCGCCTCTCTGTTTTTGTTCGTTTTCCTACATTCCATTACAATCGCCTCAAGACCGATTTGTAACAGCCAGCAGCAAGAGCAACAACACTTCGTTGTGTTGGTAACAAATTGGGGCAGGTTGCATGTGTGCACGTTTGTTCATTCTCAAAAGTTAGCTATGCATGGGGATACTCTTGTTGAGCACGAAAATGTATATCTCAGTAAAACGTTGCACTAAATTTCCATCAGCTTCTTGTACCTGCATTTTTGTGTATTTGTTGCCTGCTCTGCTGAGTATTAATATTTCGTTTTCAATTTGTTTCTGCGCTCTCCGTTAGACTTTTCGTTTAAATATTTTTCATATTTTCTTATTTTTTTTAATTTTATTTTGTGTTACATTTTATGTATTGCTCGGTGCGTTTGGGGCCAGACCGGCCTTATTCGGCCGCCTGATTTCGCTGCTCGCATTATTCGTGCTTGTTTGTTGTTATGTTGCTCATTTGAGTGTGTGCGCTTGTAAGTTCGTGTGCATGTATTTAGCGGGTCCATCCACCTCGTTGACTCGTTTTAACTCGCAGGCTGGCTTGTTTGCTGTTTGCTGCTGCCTTTTTTGCTTTGCGCTGTTAGTGCTTCTCGGCTACTTTTGGTGTATCTGTGTTGTGTGTCCGCCGCTGTTATGTTTGTTGTTTGGCCCTGCCGTTTGACTCTCTGGCTGTTTGTCGCATTTTCAACTTTGTATCTGCATAACTTTGTCGGTATTCGCAGTTATCTTTCGATGCTCAAACTGAACGGAACATCGGAACGGTAGTCGTCTATATACAATTCCATTCGTCCAATTCGTAGCGCTGCATTCAATTTGGTTAAAGTATACAAAAAATCATATACCAAAAAGAACAAATACAAAAACATCACAAGTTGACGCGTATTGTTTTCGGTCGCAAAGTCAGTATATCGTTTCGGTGGTTTTTTTTTTTATTCTTATACACACAATTTGGTGAAAAAATTAAATTTTTACCAAAAATTAAAAAAAAAAAAATTCAACTCTTTACACCCTACACAAATGCTGCAGCAAAGTGGCTACCTATAAAAGTTGTATGCCAAAGAAAAACAATAAGTACGTGGAAACTAAAAAGTATATACACACCGTTAGCATCGGTCTTAGTGAGGTGTACCGACAAATTCAAAATTTTTTTTTAAAAAAATTGTGTAAACTACCAAAAAAATATTACATCATAACAGAATATTTTTAAAACCAAAACAAAAACATTTAAAAAGTTTAAACTTTTAAATACTATCTATGTGTTATCAAAATAAAATTTCAATTGAAATAACTATTTAAAAAGTACGATATCGTAAACTTCACTGCCAACTGTTTAATACAGTATCCGCAACAAAATAAGTGTTCAAAAGGAATTTATTTTAAAAAATGATCAAAAATAAAAAAAATAAAAAAAATTTAAAAATTTTAAAATAAAAATTGCTTAGAAAAATGTATATATATTATGTGTTAGAAAAAATAAGAAAAATATACAAAAAGTAATTACTAAATAAAAAGTTACTAAAAATTTATGTGTAGTTCCAATTGCGAAATTTTTCGTAGTAGTAGCTAAAAAAATTGTGTAAAAAACATATTTGAAACCTCTACAATATTTACCCACAAGCTCAAAAAGTGAATTTTAAACATAAAAAAGCAAGTATTTTAAAAGAACTTGAAAATTCAAAATCATACTAAAAAAATTTTTTAATAAGGAATTACTAGAAAAAATAGTGAACAAAGTTACTGCCACAATATAAAGTAAGAGAGTGATAACAAAAAATCAGCTGCTTTCGAATTTTTCCTGAATAAAAATTGTGCTGCTTAAAAAAAATATTTATAAGGTAAGTATTTTTTTAAATCTTTTGATTCAATATAATTATAAGCAGTACAACAACTTAATATAAAAATAAGTATAATATTGATTTTAAATAAAAACAAATAAACCACAAAACATCGCCCATTATCGCCCTCTGTAAGCAATTTCCGTTTTTCAACCAATTTTTTTCACCACAATTTTTGTTGCATCCATATCAGGAATATGTGAAAAAGTTAGATGCATGCAGTTGTTCAAGGCTTAACCTCACACCACCACGTCAAAACAGTCCAAAAATTCTTAAAATTGTTGATTTGGTTACAGTTGAATGACACAAAATTAGCTTATTAATCTTCGATATTTCAAACACTTTTCAAAAATCTAAAACATGTATTCATAACTATAAATGAGTTCCAGGCCAAGAATAATCACTTTTATGAAATTAATTAATTATGTACATTATTATTGTTTTTGTTTTTAAAATTATGTTTTATTTATCATTAAAAGTTCTTATTTGAATAGAAAGGGAAAATTTAGAGACAACCCATAGCCTTTTTATAGATTAATTTCGGAAACTAGACTTCTTCAGCATTGGGACGTTCCGTTAACCATGCGACTATCAGAACAATGGTTTGTTTGCCATTTGTGTGAACTCCTGCTTCAGTTTATTTCTACCACCCATTTGCACAAGTTCAAAAAATCTGTTGGCATTTATCATTGCTTATGTTGGATTTGTTTGAAATGGTTTTGAAATAATTTGAAATATTTGTTTTCGGGATTTTTGAATCAACGCAAACCTTCGTTGCAAAACTTGTATTTTCATATTCGAATTTATAAAAGGGAAAATTTTAACCTTTCAAAACTCTGTTTTGAAGTTTTTAGTAATTTTTCAAAAACGCTGCATCTCAGAATTTAGTTTTTCCAAAAATAACTTCTGTGAGAATTGTTTTGAAATACTGCCTATCTGACAATTTGATTCAAAAACACCTTTCCTCAGCTAAGAATGTGTGAGATTCGCCTTGCGATAGGGTATTTTTGAGACTGAGAGAGGCCGTTTTCAACTCAATCCAGTGATAGGCCGTTCTTCAATATAAGGTGTTTTTCAACCGTTTGCTAAGATTCGGGTGCATCTTCCTCTTAGCCATCGATACGTTTGAGCCACAGAATTGTTTTAATTATCTATTTAAGCTCTAGCTGCCAGTTTCACGAACAGATTCCATACACAATTCGAGCAGAGCTGTTAAATTTTATTAGCAATTACTAATCAACTAATTAGACGGCTCTTTTAATTGGTAATGATCATTTGAATTGTTTCTCAAGAGGCAATTATTAATTGATTACGATTAGAAAAAATAAAAATAAAAATTTTAAATAATCAAAAAAGGTTGTTTTGATTTCTTTTTTTTTTTGATTATTTTTGAGTATTGTTGATAAAAAATATAAAAGAAAATCAAAAATAACCAAAAGTAGTCAGAACAACTTTGTTTTTGATTTTTTTTTAATATTTGTAAAAATCATAATTTTTTTAATTGGAAAATAATCATTAAAAATTGGAAATTAAATGGATTCTCCAAAAAATAATTAATCAAACCGGTAATCAATACAATTAGTAATCATTATTTAACGGGTATGAATTTGAGTAAAAAATCATTTTTATACTTTTCATGAACATGAAATGATATTATAACTTTGGTCCGATGTTTGTAAGTATGAGAAGAAGAAGAGATAGCTCCACCAATAAGCATACCGAAATGATCAGGGCGATGAGCTGAGTCGATTTAGCCGTCCGTCTGTCTGTTTGAACGCAAACTAGTAAATCAGTTTTAGAGATATCTGGATGAAATTTGGTATGGGGCCACCATTTTGCATGCGATTAATCATTTGTCGGAACCAGCAAGATCGGACCAAAACAACGCATAGCTCCCATACAATCGACTATTCCGATAAACGGGTTTGGCCTATAACTGTTGCAATTGAAAAGCTAGAAACGTAAAGTCTTGCAGGTTTGGTAAATATTATACATACGAGGTGTGTTCTAAAAGTATCGCGAATTTTGTGTTGTTTCAAAAATTATTTATTTATTCATGAATATCTATTTTGTCCCCTTCAAAGTAATCCCCATGAGATATTATACACTTGTGCCAACGGTTTTTCCAATCTTCTAAGCACTTCAAAAAATCATTTTTTTGTATTTTGTTCAGCTCCTCCTTCGATGCCGTCTTTATCTCGTCAAGAGAAGCGTAACGTCGTCCTTTCATGGGCCTCTTCAGTTTATTGAACAAGAAAAAGTCACAGGGGGCCAGATCTGGGGAATACGGTGGCTGCGGTATCATTAGTGTGTTGTTTTTGGCCAAAAAGTCGCGCACAAGCAACGATGCGTGAGCAGGGGCGTTATCGTGGTGCAAAAGCCAATTTTTGTTCTTCTTTGCACATCTTCTCGGCCTTCTGAGAACATTTTGTACCACCGATAAACGTTGCTTCGGTCCAAGGTAGCTTCTCCGTATGCCACAGTCAACATTCGGAATGCATCCGCGCACTTAATTTCGTTTTTCACACAAAATTTGATAAAGGTTCTTTGATCCATTTTTTTGAATAGGTAAAAATCGAAGACGATCCAAAACACGTGCAAGCAAAGCAGCTGTCAACAATTAACTGAACATTCAAAATGGCCGAGCTTGTCGGCATAAGTGAGAGACATGAGTACCAACATAACGCCACAAAAAATTCGAAATTCGAATATACGTAACCAGCGAAAATTCAAAATTCGCGATACGTTTCGAACACACCTCGTACATGTAATATGTGTAGTGAAAATCATACAGATCGGACCAACATAACATATAGCTCCCATACAATCGATTGTTGCGATAAATGGGGTTTGGCCTATGTATCTTTAAATTAACAGTTTTGTAATTGTGAGTAAGGATCGTACACTTAAAACCGTGATGCGTATTCATGAAAGGTATAAAGTTTTCGGCACAGTCGAAGACAGCCCTTTCCTTAATTGTTTCATTTAAATTTCTTTTATGAAACCGGCAGTAAGTGCAGCCGAGATATATAATTTGAGACAAATTTCTTTAAAATAACTTATGGTGCTTTGCATTCAGTATCCCTTATAGTCTCAGTTCGTCCATCTTTTGCTGTGACGGCTGACTGGAAAATATTTACGTTTATTGTCGTAAAAGTTTACCCGAAATAGAGATCGAGTAAAAGCCTTTGAAAAATGGCATACAAATTTAGCAATTTAATATTTAATATTTTATAAATATACTTTACTTATTTTATTTTTTATGAATTTTTAGGCTAATCTTTACAAAAAATATTTGCTCGATCTATACCTACAAAGATACGTACATATGTATGTTAATTTTATGGCAAAAAATTTTTTTTTTCGCCACCTCTCATTACACATCACATTTGTATCGATTATTTTCCATAAAAGTGCGGAAAATGTTCTAGGGATCATTCTGAGCAACTTTGCTTGAGATTTTTTTAGTGTGAAGTTTCATAATCAAGCAAAAAAAATTCCAAAAATTATGTAACTTTACCTTAAAAATCGCGGACTTCAAATCGATTTTAGATCCATAGTTTCAGAATAATCTGCTAAGTGTTTTCCGCTTTGGCGATTTTTCCGTTTTTCCTTCCAATTTAACCCGACCCCAAATTAACCCGCTCTAATAGAGGTGCCTGCTAAACAATACACTCTGATCGTATTGGTAGGTATCAAAGTGTCGGTAATTTTCTTATCAAATTCCGTATTAAAATTTCTTTGTTGATCCATTCACTTTCTTCCCCTTTCTTTGTGTCTGCTTCGCATTCTTACTTTGCGGAGAGTAGGTATAAGCCGTCAAATCAAGCCTGTTTTGGTTGATTGTCGTTTCTTTGCTTTTGGCTTTGTTTCAAACACATTTTGTTAGTCATAAATATAGCTAAAAACAAAAATAAAACGATCATCAACCTGTGCAACAACAACACTAACAGCTCTAAGCCCATATTGAAAACAGTAAACTTCTGTTGACAGCTGACAATGATTTGTTTTTGTTTGTTTGTTTGGTTGTTGATAAGTTTGAAAGTCGGTGAGCGGGGTGGTGGTGTCTATAATCGAGTTCACAGAATGTAAGATATTTTATTTATATATGATGTGTGTATGTATGTATGTTATCACGTATGTACATTTGTAGCAATGAAGCCAGTTTGGTTCGATGGTGTGCTTATTTGCATTTTCGCTTCCGACTATGAAGTCAAGTTGACCGCTGACCGCATAGTACATATTTTGACTTCTAAATGCTGTTGCTGTTGCTTTCTTCTTTGTTGTTGTTGTTGTTTTGTTGTCTGCTGTTGCTGTTGTTATGTACAAATGTATGCTTGGTCGGTGGTGTTTATTGTTTCTGTCGACGTTATTCTTGTTTTTAGTGCAATGTCGAATCGTCAACGAGTTGGCAGCAGCAACAATACCAGCACCACGCCAAGTACAACAACACAATCAAGCAACACAACCTCTTAAAAAGTTCATTGCACTCAATGTCGCCGCAGTAACGCAGTGCCGTTCGTCTGCCCTCGCACAGTGGACTTCTTTGGGCCACTCAAGACTCAAAATTAGGATAAGCTGTCTTGTAAATTTTCATAAAAAATGTAGTATTCAAGTACCTTAGTCGTCTCGTCTTCCTCAAGTCTAGAAGGGCAGATTTAATGGTTACTTGTGCCGTTCACAGTCATCTATACATATTCCTAAAGGGCTGTCTTCGACTGTGCCGAAGACTTTATACCTTTCCTGAATACGCATCACAGTTCTAAATGTCCAATCTTTACTCACAATTAGTAAAAACTCTGCAAAACTGTTAATTTATTTATGGGAGCTATATGTTATGTTGGTCCGAGCTGGGTGATTTTCACTACACATATTACATATATACTCGTAATATTTACCAAACCTGCAAAACTTTCCGTTTCTAGCTTTTCAATTGCAATAGTTATAGGCCAAAACCCGTTTATCGGAACAATCGATTGTATGGGAGCTATGCGTTGTATCGGTCCGATCTTGCTGCTTCCGACAAATTATTAATATATTACAAAATGGTGGCCCTATACCTAATTTCATCCAGATATCTCTAAAACTGAGGGACTAGATTCCGTTCAAACAAACAGACAGACGGGCTGGCATGGCTAAATCGACTCAGCTCATCGTCCTGATCATTTCGATCATTTCGGTATGCTTATTGGTGGGTCTATCTCTTCTTCTTCTCATACTTACAAACATCGGACCAAAGTTATAATACCATTTCATGTTCATTAAAGGTATAAAAACGAGTGGCCCTCCTACAATTTTGAATTATTGTAATTTTTTTTAAATATCTTTTTTCATAATCTATCCATGGTAATCGAAATAAAAAAAATGTCAACCCACCCTAATCTACATAGCATTCCAAAAATGTCTACTGTGCGTCTCCCATCATACATACGTCGCCGCCGCCGCCTTTGTTCAAACAGTCGGTCGCAAACAGCTTCAATCCTTCCAATTCACTTTCTTGCTGTTTCAGCAAATTGACGGTATTTCATGCGCTCACAAACACAGCCTGCCCTTGGTTGGTAGCATCTATTCATCTATTTCAAGTTGTTTTCTTTTCCTGAAAAGCTGCTTTTACTGCACCTCCCTCGTTACTTACCTATTACTTTAGATTCTATAAACTCCCTCACTGTCTCCATTTTAGTGACTTTTGGCATTCTTGTATTAATACGTTTGGTGTTAATGTTTTTGTTGTTGCTGTTGTTGGGTCGACTTTAGTCTCTGACTGCTTTTGGTGCCTGCTTTGTAAACGTGTTGTTTATGCTTTTGTTGTTGCTGTTGTCTTTAAACTTTTTCCAGCCTGCCGAATTGTTTGATATATTTTTCGTGCCAAGAAAGTTTAGCTCGCCCATCGTCTGCACGGCAGAGTTCACAAAATATTTTAAAGGAGTTATAAGGAACTTAAGTAAATGCTACAAAGCATAGGTGCATAGAATGAGGTAAACAGAAAAACAAACAAAAAAAGACACAAACAACAAAAATACTCCGCACACAAACTCATAAGAAGTCGCATAGCAATTTTGCCCTCGGTGTCGCAATGAGGTGGTGGTGTTGCATTCACAGAAGGATGAAGATGAAAAACTGGTTTACAAGCCTAAAACGTCTTCATTATCGACATTTCACTCGCTCACTTACCATCTTTAGCCAGGCGTCCAGACGAACGGACGGACGTTTGTGTAAAATATTCCTGTGTAATTTATTTAGTTTTTTTGTTGTTATTGTTTTTGTTTTTGTCGAAGTCATACAGCTAGTTGCAGTCGTACTTAAAGCTTGCAACGCATATTATGAGCGCCCTGTAGGGATTTAAACTGGGTTGACAGGTCGTTGAAAAGCTGGTAAGCTGAATGTGGGAAACCAATAATCTTTATGCCGATTTTGAAGCTGGATGAATTTATGGCTACTCTGCAAAAAATGTTTAGATTAATATCTACAGCGAGTTGACGCGATTAATACCTTTCGCCTACAGTGGGCTATAATCGATCCCAACTAGTCCTTTATGGGCATAGTTGTAATAGATGTGTAAATTTTAATTTGTGTTGCATAATTTTAGGAGTAGAAAGGGGACTTGATTGCTCTTACCCGTATTAAATCAAAGTGGACCTTTTCCGACGTAGCACGTTCAGACATAAAAGGGTATAATTAACAACAGGGAGCAGTTGAACCATATAGAGAGCTCAAAACTGGCATTAGTCGCATGCTGCGTTGCGACTCCTTACGGAATCCCTCAAGACTAGTGGCATTGTTTGCAGGGTATCTAGTGTGGTTCCAAATACTCTCGAATACTTTTTTAATGCATTTTTGCATGATTTCTGACTTGTTATTAACTTTGAAATATCTTAATAATCTCTTACCACACTAAAAGTATACATAAATTTCGTACTGGGAATCGGATGATGTGATTTTCTAAAAGGCACTGCAATATAGCAACTTGGGAAGACGGTTAGAAGTACCGGAAACACTTACCCTAAAAAGCGTGTTATTTAGAGACGTGTGTTTCAGGGCCCTGAAAACACGGTAATATTAGTAGTTCATCTTGCATTGCGCTTACCTAACGGAAAATTTCCGCTTTCGAGACCCAACGCGAACACCTAAGCCTGTGGCACAGAGATTGGGTGCGACTAGGGTTAGAATTTCAAAATCACAGTTTTTTTTAAATTTTGCACAAAAGTTTCCTACAGGGCTTTACGTTACATATATTGTTTTGGATAAAAATACTTTTACTACCATACTGAAAAGTGCTGCTCTAGTTTTTTCATTTTCTGTGAGATTTTCCCTCTTCGAAGTCTGTTACAAGTTAATCCAGTGAGTAAGCAGTGTCACGCCCATTTGAAAAAAAAATGTATAGTAAAGGATTGTAACTGCAATCATTCATCATTAATAAGGCAAATTGAAAACACGAAATCATGTATAGCTTGTTTTCCCCCAACTGGAGAACCCCTCTTTGTCGATAGAAAATCCTACCGGGCAGTAGCGCCTTTGTTCGTTCGCATAACATAACCTACCCAGCGAAATAATTAGGCCTTAATTGTTTTTGTTATTGGTTGTAATTGAAACAAATCCCCACAGTCTTAGAATATGCACATTTCTTTGGCGGATATTTATTCGTTATGCCCTTCTACTTTTAGGCAGTTGAACCGTTCCATAGTGGGTTTTAATTCGGGTATATTCTAAGCCATTCACAGCTTTTCCGGCTGCTTAAAAGCTAAATATCATTTGCTCCAAACTCACTTTCAATTCATCTTGAGCCGAGACTCGCTTCTCTTAGAACCAATTATCTTTAGGCGGATTTCTGGGGCCGAGTCCGTTTTTATTGGGTTTTAGAGACGAATTTTTGAATTTATGGACGAGCTTTTGCGGATTTTTTTAAACCGAGTATCGCATTCTCTTCCGGGCTTTAAAAACTTATAATATGTTATTTTTCTCTAGACACTCTTACAATTCTTTTAACACCTCTCTGCTCCTTTGAACCAATTTTTCCGAGCCCTCGCCATCAAGTCTCGATTTCTGTAGATTTATTTTCTTTTCTTTTGGCAGGGAATTTTTACCTTTATATGGCTTTTCCGTTTCTCGTAAGGTCCTGTACTGTGGGTGGGTTGGTTACGGGTTTTATTAGTGCGTTCGGGCCTCTTGGAGCGGAATTTCAGTTATTTTCCCTTTATAGGTTTTCTGGCTACTTAAAACCAAATATTAATCCCGCTAGACTACCCTTGAGCTCTTCTTCAACGAATACTCGGTTCCTTAGTTAATTTTCTGGTATTTCTAGACGGTTTTTTTTTTTTGCTTTAGAAAGATTCGTTACTGCCGTTGCTCGTCGTTGCCAAACGAGTATCGATTCCTATTCACAGGTATTCCGGGTATTCCAGAACATGTTCCGATAAACTCTTTTTTAGTTCTGCTGGAACATCGATTCTCGATTTCTTTTAATTGACTGTCTGCTGTTTTAGGGCCGATTTTTAACTCTGGAAGACTGCTTTTCTGTCCCTGTATGACACTGAAGTCTTGATTCCCTAAAGGGCCAGGTTCTTCGATTTCGGTTCCCCTTCTCTGTGCATCACTAGTGCTAGTGTGTATGTGTATAGGTAAGTGCGGTGTCAGTACCCTTGTATCAGTACCTGTTTTGCGAATATGCACCGACTACACTCATACATACATACACATGTCTGCATTCATGTACTTGTATTTTCGCCTGTATGCATTTCCTGCATAATCTTTTGTAAAAGAAAGCATTGAAAAAGTACGGCAAAAAACCACACCAACAACGCCATAAAAAGCAACAATAACAACACAAACAACATAAACGAAAGCATTCGCCACAAACCATCACCAGTTTTGCAAGTAATTGCACTCAAGCGGAAGGGTTATATTGGGGCAGCAACAACAGACGACAGTTACAACAATAACAACATCGAACAACAACAGCAGCAACAACCAGCAACATCGAGCAGCAAAAAACACCAACTAACATACAGACAGACGAACAGACAGGAGCAATGCACTGCTACTGCGACTTTATGGTGAAACAAATGTGAATGTTTCAAAGGTGGGGTTAGAGGCTCATTCCGCATTTTTAGGCAGGAAGAGAATATATGTAATCTGAAACTTACATATGTATGCATGATTATACAACTTAAATAATGTACTTATAAAAATCGTGTATTATTATTTTAAGGACGTGTTAAAAGGTGAAAGAAAGCCGAAAAGAAAAAAAAATCACTCGAAAAGGTTTAAACACATTCATTTGAATGTTATCTTACACTTTAGCCAACGTGCGCTTCCGTGGCAAACAACAACAACAAAAAAGTATGCGGAAGTTAAAAAAATTGTATCAAAAAATATTTTTTTTTTGTTTTTTGCAAATTAAAGTTTATTTTTAGAATTAAGGTAACTGCATGCAGGTGGGTAAATTAATGTTTGGCATTTATATGATCGCTAATTTATTTTCTCATTTGCTGTAGGAGGCGATAACCTCCGAAGATGGCTGTGAATCTGGCAGTTTTGAGATAATCTCAGCTGTTGCAGGATCTCTTTTATATTTTTTACAGTGTACGACAAAACTAAAGTACCAAAATTCCCTCTGCTAAACATGATTAAATAAAATTCTATTATTATTATTATTATCAAAATTATTATTGTTTTTATTTTTTAATAATCATTTTTATATAATTATTAAAAGTTTTTTTTTTTTTAATTGAATAGAGTAGGAAAAATGTTTAGAGACAACCGCCATAGCTTTTCTTATAGATCCATTTCGGAAGCTGCTAAGCTTCTTCATCAGAGAAATTTTGGCACGCATTGCTAAGCATTAAGCTAACAATATGCTGGTTTTGATGTCATCTAAACTCCTAGTTCTATTCTTCTTTTTACCATATGCATGAACCACTTCCGCCATTTGACAGCTAGTAGTGTGATCATGATGGATTTTTGACAGATCTGTTTTATCATCAGAACTGCCTTACCGTGTGCTCTCGGTTTTGTTATTGATTTTTTATACCAACAATTTTGTTGATTTACGGCCTGTACATTTTCAAGTATTCATGAAACGAGCTCAAGGCCAAGAATAATATTTTGAAATTTGAAATATAAAACAAAAAACTCTTTTTATGTTCCATTAAAAAAAATGAATTGCACCAAATCAAGGTATAAGGTAGGTCTGGTTTTTCCTTAAATGTGTTGTAAAAACTATAAAAGCGCAGTAAACGGAACCAAAATAACCACGCTGATATATTTCGAAACATTTCAAACAACGGTTTCCTTCTTTTATTTAGCCTTTAAACGAGGTTGGATGGTCTATAGAAGTCTAAAAGAATTGCTGGAAATAATGATTTCGTGAAACTTCGCTAAAAAATTTTACTCAAATTTAATCAAAAGAAATCAGGAAATATTATTTCAAAATGTTTTAACATTTTTCATGGCCTTATTCAGCGTACTATTTACAAACGTTTTTTCGTTCAACTGGTTCCCTTTTCACTGTGCACAAAAACCACCGAATAGTAACGATCGGGCAATCGTTCGTGGACTAAAAATACTTCTTGTTTCCACAAGAAGTTTTATAAAAGAATTTGTGATATCCACCCCATTCAGAGCCATTTAAAGACGTGCTCTTTAAGACCGATTACTTCACTTCGAAGCTTTGAAACTCCTTTTTATTTTGGATAAAAGAAAAATAAGGTTTTCAAGACTCCATCTAAATTAGCGTTTTACAATACGGCAAGGAATCTTATTTTCTGTCAAATAAACGTTTTCTGAAATATTATGAGGCTATGAAGCTTGCTTCCAGGCCTAAAAAGCAACGCGTACTCACTTTTACCATACTTTTTGATCGGTGAAATACGGTTGAGGCAGTGTACGGGTTTGTACACTTTACAGAGGAAAATTGCAGCAACAAATACACTCTTTCGGGAACAAGTTGAGCAAGCGTGGAAAATTATTTCCCAAGATATTTTACTTTAATAATATACTATAAAATAACGAAAAACCGGGCTTGTCCCATAGATGTTTGATGGTGCTTTAGTTTTGTCGCCCCACTTTTTGAATTCATTGGATGCTTTGTACAAAATTTTTTGGATGAGCGGGTAAAAAACTTTTATTTGCTCAAATTTATAATACCTAATAGGTATTCTTCCTGACTAAAGAATATAGAACGTGTACTTACGATTTTTTTGAGTAAACTGTTTCAAAGGGCATTTTGGTGCTTAAGTTTTGTCGCACACTGTATACAATTTTTTTTTTTTCATATTAACTGTCTCAAGCCACTAGCTTGAAGTCGGTACTTGCACGTATCAAAAAGGGTCGCGTTGTTCATGTTGTTGTTGTGGTAACGACAAAAACACTCCCCGAAGGTTTTGGTACGCTCCGGTACTCCCTTGAGGTACTGCCCGACTGTCGTGGTAGCGATTTATGACCAGTGAAACCTTATAGGTCATGTCACCCCTCCTTCCGTAAGGAATGATAAGATGGATAATGAGAGGTGAGAGGCATCATATCAGTAGATCAACCATCGAGTTGCACGTCATTACCTTTGTGCATATTAGTCGCCTCTAACGACCGGTATGCCTACCTCTGGCATATTCTAAGCCCCTAACCCGCAGGGGCGTTGTTCATCGACTAGCTTACCTCAGTGTGATCTGGAGCGCATATTATTACTGTCTTGCAGAGGCCTTTTCGTTTGCTGACAGCCTGCATTGACAACTTCGATATAGTTTGCTTGCTGGGGTGGGAAGTTTTTTTGCAAGGCGACCCACTCAATTTTTAAATAAATATTAGATGAACGGAAAAATCTTTTTTTAAAGGTATTCTAGAATCTTTAGGGTGTCCTCTTGAAAGCCAAAAGAGAGTCGAAAAATTTTCATATTATTTTTCTAATTAAGTAAAAAAAAAAATAAAACACTTTTGTTTTGTATTAGATTGAAAGAGGATTAAAAAAAACTTAATTCGATAATTTTTTAATATCCTTTTTTTTTTAAATGAAGTGAGCGACCTAATGATGTTAAGTTTTTTCAATTTTCTGTTTTTATAAATTACAAATTATCTAACATAATAATATAAGTACCTGGGTGACCGAGCCTTGCTCGGTGGCAACCCTAGGTGGCAATCCTACTTAAAAATATTCTGGTTGGTATACGGTCGCAAATACCTTTCATTTGATACCCATATTCCCATATATTGCTAAATATTTAAAAAAAAAATTGATATAGGTGGCAACCCTGTGAACCACCCCAAGTGGCAACACCATATACCAAATATCTTCCAAATCGGTTAAGTCGTTCCTGAGATAGTAGTAGATATACAAATATACAAATATACAAGAATAACTAGTTTAAAGTTATAAGATAAGAACGAAATTGAAACCAAAATAATTTTGAAGAACGAAAACGAGACGAAATAATTTTGGGAAACGAAATTAGAACCGAAATAATTTGAAAGAACGATAACGAGACCAAAAAAATTTTGGGGAACGAAGTTACAACAGAAATAAAAGAACGAAAACGAGACCGAAATGATTTTGAAAAACGAAACCAAGACGGAAATAGTTTTGGAGAACGCGATTGAAACGGAAATAATTTGAAGCACGAAGATCGAAGTATTCTTTAAAAAGTTAATATGTTTGTTAAAATCTAGTTTACTCCTTACTTTTAAGTTTAAGAACACATTTCGTTGGGATCCATTTAAAAATGAGCCTTGGACAAAAATACTTTTATAAAAAGATTGAATAGATCATTTTCAGAGCATGTGCATAGACAAATCATTTTCTTTTAAAAAGCAACCACCTCCCCGCTATATTTGGCTACGACTCCCTCAATGTTCCACGTATTCTGCTATTTTCTGCTTTTCAGTCTATGAAATTCCATTACATTCTGAAGTTTTTAGCCCAATTTGCGAAAATTCATAATGCCGATTAAAAATATCAAATTTCATAAAACCCACAAACATATTGCCCATTTTTAGATTGTCGGCGAATTCAACTATACGCTTCAGTTGGAAAACTTATTGCTTCTTTTTCAAATATTTTTCTACTGTTAGCATTTGATGTTTTCTATTTCTTTTAAGCTTTTACTTGTTGTTGTACTTTAATATTTTCGTGTTGACATTAGTAAGTCAATGTTTGCTAATTTTCGGCAGTGCTTAACTTCTGAGTCTTCGTATTACATTAATGTCACACGCAATGTCATTCAAACATGAAATGTTTATGGATGTACCCTGTAGGAAATGAAATTAGATTCGAGTTAAATAACAGCAAAATATGACTTTACAAAGCGGTATTGCTTAGTTTATAGGTAGTTTGTGCAAAACTTGAACAAAAAAGTGTAAATTTTGGATAGTTAGTCAGTTAGTCGGCGGCCGCCGTGGTGTGAAGGTAGTGTTGTTCGGAGTCGGCAAAAAACTGTAGGTCCCACCAATTTGTAGGGAAAATTCAAATCGGCACACCACAAATTGGAAGAGAAGCTTGGCGCAAAAATCTCTTAGAAGGTTTATGATGATATACCTGTTGTATATCGCGCCATAGAGAGAGAGTCAGTTAGTCGAATATGTATTTACAAAAATAATTGGTATGGGTTTTCAACCGACTTTAAATTATTCCACGCCCATCCAATACTCGGAATTTGTTATTTACAGTGGTATTTATGAATTGAGTATCACTATGAGTTTCGACTTCACTTCAATTTTAATTTCACAATTAAAATAACTTTTTATATAAAAGTTGTATGCCCTAACAACTAGTTAATGACGCACTTTTTGTAGTTAGTTAAAAGTGAGTTGGTTTGCGATAAGGCGATAAGCTTCAATTATCAGTTAGTTTCAGCAATTGATAATGGTTTTCTTTAGGGGTCGTACATGTCTTGTTATGTTTGCTTGTTTGTTAGTTTATATTTCGTTCGTGTTTTTCTTTTTTTTGTTATTTTTATTTTTTATTTCATTGCATTCACATTTGGTGTGGCACAAGGACAAATGTTACTAATGCTAATGAACTCTCATCCTGCCTTTATTTGTTTATATACATACATTCATACATACATACATGTATTGAAGTTTAGATAGTCAGTGACTGTTATTTTTTTCGCTCTCTTTTCTGCTACTGTTGTTGCTAACCACTTTTGAATTTTAACTTTGATGTTTTTGTACGCACGCAAGTAATGTTTTACGCTTTTTTATGTATGCTGGTTTGTACATATTCCCTTTAAGAAAAGGAAAGAAAGAGAAAATTTAGGCAAAGGAAATATTTATATGTTGTTGTTGTTGTTTGTAACACTGCTTAGTTCTGCTTGCGCCTTTTCATATTAATGACACCTAATGTTTCAGTCAAGCTGCAAGTGCAGGTTTGCATGTATGTACGTATATACATTAGGGTTGTTTATTTTTAGGGTACTTTTTTCATTTCTTTGACTTAACTGAAAATCGGATTTCTTATAGAAACAAAAAAAAAGGTATGAATTTTACTTTTTTGGCTCTCCTTTTATTATTAAATGGAGGACAGTATGAAAATAATATAACACGATTGATTTTTATATACCAATATATTTCGCCGACTCCACGGTGACCTACTTCCGTGAAGTTTACTTTGCTGTCAGTACATAACGTTACACTAGTTTCACCACATCAATCGACTCCATAAATATTAGAGAGCTAATGTAACTTTAGTTCACATTAGCTTCGAATTAGGATATTACATTAGAATTCGAATAAAGATATATGGTTTTAATTTGTGTAAATTGCAATGTGGTGCCGCAAATTCAAAGTCTCCAAGCGTTTTTTTTTTTTTTTTCGTACCTTCAGTGGCGAGTTTTATACCAACAACAGTTGTTTGAGAAACATGCTAAGCACCGAAAACTTTTTTTAAGGATAAGAACTAGTATTTTTATATATTTATAGAATTTATATAAAATTAAATTTTGAAAGTGTGTGAAGTTTTATTTTTTTCTATAAAAATCAGATTATCACGTACCACGAGGAAATAAAATCAAGTGAAAGTAAAATACCATAATGTACATTGTAGATGCATACAGTGCAGTACTTTTAATGCGAAATTTTCTTTAGCATCTTTAATTCCCTGAAATCACCTCGATATTTTATTTATTATTAGAAGAGTCGGCCACGCTTCGCTGCGATTCAGCCCTTATAGTAGACTGAGTTCGATTTTAATCATTATATCTCCGAAACCAGTTAAGACATAGAACTTAAACACATCGCTTATTGCAGCACTTATAAGCACCTTTCGTTTGATACCCATATTGTACTTACACTTTTTGGGTCACACTAGTAAACACTTTAGCCGATAACTCGGAAACCGGTGGAGATATCGAAATAAAAGATTTTTGAAATTTTAAGGTAGACGTCTAGCAATGCAGTGGTGCCAGTTGCATTCAATTATATTCAGCAGTTTTGAAGGGATACGCGTACAAACATATAGACAGACAGACAAGAATTTCAAAAAACTTTTGCTTTGGACTCTTTTGGGTTAATACGGCTCCCTTCTATAAATTTTTCTTTTAATATATGTAAAGAGTTTTTTTAAATGAACACCCGAAACAGGAACGATAAAAAATCTTACAAGAACGATGATAATTGATAACAATTTAAACAATTTCTCGATTGCACCCAGCTCTGTAAACAAAATTTTGAATACCTTTCAAGGTAAGTAAATATATTTCTAAATAGTGGAAATTAATATCGCCTTACTTTGCCCTTTCTGCCCTTGCGGTTCTCATACTATATAATCACGATTTTTATTATACTACATCGACACTCGATAAAGATTTTTTAACAGGTTATATAGTGTATCGAAAAGCAAATATCATATCAAGCTGAAAGAAATTTGTTTTTGCTACGAAATCACTAGATATTTCCAATGTTCCAGTATTGTTCTACTTGAAAATTGCTATTAATTATTAGTGCTATTAAACTCATTTAGTTAGTTTACTTGGTATAAAGACTGGACTTGGGATAGAGTAGCACATCAGCTGTTCTTTTTACTTTAAATGTTACAAAGCGGCTGAAAGGTTTGCTTTTGATGCGATCTAAGTCCACGACTTTGAAGTAAAATAGTCTTTATCTTGAGAACTTTTTACTTACTTTTTCCCTGTATCAATTTATTTTTAGAATAAAATTGAATTGCTTTGCTTTATTATCCTTCTTCCTCTCTACTTTATCAAATATGCCGTTGGGTGTAGGTAGGCTAACCAAATTGAATATTGAATTTTGCCATTGTTATGAGCAAGGAAATTGATTTTGCGCTTTTCATTTGTACGATTAATTAACAAAACATGAAAAGCTTTCAACGTTGCGATAAGAAAGGGAGACAACAAAAAATTGCCAGACGCAAGGCATATCTACAGTTCAAGGTCGGCAATGCACACGCACCTAACACTGCAACCTACATACAAATGAGGTAAATTTCATACAAAAATAAGTCAGAAAAAAAGGAAGATAAATGCAATACACAAATAAATAAACCATAAAAATGTCCAAAGAGTAAAAGCAACGAAAAGAAACTAAAAATTAATGAACACTCAAAAATAATGATAGAGCGCTGGCCTGGTAAGTTGTGTTGCACAAGCGCTCAGTGCGAACGCACGCCGCCCTCAATGCCCTCGTACGCATTTCTTATGAAGGTAAATACAGGTTTATATGCGTAAAATTTCAAAATCTTGTAAAAGTAAAGAAAAACAGCCTTCAAATCTTTAGCAATAAAAGAAAAATAAATCGCGTATGAGTTGCATTCATTGCAGGCCCCCAGTGCGTATGAGTCACAAGGGTATTGCTTGATAACGCGTCAACTTCATGCCATCGACACGCAGCAAGCAAGATTAAAGGCGGCAGAGAGTGTGAGCGCGAAGCGACGCAAGATATTTTAATAGCAAATAAACCGTTGTAAATATGCAAAATACCTGAACGCAACGATAGGCAATGCGACGGCGAGCAGGCGGCGGCCATAGCATAAAAAAGAAGAAAAATTACGGCGCACCGGCAACTGCGCGTTTCGTAGGTGAGTGGTAAGTAAATGAGCGCATAAATTTACCTACAAACTATAGTTGAATTAAGCCAACAACCAACTACAATAAACGCTCAGACAGAATAAGAAGGAGAAAATACAAAAAAAAAAAAAAAGAATACCATACATAATAAGAGAAAAAACGCAGCCAACTGTCGCGTCGCGTCAGATAAAATAGCGAAATAGGATCGCTAAAATTAATATTACAAATGAAAAACGAAAAAAAGTACCAACAAAAAAACGGTATTTGTAGTAAAACGGCCAATAAACTTTGAGCGCTGAGTTCAAGGCCTAGCAAGTTGCAAAATAAACCAAAAAAAAATAATAATAAACGAGCAACAGCAGAAGCAAAAGGA
Organism: Merzomyia westermanni; assembly: GCA_949987695.1. Lineage (NCBI taxonomy): Eukaryota > Metazoa > Arthropoda > Insecta > Diptera > Tephritidae > Merzomyia > Merzomyia westermanni. Next base: position 35,888,431 of record OX465291.1, on the reverse strand, counting down.
ATAGCGTGCGCTCATTCGCTGAGCCAGCAAACAATAAAGCACAACAACAGCAACATCATTTATTAAATGTATAAAAAAAAGCGCGCTCATGAAAAGTATCAGCGGGCAGCGCCGTAACGCGCAAAATATCAAAAAAAGCAAAGAAAACTTAAAAAGCAAATACAACAAACGCGCATGAATAAAAAAAAAGAAAAAAATTTGATTAGTATTAAACAAACAAACAAAAAAAAACTAGAGAGCTCAATAACAAAGCAAATTAAAAGCAGCGATACTAAAACGCTGTTGCGACGCGCTCTAGATATGAAGCGCAAATAAAAAACAATGAAATACTATAAGCGAGCGCGCGCTACGCGTTTCGTTTCGTAGACAGCATAGTAAATAGCGGCTGCCTTGAAAACGCGCGCGCACGCTGTTAACGTCTTGGCGCGCTGCGTCGCTATCACAGCCTACGCAACCAAAGTTTTTGAACTAATGAAGCGCGCTAATGCGACGCATTGTTGTTGAATTATTAAGCGCCTCAGCGGCGCGTCATAGCAAGGCAAGTGGGACAACACCGCAGCTGGGTAACTTTAGTATAAATGCTATACTAAAACGTGCCACCCCATTTCAACACCCACGCGCGCTCACTTGAGTACTCTTCAAATAACACGCGCTAAAAAAATATGCAAAAATAAATTGGATACACCAGATACCTTTGCATAGCTATTAGATTGGCATACCTGCTGGAAGGTGTACGCATATTTATTTGTTGGCGCTTCGCATGTATGTGTATGTGCAAATGTTTGATCGAATTGCGGAAAAGAGATAAGAAAGGTATTATTTAAGGCAAACAAGAGATTGAAAATGTCGAATGTTTATTATGTAGGAAAAGTACCGTGAAAAGACATAAAAGGCTGTTGAAAAGGTTGAAAGGTCAAAGTGCTGGAAATATAGGCAGATATGTGTGTACATACTAAATTATGTACCTATGCGCGACGGCAAGAAATGAATCTAAAGCACATTTTACACAAATTTTGTTTCAGTGCTGGCCAAACACAGCCATTTATAGCTCTGATATTCCCAAACTTATTACAATCCTGAAAAAAATCAATGAAGACAGTGATCCGCGTTTAATATCTTTGGGCTTTAATTGACCCAACAAGTGTCTTATGGGCATATTTGGTTTAACTAAATCTTAGTTTGTTTACCATGCTCATTAGGGTGAGTTGAATTTTTTGGTTTTCTTCTCATTGGGTGTGGAATTTTTACTTAAATAAAAATAGAATTCGCAGATATTTGAACAAAACCGATAGCGGTGATCATTATTGAATCCGAAGCAGCAGTTTTTTTAAATTTTTGTCTGTCTGTCTGTTTATTTGTACGCGTATCACTTAAAAAATGCAGAATATAATTGAATGCAACTTTCACCGTTGCATTGCTAGACGTCTATCTGAACAGTTAAAACATCACTTATTTCGATAACTCTTCTGGTTTCGAAATTACCGGTTAAAATGTGCACCAGTGTGACCGAAAATAAATCAGTGCAATAGGGGTATCAAAGGAAAGGTGCTAATGTGTGCTGCAATATGCGATATGATTTAGTTCCATATCTCAACTGGTTTCGGAGATATAGTGATTAAAATCACACTCAGTCTATTATAAGTCAGAAACGCTATGAAGCGTGGTCGGGTCTTCTCCTTTCAAAATAGCATTTTTCTTGTCACAAATCGTCAAAAAACACACAAAATCTGTCCAAAATTTTTGTTTTTATCCTACTTCATTCTAACACAAAAGATAGTGTATTAAAATAATAATACAACAATTTTTTGAACTTCTGACTTTCTATTAACTTTCGAGGAGGAAACTTACGATTATAAAACTCTTTAAAAATCCATTGAAACTATAACTGTTCTAATTTCAATCCGTTCATAGTTATTGTGGCGCACTGTTTAATACATAAATTATGTGTTTCACCATGTATACCTAATAGAGTCTCAAAGATAATAAAATTTCCAATTAACTTTATTTATCCCACACATTTCCTCTAAGACGCTTTTATATTTATTTTTACCTCATCATTCATGTATCTTGAAGCTCCAACAGCTTCTCAGTCTCACGAGTAACCCAGTTCTAGTACAAGTAAAATTGTAAGCACACACGCACATATACATACGCACACACCTCCCTAAATTTTTCCTCAAAAGAATTTAAACAATCAAATCGAGACTCGGTATTCATTCCACAAAAAATATGTCAAATTTTGTATACCTTTCATAAACATGAAATGGTATTAAAAATTTGGGCCGATGTTTGTAAGTATGAGAAGAAGAAGAGATAGACCCACCAATAAGCATACCGAAATGATCAGGGCGATGAGCTGAGTCGATTTAGCCGTCCGTCTATCTGTTTGAACGCAAACTAGTACCTCAGTTTTAGAGATATCTGGATGAAATGTCGTATGGCGCCGCCATTTTGTAAAGCATAAATCATTTGTCGGAACCAGCAAAATCGGACCAATACAACGCATAGCTCCCATACAATCGACGATTCCGATAAACGGGCTTTGGCCTATAACTGTTGCAATTAAAAAGCTAGGAATGTAAAGTTTTGCAGGTTCGGAACAACATAACATGTAACTGCCATACAGTCGATTGTTCCGATAAATGGGGTTTGGGCTATGTATCTTTAAATTAACAGTTTTGCAGAGTTTGCAGTAATTGTGAGTAAGGATCGGGCACTTATATACGTGATGCGTATTCATGAAAGGAAAAAAATAAAGTTTTCGGCACAGTAGAAGACAGCCCTTTCCTTACTGCTTTTTTTTATTGTTTCCTTCTGACTTTTCCATTTACATGATGATTATGCACTTATTTGCAACATTCCTCCACTCACCCATTTAGCTTGTAAAGAGACATAAAGTAAATATCATGAAAATAGGTCGCTGCTTGTTTTTTGGCTTCGTATTAGTTAGAAGGGGAGAGCAACAGTGTTGAAAGTTCAAAGTGATTGTATTAGATTTGCTACATTTTCCGAAAAATTGTGAAAGCTACTACGGTACTCGCGAATAAATTTAGAAATATTATTTCGAATCAAATTTTTTATTTTTTTATTTGAGTCTCAAAAGAACCGACAATTTTATTTTATTTAAACAAAAAAAAGGTGGCATTACAGCTGATTCCGGAGACAACAGCTGATCAACAATAAATTTATAATGATAAAAAAGAAGAAAAATCGTTAAAATTAAAGTTTAGCCAATTATAGTTCGTAAATATTGGACGTTTTTTATTCGTCATTTCGTTTCGATGTAAGATAAAAATGTTTCTCCTTGCTAAAAAAATTGTCTAATTGAAGGCAAAAAATAAGCGAGTATAACAAACTAAAAGCGCTCACAATTTTGGTTGCACCTTGTAAGCGACAAGTTCACAATTGATTTGCTAGGGAAAAATTAAAATTTTCTAGAAACTTTTAATTTTGTTATTTTATTTACAAGTCGTCCACAAGTTTACCGTCCCGAGCTTCAAGACATTTCAAACCTATTCTTCTGAAGCAATGCAGGACCAATTTTCAATTACACGAACCTTAACAGTGTTTGTGCGAAAAGTATAACTCTCATTCAGGTAAATTTGATATTTCGGACTAGCTTTTTATAATCAAAAAAACCGTTCTCTCCTCTCTTAACCAATGATTTACATGTGTTTATATAACTTAATCTCTTATGCATGCACCTTATTCAGCTGATGCAAATTTTTCTGTAGCTGAGCAGTTTGAGATCTCGACGCTTAACACGCGGTATGCGGATGCGCCCCACAAGGTTAAAGCGGTAATTTTAAGCACGTCAAAAAAGGTAAAAAGCAGACCAGGACACAGAAAAGAGAAATGGAAACTAAATGATTAGAAATGAGATAGTTATAATTTTTCGGGCAAAACAACGCATGCAGAGCCTACTAGGTTGACTTGCCCACATTTCAAAAATCAGCATTCATATCTCACTACTTCTTCCACTGAAATCAATCACACTTTTTTGGTCTTCCTTCTCCAGCTACTTTTCCACTTTTTTTACTCTCCCCCATTTCTGGGTTTTCCCCTATTAAGCATCTTCATGCTCTTCCTATTTCTATCCCTATGATTATTCCTATCTCCCCCTCCTTACTGCGGGTATATTTCAGAGCCGAAATCCCATTGTTGGTTTTTTCTGCGTCGAATATTTTCCCAAAATTCTAAGTAGAATATGCAGTGCTCAGTTATTACATAATTGTTCTGTAAAAATTTTATAAAACCGAAACCCCGCTTAGCACTTTGGACGTCCATAAGGGGCATACACAAATAATTCCCTTCTTTCTTCATTTTCGAGGGTTAGAAATTGTCTGTTGAATTCGCTTGCATTTCCATTAACAATCTTATGTAAATAATGGAAAAGAGCAGATAAATGTGTAGATATTTAGTGGGTGTGGCCTGCCCTCCAACTGTCAATGCCTTTTTAATTTGTTCCTGGTGCTACCTATAAAAATGGATCGCAACTGTTGGAATTTAGTGTGTTGCCTCCCAAGCAGCCAAACTTAACATCATTGTGGTAATAGCAAAAGCAACAACAGCAACTAACTTACACACAAAAAATGAAATCTACAAATAGTAAAAGATGTATGTGTGTGTGTGCATGTATCCCATTTGCTGGCATGACCCCGAAAATAAACAAACAGATAACAAATGAAATACTCGTAAATAAAAAAAATAAATACCTAAAATGGTAGAAAACAGAACTAAAATAAAAACGAAAAAAAAACTTAAAACAACAAGTTGACCTCATTGTAAGGAAACATGGCAGCAAAATGGATACATAGTATATATAAATAAAAATAAATGCGCTGACATGCGTAGCTACTGTGTGAGTTAGCGTGCCCTTTGTGTTTGTATGTATTTTTCTGTGTTTGTTTCACGGACAGTCTTTGGCACATCAACTTTTAGGCTCAATGTCAGTACGAGGTTCAGTCAGCATCGCGCGGCCCAGCTTGATAACGAGCCACTGGGCTGTGATTCAAAATAAAGAACGTGTTGATCAAAAACTTTAGAAACAAGTTTGATGTGCTTGAATGAGTTTATTTTTGGGTTGCATAAATTTGAAGAAAGTTTAAATGAAAATGTAAAAACAAAGTTGTATATTACGAGTTTGTATTATTTTTTTTAATTCGAAAAGCTCCAGGTAACTTTTTGAATATCCCTCTAAGGTCCTTAAAGCCGTCTAAAAATGGGTTTTACGTGTCCTACATTTTTAGTGATAGTGCAACGATAAATATAAACTTTTAAAGCAGTAAGTTTAGCTTACCTGTGGAGTTTGTTTGGATGACCGAAAAGTCCTTATAAATGACTAAAGACTCCATTGGTCTAGTTATTCGAATTTGGTACCAATAGATTTGTCTTCACACCCAGAGTTCTGAAATTAATGTCTTTAAAATTGAAGCCTTCTTGCACTGAAATTTTTTTTTTTTAAAATCTCACCTTCAACTGAGATTCGAAAAAAATTGCATGAGAACAACACTTTTTTCTATTCAAATTTTATTGAAGACTAGTAAGCTCAGCCCGCTTCGTTGCGTCTCAGAACTATTAATAGACTGAATCCGATTTTAGTCGTTATATCCCATACCAGATAAGATATGGAACTTAATTACATCGCTTATTGCAGCACTCATTATCACCTTTCGTTTGCTACCCATATTGTACTTAACACATTTTCGGTTACCTTGGCCCACATATCGGCCGATATCGCCGAAACTGGTAAAGCAATCGAAACAAATAATATTTTAAATTGTAAGTTAAAGCTCGTGTAATGCAACAGTAGAAGTTTCATTATCTTCCATTTAACAGTTTTCGAGTGATGCGCGACCAAACATACAGACAGACAGGCAAAAATTTTGAAATAGGTTGATTTGGCTTCCATTGACTTAATAATGATCCGTCTTATCAATTTTTTTTAAATATCTGCAATATACAGAAATCGACCTATTAGAATTTTATTACATGGAGAGATTACCCATTTTCAATGTTTTTGAAGAGCGCCATATTTCAGATTTTATTTCAAAAACGCCTCCTTTGAGATCTTGGCAAAAGAACGTCCTATCCAAGCATTTTTTCAACAACGCCCTAATACGTTTTTTTTGAAATGCTGTGATCTTCCATTTAGCCCTCGATATACAAGTTCAATGAAACAGAACTTATTGTTATATTGCATATCGACAGCTGAGTGGAAAACCACTCTATTTCAAGATATTTTTAAAAACCGACCTACATCAGAATTTTTTCCACCCTATCTCAGCTGAATTTGTATTGAATTTTCGTTCAGATAATGCGTTTTTCAAACTTATGCCTTGATAGGGCATTCTTCATAGAAATTAGGAGGAAGAGTGTTTTTCAAATATATTTTGAAAGGGGGTGTTCTTCCACTTTACTGTCGATATATCAAGCATAAATTGTGCTTACAATTTTTTTGTATTTTTAAATTTTGTACTTATTGTTGCTTTTTCTTTTTTTATTGTGTTATTGTAAAATATCATCGTAATCCTGCTGCGTTAAAGTAAACAATAATAGTGCCTCATTCATGGGAAAGGCGATACCGCAAGCCGAGCCCACCAAAAAAGTTCCTCCCTCTTACTCTTTCTCCTCATATATTTCTCTCTTTCCCGCTTAATTGACTTCTTCCCACCTCTCTCTCAAGCTTTCTTCAGCGCTCTCTTTAACTCTCCGACTACCTCCCCATCTTCCTCTATGCTGCAAATAACCTAAGCTACATTTGTCAAATAAAATTTTGGGTCAAATACTAGTTTCCCGCTTCACAGTGCACTACTAGCACTTTTCACGCCAACGGCACATTTGGACCTTGGCAACGGCACATTTGGAGCTTAAGCGTAGTTCACGAAGTGAAAAATTGGCCATCATGATTGCTATTGTTCGTTGGTTTGGTGATGAAATGGCGCAACTCAGCTACCTTTTTCACCAATACTCACAGAGTTGCTTTGGCCTTTATGCTATTCCTGTTAAGTTGCGTTGCTCTTATCTTATGCGCGTTCCCTGCAGTCGATCCAACTAGTTTCGAACAACTTCAAAACTGGTATGTACACCAAGCCCAAATAATCAGACAACTGTCTTTTTTTTCATATAAACAACTGGTATTTTAACATGGCGAAGTCCTACGAGATGTCAGTTGTAAGATTTCGGACGGAAATATACCTGTCTCAAATTAGCTCAAAATAGAACAAACATTTTTAGTTCAATCATGGTAACCGAAAATTATTTAAATGCCGTCGGGATCAGTGGACAAGTATTTGATTCAGATCGGCCAGGTCACTGGTTAAAATCGCAGTGACGTAAAAAGTAAAATTAAAATAAAGACATTTTAGCAGTCTGCATAACTTTGAATTTTTACTTGGACTGTTTCGGTACCAGTCGGAAAATTCCAGTTGTATACTGCTATATTTACTGACTAGTCTGGTGCTTCACTGCAGGGCTGTTACTGGTGTGATGTCCCTAGCATTCATTTCAACCAACTGTCGCCTTATTCAACTTAGGCTCATCTCGCTTTTGTGCGAATTACTTACGTTTATGTAAGCTTATAGAGGTCGTTGTGTTTTAGTCGGCTCGTTTTAGTAATTTATCTTTTATTTGTTGTTTTCCTTTTTCATTATTACCAAATTGACCTACTTTTCTGCACCTTTTATTGTGACACACACACGCACACACACTTCTGCTCATACATTAACGCTAGCTGCCATCCAGAGCTCCAAAGTTTGGCCTACTTCCTTGCTCGTTGCCATCTGCAAATAAAGATGTCTGCCCTTCCACGCCGAATTCAACTTTTGGATACTTTAACGTGCCTGTCAGCAGCACAGATGTCATTTGAGTGTTTATTTTTTCTGTATTTTGCGTCCTTTGCTTTTATGTGAAGAAAACTTGTTGTGCTTGTGAAAGTTCGTGTGTCGAATGTTGGGAGCTGTGCCAGTTTCTACAACATATTTAGTTTACATATCCCAATAAGCGCGAAGAAAAAATATTTTCCTTTATTTTTGTATTGAGTTTCAGCTTTCCTTGTCATTAACACTGCGAAATAGCCTAAGCGTTATTTGTGGGGCTCGTTATAATTCCAACTCTGGATGAGAGACCTATACTCATATAATAAACGCTCAAAATCTTAAAAAACTAAATTTCACTGAGAATTTGAAGTAAGACATTTTTTCTAAGTTTTTAAACCAAATCGGTAAAATATGAGGTTACCCTATTTTGAAATAGGGTGACCTTCCACAGATCCGTAGATGTATTGTAAAACTTTACTAAAAATAGGAGTTTAGCTGACAAATAAACCATCGTTCTGAAATTTTTTCTAATGAAGAAGTGGAGCAGCTTCCAAAATAGATATAAGAAATGCGTTTGTATTTAAGCTTTTATTTTCTATTCAAAATAAATATAAATTTTATAATTAATTAAAATTACTTACCTTTTGGCTCATTTATAGCAGACCTGTTAAATAATGATTATTAATCCTAAGGATTATCGGTTTGATTAATTACTTTCTTGAGAATCCATTTATTGATTGATTAACAATTTCTTTAAATTTTTAAAGATTATTTTCCAATTAATTAAAAAATAAAAATGAAAAATGCATGATTTTTTACGATTATTAAAAAAAATCAAAAATAATCAAAAAAAAGTTTTTTTGATTACTTTTGATTATTTTTTCGAATTTTGGATTATTTTCTATTTCTTTTTTAGTATGTTGATGTGTATATTTATGTGCTTCTACAACAATACTGAAAAAAATCAAAAATAATGAAAAAAAAATTTTAAATTATCAAAAGTAATCAAAACAATTTTTTTTTAATATTTTTTATTTTTTTCCCCCCAATCGTAATCAATCAATAATTGCCTTTTCTGGAAAAACAATTAAAATAATCATTACCAACTGAAAAAGCCGTCTAAATTATTGATTACTTATAGTTGAGAGAGTGACGCGAATTTTTTTTTTTTTATTCTCAAAACAAGGAAATATAGAGCTCCTCAAGATTAAACGTTTCAATTTTATAAATCAGATTTCAAATAACCAAGCTTCATTAAACAAAAAGATTTTGGAGAATTTTAAAAAAATTGAATGTTTTGAAACCTTCTCAACATAAACTTCAAATTTAGGAACGAACTTTTGCAACTTTTTTTTTAATGTCTAGTATCCACTCGAAAGGCAAGGGAAAGGCAGTATTTGAAATACAACTTCGTATTATTTTTGTAGTTTAATTAAAAAATGAAAAAATATAACGCGATTTCGTTTTTATTAGAATGAATTAAAATTAAAAAGATACAATTCGACGAAATTTTTTCCGCTAGAGCTATTATTTGTTTCATTAAAAATTAAGTGGGCCACCAGAAAATCTGAAAATTTTCACCAAATAAATTACAATTTGCTTTTTTATGAAATAAAAATTCTACTCACATTGAAACAAAAAATGTTTGCTGGGTTCAGCGTTTGCTAGTTCATAGTTTTTTGCTTCTTTGAATGTGCTAACTGTTTAGGTATGCCTGTGTGCTCGAGCCATGCGTAATGGGGGCACAGCAACAACACAGCAACGCTTTCAAACCATTAAAATCCTTTTGTTCAACGACTATAACTTATGTTATTAAGGTTTATGTGTCTAACTAATACCGATATTTGAGCGAAATGTTGGTATTTGGGTTAAAAGTCATGCTATGAGCTTATAACTTGTAGTTAATATATGCAAAACTATAAAATCTCATCACAATTGATTAGCGCTTAGCGATAACTGGCACCAATTGAAAATATCAAGAGATTTGAAGGCATGAAACAACGGTTTATTATTTGCGTGAAGCTCCCTAAACGTTCTGCGATGCTCGAGGTTGGCATAACGGGAAGGACCATACATTTTCCTGAGAACTTTTATATTGAATACTCCAAATGTCATCCCGTTTGTTTTTAATAGCATCTTTGATTCTGACATATATGTTCATCTAGAGAGAGCTTTATTCTCATAAATCTCCTCAGTCCTAAGTAATACCTGGTGGTAAGATCCTGGTTCCTAAAAAATGTATATCCTTCAAGATATATAGTAGTTATCTATCAGCAGTGATGTGGCTGAAGCTCCTTCACCACAAATTTTTTTGGCTCTTTATCTTTTACTGGTTTTGTATCAAACTGCAGGTAGTTCCATTATCCAAAGTCGTGCTTGGTTTCGAAGGCTAGGAGATGTACCATTCGCTTCTGATGGATCTATTATTGTTACTCTGAGTCATTTTGTAGTAGTGAAATTCAGACAAAGAAGTATACAGTCAGTAGCGGTTTTGGTATCTTCCCAAGTACTTGGCGTATTGTGAAGTCGGGTGGTGGCGAAGTGATCCCTTGATAACCCAATTAATGTCTGTATGCCGGTTATCAATTCCCTTTTATTGTACCAGCTGGTTTCGTAATACGTCTTTTAACCTTCCGTAATCCACCGTTCCTTGAGTTAGAATTTTCGGATATTATTTTCATCAGACAACATTTGAAACTCCTCACAGGCACCTTCTTCCAACCACGCGCCTCTATCCCCATTACATTGCACCATTGTAGAGGCTTGAACCGCAAATAGTCGCACTACTAGTATGTAATCGCAATCGTTTCACATAATTCTCTTATTTAATCATAATGATGTTGCGGCTTCCGTGCGAAATCTTGGTATTTTGTTGTTGGGGCCGGTTGCCTTTTTATACGGTTACTTCGGTTCTGTTCTGTTTATCACGCTGAATTGTTGTATGGCATACAATGTGAATGTGATATAGAAAAAATTCATAAAAACAATGTAACAAAAAGCAAAAACTATTAATACAACAATAATATAAGTATAAGCGAAAGTAACAACAATAACATTTAACAGCAGCGAAGGCAGTGATAGAAAACCAGCAACATTGAGTTCATCAAGAGCAATTCCATTATTGTTGTTGCTGTTGTTATTTATTATACTACAGTTATTGTTTGCTGATAACTTGCGGTTATAGTGGTTACACCTTGTGCTCCATAAATACTTATAAGTTTCGATTTGTATATACGTACAGTTACAGTATATACAGTACAGTTAATCAGCAACTTTTGTAGCTCAGAATCTGTCGGTAATGGATTTAGCCATGTCTTTGGCGCTGTAAGTTTGCATGTATTTCCATCACGGATCCCATTCACTTCATGTTCTAGTAAACCCAAAAGTAGCAGCCCGCACAATTATCATTTATAAGCTCAAATAAGCATTACAGTCACTCACAATCAGAATGGGACGGTACACATTTTTTCCAAAAATTTATTTGGATGACCCATATCCCCGTACTTTTTCCAGCTTCCTTTTCCTCTAATTCTTATTTCCCCTCTTCCTCTAGCCCTCCATTTCCCTCTTACCTTCCCCCTCTTCATCTCCCCCTCCCTCTCCTCTCCCCATCCCCATCCATATCCGTATCCCTGTCACTATCACTATCACTCTCACTATCCCTATCTCGTTCCTTCACCTTCATATAGGAGTTCTATTCCAAATATTAGATAGCTGGTATAAAGGCTACGGAGCATTCCGCTTTTGCCTCGTAGGGGGCTGGGCACTCACCTTTACTTCAAATTACGCAAATAAAAGTTCAAAAGCGTGCTTCAGTCAAACTGTAGCTCGAGAAACCCCTCTGGAAAAATATGAAAATTTGAGAATGAAGAATAGAAAATAAGAATAATTCGCTCACTCGTGCCCAGCGAAGCGTACAATCTTACAACACAAAGTCGCGACGAGCTGGGAGGTTAATTCTTGACACAGTTACGAAATGCCAAGCAGCAACGAGCAGCCACACAGCCGCCATGGCAATGCGCCGTGAAATGCCATCGTACCTCCCCTGTACATACAAACATTCCTACATATGTCTCTAAATAAAACTTTGTATTAACAGCAAGGAGTGCCATTCCGCTGCCAGGTATGAGCTTATGGAGCGTGGAACTTTAGTAAAGTATATCAAAATACGTGTGCATTAGAGTGGAAAATCTCTCTGTGCCGTGATTGACTTCTTAGGCAACTTACACATGAACGTTTTAAGTTTATTCTCCGGTGAGTGCGCTCTTTCGTAAATGATCGCTTATTATTGTTGTTGTTTTAGCGACAAAAACCCTCCCCGAAGGCTTTGATGAGGAATCATTTGCCGGATATGGACCCGGTACGCGGCGGTACTCCCTGGCGGTACATGCGCGACAGTCGCGGTAACTATTTAGTATGACCAGTGCAACCTTCTACTTCCGCAAGAAAGGAGAAGATAGGTAATGAGAGTTAAGAGGCAATATATTCGTAGATCAACTATCAAGTTTCAAGGCATTGGCTTCGGGTACTTTAGTCCCTTACTACGACAGGCATATCTACCACGGGCATATTCCATTGCCCTAACCCGCAGGGGTAATGCAATGACAGTCGATCTACTGCTTCAACACTTGCTAGCAATTTGACGCGGAGCCAAGCCCTAAATGTAAACAGTAAGTGCAACCAAGCTTTGAACCGAAATTTAGGCCAGACTCCAACCTAAAACAGAAGCGCAACGGAAACCGCCAATAACTTTTTACTGAAACCCAAATTGAAACAGATAACGGAAGTTGCACCGAAACCGAAAGCTTCATCGACGTCGAAGTAGAATATATAATGAAACTTGAAATCGATACCGGAACCGAAATTGAAACCGCTTATACAAGAAAGCAAGCGAAAATAGGTAGGTACCGGAACCGAAATTGAACCCTTCCATATGATAGAAAGTGAATCGAAACTGAAACCGAATGCATAATCAAAATTGGAACCAATACCGGAACTTCAAACAAAGTCAAAACCGGAACCGAAATTAGAGCAAAATATATTTTAGTCGAAACTGGAACCGATACTTAACTTAAAACAAAATTGAAACCAAATGCATAATCGAAACTGCAACCCATATATAAGTGAAGCTAGAATAGATAACGGAACCGAAATTGCAACCTCATACGTAATCGAAACTGGAGCCGATACTCAACTTAAAACGAAAGCGGAACCAAAAGCGGAATTTGCAACAAATCCGGAAACAAAATTGTTGGGCACAGAAACTAAAACCGAACCCAGTACACTTTGAGAAAGTGAAGTCAAGGAGAAAATTAGCAGCCGAATACAAAATCAAAATCTCAATTAAGACCTAGATGTCAGCTGAATACGAACTCCAAATGTAAGACAGAATTGAATTTAAAGCCGATAAATTATCAATGTAAATCGAGATCAAAACTGCAACCGAAACCGAAGTCAATTTAAAGCGGCAGAAACCGAAATCGATGTAACAAAAGTTATTTATGCACTCGTTGAAGTCTAGGCACTGGGGAACAAAGCCCTAATTCTTAAAATCAAACACTTTTATAAACAACATTTCCCACAAAAATATGCTCATCCTACCCTTCGCCAGTTGCATGTGTAACCAATTAGCAATTTCTTTCCACAGCCACAAAATTGCATGCTTCCGGCCAACAACTTTACTAACTTACAATGCGTTTGCTTACAAGCAAAATATTTATTCATCAAACAAATAGACGAATTGTTGAACTTGAATTTTACAAGTTCGCTAGAAGAGAAGTTAAATTACCTCAATTAAAAGTGCAACGCCTGAGGGAATGAAAAGACTATGGTATGCGCCCATAAGAGTTTGCAAATAAAGAAATGGGAAAATGCGAATGACAATTTGATTGCGCCATAAATTTTGCCTTTTTATTAACAAAAAACCCGAGGTGCATATGCATTTGTGGCGCTTTTTTATTGAGTTGTATTACACAACTGCATGAGGATTGTTGTTGTTGGTGTGCAATAGAAGTTTATTATGCATTTCTATGGAAATAAATTAACCAGTATTGAGTGGTGGTGGCCAAAAAAGTGATCGTTTGGAGTAGGCATAATAAATTGGACTGAATGAACAACGCAAGTAATATACCCAGATGGAATTTTTTTGATGAACTGCTGAATGTAGAGATGGATGAACCAATGAACAGACGTATTGAGTATGGATAGATGTGTGAATTGACTGAAAGGATGAATGGATAAATCGAAGAACGGGCGGATGAACACATCGAAATTAAATTTAAATAAATTTTTAGGTAAAGAAACCCACTCTAATATATACCCAGTTGTAAATTTTTACAGAAGTTTTTTAGACAACAAATGATAAATGAAAACAGGAAAATTTTAAGCAAAAGAAAGAAATTTTTGAAATATACAGTGATGGCAAGGATAATAGGCCTAAGGTTTAAAATGGTTTTATAAGTAAAATATATTTATTTACGTGTTTTTCAAAATTTTCATTCAAAATATAGCAAAGTCTTTAATAGAAACCACATAAATAACAGAGCTCTTGATATTCGAATAATCGAACCACTCGAATAATCGAACCATTCGAATAAGACAGTATTCGAATAGCAAAATTCGAATAACAATATTCGAATAATAGTGCGTCGTCAAGTATTCGATGCTGTTCGAATATTCGTTTCTGTTCGATTATTCGAATACTAGCCGGGTCCACGTTTTTTAATAGTAAACAAACACAATTTTTGTAACATGTTTTAGATTTTTTTTTTACTAAGAAATGCCAGCTCTTTTGAAAATATCCCCAGACCCAACTTATATTTTTTGCTCTCGTTTTGGAATTTGAAAAGTTTTTATTAATTGTGACAAGTGTTTTCCAACCAACGCAACGGTCGAACGTTTAAAATATAACAACTATTCGAATAATAGTTCTCAATCGAATATTCGAAAAATAGTAGCTTATCAAATATTCGAATAGTAACATTCGATTTTCAGAAGAAAAAAAATCGACAATCGAAGCCTTGAATATTCGAGCTATTCGAATAATTTCAAGAGCCATTCTAAATAAAACGTCAACACTTTCGGCAGAACTTTTAGAAAATATTTGAGAATACAGTTTTGTTGCTCATTCAATTTAAGTATAACAATGAGCACGGTAGATGTGCTCAAAATGTGAGCTGGATTTTAAAAAAAATTTTTTGGTCGATGGTGTTGGGTAGTTTCTTCAAATAATGTGTCAAGGTCCTATGCTTCCTTTAGAACGCACATCTGGGTATCAAAAAGGCAAATGACAAATATCATAGTTTCTTTGCTCGTATGCACTTGTTGTTGTTGTTGTTGTCGTAACGTATGCACTCGCTATCTGCCTCTTGGCTTGTTTGACTGTTTTTATTAGCAGCAAACTCGCAAAGTTAGATACCTAATCTAATGAAGTGTTCCTACGACTGGATATGTGTTGGCAAACGTCTACGAGGCTGAAAGACTTTTTTATCCTGTGAATTTCATCATCTTAACTACTTCTTTATTGTTGTTGTTCTTAACTAGTCGCGCAAACGTTGTAGTAGAATTGCAATCAAATTGCATTGTTATTGTTAGCCTCAACTATTATTGAACTTAATTCAAAAACTTCAGTTGCAATAGGTGGACGGGTTACAGCAACAAAAGTACTTCACCTACCAACCAGGCATTCATAAAGTTGAGAATTACTTGGTACAAACCATTAAATGCAGACTAGACAATGCCGGGTATGTATACACATTTGCCCTATACCTCGTGAATACATGCATGTGGGGGGAATAATAAAAGTTAGTTGAGATTAACTGGAAAAAAATTGTTTTAATAATAATGCTTCTGCCCTTGGCGGAAAAGGGAGCTGCAAGACTGAGGGAATCCAACATGCTTAATTCAGGCAACTACATTAGATGTCATGGAAATAGGACTAAAGTTTGAGAAAACTGACTGAACATTCAACACGAACTACATCACGTCGGTTACTGACTTCCGGGCGCAGAAGTTAGAGTATCCTTCAATGGAAGAATGAGAGGAATATTTCGTCACTTGAAGAGAAGTTACACCCTACACGGGCTGCTCATAAATAAATCGTGGACTCATATCAACTCTCTGACTCATGCAGTGTCTTCCAAGCGGAAAATTACGACACAGAAAGGGTTGTGGGAGAGTGTAATACGAGTAATCAATGACACGATCTTGGTTGACAGCCAAGCTGCTTAAAAACTATCAGTATTCAACGTGATACATCCTAACACGGTGCAATGGTGCTGAACTACGCGAAAGGTTCTGGATCGTTTCTCTTTTTCTTTTCCCCGGATAAAAAAATATTTATGGTAATGAAAAAGCTGATGGGATAGCCAGGAAAGGCTCCGAAACATGTATAAGAAACTGGACAACACCATGCTGCCAACATTGGGAAATCTCCTAAAAAGAATCAAAGAGCAACGAATGCAATATGGACTAACCTGGATGACTGTGTAGTCTCAGAGTCCATATGGCCATGTTTATATAGGAAAATAACTACCTTATTTCTCAAAATACACAAATTTGAGGTGAGAGTACTTACAGGTGTCAACACCAGGCATTGTGCTATTGTACCAACCAACCAGCACCACATGAAAAGAAGGTCAGGATAGTTAGAGAAAAGTGTCGATCCACCACGATCTCCAGGATTGCAGAGAGTGAATCTTTATCTCCTCCTTAAGCTAATATCGGAGAGTAAGTGGTTTAAATAGGATTAAGTGAGAAACACCTAGTTGGACGAATTTTCCTCTCACTGAAAGCTTTTACAATAGATGTAAGGTTCTCCTAGTGTAAGTGCGGAATATCCCATGCACCCTCTTAATATTTCTTAGCATTTATCTTCTTCCTCGACTTCCTTATAGCACTTTTAAAGCCAAGATGGCCACTAATAGCGTGTTTGCTGCCCATTTAAACATTTTTTTAACGAAATTAAATCGATCCACCTTAAGGTTTCATTTAAAATTTCCTCGATACGGCGGTGAAGCTGTTAGTCCCATTTAAAAAAAAAAAATAAATTTAGAAAGACTGAACATTGAGCACCCCTCTCCATTCTGGTTCTGCGTGAAAAATGGTGGACTTTACCGCGGGGCGGCCAAACTAGTTAAATTGGTCCCTTCGAGTCACTCGACCGCAATACAGCGTTGAAATTTAAGCCCAATTCATCTGTAAAAATTCTTTGTGACAATCGTGCGTCCTTTTTAGTTTTGTACTTCTCCAGGGCAACCGTGACGTCAAATGTGAAAGATTTTGTTGAAGCTTTCGTCATCTAAAAAAATGTTTACTCTTCATCTTCAGAGGAGCTTTGATATACATATATATACCTTAAAGATGGTGGAATCACCATACATAGTATTTTCTTAGATACATTTTAAACGAACGTTCTGAAACTTGAAAACAAGAATAGTTAAACAATTGTCAAGAATTCGATATTCAAACTTTTATTAGTACCCTCGTATGAAGAAACTCAAGATATAAATCGCCTAGACATGGGGTGGCGAGTAAAAGTTGTAGAGAGAGTTCTACATATATGCAAAAGGCAAAGATGAGTTTCGCATTAGCATATATGTGTGTATGTGTGCTAGTGCATTGCAAATGCGAACAACGACAGGCCAACAAACGCGCAACTCGTTATGCATGCAGCGCAACAAAAAATGCACCAGACGCACTTGCAAATGCAACAACACAAACAGACGAGTGCATATCCATACACATATGTGTATATGCGCAGACTGTAAAGCAAAAGTGCATAATGAAAGTGAAGTGAGTTAAGTTTTGCAGCGTTTGGTATGATGTACCTGTAGAGTCAACCAGCCCAAAGGCCACCTACCGACAGCCGACAACTCTAATGGTCTCCCTTTTTCGCTTTAACAGGCTCAAATGCACTTTAAGTGGACACACTCACATGCACATACATGTATGTGCAACAGTTCAGCTCAGTGCAGTTTAGTTCATTGCAGTCTAAGTGCAAGTGGAAATGCATGCAGGCAACAACAACAAGAACAATAAGGTAGGCTATACGAGTGCAAGCAGCAATAGCAATATTAGCTTAGAAGTCAGACATCGACAATCAGTAAAAATGTGACTAGCGACAACAACAAATATGTATATAAAAGGTAAATATGCATGTACGTATGATTTTATTTGAAAGGGCGTCGCCAGGAAATTTATACAGAGGGTTGGGCGGTAAGCTGAATTGAAGTTAAACCTTTAAATTCTAATATTTAATTTAAAATTTTACCTAAGGGGTTAATTATGTAAGACGATAGCACACTGTGTGTAGCAGTCACTCACGTTCACCACCATACAATTTTTGCATGGAACGAAATTGTAATATGCAGATATCAAAATAAAATGTATTACAGAAACCAAAATAGCAGTCTTTAGAATTATTGTATATCTGTCTGCATGTTTGTAAGCGCATCACTCAAAAACTGCTGCATGGATTTGAAAACAGAGTTCACTGAAGTATTGCTAGATGTCTGGATTAATGTGCAGGAACCCTTTCACAGCTGGGAATTGTTCCGCCTCCACATCATACAGTGGTGGCATAATAAGTAGACCCAAAGCATAGCTGGCAAAAGACCTATCTGACGAGATTTTTGGAGCATAACGCAGTGTCCAAAGTTGGGAAAATCTTGGTAGAATTTATTTTTTATATTTGATATTTCCACCTAGTACAAGCCCTCCCATCTAGGCGGGAGACATTTAAATTACTTTTACTTTACAATTACCACTAAAAAGAACTATGGTCAGCTAGGACAAAAAAAAAAATTGACTGCATCTGAAAACACTCTAATGCGCATATGAGCGGCTCAGAGCTCGTTGTTGACTCCAACGAATTGCACACAAATGCAATTACCGTAGAAAAATTCACTCACAAAACCGCACATACAATTATTTTAAGTAGCGTTGCGTCTCGTTGAATATCTCAAAAAATTAAAAGGATTGAACGCTGAAGAGGAACTGACTGACTAACTGACTGGCTGGTTGATTAGATGACTGCTTGTTAGGATGGTTGTTTGGTTAGTTGCTTGGCAACCAATGCTAAGCGCAGTGCATTGACACTTATACGCATCGTTGGTCCGTCTGGCTGTGCCCTTACAACAAGCCAACGCGCCGCTGTTGAACTACTGCAATTATTTACTGCACGTGTGCGTACTTCATTCTACTTCTATGTAGTATCAATGTAAATACATACTCATTTGAATCTTTGTCTGTATGTTTGCTTCGCAAGTGCATTTTGTGTCCGGGTGCTTTTACTTTTGCTGTCACTTTTCGCCCATACAAACAGAGTTCATTTCATCGTCATACAAAATAGCGTTAACAACGGTAGCAGCAACAACAGGGTGCATTGTATTTACTTAGCGTTGTAGAGGTTCATTTGTCTAGTTTCAAATATTTCTTTGCATATTTTTCCTGTTGTTAATGAGCTGATTGGGGTTATCGGTTATAATCCTTTTGTTTACTAATTCGACGAGCTTTGACCTTGGTGTACGGCAATAGACGCATATTCCAGCGAATAAGTATGAAGCTAGATTGATGAGCCACAAAGCTTAGAGATAAGGATTACCATTACAATATGGCTGCGATTCAAGTAATTTTAGAGATTATTTAAAGGCGATAAGTACTACGATTACAAGACGTTTACAATTGTAGTTATTAAGTAGTGGGTTACACTACTATTAGGATCATATTCAGTGTAGTTTAGAAAAAAAATTAAGTTAACGTAGTTTTTAAATAGATTAAAGTCCATTGCTGTAATTGTAATTACAAAAACTTCAGTTAACAATTACAGCAAATATTAGCTTTAAGAAAATTAGGATTATAGTAACATTAATAAAAGAATAAGTCAATTACACAAGATAGGGATTACGATAGCAGTAATTGTAGATTTTTAAGTTACTATTTACAGTAATCCTTAGTCGTCCCGCAAGCTGTCCGCCATTGCATTTCAGTCACCAGACCTATTAGCTATAAACATGCTGTTTAGATCTGAATCTCGTATAACATACTCGTACCTTGTTGCGATGGTCTATTAAGAGTATCCATTGAGGTCCAAAGATGTGATAGATTTAGTCTTCTGCTGCAACAAACTCTTCATGAATTGTTGTATTGCACTTCTGACACTGTATGGCGCATAAGGTCAAGGGCTTGTAAATATGTTTGTACATACTTAAAACGAGTACGAGACGCGTTGAACTTGAGAAACAACTTGCACAAACCCACAGATTGGCATAAACATACATATTTAAGTAGGATTGGATGTATACAAAATGTCTTTTTGTATTTTCCAGAGATCTAGTATAACTCTCAATCAATTAAAGAGGTTTGTACAAAATAACTAATACTAGAGATCGCACAGTGGTTAAATGATACTACTTTTATTCAACACATTTACAATTTTCATTTTATTTTATTTTTAAGATTTTTTTTTCTTTGCTGTTAATTTTCTTAGCTTTTCTTATCCTTTCGCTTTCCATAATTTCCCTTCTTTATCTTTCTGCTTCCATTTTTTTTTTACAAATTTGTAATAAATTGTCTACTTGTATTTTATTATTACTGTTGTTTTCTTGCTGATCCTTTACCTTACCTTCTTTCTCATTCCTCTCCTTAGTGTTTCTTTCCTATCCTATAATTTTTTTTCTTTACGTAAACAAAGTCGATTCCGACCACATAGTGGTGAACATCGTACTCGCGAATTGGAAGCATGCATTGTTGGCACCTCTTCTTGTTATATGTTCTTCGAAATACAGCTTCCAATATTATTTTATTTGGTTTTATTTTATTTCATTTTATTTTATCTCGCTTTATTTTATTATTATTATTTAATTAAATTTTATTTTATTAATTTATTTTATTCTATTTTATTTTATTTATTTTATTTTATTTTATTTTATTTCGTTTTATGTTATTTTTTTTAATTTTATTTTTTTTTATTTCGATTTATTTTATACTATTCCACTTCATTTTATTTTATTTCATTTTATTTTATTTTATTTAAATTTATTTTGTTATTAGTTTTATGGTCTGTTCATGTTTACATATTTTTGTAAGTTTAACGAGCTCAAGACCAGTTGATAATAATTCTTAGTTAATTATTATTATTTTTGATTAGAGGAAAAATTGAAAGCAACAAACAAATACAGGCTATAGTTATAGTGCTATTTCGAAAACAGCCACGATTTCTCGTCAGACTAATTCGTATAGTTTTGCTATTTCAGAGGATCTTGTGGAGAATCGAGCCCACTCACTCTGATTGCCAGCGCAGCTGCCTAACCCATAGCTATGCTGCGTGTAGTTTTGCAAGCTGCTTAACTCAAGTTTTCCTCTAATTTTTGGTTGTTATCTAATTTATTTATTTTATTTTATTTCATTTTACATTATTTTAATTTATTTTATTCTATTTTATTTTACTTTATTTTAATTTATTTTGTTTTATTTTATTTAACTTTATTTTATTTTACTTAAATTTTTTTATTTTAATTCATTTTATTTTATTTTATTTTAATTTTATTTTATTTTATTTTATTTTATTTAACTTTATTTTCTTTAATTTTAATTTTGTTTATTTTAATTTATTTTATTTTAATTTATTTTATTTTATTTTATTTCATTTTACATTATTTTAATTTATTTCATATTATTTTACTTTGTTTTACTTTACTTTTTTCCTTAAAATTTTTTTTTATTTTAATTTATTTTTTCTATTTTATTTAATTTAATTTAATTTTATTTTATTTTAATTTAGTTTTCATTATTTTATTTTATTTTACTTTATTTTATTTTATTTTATTTCATTTTATTTTACTTTATTTTATTTCATTTTATTTTATTTTATTTTATTTTATTTTATTTTATTTTATTTTACTTTATTTTATTTTATTTCATTTAATTTTTTTTATTTATTTTATTTAAATTTATTTTATTTTATTTCATTTTATTTTATTTTATTATATTTTATTTTATTTTATTTCATTTTATTTTATTTTATTTTATTTTATTTTATTTTATTTAAATTTATTTAATTTTATTTTATTTCATTTCATCTCATTTTATTTTATTTTATTTTATTTTATATTATTTTGTTTTTTTTTATTTTATTTTATTTTATTTCATTTTATTTCATTTCATTTTATTTTATTTTATTTTATTTTATTTTATTTTATTTTATTTTATTTTATTTTATTTTATTTTTGTTATTTTATTTCATTTCATTTTTTTATTTTATTTTATTCTATTTAAATTTATTTAATTTAATTTTATTTCATTTTATTTTATTTTATTTTATATTATTTTATTTTATTTTATTTCATTTTATTTTATTTTATTTTATTTTATTTTATTTTATTTTATTTTATTGTATTTTATTTTATTTCATTTCATTTCATTTCATTTCATTTCATTTTATTTTATTTTATTTTATTTTATTTTATTTTATTTTATTTTATTTTATTTTATTTTATTTTATTTTACTTTATTTTATTTTATTTTACTATATTTTATTTCATTTCATTTTATTTTATTTTATTTTATTTTATTTTATTTTATTTTATTTTAAGTTATTTTATTTTATTTTATTTTCATATAAAATGTATTATTTTATTTTATCTTATGTTAAAAAAAAAAAAAAACGAAAATGAACTATCGTATCATCGATTAATACAATAACATCAACGCAAGCAAGCATGTCTACTCACACAACAGCTAGCTCTTATCTTGGAGCCCTGCTATTTCTACTTGAACTTTGCTAACTTCACTGAACCAAACAAATACTTGCAATTCCTTTGGGAAGGCTCTACCTAATGCTGCGCTGACAAACCTTCGCGGCATTAATATGAATGTATTTATGTAAGTATGTGTGGCAGCACACTAGAGTGGGTTGAAAAAAATTTTTTCCCTGCTTTATAGTTTGTACTTAATAATATCCCTGGAAATATAGCTTGTACTTAATAAAAAAAAATTTTTGCTCAACATTTAAAAGGTCAATTAATAATTTAAAATCGAGTGGACCTTAAAATACTGAGTAAAAAAAATTTTGAATACACATTTTGGAAATAATTTTTTAAAGTAGATATTCATTTTAAATGAGCTCCAGGGTAAAAAAAAGTTGTTTAATAACTTTGTTAATTATTGATTATTAAAATTTTTTGTTGTAAATAGAAAGGGAAAATTTATATTGATAATTTTTTTTCTTACAACCCACCCTAAAGCACACACCTTTAACGCCATCACAGTCCACAAGGCAAACAAATTTCCAAAGACTGAATATACGCGGTGATCAGCGCATAAATTGTCCCTCCACCTTGCGAGACCACATCTCTCACACGGCTTTGCTTGTTTGCTTGCACCCGGTCATTCACAGCAGCGCGATCCCTAATAGCAGCGCAGCTCAACGCGTTCCGCCTTGCCCCACCGCATGCGCTTTGTCCAAATAGTCTTTCACATGAATTGTTGATTGTAGATGGGAATGAACTTTTTATGCTATTTAATGCGCTATAACTGGAAAATCACGGAATGCATCCGCAGAATTGCAAAAAAACAACAAGCTGAACATATAAAAAAGGAACAACAGCAACAACAAGAACAGAACATATGCGATTGAGGCACAAGCAAATAAATGGCAATAAAAAAAGAAAAGTATGAAAAATAAAGAATAAACCTGCTAGAAAGAAAGCAAAATGGCTTAAGCGGAGAAAAACAAAGAAAATAAAAAACTAAAAAAGGAAGAGTAAAAACACCAACAAAAAAGGTGCAGCACCGCAAATACCAATTCTTGGCAATATTCTAATGCCATAAAAGTGAATTTCGCAAGTAGCTGGAGAAGTCAATGCGTTGTGCTTTTTAGCTTCTTCGGCTTGAATAAGTTATTGTTGTTTTTATTGTTGTAGCGTGTTTGTGCAACGAGAGTGAATTGAGGTTATTGGACTTTGTATGTGCAAGCCTCAATGGAGAATATTTATATGCCTAAAAGTGTTGCTCTGTTGTATATACGGAGGACACACATACACACACGCCCGTATAAAGCTTCCAGCAGTCTGCGGGATACTTGCGCACCAGTTTAGAAAAAATGTCTACATAAACTTTTGAGTCTCAAAGAAAGTAAAAAATTCTCACAAAAATTAGCAGGGACGCTATAAACTCTGGGTAAAAAATGTTTACTTTTTCATATGTATATGTGTTATGGCACCTACTTCCGTCTCATTTGTTAAAGATTCCTCCTTAACTCCAAGACTATCACTCTAGACTATCGATGTAACGGAACTGGTATATTGGCACCAAGTTTTTATCGAAAGCGGGATCGGAACCCAAACACGTAACCGAAACACTTATCTAAGTTGAAACTGTTACCACAGCCGAAATCGAAAACGGAAAATGAACCAGTATTAAAACTTTTACCTAATACGTAACCGAAACGGCAAACAAAGCCGAAATCGAGACCGAAACCGGACTCCCAGTCAGACGGGACAGAATTCATACACAAAACCGGAAAAGTAACTCATATTGAAGCCAGCACCGAATACGCAACTGAACCGGAACCGTTACCATTTCGGAAGTCGAAACCGAAATCGCTGCAAAACCCGGAAAGGATTCCAGTCCAACAGCGGAAAAGTAACCGATACCTGATATGTAGCCGAAACGCGAAACCGAAACCACAGCGAAAGCCATAATCAAAACTGGGATGTCGGCCGGAAACGGACCGCGCAGAATCGGAAAAGACTTCCAAAACCTTAATCGAACCCAGCATCTAGACAGCAACCGACAAAGACCGAATCCGAATACCAAGCTGGACTAAAAACGGAGAGGTAGCCAGTATTTTAACCTAAATCGGAATCCAAATCGAGTTAGGAAAGTAAATCGAAACAGAAACTGAGTGCTAATGCGACTCGAAACCAAACGGAAAACGAAACCAAAAACGAAATTTAAATTAACGTTATGGCTTTAAAATTATTCTAAAAATGTTCTATAAAGTAATGCCGAAATAGTTCTGAAATCCGAAATTATGCACAAATAGTCCAGAAAATTATACAAAATCATTCTAAGATAGTCCCGAAATTATTTTGAAATAATCCGAAATCTCAAATCGGTTTGATAACATGAAATAAACATCAAAACGTTTCATATATATGTATTTGAAAAAAGCTAGCGAAATTCATACTTGAAAAAAAAAATCACACCAAAGAGAGAACACATAAGTGAGAGCGAGCGTTACAGCCTGTATATGTTTGTTGCTCTCAATTTTTCCTCTAATCAAAAATAATAACAATTAACTAAGAATTATTATCAACTGGTCTAGAGCACGTTAAACTTACAAAAATATGCAGAAATAATAGTTTAGTTAACTTTCTCCTATTTTTAATTAACCGTAAGTCCATATACACATATACTTACATCACATGATTACACACATTCATAACTAAGTACGATTGTGTATAGTGTCTGTCTCAACCTTTGCCCCGGAAGCGCATTCTGAGTCATATGGCAAGCGTCAAGAGCCACTTGAAGGCGTAGACTTTGAGACGTTTGCATTAATTGTCTTGCTCTCATTTCATTGCACGCAACATGCAATGTTGTTGTAGGTACTCATAATTATTTGAATTTTTTCTTTTGTTGCGGTTGCTGTTGTGGATGTTACTAACTGTTTAATGGGGGCAATAACAGCAGCAGCGTAAATATCAAGATGATGATGACACTGACAGCCCACCGATATGGCTGACAACATAAAGCAATAACAGGAACGAGCTATAAAATATCAAGGGAGTATGAATAGCCGACAGGGAATATAACAACAACATATATATTCGCAGTTCAATGCCATTTATGAAAGCATTGACAAGGCATCGCGTCGATTAAAGAAGATAGGCGATATGCATATAGTAAATATATAAATGCAAACAGAGCTCTGGAATAAGTATGAAAGAATTGTAAAGAGCTGTTGCATAGTGGGGATGAGCTAGCCTTCCATAATGGCTGTCCCTGTCTCGCATTCCGTTATATGTAATATCAAAAATATTTTAGAAAATAGTTTTTCTAAGAACTGTGCTAGGTGAGAACGTTATCTTCATAGGGATTATTTACTAATTTTGGCTCAACATCCGCCTGGATATTACAATAGATTAAACTCTTAACCATCCACACTCAACCCCAACAATAGCTGGGGAACTAAGGATTACGATAACATTTTGATTACTTATGATTACGATTACGACTACTATAATTGTTAACACTGATGGGACAACACGTTTAACACTTCCGTTCGATTATCTGTGCAGTAGGTTTCTTTGGAGATTTTTGCACTTCTCTCCAGAAATAACTTTCAACAAAGGAGAATATAAATAAGTTAATAAACCCCAGTGCTCTTGCAATGAAACTTACTTGTTATTTTGGAGCACTGATTATGTAAACTTTTTTTTTATAAATTTTCTCCTCTCACTTAGCTCATGACTTCAATTTTTGACGTGCTTGAAAGCAAGCCAAACTTCGCAGCCACTTAAACGATTTGTCAGCTTTATCGTGCCCAATTGTCAATTGTTACTTTCTTCTACAAAGTTTTTTTGTTTGTTCTGCGTCATAATGGATTGCGGCAGCGTGAACCATAAAGCAGATCACCTTTACATACATATCATACACAGATATCAATTTTCAATAGAGTTCTTCTCTCGTCTTCAAAGTTTATTCGCTCATTTCTCATTGGTCAGCGTTTCAGTGTCACGATCTGTGTTAGAGATCGTGCCTGAAACAAGACCTCGTCGTTAATAATTATGTCGCCACCGTCATCATGATCGCCGTAATCATCGTTTTTGTTTGAGTTCTACTGTCGCTATTGCGGTCATTGATCGTCGTTGTAGTTTAGTGGGTTTATGACGACAGCTGATGAGACAAACAACAACAATTCAGCGTCGTGAGCTAAAAAGTAAGCACGAATTGATTGATTGCTCATTTTCATTAGCATTGGCTTTCGGGTTTTATTGATCCGAATGGTTTGTTCTATAGATTTACTTTTTTTTCATCTTTTCAGTTTACTTTGCAAGTTTTTGTGCTCAAAACAATCCAAAGAATTTGTTTGCAATAGATCAATTTCTCTGTAATACAAAAAAAATTCAAAAAAGCTTTCATCTGTCTTGATGGCCGCATCTTTGAAAAAATAACATTTCAGATTCCAGTTTCAGTTCAGGATTCGATTCTGTTTATGTGCCATTAAGATTAACGTTCGGGCTCAGAATCCGAAAACCGGAAATGTTTCCGTAAGGCTTTGAGATCGGCTCCCTCACCGTTTCATTATTTTCGTTTTCTATCCTTTCGTTTTCGTTTCCTTCTCTTTCATATAATTTCCTAGGGTCTATCAGATATTCCGACGGAACTGCTGACAGGGAAAGTTGAATAGATCATGAGAGAATTCAATTGATTAAATAATAATTTGGCAGTTAATTCCAATAAAGCCGATAGAGATTACAAAACTCTATAACAATTATTTCCCGCTGACGTTTCCGCAGGAATAGCAGATAGACCCCCCTGGAGATTCCATAAAGTTTTTATTTTACTCAGACCTGTTAAATTTGCTTAGTAATTAGTAATCAATTAATTATATGGCTTTTTTAATTTATAATGATACTGTTAATTGTTTTTCAAGAAAAGGCAATTATTAACTGATTGAGATAAAAAAAAAAATCTAAAATAATGAAAAAGTTGTTTTAATTACTTTTGGTTATTTTTGGTTTTTGATAATCAAAAAAAAAAAAAGTGACTTTTTACGATTATTAAAAAAATCAAAAATAATCCAAAAAAAATAGTTATGATTACTTTTGATTATTTTAGATTTTTTTTTTAATAATTTTAGTTAATTAATTTTTTTCATTATTGTTGTAGAAGCACATAAATATATACAATACTGAAAAAAATCAAAAATAGTCAAAAAAAATCAAAGGTAATTAGAAACCCACTGAAAAAAATCAAAAATAATCAAAAATATTAAAAAAAATGAAAGTAATCAAAAGTAATCATAACTACTTTTTTTTAATATTTTTGATTTTTTTAATAATCGTAAAAACCGCGACTTTCTTTTTTTTTATTAGTTTTTTACCCTACTTAAAATAATTTTTTTTTATAATTTTACTTACTTTTGATTATATTTATTTTTTACAACACACATATCTAACAAAATTGTGTACCAAAAATTTCATTCTATTTTTTTTTTTCATTTCATATATTTAGCAATCAAACAACTTGTCAACATTTATTGTCCGATAGAAGTAGGTCGCTTAAGTCAATCTCAAGAATTTATATCACAACCAGCATCGATGCCACAGCATTTTGAAAGCTATTAATTTGTGGTTTTACATCACTTTGCTATTTTAATATGCATGTGACCCAAAAAGACATGTATTTAAGACACGCTGTAGGGATCTCGGCGCATTAAACTTTTATTTTTTCATGTTTTTAGCTGCAAACTGAACTAATTTAGACTTAACATTATAACTTCCGATATGGTGCCGAAAATAATACCAAATCAATCCAGACATAAGAAGTTATAAACTAATGAAACTGACAATATTATAACGAACAAATTTCCAAACAACAATAAACACGGTTCGAAAATATGCGAAAAACTATCCCAAAAAAATTTCAAAACGATTCCTAAACATTCATTTAAATTATAACAAATGATTTCTGAAATCTCAAAAGACCATTAATTATCAAAAAAAAATTTAAGAAATAGTACAGCCTTGACATTATCTCGTAATGATCAGAAAATAATCAGTAAATAGTAACTGCAATAGTCTTCAAATTATTTACTAAAAGTAGGTGGAAGTAAAGCACCAAAATACTGACATTTTTCTTTATTGAAAAGTTCAAATTGTGATTGTTTTTTTTTGGCGCATCGTTCGATGGAATATATTTAAAAAGTTTATGATGTATATATTTGAAACGTTAACACAAAGTTTGGTTTCTTTGCATACTCTGAACACATTTGTAGGCACAGTGGCGTTCTACTCATTTTTTTTAAAGTTACACACAAATATTTGTTTTGTCTGCACTTTTTTTTATCTCTTTTTCTTATCTTTGGTTTTTTAATTAGTTTTTGTCATACTCAATGATGTGTTCTTCTCAATTCGCTACTGTTTTCAGCATTTCTTCTAGTTAGATAGACGCAATATATATAGACCTGATGTGAATGATCTATCGTATTGAAAGGGGATTTTTAGTTTTGATACTTTTTTGCGAATTGTATTTATAGATACTATAATTATTCTTATGGAACAAATTATTTCAGATAGTAAAGAAAACCGACATTAACTAAGAAAAAGTTTGTGGGCAATAATGTGAAAAACATCATCTATACTAGTACCGTTCTATGACTAGCATGGGGTAGCTTTTAAAAGTTCTCACAAAAAATTTAAAACTCAAGCATATGACAAAAGGTTCCTATGCAAAAGTATATTAAACAAAGTAAAAGCGAACTTGACAGTTCTCTCTTTTCTGTAAGAATTCTTCCGTCAAATAAAAAAAAAATGTAATCCCATTGTTTAATTTTTGTTAACTTTTATCAAGAGTGAAAAGAAATAAGAGATCGTAGTGCTATACATTTGTTCCAAAACTCTTTATTTGATGTTAGCAAAAAATTTCTTTGAAACGGCTGTAGCATGTGCCCTCTGCCAGTACTGAAATATGTGCAGAAAGTTATGGTAAGGACGAGGGAATAGATGCGCTATTTACAGAAATGCAATAAGACCGATTCGTTGTCGATAAAACCTTTGAATAAGATGAAATGTATGAATATGGGCTTGACTAAATTGCTGGATAAAAGCAATAAATTTACAAAGGCTATTATATAAATAAAGTTTGGTAAATCACTGATGCCAAAAATAAACTTCACCGGTTCTTTAACACAGTTGGGGCCTCCTTCCACCGGCGGGAGTCGACAAATATTCTATGCTCGCCACTATCATAATGCAATGGTCCTTAAAGACGTATATGCCAAAGTGGCTCTTGGTGGTAAAAGTAAATCCATTTTATTTCTAGATTGAAGCTTTTTTTTGTTGGTAAAGCTGGTTCCCACATAGGCGAATGATCTTTCACGATGTTAATCATTCTGCGGCTTCAGCAAAACCGATCTAATTTTTTAATAAAATTATTGTACGGGACCCAAATATTGTGCTCGAGAAACAAAGTGTTAATACGCTTGTTTATATATTTTTGAAGTAAGAATTCCTACAAAAACAAAATATTTCAGTTGTCAATTTTACCTTGTACGTACCAAGAAATACCAAAGATTGATAGCCAATGAGTTGTTTCTAGGTCATTATGAGTATCCATAAATCAAATAAGGACAAGAAAGTCAAATAATAAGGAAAGAGGAGGGATAAGTGAAAGGTTTAGCAAATGAAAAGATAAGAGTAAAAAAGAAAAAAAAATATAACGAAAGGAAATGGCAAAGTTAAATTTAAATAAAACCGCAAGGGAAGAGAAAGGATCAAATAAGACGATAGAAAAAAAAGAAATGTTTGAGTTATGAAAATAATGATTGGGATGATGATACCGATGACAATAAAAACAAGTAAGGAAAAGGCTGTCTTCGACTGTGCCGACGACTTTATACCTTTCATGAATACGCATCACGGATATAAGTGTCCGATCCTTATTCACAATTAGTACAAACTTTGCAAAACTGATAATTTAAAGATACATAGCCCAAACGCCATTTATCGGAACAATCGATTGTATGGGAGCTATATGTTATGTTGGTCCGATCTGGGTGATTTTCACTACACACATTACATATATAAGATTTACCAAACCAGCAAAGTTTTAGGTTCCGAGCTTTTTAACTGCAACAGTGATAGGCCAAACCCCGTTTATCCGAACAATCGATTGTATGGGAGCCATGCGTTGTATTGGTCCGATCTTCTGCTTCCGACAAATGATTATTGCTTGACAAAATGGCGGCCTCATACTGAATTTCATCCAGATATCTCTAAAACTGAAGGACTAGTTTGCGTTCCAACAGACAGACGGACAGACGGACGGACGGACAGACGACTCAGCTCATCGTCCTGATCATTTCGGTATACTTATTGGTGGGTCTATCTCTTCTTCTTTTCATACTTACAAACATCGGACCAAAGTTTTAATACCATTTCATGTTCATGAAAGTTATAATGATAGTGTTGACAATGATGAAGAGAATCTGAAGACGTAGACCTTAACCAACCATGGCGGCACCTGTTATCATAACTATAACCGTAAAAATAACCATAGACTTAACTGCAACGCTTCCAATAACGCTCACCATAACAGTGACGGACCTATTAGCAAAACCGTAAATTTTTTCGCAAAGGTAACCGTTACCTTAACGTAGTCGTAACCATTAATTTGATACAAACAGCAAATGTATGCCTAAACAGTATTAAAAATAGCCATAACTGTAAGTGTAAGGACACTTAACATCAAACTACTTAATTGAGGTTATGACTACCGTTACGGTTGGGGTTAATCTTAGGGTGCCGGTTACGGCTACGGCCATGGTTATGGTCGCATGCATATCTTATTATTTAAGTTTCGCTAGTCATCATCATTTATAGGCTATTTCCCCGTTGAGAATCAAGTTCAACCTCTTCCGCCGTTGTAGTCGGCCGTAGGTCCCAGGCTTACATGCCAGGCAAAGTAACCTCAAAAATGATTTAGAACAAATTTTTTCTATAAAGAGGTCGACCCTCTGCGGTGGTCGGCAATCCTTTAAGCGTATTTCGGCATGAAAATTTCCACTGATGCATTTGCTTTAGAAGACGGCATTCGGAGGTGGCATAAGATTTGCAGCTCCCGGAAACTTTAAAAAAACATTCTAAATAAAATCAGCACAACACAAATTGAAAGAGAAAATCGGGTTCAAATTCCTCTTAAGTATATTGGGCCAAGTTATTATTACATATATAATGCCCTTAACTAAAGCAAGAGCTCACTCCAAACTTGTATAGTTCTCAAATTTCCTCATGAAAGTTTTATAAATAAACCAAATTTCAAAGAAAACAAATATATCTGTGTCGTTTTATCATAACAACTTAAGTCTACTCAAGAAATTAGACCAATCGAAACTTTTTCTGGCGATTTCAAATAACAAAACTGCTTCACAACTTAGCCAAGCCAGTTAGATTCAATCGTTTAAAAGCAAAATAATATAAGACCGATAAAAGTCTTGCAAACTTACACGATTTTCTTATTCAAAATCGCCAGAAAAAGTTTTGATTGGTCTAATTTCTTAAGTCGACTTAAGTTGTTATGATAAAACGACACAGATATATACGTGCAAGGATTTCTTTTGTTAATCTCTTCCTCACTCTTGTCTGCTGACTTATTTTGGAACAAATTTTACCGAAAATTCGTTGATCGCTGACGCCAACATTAAACAAATTATAATTATGATACTTATGGCATTTATTGGTTCTTTGTTGTCTCTTAGCAGCTTTTTGGGACTCATTTGTTTTTGTTTTGTTACTGTTATTGCTGTTTCGAATCGTTTGTTAATCTTATGGACGCCGACAACGCTACAATTTACATATTTGTTTGCTTGCGATGTCAATGTCTTGCGATTTTTTCAATTCTTTTTGAACTTTTGTTTGTATTCTTTTTTTTCATTTGTCATTATGAAGTTTTATAGACACATTTCAGCTTAACATAACAATAACAACAACAAATAAAGTAATAAACGTGCTAATGCTAATTTTTATTCCAAACTTTTAGCATCTTTTTTTGGAATAAAATTTTTATGTTTGGTTATTTTTTGTTGCTTTATATGGAAATACAATTCTTCCTACGAACTTTTACTTACTTCCTTTGACTTGCCTACAAGTGTATATTCGTGTATGTTCTTTTATACTTATTAGTTAGTATTTGTTGTTGTTTCCATTGCTAAATTTAGCTACTTACAAATGCATATGACAACGATGGGGCTATACAAGTATCCATCAAGTGTCTCACAAAACGTTGAGTGAGTCCTAAAACAACCCGAAAACAACCATGAATTGAACCCAAAGGGGTCCTGAACAGATCCCGAAATGATTCCAAAAAAGGTCCTACATATATCTGAATCAAATTCCTACATATATCTGAATCAAATCCCTACATATATCTGGAAAAAATCCCCATTTTGTTCAGGTTTGCTCCCCAAATAACCATATAAAACTAGAGTTAATCACCTCAGTGAATTGATCCCGAAATAACCAAAAAGCTCTTTACTCTAATATTTCAGGATCTCGCGGGTAAAATTTTTTTTTAATTCAGGAAGCTTCGTTCACTACTCGATTAAAAATATTTTTTAAAAGTTTAAAAGATTTTAAAACTGAAAAAGATAGTATATGTACATAAGAAAATTTAATTCGATAAATTTGCTTTATTATGATATTTTTTTAGATCTAATATCTGCACTATGTTATCGCATCGACTACCTGGTTGGAAAACTGCCATCCATATATTCTCATTTGCCCTTCCATACAAAATTGGTGAAATTTTAAATCTTTTCGGGAATTTTTTTTTTTGACGTTGGTCGATTATTTATTCAGCTAAAATTATATAAAAATAAATCTGTGTGATAGGTGGATATTGCAGATTAAGTTATTTGCTATACTTTCGGTGCTGGACTATCTTAAACCTGAAAACGTACCGGTATTGGCCAAACTCGATATTTTCAATATTTACGACAGAATTAATCGATGTATCGATTAATATATGGCAAAAAATTTCGAACATTTCAGTATTCTTATTTATTATTTTAAGGCTGAATTTATGTATATTTTTTTGTTGAGAAAATACTCACTTTCCAAAGAAAGGATTGACTTTCGCGCAAAAGACCGAAGACTCAAAGTTTGGTGGCATTGTATAAAATCAATTGCTCTTTCGACCTGTACATTTTGTGATCGATATTTTTTTGTAACGAGTCTTTTTGTTTTGATAATATCGAATTCCTGATATGCACAGAACCATACTTGAAATATGTACCACAACAATACTTTTTATTCATTATCTTACCAACAAACATTCAGAACTTAGTACACCATTTATACGATTCTTAGCCTTCCAACCGAAAAATGTTGAAATAAAAACTGCTAAAATCTGTCAATTCTGAGTGGGTTTTAAATGTATATGATATTCACTACATCTTTGTGTACATTTTTTGATACTAACATCGGTATCAAAATCCCGGCTGCACTGACAACAAAAAACTCATAAAATCATAAAAATGCAATAAAAGTCGGAAATAAAAACCGAGCAAGAAACAAACTGAAAATATATAAAAGTTCATTTTGATGCGCAATGCAAATAAGTGGAATGTTGAGCAAAAAAGTAAAACAAATAACACATTTCATTCACATTGCAATGAAACAAGAAAAAATGCAAACAAAAAGGAATAAATAAAATAAATTTATATCAAAAATGCTTGAAAAAAAAGATAAAATACGTGCAACAACGTCAAAAGGAAGTGATCTTCTGGAACAGCAAAGAGGCAAAATCGACTGCAACAACAGCTAACATGTATCTTGTTTTATAAGACAGCGAGGAAAAGCGCAAAAATTTTCCTATTTAAATTAAATAACATACTTTTTTTATTTTTGAATAATTGACGATCAAAAAATTTTCCCTGCAAACATACATATTTACAATAATAAGTATTAAAATTGCACAGCTTTCCACGAGTTAAAAGCTTTTTTTTTATTAATTGGTTATCGATTCTAATTAGTGGGTTATTAATTATAAACAAGGTATGCGTATAAAAAAAAATCAAAAAAGTTTCACTCCCACTAATAAACAATTTTTCAAAATAATTTTTCACGTTTAGAAAGAGTCCGAAATTCAAGAGTTAATTTATCTTATTTGGGAATGTGAGTCGATAATCGATTTTTATTTTAATCGATTTTTTTAATTATCGATATTTTTAAAATAATTTTATTAATGGTAAGCATAGTTTTTAATAAATCGATTAAAAGATTTCAAGTTTTAAATAAATATTCTTAAATAGTGCCATCTGTGGACATGTGAGTAACTCGAATCTGAATAAATTAAATCTGAAAATAGTTCAGTTAGTTATTTTTTACTCTTACTAACGTAAATACTCTATCCTTAATGATGTTTACCTGAATCAATTAATCATAGTATATTTGTACTGGTACGTGGAATAGGCAATTTTGAAGTATTTTTTAAAAATTATAAACCACATTGTGAAAAAATTGCCAATGCGAGAAATCGAAAATTGCATACGCGGACTTTCATTACAGCAATATACGTCAACATAACTGTTTTTAGAATTTTGTCTGTCTGTATCTATGTTTGTACGCGCATCAGCCAAATACCGCTTTATATATTTGAATACAATTTTTATCAAAGTATAGCTGGAAGCCCAATTTTAAGTTTTTAAGGAACGAAATATTTTTTTCATCCTTGTTACACTAGTGGCAATGAAAGTTGGCTCAACATATTTTTATATAGTAAAATAGGAAATAAAATGCATTTTGATACTTTTTCAATACATACCCATCCAGTGATTTCAATTGTCTCTTTTAGTATTACGTGTGCTAGAAATTGGCAACTATTCCCGTCTACAAAATTTTAGAACGTGTTCTTAACATTATCTGATACAATTAACAATTATATTAAAATTTAATGCATGTAGCTTAGAGCTAACAATAGAATCAACCTTTATCAATCATTCATTGTAATAAAATTGTCCACTTTCCAATTACTATGTACATATGTATTTATCTTCAACCAATATTTTCCCTAAAAAAAAGTGGAAACACCAGCTATGAACCCATTTTCTTTCTTAAGTGCCTAGTACAAGTCAATGACCGAGTGAATATAAGTATAAGTGTGTCAACTAACCCATATAAGCAACCGAAAATCTGATGATAGAGGGCGAAATAAGATTTCATTTACATACTTTCAAATAAACAAATATTGCACTTTAATTATGTGTAGATAAACTCAACTCAGTGCCATTTACCTGACACACTAGCCACACCTGTCACATCCATAAAATTGTGCAATTGGCCCGCATTTAAGAAAACACAAACGCACCACAGCTAAATGCGCCACACATTTTTACCGATGCTGCAATTCACAAAACAAAAAAAAAGCGAAAAAAAATCACAAAATAAAATGTTGATATGTTTATGTATGTTATGTCTATATTTAATGTTTATATGTGTTAATTTTTACACATAAAAAAACTCATAAATTTATAAACAACACAAAAAACTATGCCAGCTTGAGGGCGCTAAAACGCTTGAAGTTATTAAACGCCCCTCAGCGATTTCCAAAGTTAGTTCATTCAAAATGTAAAATGTTAGGTGCATAAGTAACAAAAAAAAAACTATACACACAAACAAACATACATACATATAGTGTATGTTATAGGAGTTTCTTGTGCTAGTTTCAGGTGTTGTTGTTGTTTAACTTATGGCTGCACAAAAGTAGCAGCGAGCAAACACTTAATTATGGTATGGCATTACAACAATTTACGCTGTGAAAACTGTGCCACGCTAAAAACTAAAAAGTAATAATAAAGGAAAAATAAATTCAACCTCATTTTCTGTGTACAAACATACATACATATGTACATACTTATGAGCATGCAAGTGTGTCTTTTAATCTATATATACATGTGTAATAAAACACCGAACTATTAAGAAAAAACTGCTTTACAACTGGTCCAAAAAAGTCCAAACTTTTACTAGCCCAAAATTAGAAATGTCTGACTGGGATCAAGCTACCAAACTTTTACCAGTTAACAACTCTATTTATCTGACTGTGATAAAACTAGTCCGAAAAATACCTAATTTATA
This sequence comes from Merzomyia westermanni, assembly GCA_949987695.1. Lineage (NCBI taxonomy): Eukaryota > Metazoa > Arthropoda > Insecta > Diptera > Tephritidae > Merzomyia > Merzomyia westermanni. The sequence continues at coordinate 35,851,755 of OX465291.1, read as the reverse complement.
CCAGTTAACGAATATAATTATAATACTGGAATAAAACTATTCCGAAAAATACCAAACTTATACCAATTTACAACTCTAATTATCGGACTGTAATAAAACTCTTCCGAACAATAACAAACTTATACCAGTTACAAATATAATTGTATGACTGGAATAAAACTAGTCCGAAAAATACTAAACTTACCAGTTTGCAACTACAATTATCTGACTAAAATAAAACTAGTCCGAAAGATACCAAGCTTATCCCAGTTCTTAACTATAATTATCTTACTGGAATAAAACTAGGGGAAAAATACCAAACTTATACCAGTTTTCATTTACGATTTTCAGACTGGTATCAATCTTTTCTGGAAAAGTTCAGCCTTTGAATTGGTACAACTGTACCTATTAACAAATATAATTATAATACTGGAATAAAACTATTCCGAAAAATACCTACCGTATACCAAATTACAAGTCTAATAATCGAACTGTAATAAAGCTCTTCCGCACAATAACAAACTTATACCAGTTTACAAATATAGCTGTATGACTGGAATAAAACTAGTCCGAAAATCCCTAATTTATACCAGTTAGCAAATATAATTATATTACTGAAATAAAACTATTCCGAAAAATACCAAACTTATACCAGTTAACATATATAATTATAATACTGGAATAAAACTATTCCGAAAAATACCTACCTTATACCAAATTACAACTCTAAGTATCGAATTGTAATAAAACTCTTCCGAACAATAACAAACTTATACCAGTTTACAAATATAATTGTTTGACTGGAATAAAACTAGTCCGAAAAATACTAAACTTACCAGTTTGCAACTACAATTATCTGACTAAAATAAAACTAGTCCGAAAGATGCCAAGCTTATCCCAGTTCTTAACTATAATTATCTGACTGGAATAAAACTAGGCCAAAAAATACCAAACTTATACCAGTTTTCATTTACAATTTTCAGACTGGTATCAATCTTTTCTGGAAAAGTTCAGCCTTTGAATTGGTACAACTATACCTTTCTGATTGTGAAGCAACTAGTCCGAAATAGATTAAAACTGGACAAACAAAAATTAAAATAATTAATGTAATTTGTATTCTGCTATGTGTTTTAATTCTGCTGTTTGAACTTGTTTGAAACTGATGTACGTCTTCTCTCCAAAATCTGAAAATTACTATCTCGTAGAACATCTTTACGTTAAAATTAACTTGAATGGAAAAGGTATAAAAAGGCGGACGAATTGATTGGAGATTTATACTAGTTGCAGTTTGACTGCATGGCTATAACGTATATTAGAGCTAGTCCGCAAACAAGTAGAAGGCGAAAAATTAAAAGAAGTAGTAATATTTGTGGTTCAGCCTTCATCTAAATTTTTACAAATTGAAGGCCGAGTTACTCCTAAATAATTTGGTGGACTCTTAAAGAAGAAGCCTTAATTATATGAGTTTAACTATCATTATTTGTACAAAGAACTGAAGGCCATCCGACCCATTGGCGTATATAAAATTTCCTGGTTAACATCAGAGAGGTCAGTTTAATTTAATAAATCAAATGAAGTGATTTGGTTCAGCGCCACTAAACGACGATAGAACCAAATGTATGAAAACTATCAGCTCTAGCGACGTTTACTACATCATGCAAGTAGAGAAAGAGGAGTCCAAGTGCGTTTTTGGATTTCAGCATTAAAGCGAGGCTGGTGTTCGGAATTGGCATCAGTTAACACGAGGATGGGATGCGTGGCATGCTTTGTTACCGACAAAATAGTCTTAGAGTTTAAGCGCCCATTAATGAATGAATAAATGAACCTCCCCAATATGCCTGTAAAATGCTAACTTTATACCAATCAATTTGTGAGTCCCTAAAAACGTATTCTAAAAACGTTAAAAAGTGAATAGCATTTAAATGAAACAATTATTAATTATGACAAAAACTACTTCCAATGAAATTAATACAAATTATACACTAGACTGGACCAAAAAAAAAATTTTTTCCTGAAGGTTATATTTTTAAAATAATTTTTAGAATGGCAAAAACAATATACTGTAAAAGTTTCAAAACTTAATATTAATATTTAAGATGTCTATCGGTGATTGTTAAGATTTTTTTGTTCTTATTTTTGCTTTAAATCTTCCAAACCATTGAAAAGGTACGGAATTAAAATTTTCATCATTAATCCAGCTTTAAACCTCTCTATGGTTTTCTGATTTCACGCTTTACAAAAAAACTTATATAGAGCAAAAAATAAACAAAAATGCTTAAAGGAATTGAATGGTCTAAAGGAATTAAAATTGAAGAAGGGCGTCAAAGCATTTCTTTTTAAAGTTCGTGGCTCTACCCTAACCTGAAAAATGTAAACGAAGCACTAACAAACCTTGACTCGTTATTAACTTTTGTTGAAGGGTCGGATTTAGCACTAAATTCCCCTAAAAAACTGTATTTTCTAATATCCACCGAACAACAATCACCAAAGTAAAAATTTCACATTTTTTTGTTATTTAATTGACCAAAATAAATTAAGAACAAAAACACAATTTATTCAGTTAGCACCAAAACTAAATACAAAATCAGAATATTTAACGGTTCCGAGTGGGAGCAAGCAAGTTGAGTGTTGTTTACTTTGCTTTTACTTAAAGACAACGATAAAATAGTAATTTAGTACAATGATAAAATGGAACAAGAATCAGAGAGCACAAGTCAAGAGTGAAAGGGGAGTAAAACGAAACAACAAAAAAATAAAAAAACAAAAACGAACTCATATTGGGCACACAAACTTAAACTCACTAGTCGCAGCTACATCAGCAACGTCAGCACCATATTCAACGTCAAATTTCTGCTTCTTAAAAGTTCATAGCAGTCAAGTCAAACGCCAAGTGCTCTCCAATGGCTCCAGCACCATATGTACTCGTACGTAAATATATTCAAATTGAGGTCATTCATCCCGCTTCGTTAACCGACATAAGTGAATTACAGAAATACCAACTGACACAAGCGCTTACATATATGAAAGCTAATGGATGCTGTATGATGCCCTATGTTCGCCCCACTACACACTAACGGTGGTAAATTCCCTTACCCCAACAACACAGCAGTGATACAACGATTGGTGTGTTAAATGGGTGCGAGTGCAGTCGACGACCACTTCCAGCACCTGAAGTATGTAGGTTATGATTTGATATGGTTTGGGATGGCGAGTTGAGTAAATAACTCTGATATCTGAGCATTCACTTGCTTAATCACATGAGCTGGTGTGGTTGTGTATGTGTCGAATGTTTGTGTGTCCATCTGCATGTTTAACTCAATGCTCTATTTGGCCAATTACTTTGTGTTGTTGGTTTGCCTCTATGAATAGTTTGTTGTTGTTGGAGTGTTTATAATTTTGTTGGCGTCGTCGTTAGCGCTGCTCCAATTGCAATAGCAAGAGCGTCAACAACAACAACACCACGAATATTAAATGTGAGTGATTTAGTGCGTTGCTTCTTGTATAGCCAATAGCACCCTGGATGCTTTGCACATTTGATATTGGGTGATAGGAGAGAAAAGGTTAAACCTACTTCCCTGGCCTGTACTCTTTGCGCATCATAGTAGTCTATTACATAAAAAATTGAGAATTGTTGAGCTGTGACGCCTTAGGGAAGCTTACTAAATACTCGATGGGTTCACATACAAGGGGTCCTGGTCTGGTAATACTCGAGTCATTGTGATTCGTAGATTTGGCTGTAGTGGGGTATGTGGAATATTGGTTCAAAAAACTAACTCTTAGGTGAAGCAAAATAGAGCCTGTTGTTGTTGTTGGAGTAGCAGTACTTCTCCCTCCTTAGGGGCTGAAAGCAGTTCGCAAGAAAACGCTCAAGAAATTTTTTATTTTTGACATGGAAGCCAAATTCAAAGTTATTTTTATTTGAAGGTTTACATATGTTTTTCCCTAATAATTTTCTTTATAAAAATGTGTTTCAGTGTGCATACCGAATGATCAGATTCGAGTCAGGAAGGTTCAAGAAATGCTCAAGAAAACCTTCCTGACTTAAAAGGCAGCCCACGGAAATTGGAGGATGCCTGAGCAAGGATTTTCAATACTCCAACATTTTGTATAGATTGGACTTCAAACTACCAGCAGCAGATGTTGGTGTCAGCTACTACTATCTTACATACAAAACTCTTTCTGCAAAAGAGGCCTTAGCAGTGCGAGCCCGAGGTGGTTACCGGCAGGGCTTATGGGATTCCCTTAGCTACGTGCAGTCTGCTCCTGGACAGGTGGGCCTAAGCAAGCGCTGGGCTGACACAACCTCTTGTCGGGTGTCGAGATCCTTCTGGTAATAGACTTCAAGCGGTCGGCGGAAGTGTTAGGATTTACCAAGGCATATTTTTCTATGGTGATTGGAGTGCTGACGGGGGATCACCAAGTCACTTTATGCTGAGCTGCCCAGCTTTTGCTAGGACAAGGTGTAAATACTCCGGTCGGGAAGTACTCAACTATCCGGAGGGGCTCTCCGAAATCGAAGTGAACCTTATCCGGAACTACGAGTATATCGTTGATACGCAGCGGTTTGTGAAGTAAATAGGAATCGGGTCACCGTTAGTCAACGTAGTATCACAACGGACAGTAAAAGTGTCCAAGTGGTCTGCCCCTGGGGCAACCGCCAAAGTACATAACATAGTTGCTCTAACCGAACTGACATTTATTACAATAGAACTTCGGCAGCTAAGACTGATTACTTGAAAATATTTATTGAAAGAAGTAACTCGCTACCCAATCAGTTGACTTATGAAATTTTTCAATTTCCAACCGACTTTTACCGTCACGTTTTTAATGGGGCATTGATGAAGCGGTACTTTGCTAAAACCTCGTTTGATTTCAAGCCTACCGCTGGTTTTTGTTGTTGTTTTTAGCGACAAAAACATTCGACAAGGGTTTTAGGGAGTGTTGTCGAAAGTGGCTGGCTTTTGTCGGATATGAAACCGATACACTCTGTTATTCCCTTGCGGTACATGCTAGACTGTTCCCGGATCGTTTCGGTATGACCAATGTAGGTTCTCATTCGGTAAGGAAAAATAAGATGGGTCATGAGAAGTGAGAGGAGCCATATCCGTAGATCGACCTTAAAGTTGCACGTCATTATCGTTGTGCATTTAAGTAGCCTCTTACTTCAGGCATGCCTACCTCGGGCATGTACCCGGAGGGGACAAGCGTATTGTTTTTAAATTATTCTTAAATTGTCATTATATTTCCGTTAAAATTTCTTCTTCCTGCTCTACCTGTTTATTTACCCCTGTCTCTACCTCTACATACCTCTATCTTGGCCCCACATCTCCCTTTACCACTACCTCTACCTTTATCTCTACCTCTATTTCCACCTATACCTCTACCTCTACTTCCACCTACACCTCTACCTCTACTTCTACATATAACTCTACCTTCACTTCTACCTCTATCTCTACTGTACCTATAACTCTACTTCAACCCTACCTCTACTGCTACCTGTACTTGTGCTTGTACCTCTTCCTCTACCTTTAAACCTAACTGTACCTCTGCCTTTACCTCTACTTCTACCTATTCCTCCACCTCTCACTCTCTCTTCGTCTACTTCCACAAATACTTCTGTATTCACATCCATACCACCCCCGCTTCTCTACCACATCCTGCTCCAAGTCCATTATCCTCTCTTTTTCTTGATCTTCCTCTCAAATACCATCTCACCCCACACTAAAAATTGCTAGAAGGCCCCACTACTGGGTATATAATATTAAGTTTGGTATAAAATTAATTTTCCTCTACTTACTTCGTGTTTCTTCTTTGTTTTTTTATTTAGTTGATCTCTATTTAGACAAGTCAGCGACTTCATCAACTTAAACTACTTCTGCTCTGGTGCTGTTGCTGTTGCTGCCAGCTACTACACCAACAAACACAACACAATTACTCCACGCCAACAAATTCTTATACACCACTTACTATTTAGTTGGTGTCTAAATAAACCATTCACCGTTGCCCCACATCTGCATCTGAAATCTTACATACCCACGCTCCCAAATACATACAAACAACACATATTATTTATCTATATAGTATTACCAAATGCAGAGATCGACCATATCTAGCACCGATTTCGATAGTATCTGCTGATATACAAATTTTGTTCGGTACTGCATGTGTGTCGGTATGTTTATCTATATGTATCTATGGCTTTCAACGTATCTAGGCTAAATGACAAAAGCGCAAATGAATAAAATTACCATAACTAAAAATAAACATACATACATAGATGTAGATCTAGCGTGTGTGTGTGTGTAAATAATTTATATCTCTTTTAGTTAGTGTTGTTGATGTCACCGCACCACAAGTGTTGGTACTGGTGCTGGTGCTGTTGGTGGCGGTGGTTTAGTTGGGTATTATTGGTGACACATACAATTAACAATGCGGTTGGTCTCAATTTGCTTTATTATATTCTTGAACGAAATGTTTAAGTTGAACAAAACGATTAAATCTGTTTTTTTGTCTATGGTGTTAAATATATTTAATTTCGGTCATCAAATTGAGCACAGTTTGTTTATTATTATTAGCTTTTCTAATAAATACTCGTACATACTGATACTTGAGGTCGCACTGCTTATTGTCACAGATGCTTATTGATCACTAATACTGGAGTGCGGGTTCGAATCACGCTCCCGGGAAAAACCTTTGAAGAGATGTGCTGTGGCATCATCGAAACAGCTGTCGGTTTGTCCATCCGCTGACGTTTGTCCAATTTTTCTTGGCTTCTTCAAGGGTGTTTCTGTATTTAGAACGTGTTTTCCAATAATTAATTATGTTTTTTTTTTATTTTTTTTATTGGTTTCTATTATTTTTAATTTATTCCTTTTGCTACGAAGATAATCTAAGAAAACTAAGATTTCAATTTGTTTAAGCAATATTTAATTTTAATAATCATTAAATAGATTCTCTTGAAAATAATGATTAAACTGGTAATCATTACGACTAATAATCATTAGACAGGGTTACACTGACCTCCAAACTACAGGACGTGGCACTTGACCTTTCCTATGCTTTCGACACGGTCAACCATGCCATACTCCTAAGAGACCTGGAAGAGACACCGCTCCCTGAAAAGCTGGACCGCTAATTACCTCAACGTTCGGCAAGTGTCAGTCAAATTTAGGAACAAGGAATCTAGACCCCGAAGAATCAAACAATTGGTGGCGCAGGATGGTCTCTTATCTCCCCTTTTGTTCAATTTCTATATTTCGAGGCTTCCTCCCCACCAGACGGATTCTCCATTGTAACCTACGCTGAAGACTGCACGATTATGGCTTCGCTCAAGGGCCCCTCCATTGACGAACTTCGTACGAGGATTAACTGTTGCCTCCGAGACCTTTCCAGCTTCTTCACCGAGCGAGATCTGACCGTGTATCCGACTAAATCGACGGCGACACTTTTTACGACGTGGAATGCGCAGATGTGACAAGAGTTAAACAATCACGTAGATGGAGTACTTCTACCTACTGTCAACCACCCTAAAATCTGGGGTGTGACGTTCGACAACAGCCTCACCTTCGCTAATCATGCCACCGCATTAGCATCTAAGATACAGGGCCCCACCAAGATCCTTAATTTGCTGGCCGGCAGTATTGGTGGAGGAAGTTGCCAGTCTGCCAAAACACCATCATCAGAACTGCCACGGGATGTCTGCTTATACCATCCGAATCTCACCTTCATCAGGAGGACAAAATGCTCAATTTACGCGAGCATGCCTTACTGATGAGCAGGCAGTTTTTACTGTACTGCCACAAACCTAGTCATCCAAACCATCATCAATTGGCTGAAGCTCCGCCCCCTAGAGACATAAGGAAACATCTCCGTAAGAACAATAATGAGATCCGTAACCATAGGCAGGCTCTAAATGAGACGGTAGACAGATTCCTCAGATCTCGGCCTGTGAACCACGTAATTGACATCGAACCACCTTAAATAGCTGATGAGGAGCGTATTCTTTCAAGGAAGACTAGAGTCATCCTAGCACAACTTCGTTCTGGATATTGTAATAGGTTAAACTCTTACTTATCCAGACTGAACCACACAATATCAAGCACGTGCCCTGCATGTGGTATGTCCCCTTATGATACCAAACATCTCCTTTCCTGTTCAATTGAACCTACTCTTTTAACACCAATATCTCTCTGATCCAACCCTGTTGAAACTGCGCGTTTCCTTGGACTCTCGACTCTTGATGACGATTTAGAGTGATCGCGCCCATTAGGCATTAATTACCAGATCTAATTTAATCATCAGATTTTCTGCTGCAATTTATTTTATTTTGAGAACTAATTTTTGACTGCTGACCTATTGACAATTTATACCGATAAGCCGTAAAAACAACTCTCGATATAGGGTATCACATACATAGATAATTGAGCCCACGACTTCATTTTGTTGTGGTTTGTAGCGACAAAAGCAGTCCCTGAAGGTTTTATGGAGTGTTGTTGAAAGTGGCAGTCGAGTGTTGGCAGTCCTGTAGAACCTTCTATGTCATCTCACCCCCTTAGGAAAGGATAAGTTGGGTAATGAAGGGTGAAAGGCTTCAAATCCCTTTTTTTGCACATCAGGCATCCATCTCCTGATCATTTCCGGCAGAAGTAGTATGAAAAGATCTCTTCTAAGCGATGGTGTTAGTGTTGTTATTTTTGTAGCAGCGATAACTGACGCCGGTTCGGAAACACCAAGTCGTAATCTAACTTTTTTCTCCATTCTCGTAGAGACTTCCCTTTCTCTCTGCCAAATTTTGGTGTCGGTAGACATATCTTCTATTATCTTTATCCATACGTATAACATGAAAACTTGTACAGCTCATCATTGAAGTTTCTTCGTTACACTCCATCGGCAACGCCGGAAGAACCATGAATTCTCCGGAGAATTTACTTTGCTCAAACAAACCATAGAATTTTTTTATCAGGTTTTTACCAGTATCCATGACCCTAAAGGTTTAAGAGCTATATGCCAGCCATATATGAATTAATGTCATTCCTCGTCATTACCATAGCAGCCAAACTTTTCATGAATTAGAATACTATATAACGCCAAATTACCGATACCTAGTTGAAGTATATACTTATAATCGTGCACTAATTTTTGTTTGGTCATTATCATCCTTTAATTTTCCTTCTACTGATTCTCCTACTCGTATCAAAATTAAATAGAACGACTGCTCCAAATTTTAGTAATTAAATTATTTATTTTCCAATTTATATAGCAATATCACAACCAACACCAATATTCTTTATTTCCACAATTCTCTGTCAAAAGTTTCTCGAACCCTCTTTTATAAACATTTGCCCTAATAAATGCCTTGATTACTATTTCTATCGCTTTTGTTCTAAATCATTTACATCTTTTCCTCTGCTTCAGTTTTGATTAATATTTATGCCACCAACGACCCAAAAGCGTTCAACTCGTTCATCATTGCGCCCACACATTTTAATGTAGACCGCACAAAGGTTGGCTCACTAACAATCGTTGATTATTATTCAACAAAGTTGGTCAAATATCTTTTATTCATTTTAAAAATTATTGGATAGAAAGGAAAATGTCGAAGCAAATTGCAATTTATTTGTTTTTGTTTTTCATTGGCGTTGCCTTTGGGATTATGCGTTCAATGCGGAAGGCCCATAAATTTGTGTTAAACAAATCAAAACAACCGTTACTTAGATAGTTGACTTAAGTAGAAAAATAAATCATTTATAGAAATTCGGTCAAATTGTAGTTAAGTAAATATTTTTCCTCTTATTTGTGTATGTATGTATGTAAATATGTGCGTTTTAGAAGGATCTTATGGGCTTTCTATTTCTGGTCTTTGTATTAATGGTACATAGCTTGTTCCCATTTGGAAACATATGCTTGCGCCATCAATATTTCAGGCATGAATTGGAACTCTGTATGCGTGCCGGTAGAAATGCCCTTTTTTTCCATTTTACACGTGTTGTTTCTCAGGGAGCATGCATACCACATCCCTTCTTTTGTACTAGTTCTGTATGCATTTTTCTGCATTGATGCTAAACGCAAACAGAAGCACTAGTACATAAATATGATTTATACATACAGAAGCACTAATTCTGCATTGATGAAATAGTATTAGTTTTGCATGATAATTCCTATTCCTGTAGCTAAACAATTAAACAGATGATACAACTCTCAGCCACCAACATAGAACTATAAGGACAACTAAACTATTTACCAATCTTACCCAATCGCTACCATCTTGCAAAATGAGCAATATTCTTCCTCAATGCAAGTAAGGCAGCGATAGAATCCAACGGATTTCGGTACGTTTAGTTATCCATATATTCCTAAGGTAGATGGATGAAAATTATGTCTGGCATGCATTGAGAAGTATGTCAAAGGTTATATCCGACAAGTCTTCTCCATTATGGAATATTTCGTTTTACATTTTGTTTCAAAAATGAGAATTACAGCCCTATGCTGGAACTATAACAAAATTAAACTCAATGACTATTGTTATAATTGTGACAATGGATATGTTTAGGTATGCTTGGGAAAATTCAAAAAAAATATTTTTATTAAAGAAACACAGTGATGTGAGGGTATGCAAGACCTTATTGCTGTGTCGGCTCTGTAGTTGTTGTTGTTGTTGTTGTTGTTGTAGCGACTACTTAACCTTCCTAAGTATCACCCCTTATCCAACACTGTCATCAGGCTCTTCTGACGGAAGTCCCAGAAACCTTGTGGCTTCAACAGGGGTGGACCAGAGTGAAATTGGTGTTAGAAGAGTAGGCTCGGTTGAGCAGACGGTTAGTATCGTGGGGAGACACTCCGCATGCCGGGCAGCCATTTGGCATGTCAGGGTTCAGTCTGGATAGGTAAGAGTTTAGTCTGTTACAGTATCCAGAACAAAGTTGAGCCAGCGTGACTCTTGTCTCTCTAGGCAGTTCGCGTTCCTCGTCGGCAACAGGTGGAGCTTGTGCCTGTAGGACTGCATTCACTGGACGAGACCTGTAGTAAGAAATGGTAGTTCCAAAGCATACAGAACATCCGTGAAAGGAGGGTCTCATCTGACAACTGCTTGAGTTCCGTGTCGTAGACATAGAGGAAGTTCAATGGTTGACCCTTAAATACAGCGGTATTGATCTTTAACACTAGGACGAAAATATTAAATTTCTACTCACTGCATCTTGAGTGTCAACTATATGAAATGTGTCCTTTCAGCACCTAATATAGAGAATAAAGTCATTTGGCGATACCCATGTAACTCTTCAAATAACTATTAGGTCAACAGTGGTCACTGAGCCCATAAGTTATAGCAGTGTTGCACAAAGCAGTTATTCGCATGTTTATAGCCAACGCGGCAATGATTTGGTGGAAGGCTGTCAATATGAGGTGCAGGAGCAAAATGCGAAGGAAAGTTCAAGGAGTTCTCTGGAATTCGAACACATTCTACGGAGGCTCTGAACGTGATATGCAACATGCAGTCGATCTCTCTCTCTGTCAAAGAAACGGCACCCCAGGGCGCACTAAGGACTGTCAAGTTGGGACGCTGGAAAGGGAGCACTTACAGGCACAGCTGACTTCTATCTTAAAACGTAAACTGACTGCAACTGCCACAGAACAGTCTCCGATACAAACATTAATATTCCTTTCAAGAAATGGCTGGTAAAACGTGGAAATCACTCAGCTATGCCCTTATAGTCAGTATTTAACGCTCCTACAATGAAGCACGATATTTAACCATTCTCAAAATGAATACAACATATTCAGAAAAAAAATCCAGTACTCAACTATGTAGTTAAAGTAAAATTTAGTAAGGTGTATAGTTTTCAAATTACACTCGTACAGCATGCCTTTTTCATGCATACAAAGAACTGATTCAGCATGCATTCTTTCTTTGTAAATAAATTTCTTTTCAATTTGGAAGTTACGCATTTTACATTTTTTTTTCCTGCATGCATTAATGCATGCTTCTTGTATGCGTACAACGGACTTGAACTGGGTTGTATATAACGAAAAAATGTATTTTTATGTAGAGAATATACATTGAATATAGAAAAATATTAATAGTGGGTTTATAATCGAAGATCTTACATCAGAAAAGTGCATCCCAAGTCGATTTTTTTGTCCCGCATCAATTATATTTTTAAACAGAATTTTGTTTTCGACGTTTTGGAACTCTTGAAGAAAAAACAAAAGAATGTCCACACTCGGAATATTTTCCAGTAAAATAATAATACGAGAAGCTTTTTATAAGTACACCTAGGCGTATGAGTGATATTTTACTGTGGAAAGAATTTTATAATTAGGCAACAAACATATCGCCGCACAGTGGGTCCGGTAGGTTCAAAATCACCGAAAGGACACAAAACTTAAACATTAAAAAGCGTTAAATGTAATTTTGTTGGCTAAATTAAATGCAAGGGTTTGTCGGTTATAGTTTTTTAACTATTTGCTTAAACAAATTAAACTGTCTAACAAATTCAAAAAAAAAAATACATTAAAAGAAACCTTTTTCAACGTTTTAAACTTTCTATAAAATGTGTAAGCTGCATTCGAAATTCTCCGGAGTTTGGTCAAACGCTATTTTAATAGGTTAGTTCACAATTTTTAGATTATATAAAACTCAACCTTTTCCAAAATTTAAGTTTGCCTACAACATGCAAATGTGATGCTTTTATTTTTTTTAATTTGTTACGCAGTGTAATTCATATTCGACAAATAACTAAAAAAAACTGTTTGCATTTAATTTTACTGGCAAAATAACATCTAAAATTTTGACATACGATTGTGAGCGCTAAGTGATTTTTAAGCAAATTGGCCTTACAGCCCCAGTGTGCGGTACTCCTTCAGCAAAATTTTTCATTAGAATTGCTTGAGTTGGGGGAATTACCTGTACTAATTTTAAAAAAAGTTCAAACATGCTTAAAATCATAAAAGTTCTACGAAATTTCATTAGAATTGTATGTTCGTGAAAGGGTTCCACTGCGAAATCAAAATGATTGGACGAAACCAATTTTTTCATAATTTTATCTTATTATTCTTTTTTGGTTTATTTCTCGTCAAATTACAAACTTTTGGGAAATTAAATTTCCTATGAAAAATTTTAATATCACAAAATTTCTAGTATCGGAATTTCATGAGATATTCAGCTTTTAATTTCAGATAATCTGGAGTTTTCGGGGAGATTGAGCGAAGTTGTGAAGATGTCTGGTAACATAAATGCTCAATATCTAACTAGAAGAAAAATTTAAGTTTTTGATAGTTCTGCAATACGCTTAGTTCATTGTTAAATACCCCTTAACATTTTTTTGGTTTTTGGATAGAAAAGTTCATTAAAATTATTTCATCGCAAAGAAAATTCCACTGTAATGAGCTAAGATTTTTGAGAAGATTTTTTGTTTTAATTAGTTTGCCTATACCGACTTTATAATTTTGACTTTTCGTTAAGTTGTTATTAGTCCCTGACAAGTAGCTTCTCGTTCAAAAAAAAGGAAGAAACGCGAATTTCACTTCAAACGAAAGACTATAATATACCCAGTTGCGAGTTTTAAGACAATTCACTTATAACATAGATTTATTGTCGATTTCGCGTAGGTTTTTAAGTTACAAATTTCATTTTCTATAGCCATGGGTTCGATCACTATAAAGTCAAATAAATAAACGCACAGATAATATAACTAATAGCTGGTTTTATTTACTAGTAATAAACGCAAACAAATTTAAGAGTTTGGTAACTTCACAGTAATTCACTGTTCAACGCTTGAAAATAAACGGATCTACCTACCTTGCTTGGTCACTGCCTTATACAGTCCGACAGGGTGTTATCCCACGCACCTTGAAGTTTCTTGGTTGTTCGCGCTTCGTGTTCTCGAAGGGTCGGTGTTATTTATTGGCATCTCCTCTTTACATCGTATTCGCAAACACTGGCGCCATCTCTCTTACTCTTCCTAGGTACACGCTTGCACACACAAGAGTAGACATCGTTATCTCTGTTGTGTTTAACTAGTGATGGGAGTGTTATTGAGTTAGGGATGGTACATGCTTGAGAATAATCGCCACAATATAATTATTTGATTAATCATATTTTGACTATAAATAATTAAATTAACTAATTATTATTCAGAAAAGAGAGTAATTCTCATTAATTCAAAAATCAAAAGGAATAAGCAAAGTAATTTAGGTTTGAATTAATTTTGCCTTGAGTTCAGACTAATAACTTATAATGTAATAAATCAGAACCTAATTATTCTGTGTTTTTTGATAAGTGAATAAAATGATTTATTAATAATTTGACTAACCGATTAATCGCAAATTCCTAGTAGTAAACGCTTTCGAGGATTGCAAAAGAGTTGAGATCTCAGGATAGCGATGCCAGATTAGTAATTAGATAGTGGTAGTAAGCCAACCGTTTTTTTTTTTTTAATTATTTAGTTTCATTCAAAGCTTTTAAAGTAGAAAATAAACCTTTTTTTGCGGAAACCCGTCGCATAAATTAAAATGTTTCTTTTGATTATGTTCATTTTCATATAATTTCCCGGTATAAAGTCTAAGCCACCCTACCAACTATGTCTAACCACTTCAGCCCAGGTGAAAACTCAATTCGGACTCCAACACAAGCACAAATTATTTCTACGAATAGTACGCAACCTCTCAGACCTCACACCAACTAGGAGAAGCAATATCAATATGGTTAAAAAGTGAACCTCTCTTGGTTCGCGGGACTCACAGCTTACCAAGGTTGTTACCCATTGGTGGTTGACAGGGTATATAACAGAAAAGATCCTTATTCTATTGATCAAAAAATATCAGTAGAAGCGCTTGGTAAGAAAATTTTCATAAATAGGTGGAAACTCGAAGTTTCTGAAAGTCGTGGGAAATTATTGAAGCCTGCCCTCTTTTCATACTGATCAATGAAATTTGTAGAAAATTTTGGGATAGAAGAAAGTTACGCTGTCCCTGTTTTGTTGAGAACTAATTAATAAGTTTCCTTCAACGTTATCGGCTTTGTAACTATAGAAAGAAAATAATAAAATGACTGAAAACATTTATTTTAGATTAAAGATTGTGAAGATGTTAGACTGAAATATGGAATGATCAAAAAACTGCTACAAAATTTTGCTTTTCACACTTTTTTTCGACAACTTTTTATTGTAAGACTACAAAATGACATGCAAACTAAATTTTCTAACTTTCTTTTTTGATTTAGCTGCACTCTGTTTTGTTGTAGTAGAACAGACTAGAGCATCTCTTTAAATTTCTTCTTTTAAACAATTTTCTTTTTATTTGAAAAGTCGTTTTTAGTGAAAAGTGGATTTAGCAGGAACATCTAAAATTGCCTGCTTTTTTAATGCAAAAAACATTTTAATTTTCTTTGGCTTGACATATTTTTTATTTCGGTTACATATACTATTAAATGCTTTGCTTAGTCAACTGTTTGATTACTTTTACTTTTCGCCACAAATTTTGCTTGGCAACAATGCACTCAAACTAATATAGGCAGCCAAAAAAAGTGCTTTATCCACGCCCAGCCAGCGGCTGTGGGCACTTGCTTGCCTATATAAACAAAAAAAAAAAAACAAAAACAACAATGGTATATACAATGATTTGGTGTTTTAATACGTCCATCGAATTTAAATAATCACCAATCGAAAGTTTGTTGACCGCATTTTAGTTTTGCACACACATACATATATAAATATAACGCATGCATACATATGTTTAGTTTATCTGTTGTTGGTGCTTCTAACTGAGTTTAGCAGCTTTTGTTAAACCTACAACATAACAACAATAAAATGCGGAAATTTCAATAGCAAACAAAAACTTTTTTAAAATAAATATTTATTTAGGCATTTCAATACGAAAGTTAAAAGCATTTTTCTATGAATTTTCTGCAACTCTCTTGTTTGGTTTGTATTAAGAAATCTCTTTTTTTTGTAGTTTTGGTTAGTTGCCCTAAATTTATAACCTAAGTAAACATATACCGGCTTTAAGAAGTATAGCGCACACCTTGTTCCTTAAAAATTTTTTTTTTCTAATTAAGTCCTCATCCAACATCTAAGGCCATGTTCAGACTTACGTGGTTTAGGCTTCAATCGTTATTTAGGCAAAGTAAGAAACCAGGAATTAACTAATATCTATATATATTAAATATAACTATAGCCATCATATTTTAAGAGGAAACCCCATGGGCTGGATACGCAACTGTGAGCAGATCAAAAAGGAATCTTGCTTAAAATTTTCTGAGTTATGATTTTAATGCTATTTTTCTTCAGGCCCTACACATTTTAAGTGCATTCATCACTCACATTAACCCACACAGCCGTGCACACAGCAGCGCACACATTTTTATGTGCAAATCAATTCACCTTAATAAAGCATCCCAAGCAAATGCATATTATCAAATTAATCACCTACGTTTGAATGTATGCCAGCTTGTTCCACAAAGACGTAGAATGCACATATAAATTCCCTGATGGAAGTTTAATTGAATTTATTACATTTTTCATAAATGTGTTAGAAACTGCTATGCCCCACTATGGGACATTTTAAACAAATTTGTCACAAAATCAGATATAACGACAACAGTTAGAGCCAAATCGGCTTATCAAAAATATTTAGAGTGATCGAGCCCATTGGGCAGGGCAAAGCACTGTTAACAACAACAACAACAACAACATCAAAAATATTCAATCCATAAAAAAATATATCATATTTGAAAAAAATTTCAAAACTTATAAACATTTTCGAAACTTTTTAAGTTTAAAAAAAAAAAACAATGTTGAAGCTAAAACTTTATCTATACGTGAGATATCGCATGCATATTAAAAATAATATCAACACTGAATTTTAAAAATATTTTTTTAAAGATAGAATTTTTCGCTTTTTTAAGTTTTTTTTTTAATATAAAAAGAAATCAAAAATATTAATTTAATTTCAAAATGCAATTTTTTGTAAATTTAGATATTCTTTATAGATTAACAAAATTTAAAACTTTATGCAAAATCTCAAGAAAATTTCAAACTGTTTTCAAATATTTTCCAAACATTTCCAGTATGTAGTTTTATGTATCAAAAAAAAAACATTTCGAAACATTTTCAAAAAAAAATAGTATTTTTTAAACTTTTTCCAATATTCCAAACTTTTTTGAAATATTCTCGAAATTTTACGTTTTATGGCCTTTTTGAATAAAAGAATCAACATTTCAAAAATTTTACTTTTAAAATATTTTCGAAACAAAATGTAAAACATAAGAAAAAAAATTTTAAGAAAAAACACTTCCAAAAACATATGCGCCTACGAATTTCTAAACTTTTTCAAAAAAAAAAACTTTCAAAATATATTAAAATTTTTTTTGAAAAACATGTGTAATCATTTAAAAAAATGCAAAACTGCTTCAAAAAACATTCTTATAAAAAAGGTGTTAGAATATTTTTTTATCTTATCGATAAAAAATATGTGTAGGAAAATAAAACCATTTCGAAACTGCTCACAAAACACATGTTTAGAATCTAAGAAGCTCAAATCTTTTTCTAAAAAAGAAAAAAAAACATTCCATTTAACCATTTAAAAAAAAAACATTTGAAAACTGTATTCCAACAACATGTTTTTCAAAAAGAAAACATTTCAACATTTTTAAATTTTTTTGAAAAAACATGTGTATTTTTTGAAACTTTTCAAGGATGTCTACAAAAAACTATACGAATTAGTCTGACGAGTAATCGTGGTTGTTTTCAAAATAATACTATTACCATAGCCTGTATATGTTTGCTGCTTTTCAATTTTTCCTTTAAAATAAGAGAATAGAGTAAAAATTACACGTTATCACGGGGTCTGTATGACCAATTTTATAAAAAATTCAAAACTTGTTTCAAAATTTTTTTCACAAACTTTCCAACATGCAAAAAAACATTTAAATTATAACTTTTTTTGTTTCAAACCATTTTTAAACATTTTCGAAACTTTTTAAGAAAGTAGTTTTATAGTGAATGCGTTTTTTAACAATCCCGCAATTTATTCCAAAATTTATATTATTTCAAAATTGATGGCAGGGACGAAACTATGAAAGTTAATTGTAGGTAGAAAAAAATCTAAATGCGCCATAGTGCGCTCCCATCACAGCAATTGGTATTACAGAGCGAACGTGCAGCAGTGCAGTGTCATACAATTTGTTTGTAAACAAAAACAAACCAAGCTAAATATAAACTACTATACGAGTATATACACACAAACATGCAAGTCTACATATATATTTAAATAAAATATATGTTTGTTTGTATGCATAGCTTTGATAAATTTAATGGATTTCAGCCAAGCGGGGCGATTTGGAAAATGTATGTCAGCAGCAATGCCAACGACTCTGAGTCAACAACATCAGTCAGTAGCAGCAGCAACAGCAATAAAGCAACAACAATCGAAAGCTTTTTGTTAGCTACAACAAAAACCGGTGTATCTGTCAACGAAACATTGCACATTTTACACTCACTCACACACACACATGTATACACCAATGCATAGGCACATACATTCGTACATATAGCGCACTGCACATTTATGGCCGTTACGCTCACCGCGCTCGCTGTTGTTGGTTGACCCATATTTCTCTATGCGTTCACTGTTCACTTTGTTAGCATAATTAAATTGTAATCGCATTTAGTGGGAGTGAAATATAGTTTATGGGATGCCAACAAACTTGACAAAACCAACAGCAAAACATATTTGTACTATAGGTATAACAAAACAACAAAAAAAGCAGCACCAACAACAACAACACCAGACACATTAATGGCATATTAGTTGACATAGTATGAGTGCGACTTTTTGCAAGCAAAATTTGCATTTAACATTTTCCATTTTGTTTGGATGTGTGTGTATGTATGCACATTGGACTGGGTCGATTTATTAGCCGATATCGATTTTTCGATAGATTTTGGGCTCAGGAAAAAAAAGTTCCACTACGCATATCCAAAAAAATAATTTTCGAGCCTGCGAAAATTAATTTTTTTGATTTTGGATTTTTAAGGTTTTTTTCATGATCTACTAAAACAATTTTCGTTTGATTTTAAAATTTTCATGTATACCCTGTCCGACCCAAAAATGTCCGCTAAAAACGTTGGCGATAACAGTTTTTTGAAAAAAAAACAAATATTTTCTGGGTTTTGGGGAGTGTTTTGGTCAAAACATTTACCCTTTCGCCATTTTTTTAAGGGTTTTTTCAGCATACATGCAAAAATTAAAACGAATTTGTCTCATATTTCCTGTCCCACTTAAAATTATGCGCTAAAAACGTTGGCGATAACAGTTTTTCGTCCATACAAATCGACCCCCCCTAATGCACATTCATACCTTAACTGACTTCATAGTGGGTTTTATTTTAGTTTTTTTTTTTGCTTTACTTCTGACGTTAGAATGTAGGTTATCAGATGTGAAAGACTTCGTAATTGAATTGCCATGAAACGGTAAAAATTATTATTTTTATGATATTTATTTATGCCTATCATCAACTTTATGCAGGCACCATTTATATACTTCTACTTTGGCAATAAAAATCTTTCTCTAGGAATGACTGTAGTTAGATTAGCTACACCCTCAGACCAATGAATAATGATCTTCCGTTGAACCACATGATCTACTTATTACATATACAATTTTCTTTTGTGAGAGAATTTGACGGATTAATTAATATCGCCAAAAAAATGAGGTTTGCTAAAAGCGTGAGCCAAGATAAATTTTAAAAATAATTCAGATTCGTTAATAACAACTCCTTAAATACCAATGTGCTCCAACAATATTTCCTATTTTTAATTTAGAACATAAACTAGGAATATATTGTAGACCCCGGAGATGCTGTCCTGGGAAATGCTTTTATTTTCTGCATTTAATTTTGAGCCATTTTTCTAGAAAAAATATACATATTTTCTCTGCCATGCCTCGCCCTTTCTCTCTCACATCCCTTTTTCTTTTACTCTTCATGTCTCTTGATATCCCTATGCGTCTCAATCGCCTTATTTCTGTCTTCCAACAACTTCCCTCACCTACTCCAGTAAATTTGTTTGAAATATGAATTCAAAGAAAGGAACTTGACTCTTTTTTGTATTTCGACGGCTGGGTGGAAGGTCACTCTTTTTTCAAATTATGTTTGAAGAACGCCCTATCTCCCATTCTATCTATCTATCTACCTAAACAGAAAATGTATTGATTTTAGTTAAGATGTAGCCTTTTTGAACCAAATTACGAGATAGGGTGGTTTTGAAAAAACTAGGTGATCTTCCTCAGTCATCCAAAGAATATGGTTTATTATTTATTTTTATTTAAATTGTAACCGAAATCCAAAACTTTTTTCTCAGAGTCACCATTAATTGTTGGCAACTCTACCACTTCTTCAAAAATTCAAGTTTTGCAGACTTTGGCTTTTTGGAAAATTTATTTGACTAGATTACAACAATTTTGCTCTCTCCATTACTCATTTTCCGCTATCTCTGACTCTCTTTTAAGTTTTCTCTCTTTTTATTATTGGTTTCCCATTTTTTATTGGTATTGGTAACACTACCAGTATTCCCAACAAGCAAAGTAAACTTAAAATAATTCTTTAAAAAGCTTTCTGAAATAAATGTTAAGCTTACAAAATTCCCATTTTTCGTTTATAAAACGTTTGAAATAAAGGGTTTTATAATTAAAACGGCACGTTGATTAAAAGCTTATTTATGAAAGCTTATAAACAATTTTCAAAAAAAGGTTTTTGTAAATGTTTTTTCTGAAACTTTATTCAAACGATATTTTTCATATTATTTAGCTGTTGCAATAAAATAAATAAAAAAGTTCTAATCATACATTGAATGCTGCAACTTAAACCAATTATTAGCAGATTGCTCAAGTGGTTAAGATTCCATGTTTTTTGCTTTTTGTCGTCATTCTCATGTAAAATCTTTTATGAAAAAAAAAAACTTACAAATAGTTTTTTCTGAATTTTTGGAAACATTTGCATTTCACTTTTAAAGTGAAATGTTTGATAATAGTTTTTTCTTGAAGTTTATAAAAAGTTTACTTTAAACTTTCAAATAAATGAAAACTGAAAAAGTTCACATATCGCTTATTGTAGCAAGTTTACTTTAAATTATTTTAAAAAACATTTACAGAAATGCTTGTTGGGTTCTTATTCCTTTTTACATTCCTACTTCTTCTTTTCTATTTCTTTCTATACTTCTGTCTCTTTCCCTTTCATACATATTTCCATCACTTTCATTCTCTTTTTAATATTGCTAGTGCTCCTTTTCTTCCTTTCTCGATTACACTTTTTACATTTGTTAAACAATATATATTTAAAATGGCGGCCTTCTATGAAAACCATGAATATTTTACATACATTTTTTTCTTTTGATTGACAAACGTGTGGTCTTTCACCAGTTTAAAGATTCTCCATGAATTTCTGGACACCCTGTATATAGAGCATCTTTACCATATATTAGATTATATATTAAATATATTATAAGTTGTTACGAATTTCAATACTCTATTACCTTAGCAGTGGAGTCGCCAGGTTTTTAAAACTATATAAAACTTTATTTGAAAATTTCGGTTCATTTTCAATTAAAGCTAGCATTGCTCTCTTTCTCACTCGACTTTGATTGCTTAAGAGTGTTTAGGTGATTCACTAGTGAAATCTCACTGTTTTCAATCGATCAAATGAAAATATCGGTATTGGGTAGAATATCTAACTAGCTTGAATGTAAGAAAAATAGGTGCTTTTAGAAAATTCTAGTCTAACTCATGTAATTCATATAACTATTTGAAACCTTCAACTTAGCGGATACACATTACCCTTCAATTGGTTTTCGCTGTGAGTAAAAGTGTTTTTTAATCGAAATAGCAATGCGAAAATATAAAACAAAATAAAAATAAACGGATTGATGAGCGTTTATAAGCAGCCAGTAGGAAATAAATACCTATAGGGATCACTCCAGTTGGTTGTGAAAAAAAAAAAAATATAATAAACGAACATAAAGTTCTATTCTACAACAGCAACCGATAGCTTAGCAGAAAAGAAGAACTGAAGATGACCGATGACAGAAAACACTTCCATTATATCACATACCTTAATAATTTATTATTTTAAATTCGTTAGACTAAAGCTCTTTATATTAAATACTTGGACCCTTGATAATCGACTAATCGAGCTATCGATTTTGCAGTAGTTGTTTAGAAAATTAGTCGATTTTCACTAATCGACTACTTGTATGATCGACTGTTCTTTTACTACCCAACAAGCATTTCTGTAAATGGTTTTAAAAATTATTTAAAGTATACTTGCTACAGTAAGCGATATGTAAGCTTTTTCGTTAATTTATTTGAAAGTTTAAAGTAAAAATAAAAACAATAATAGTTTTCATAAAAAATTCAAAAAGTCAAAAATTATTTTTAAAAATTATTATTCTTGGCCTTGAGCTCGTTTCATGAATACTTTAAAGTAAACTTTTTATTTTTTTTCAAGAAAAAACTATTATAAATAATTTCCCTTTAAAAGTGAAATGCAAATGTTTACAAAAATTCAGAAAAAATAATCTGTCTTTTTTTCTTTGCAACCTTAAATATTTCCAATTATTTTTAGAAAAGATTTTACATAAGGAGACAAAAAATCATGGCGCCATTTTAAACACTTCTGCCATCTGCTAATAATTGGTTTAAGTTGCAGCATTCAATTAATGATCACAACTTATTTACTTATGTTATTGCAATAGCTAAATAATATAAAAAAATATGGCTTGAACAAAGTTTCCAAAAACAAAATTTATAAAAAGCTTTCTTTGTAATTTTTTTATAGGCTTACATTAATAAGCTTTTTATCAACGTGCCGTTTGGATTATAAAAGGTTTATTTTTAAACGTTTTATCTACGGAAAATCAGGTAATTTTTATTTGTATAACTTTTTCTTACGTTCTTCAAAGCCAATGCTTTGCAATTAAAGAAAATGTAGAAATTTTTTTTAAATCAAATTTCAAAGCTCAATAATTGCTATTCAACTATTCTACCTATCATTAGCCAGATTATCGACTATCGCAAAAATTTCCTACTGGTCATGTATTGCCTTCACTCATGTTGAACGATGTTCTGCATTTTTATTGTTCATTTTCAGATTTTACAATTTGAATTTTTTATGTTTTACTTAGTATCGAATGCACTCAGGCTTATTGCGCTTATATACTCGTTTCTATGTACTATGTACATACATAAAAACCTTGTACGAACTGCATAGAGGCACATGAATTGCAATGATTTTCTTATTTTTATGTTAGAATACAATTGCTCGCGGTGGTCACCAAAGATACAACAACTAAGCAAGGACACATTGGTGCTTATAAGTATGTAAAAGTAAATACATATGTACGAATGTAGTTGTAAACGAAGCAGTTAGATAAAAGCCCAAGGGCCGACATAGTTTAATGGACCTTACAGCAACTTGATTGCTACTCAAGTCCATATATATACATAAACATGGGCATAAAGTAAATGCATATGCACTTCAAGTACGCTATTTTATTTTGTACCTTGGAATGCGCTATCCAAGTACGAATTTCTCAAAAAGCCAACGGGGAGCGCGCTTGTATGGCACACTAAACAGTAGACCTGTTAAATTAGAATTAGGATTAGTAATCGAATGAAAATATGAGTAGATCTTCATACTAAAGGAATGGACATGCTTCGGCGTTCGCAAAATAGTAGTACCAGCCGCTTAAACAAAGGTTCTGTGCAGTAAGAGCCCACACTCATAATTCCTATCTCGGCCTGTAAAATATGGTTCAAATCGAAACCAACTAAGATCTATCAGTTCAAAAATGGCTTTTCAAAAATGTTTGCAATGTTGTTTCAAGGGTCGCTCAGAAGTCGTGAGTCTCAAAAAAGTGGGAGACAGAGTTTCCTTTGCATTCCTCGTCTCTCAAAGACCAAATCTTATAAATAAAAATGAATGTGTGTCTGTGTGTCTTTTTTAGGCGTCTAAAGTACTCAACAGCTTATATATTATTGGGTTCAATGGTTACAACATAGGCTATATATAGTTTTGGAAAAGTGGGCGGTTCCACTTCCCCAGGGTATATTTCATTAAAATTTTTCATAACTCTAAATGTAGTTGGTCTAAATTAATGATAATTGGATATGTGTTGCCTTCAGTCGAGATTTAAATAATTTTGGAAAAGTGGGCGGTGCCACGCCCAAATATTTTTCTGTTTTGTTTGTGCTTCATTAATGTCCAAAGTTTCTTGTCGCTCTCTATGAAATGTCACTGGCCCCCAGGTTATATAAAGTTACAATTCGGCATGGCTAGGAATTTACTTGGCTTAAGTTATTGTTACTTTATATATAGATATGTGTTTTATATTTCAAAAAACCTTGGAAAAAGTAATCAGTACTAGGACCAAATAAAAGTTAATTCGCTATATCTTCGAAACTATGTACACATCAGTACCAGCAGAGGAAAGTGAGAAGCAGGGGAGTAGGAAGAGTTAATTTGAGGTGTAGAGGAGGTGTTGAGTGATGTAGTGAAGTGAGTAAAAAAGAGTAACGGGATATGGTGGTGGAGGAAACCCAAAAGAAAGAAAGAGGAATATATAGGAATAAATGAAGAGGAAGCGCCGAGTTGGGAGCGAAGAGAGTACAATTTAGTAACTGTAAAGAAGTCAAATTTTAGGCAGGACAACGTCTGCGGGGTCTGCTAGTAAATATATATATTTGACATGTGCATTTAATGTTTTTATCGTGAACACTGTCTGATTTCAGAAACGGATTTTCGAATCAAATTTCAAGGCTTTATTTCGACGACTATTTGAAAAAGAATTTTCAGAAAGTCCTTTACTAAGAATTTGTCTCTTAACCAGAATAAATGTATATTACAGAATTTATTTCAAGGCCGCCCTATCTCAGAATTTCAACTGAGATAGGGCATTGTTAAAAACAAATCTGAGATAGGGTGTTATTTAACCAAAATCTGAAAAATATAGTTTTCGGAAAAAAAAATATTTCCGAGAGAATGCGTTTTTAAAAAATATTTTGAAATAGGGTGATCTTCAACTCAGCTACCGAGTTTCTGTGAGCCCACAGCTATAGAAAAAATAAATTCATATCAGTGATTTAAGGGGTTTTTAAGGATCTCCCAAAAATAGTTGGAATATGTACAAATTCAAAATGCATTCTCAAGAAAATCAAAATTATGTATTCTTAATCTTCCCACCAAGGACCTACCCACAGACGCGTGCTCGAATTGAAAGTATGGAATTGGTATAAATACGAAACAAAAATACTCGTTACTCAATATGCGAATTTTACAAAATAAAATTTGGTGTGAAGATTTAGGCGAAAGTTGCCGATGTGCATAACTATATCTATTTTCACCGATTATAATTGTGATAACCTTGATTAGAATAGCTATTTTATATATGGATATTGTTATCTTAGCGCTAGCTATCAGTACAACTCCTCAACCAGCTTGATACGTTACTGAAGTATATCGACCCTCCAACTTAAAATTTTGGTGTAAACCCGTAGAGTAAAATATCGGCATCGAATGGCAGAAGTTTCGATATGGTATCGAAATTCGAGTTGCTATTCCCCAAATCTCTCTCTTAATACCTTATACCTCTCTCTGTTATTACCAAATCGATCATCGGAAGGACCACCAAACAAGTTGTGGAATTGTAAGCATCCTACCAAATTTTTTTCTTCTTTCACGTCACGTTTTCTGTGCTGAGCTCAAATGTATTGAAGTTTTCGCAGGTAACATAAAAGCTCTAACAATGCCAATTCATTGTTACATTTGTGTCTTCAGAGTATTCGCGTAGGCAGCCAAACACATTTACGATTGAGTGCCTCTGCAAGAAGCATATTATGTACATATGTAAATGCTAACAAATCACAAACATACAAATATACATATTTATGCATTTGTTTGTTTATAATATGCACACCTTGGTTTTTATATGCCTTTATGCATGTATGATTTTGTTTTGCTTTTTCAGTGAACGTTTTAGAGTGCAGTTGTATGTATGTAAGCATGTAAGGCTGTGTATCGCAACCACAGTGAAGGCCTCCCGCATCGGTCGTTGATCTGCCCGCACATGGAATTCCATTTATGAGCACCAAAGGCTAAGCAGACGATTTTGCGATATTCTCATGCATACATAAATAGCTATATACATTCATATATGTACATATATACTTAAGCACATAAATATCTACGTCTCCAAAGTGCATTTAGAACATGCATTAGTGCAAAGCAAAATATATTTCTAAGTAGGGAATATCTGACACAACAGATTGCAGAACATAACTTTATATGAGATGAAAATTTGCAGAGCATAAATAACACAAACACATACTCACTGGTATATGTGTGTGTAACAATTTTATTACTGACTTTAATTAGCTCGCTTTCTTATTTGTATACTTATTTTCAATCAGACCTGTGAAATAATGATTACTAATTAATGATTACCGGTTTGATTGAATATTTTCTTGGGAATGCATCTAATGATTGATTACAAATTACTTTCAATTTTTAATGAATATTTTCTAATTAATTAAAATATTAATTAAAATACTTTGTTTAAGCGACATAAGCTCTTGTAATTCGCAAGAAGCTTATGAAATATCCCAAAGATATAGTTTATGTTTCGTAATCCCAAAGCGGTGTTTTTCACAGCGAAAATGAGGAAGCAAATCCCGCGCAATGCCTCAGAGCCAACAGTGCTCGCCCCCAATTAATACATACAAGGTGTAAACGGTGCCCCGCACCCCGCTCTATATAGAACAAATAATTTAAATAAATAAAATAATAATTAAATAAATATTAGAAAACATGTGCTCCGCACACCACCTTTTCCTCTCTAAACCAATAATATAGTATAAATAATAAGATAAAATAAAAAATAAAATTAAAAAAAACTACTCGGCCTCCATAAAGCTTAGACATACTTGAATAATTAAAAGAATAATCAAAAAAAAATCATAATTTTTTACGATTTTTAAAAAAAATTACAAAAAAATCGAAATAATCAGAAAAAGTTGTTTTGATAACTTTTGATTATTTTTGATTATTGTTGATTTTTTTCAGTATTGTTGCAGAAGCACATAAATATACACATCAACAATACTCAAAAAAATCTAAAATAATCAAAAAAAAATCAAAAGCAATCAAAACAACCTTTTTTGATTATTTTTGGTTAGATTTTTTTTTTTTTCTAATTTTTTTTTTTTGATTCTTTCTAATCGTAAACAATAAATAATTGCCCTTTCTTAAGAAACAATTAAAGTAATCATTACCAATTAAAAGGGCCGTCTAATTAAATGATTACTAATTACTAATCAAATTTAACAGGCCTGTTTTCAATACAAATTGGGTCTGTTTTTTATGTTGCTAAAAACTTGAGTTCAGATTATAAGCGAAATAAAAGGCCTAAATGTAGGCACTATAATATTTATAAGTAAAGTCAGTGCCGAGTTTAAGAGTAGGGTATTTGCGAGCCTTAGTCCCCTTTGAAGAGATAGTATATTTCCGAGTTCTTACAACGAAGTTCAGGAAATTGATAAACCCAAACAGCAGAAAAATAAAATTAAAATAGTCCATCCGCTTTTACTCTCCTCAATTTTGTGAAAAGATTTGATAAGATTCATGTTTTCAAAATAGAGGGTACATAAATATAATGTTATACCTACCAACCATGATTAAACGTAAAGAAACTTTGATTCGCAACAATCAATTGTTAATAACACCAACGCATTTTTTTGACATTTTTATGGAAAGCAACAAGCGCCTAAAAGTATGCAGACTCTTAGACATCACATCTACAAAGAAAAACTATTTTAACATGGTTAAAAATTAAACCTCTCCTAACAAAATTGCCAACTTTTGAGGTAGCAAGACTCACTGTTTATCCATATTTTTACCCTTTAGTGGTTCGCCGGAATCATGTGTAGGGATATTTGGAATTAGTAACAATAATACAATTTAAATGTTAATAAAGGATTCATTTATTTTGCGATCTCAGAATTTTTAGCTGATGTAACAATTATGATAATAAAATTGAGTCAACACTTTTCATAAGAATCTATTTTTCTTAAAATGTTTGCCTCATAAATTGACCAAAGAACCTATCGTGCGATGATTCGATCACCTAGTAAAATTTTGAAACCGCCACTGAACAAACTTACAAAAGTATCATATTTTTATGGGCACGATTTCGCATATAAATTCTGTTTTCAGCAACAACGAATAATGTTTGATTTATTTATAAAAAAGCCTGTGGGTCTATCGCACCACTATAGAAAATTTTCAATAATCGATTTTTTGACTTTTTAATTAAATATAATGTCTTCTATAGCAAAAAAATGAGTTAACACGGATTTCAAACTTTACAAACGTTTTTTCCGTTTTCTCAGTCTATTTTAAATTTATCGCGCAGACAGATTTTTCACGAAAATGTCTACACAATTTTTTAATATAAAAATTCCATTAAAACCATTCCCTAGCAATTCAAAAAAATTACTTAAAAAATTTGAAACATTAGAAAAAAAATTGGGCATCTGTCTGATTTTGTTTTTGATATGATTTATCAAAAAAGAAAATCATTTTAAAATTTCAAAATAATTGTTAAA
This sequence comes from Merzomyia westermanni, assembly GCA_949987695.1. NCBI lineage: Eukaryota > Metazoa > Arthropoda > Insecta > Diptera > Tephritidae > Merzomyia > Merzomyia westermanni. The sequence continues at coordinate 35,823,129 of OX465291.1, read as the reverse complement.
TATTTTAAACTTAAATATAGTTTTGAAACCATTTCTACACTCTTCTCAACCGGAACTGTGTTGCATAATAGCGAATTTCTGAAGTTCCCGGATCCCGGCATTGTAAAATCACATCACAAAAATCCCGGAATCGTATAAATCCAAAAAAGTCTCTACTTGGAATATAGTTCAGAACCTGGTGACAATGCAACAAAAACGATAGGAAATTCGCTAGGTGACGAATAAACTAATTATATCAGAATTTTTCCAAACAACTCCCTATCAAGAGTTTTCCAATCGTCAATATGCCCTTACAAATGGAAACCATTTCAAAAGCTCTTAGCTCGAAAAAGTAGAGCGATTAAATAAGTCATATTTAGAAATAATTACTTTCTATGATCAAGGCTACCTTAATTTATGATCTTGAACGCTTTCAGGTTTCCTCTATCTCATAGTTCAGATGCTATGAAACCATGACATTGGAATTACCCTGATAATTATTTATCAAAACTAACGTTCCTGCAACCAACATAGATCGCATGCACCTAAAGTAGCAGACAAGCCAGGGGTGGGCAAACTTAAAACGGATAACAGCCAAATACATATTCGGATAAAGGGAAATATTTTGAAAGAGAGTACACACTCCACATTCTACATTTACTTTGTTGTGAAGCCAAAATTCCAACTAAGGTTTATTTTTTTTTTTGTCCGTTCGTGTGTAGGCGCATGACTCTATTGTTACTCCACGGAACTTAAAACAGTGTTTATCCACCTATTTCCAAAGACCTGACTTGAAATATAGTATTAATTAATTAAACGAGCCAAAATATGCCAAACGAACCAAAAGTAAAAATAGCTAAACGAAAACCGTATTAGACTTGAAGACCCACGTTGGCCACCCCACCTTCTTTCAATATTTCTGACTTTTCCATTTACATAAATACCTTACCTTGACTCAAATATTTCATTCCACATATATCAAGGGTCAGAAAAAAAAACAGCTGGATGAATTGCTGATTTGTTAATTGAAACAAATAAATTAATTAACACATAAGCGCGAGACTGAGCTTAGACTGTTGTTTTGGTTTTGTTTGCGCACAAGCATTAATTTACTAAATTAGAAAAACCCCGTCAGCAACAAAAAACACAAGCGTAAATTAATTGAAAAAATAAAATAAAATATTTCCAAATAAAAGTGAAAGTAGAAAACAAAAAATGTTCTTAAATGAGTACATATGCGAGTATATACGTGCATATGTCGGAAGAGGATATATATCTATTATACAGTGAGTCACACAATTTTACGCACGAAAAAAGTTTTACATGAATTGAAATTTAATTGAGATATTGAGACTCGCGGTGTACAAATTAGTTTGTGCTTTTCGTTTTTTGTCCTTTTTGTCGAAAATTTTTATAATTTTTTATTTAAAACATACCACTCTTAGGTCGCTAAGGAATTAGGATAAAGCTTGCTTTTAAAAATCATGCAGCTCTTGTCACTTTTTTATAGTACAAATATGTGAGCTAGAAAACTGCATACACAACTTTTGAAATTATACATTTTTTAGCCAACCTTGAAAAAGTTTTACAAATTTTGATACATATATATATGCTTGCGTAAATTACTTGTTCGTACTGCGGGAAAGAGTGGCAGTATTTTGCATTTGATAGTAAATATATAATATAGGAGTAATTTGTTAAATTCTACAAAAACAAAAAATTCCCAACGTCAAAAAATTGCGTGAAAATCTGTTAATTTTAGAGATTTCTAAACTGCCGACAAAGTGAAAGCTATAAGTGATTTTATAATATGAACATAGGAAGCTATGAAATTTATTTCTAATGAAAAACTTGATTAGCGGTCAAGTCTTTACGCGCCGAGTCTTTTAGTATAACGGTGATTATCGAGTCAATCAGGCGTTTTTGCAATATAGGTTCATATACGCTTATACCATGCCCTTTCTGAATTTTCTTTTGAAAAATTAATCTTGCTTAAGGCCAATTTAGATTAAGGCTATACAATATAACTTTGAATTTCTAAAATTTGTCGATGTTATTTGCGCAAAAATGTGACAATAAAAATTTCTTAATTTTAGTTATTTACTTAATGTTTACTTAAATAAAGGTTCACTGAAATCTGATCTGAAAAGGAATAATCGTTACTTTTACAAGTATTTTATTAAAAAATCCTAAGCAACGAATACAGTAATTGTAATTTAAAACATATGAAATTACGATGACGTAATCCTTAATTGTTGAAAGTGCGATTCCGATTATGGTAATCGGAATTTATGTTTCCTAGAATTACGATTACGCAATCGTAATCGCGGTTCGATGGATTAATGATTACAGTAATCGTAATTTAGTTTTTTTACGATCGTAATTTAGTTTTTTGAAATTACGATTACTGTAATCATAGTCGTCTTGTAATCTTAATCCTTATCGCCCAGCTCTGTTCTAGAGTCTATGGGCCGTTATCTCAAAGGCCAGTGGAAATTGAGAAGTTAAAAAATTCATTTAATATTTGTAACTTAAGTAAAAAATTTAAAAACTGAATTAAATTTTTTTGAAAAATGTTATTATTTATTTATTTAAATACCAAATGGGCTACCTCAAGATATTGAGTAAATGATTTTTAAAATTCAATAAAACTTAATTTTTTTATACTCGATACTCCATTTTTGTTTCAGCTCATCCTACTGTCTAGTTAATTTGTAATTGATAAAAGCTTAAAAACTAACTACGCTATTCTGGGCAGCTTGTCATCGTGACTAGTGACAATTGTTATAGCCCAATTCCACTTGTTCCTATAATTTGCAATATTCATTGCAGCTGTCGCCAACACGTTTGTAGATGACAAGCAAGCTGAGAATATCACCATAAGTTTCGATTTTCATTTCACTTTCCAGTTTAGTTCCGGTTTCGGGTCGGTTCTGTTTTATTTTTAATTTCGTTTTCGTTTCCATACTAGTTTTGTTATTAAAATCGTTTTCGATTTCATTTTCAGTTCTGTTCTCATTTCGCTTTCGTGTTTGGTTCCACCTTCGGTTATGACTTCTCTTTTGGATCGTGTTTTAATCTCCTACGGTTAAATTTCCGGTTTCGGTTCTCATTTTGCTTTCGATTTTGTTGCTGGTGTCGGATCTTATTTGATTTTGGTTCCAGTGTCTGTTCGGTTTTATTTTTTATGTCGACTCTGATTGCAGTTTCGAGCTTCGCTTCAGCTTTAAACCTAGTTTCGGTATTAAAATCGTTGTCGGTTTCATTTTTAGTTCTTCTCTGATTTCGGGGTCTATCAACTATTCCGGCGGAATTGCCGGAGGAGAATAACTGTAATAGAGTTTTGTGACCTCTAATGACTTTCTTAAAATTCACAGCAAAATTCCGATTAAATTGATTGAATTCTCTCATGATCTGTTACATTTCCCCCGTAGACCCCTTCACTTTAGGGCTTGGTTCTGATGTAGTTTCTGATTTTGATTTGGTACCGATTTCAAACGTAGTTTTGCTTTGTCATTGTTTTCATTGAGATGGCGTTTTTGTTTCTGATTTCGCTTGGTTCCAGTTTTCATTTAACATTGGAGTTGAGTTCCACTTTCGGTTCTGATTTCACGTTGACAACCCTTTCCGTATACGTTCGTTACTACGACCTTCTAGTACTAACCTATCTATCGCAAGAGCGACTTTTTTTTAAACCCATTCAACCTTCAGGTCGTCTCACCTACTCAAACTGTTATACAAAATTTGTTAAGAGTTAACCGTGCCACTTGACTAGAATGGAAGCTGCAGATTGCCAGTGAGAGGTAAAAATCATCATATCCGTAGATCTCCCAATAAGAGGCACATCACGATCTTTCCACACTTTCACCTAATCTCAGACTAGTCGGAGTTTTTTCACGGCAGTCAAGTGTGTCAAAACCATTTGCCATTAATTAATGATTTTCTATTCTAATTCTTTTATGCGACATGGTTCGTAGAAAAACCCAAAAAAAAATTCAAAATCATCACCGAAACTTTGACCTTACTGATTCTTAAACTATCACGGTCAGCAATAAGAGAATAATTGACAGTATAATTAATAAGTATGTGCGGATAACTTTTCAAGCATAAAACAAATAGTAAAAATTGTCATGTTTTATTCGCGCTTAGTTATTTTATTCCAGGCAAAATATGTTAATGATTTTTTAAGCCCGAAATTTGTCTACAGTTGGACAAAACTGTGACAACCTGTTTTTTCTTTTGCTAATTCTGACCCAATATAGCCCACAAATATATGTGTGCGTGTGCATTAGTATATAGTTTAATGCCCTGATAAACCATTTGAAATGGATATGCCATCAAATTGGTCGATGGTTTTGTCATATGCGCTCAATGCCCTGCCGCTCTGTCATTTATAATAAACTTTTTCTCAACAAAATGTCTTCATTTCTCATTAGTTTTTAACAAAAATTAATTTGCTAATCATCAAAATGCTTAACAGCTGTCAACATCTTAATTGTAATGGCAAGTGAAATTAAAAACAAGCAATGCTTTTTTCAATTAGCGAATACATTAGGCTTGGTCAGAAACTTTAAATATCTTTTTGTTTTTTTTTTTTCAAATATTGAGATACGATATTTTAATTATAAAACCTACAACTTTTTTCTAATGCATTAAAGTGGACTTAGAGTTAAAGAATGCAAAAATTAAATGTTTAATAGTTTTGTTTTATATGTCTGCATCAAATTTTCATCGCTGTTTCCTAAATGTCTAACATAAGTTTTGATACTCCTTTCACTGCATAGAAATATGGCTTTCACTCTTTGTTAATCGGTGACAATAAAGTAGGCTCAGCCGGTTTTTCTACATATAGTTAAATCGTAGTATGCATGGTATAGAGATCGAATATGCAGAAATGCACATTGAGCAACAGCAGCCAAATCAAAAATTCTTAGAATTTTTCCTATCTCTTAGTAGATAATAAATTTAATTCGCCGATGCTTTTTTGGGGGTCCGTCTGAAAATATAGAACACAGTTTGCCAGTGCCGCTATACGTTTACTGCTTTTGTTGTTGCTATGACATAATTCCAAGTGGCATAGTCCCAATAAAAAAATGGGGCTATGACCCTCCCTTACAAGTGTCATAATACCAATTATTTTATTTGTTACTAAAGCACTGTGGGGGGAGTATCATAATGGGAATTGAGGTTGTGACACCTTTGAGTTCAACGATTCGGAAAAAATTTAACACGGTCTTACCCCGCCCAGAAAGGGAGCCTATGTAGAAAAACTGTGGATCGCGAAGCCGGTGCTAGATCACGTTATTAAGGGTCATTATTATGTCTCTTGGTTTGAGATTATATCTCATTTTTAAGGCATGCAGTGTCATTATCACAACTAAAAAATTCGGGATTATGTCGTGTCAGGGGTTTGTTTGGCTGCGTTATTGTTTTTGTTGTATCGACAAAAAAAACTCCGCGATGGTTTTTGATGAGTATCGCCAATGTGTCAGTCCTTGATGGGATATACATTTCAGGAACTACACCGACTGCCCAACAAACGCTCATGCTATCGCCTCATGCATCATAGATTTATGTTTTCATTTGTCAACTTGTCACAACCTGGAAAAACAGCCAAGGTGAAGTTGAATTAAAACTAAGTTATTACCAGAATTGTGTTCTCAGTGTTAGGATGGATATATTATTCCACAAATTGTCATGGCTGTTTTGCTCCCAAAAATCTATTTTTTATGGCGCAAAGTTCAGATTTTTTTGCCTTAATCCAAAGTCTATAAGAAATGGATACATTTTAAATTAAAATAATGTTGGGTTTGGTATTATAGTTATTTTTCAAAAATGTTTTTTCAGTGATGAGTTTTTAAATTTTTACTCTATATTCCAGTTTCCTCATACGAGCTTTTAAAACTATTTTTGATTACCTGCCCACCTAATCATTGCGAAATATTTTATTTTGAGACAAATTTTTTAAAAATTTACAATACTGCGTCGTCATTATTGCTTGTTCGTGTTAAGAACTTAGTCCATTTAGAACAAGTACCACCCTAATGTGAGTGCAAACATTTGTCGAAAAAATTGTTTTAGTATTTGCGTGCACAGTTCTTTAATTGTGGTTTGGTTCGAATATTCTAAGTACGAGTACTACGTAATTCTGCACCGGAAATTAAAACCATTTTTTTAAGCTCAATAAAACTCTTGATAAGCAGTCCAACACCACATAAACCAAAATATGTTGTATGACATGCGCAGTTTCTGATAATTTGTCGCATTTTGTAAATTTTAGTTAATCGGCAGTTAAAAGACCAAACTATCAATGTTTGTCCCAAGTTTCTAATAAAAAAGTTGACCATTTCGAATGAAAGTTTGCTCAAAGTGAAAACTGCCAAAGCGGATTACACAAATATGTATGTATGTATGTCTGTATGCCATATTTGCTTATTCTAAATGCCAAAATAAATAACCAAAAAGTATTATACTGAGCAAATACTTTTCATATAGCTTTTAAAACTTTTCTCTTTAATCTCTTGATTTATTTTTCTTTCCAAATCTTGTTTCCTAAGCTGACCATAGTGCTACCCAAATAACCTACTTCTTTTCGTTTGTGCGGAAAGTGCTTAGCAAATCAAATATGCTTTTTTTTGCATTTCATTTTTTTTTCCTAAAAACAAAGAAAGTTTTCAACTACTTCCACTAGCATCAATCAGATATACTTATATACACACTCGTAGCTACATTGCAATCATTGACCTATTTTTAGACACAAATGGAAATATGCCAAATCAAAGTTTAGTTATTGTTTATTTTCGAACCTCAAAGATTTCATTTTTTTCTTTTTCTATCTCACTGCGTTATCGATTGGAAATTGATTTGGCAATTGTGGTTAGTTGGTAGGAGTTGAAACGATTTCACAATCATACCTAAAACAATACAAACATATACCGCCCCACAAACATTCTGAGAGTACTCATAATTTAGCAGTACGATATGAGTCTCAAAAATGTGAAAAATATGAACCTCACAAATACGATCATATAGGAGTCTTTTATGACTCCGATGTGTTGAAAATTATGAGGCTGATACGGAGAGTGTTCATTTACAGAACAACTTTGGAGCAAATATTCATATCGTTTGTTTTTGAAAAAAAAATACAAGGCGAATTCACTTACAGGTGATCTCATAAGAACATATGAGCAGTGGCTTCTTCTGTCAAAATAAAAAAATTCGATGTAATCTGACAGGAGAAGCCGCCAAAGAAAAAAACAAACCACATGAAGTATGTGTGTTTATACAGCAACAAGTTCGCCGTGATATCACCTGGTATAAATTCGCCTTGAAAAAATTGTTTTCTATAAAAAAAAATGTTTAAACTTGTCGTTTGCTGTTTATATACATTTCTGTGGACGCCATCTCAATCTAAAGTTGTGATTGTACCGCTATACCGTACCAATGTGTTGGTGGTTTTCAGGGTAATTTTTTTTCTTTAGAAAAACATAGGAAATATGCACAGATTAATCTTTCAAGGGTTTTCTTCCAAATATCTTTTAAAAAAATGTTTGCAAGGCATAGCATAGGAATTTCAGTTCTTATTATCTTTTAAGGTTAAAAAAAAACAGATTGTAAAGGACATAAATCACTCCGAAAAGCTTCCCTGCAAAAAATCGTGGGACTGATCTCTAAAGAGAGTGATCCGGGACAACACCTTCCGTCTACAGGGGGCTGAAGGGGTTGGGATAAGTCGATTTTAATTTCTGTAGTCCACTTTTAGGTGTTGAAAGTAAACTTGTCCGACCGTACCCGTTGGGGAATAAAGGGAATCTGTCCGACACTACCCTTTTGGGCAACAAAGGGGCCAATTAGGCTCTTCATAGGGCATGCTCAAAAAAAAAATAACTTCAGCCCATATAAAGAGATCAAAACTGGCATTCTCCTTTGCGACTCATCCCGGACTCATCTCAGACTAATTGCATTTTTTTCCGGGGACATATAGCAGTCTTTTTGGAGTCCAATATGTGTCGATTATGAGAAACAAAGGTGTCGTATATGATTCCTGTTCAAGTTCATATGATATATGAAATTCTACTCCTATCGGACGACCATCGCAAGAAGGGAAGTACCCTCATTTCGGACTCATCAATGAGCGCATAAAGAGAGTAAACGCCCCAATGTAGGACTCCTTCCTTACTCATTTATGACACATATGGTTTGCTGGTCTCTTTTCAGATTGTAGAAGTATTGACAATGGTAGGTAGCTAAATTCTTGTGTCAAACGAGTTGCGAAAGTTTCAAGCAGGCTCGTATAAAATTTATTTTTAACATCTTTACTATGTTCCGCCAGTATAGAAAGGCGCAAGGAGGTACACGCATACTCGAAAATTTTCTAGAATGTTTGAAAAGGTTTTGAAATGTTTTTCTATTTTTTGGATATCTCTACATATAATAAAATAATAATAAATGGGCGATGTCTGTACATTTCAGATATTTATTTAGCCTATAGAAGCTAAATCAACTGTTTTTAGAATTTTTGTCTGTCTGTTTGTCTGTCTGTATATTTGATCGCGCATAACCCAAAAACAGCTGAATGGAATTGAATAAAACTTTTACCATTGCATTACTAGACGTTTAACTTAAAATTTAAGGTATCACTTGTTCCGGTAGCTCGACCAGTTTATGAGTTATGGACCGATATGTGGACCAAGGTGACCAAAAAGGTGTTTAGTGCAATATGGGCAATAAGCGATGTAATTAAGTTCCATATATTATCTGGTATGGGATATAATGAATAATATCGGACTCAGCCTATTATTAGTTCTGAGATGGAGCGAAGCGAGCGGGGTTTACTAGTTTGAAGTATCGTAAATAGTTTTGAGAATTTTTTTTAATAGAGTATAATAAACAAAAAGAAAGGGAGCCAGTTCTCTTCAATTTACTTCAAGTTTGCACTAGCTAGAATTAGAGCAGTAATTCATAAAAGGATGGGTGTTTTTGTCTAGTTGTTTTTCCATTAAACCTTAATTATATTGGCACACTTTCTCTTCATAATGAAGCAGTTTATAAACTCGATTTAAAATGAGATTTGTTTTATTTGTTTATCCGGGTAAAATTATGTTAGACTATATCCGAAATTACTTAGTTTCATATAAATGACTAATCGCGTTCCTTTGGTCTTCCAGTACTTATTCGCTTACTGCAACAGGACGGTTTGTGGTCTATGCTATTCGGTAAATTTGTGAGTGAAGCTGTTTGAATCTGTTCGGAATTTGTACCCATTTCATTTGAAATTTCTTCAAAAACAAGCAGTTTCATAGCTGTTTCTAAGATTTTTTAGGGCAAAACTACTTCGTTTATAGCTAATTTATTTTTAAAATGCAAAAGAGGCCGACGTTAATCTGCGCATGGTCGTAGTGCTGTAGTTTTACAGGCATTTCAGTATTCTTAAGAGTAAAAGTTACTTTGCAACTCGGTGACCAAAGAATAACAGTTTTGCGGGATGAAGTATTTCGGGTAATATCTATAAAATAAATATATGTTTTTTTTTTCGGGTTATCAATTGTGCAATGAAAAGTTAGCAAAATATAAAGATAGTAAAAATTATTACTTACAATAAGTATATCATAGCGATCTGTCCCTTCTCAAGCACCATTAAAAAGGGTAGGAATAACCTTCCATTAAAAAATTTGGTGACAGCTTTCAACGACGTAGGTCGTTTTCATTTCTTAATTTGTATACCTACATTTCCCTCTTTCGGTAGTTTCAATCTTATAAACTGAGTGAAGATAAAAAAATCAAAATAAAGGAATAACTTTAAGCAGTGATGCAGTGATGAGCAAAAAATAGCAACATGAAAAAGAAATGTAGTGCTAAAATTACGAAAATTCATTTTGTTTATTTATGAGCTCTTTCAAGACTATTAAATGTTTATGATTTACATTAGAATTCTGGTTTATTTTTTACAATTCAATTTTAAATTTGCGACTGGGATTCTCAAATTCTTAAAAGAAAAGTTTTTGTATTACTTAAGGGGTCATTAAGTAAAACGCAATGCAGCGAGTCACTTCTTATCTTCTTATTATTCTTATTGAGAAGAATCCGTTCACTTCCTTCAGTGACTGCCATTAAATAGGAATTGCTATGTCAATTTGTTTGGTATTACATACGGGTGAAGGTGAATTTGTGTAACTGCGACGCTAAATGTCACGGTGACATACATAATCGGCCCCTTAATTTGACGCAGAATATTGTCAGAATTCTGATGTACCCGACATGGAAACTGAGCCTTTTGAATGTTGGTCACACATTTTTCCAACACAGTTCGCTAATATTCTGCTTACATACGCCCGTTTATCATGTTATGCTGTGTTTATGTTAAAGAGCACCGTCACGGTTCTGGTCACTGTCAACGATCCGTTAACTAAATTATGGTCATGATACCATCGTTGTGTTTATTGTGACTGTTACGGTCAATGTCAGCGTTCTGTTTATAGCCACTTTCACGGCGCCGTCCTTCGTTAGCACCCTGTCACCGTTTATTGTCACTGTTTATGTCAATGTCATTTATGACACGGATAGGATCACGGCCACTCTCGATATTACGGTGACCATAATCTTAAAAATTACTACAACCATCATCATCATAATTATTAAATTAACCCTTATCTTCCAAAACAACATACTTCTTTCAGGCATTTGAAAGCTAATTTAATTAATATATTATATGTCTGCATTATTTGCCAATAAGAAACCACAATGTGTTTCAGTAAGTCGAAAATGGGTTTATTAAAGTCTTTTCAATTTCCCTAACCAAATGAGTTTATATATCAGGGTGGGTTGGAATTTTTTTTCGTTAAATAATAAAAAATTCTTTACTCGACATTTTGAGTTGGCCCACTCGGGTTTTGAAAAAATAATTGATAAAATGAGGTGGCGCTAATGAAAACAACATTTTCGCTTCTTTTTTGTAACTTAAGTAAAAAGTATAAAAAATTAAATCCACTTTTTTGTATTAGAATGAAAAAAATTTAAAACCGTACAAAAATTCATTTTCCTTAAAAAAAAAAATAGATTTAAAAAAAATTTTTTTTTCCTTCTTTATGAATACATATCTAAAACCTATAACTAAAAGTTTCCACAACCCCAGCACATCTCTTTCAGACATTTCAAGTAAACTACCGCTTACAAGAGCACTGTTTTCTACAAGCTTTCCTCGACCAAGAAAATAAATTCCTATTCCCACTATGTAGCTACTACATATTTCATGATTCCCACCAGGCTTATAACTTTCCCAACATTTATGCCATCTCCTGTTACAAAGAAATCTGTGAAAATCATTATTTTTTGTTTTCCAGCGAATGCAAAGTAAGAAGATAAAAATATAAGCCACAAAAGCTATCAAATACCACCAATTAAGAGTAGTCTCATCTTTTCAATACAACATCCCAAATTAATCACTCACTATAAGCGACAGCAAACAATTTTTATAACAACCAAATAGTCCAACAAAAAAAAAAAACAAAAACAAAAAAACAACAAATTCCCTGACTGAAACAACAAACTTGTTTTTTTTGTTAAATGCCATGCGATTCATGTAAAAGTGGAACGAAGACGGCAATTAAATAGCAGACTGGCTGGTTGGCTACTCGTATGACCAGTTGAATCCCAAGCGTCACGGCTGCGATGGCATCTTTCGTGACGACTTGTCGTTATCAACCGCCAATGGACATTGACCTACTGTTCCAAATTGATTGCCCAATTTTTTTTTTTTTTTTTTTTGTATGCTTTACGGTCAATTTTTTTATGATTTTTAGCTTTTGCTGTTTGTGTATTTGTGTTAGGAAGAGGGATGGAAAATGGAATCCAAAACACACAGAAATAATAATGGAGAAGATGTGTACTTAGGGAGAAATGGACTTAATTGATTTTAACTCAACTGGCTCTAAGCGGAATTACAATAAAAATGAAATAGACAAGAAGTGAAAAGAGATGTTTAAGAAACGCTATCGCGGAACTCGATATTTATCACAGCTTATGACAGAAGTGTGATTTTGATTTAAAAAAAAATTAGGTTAGTTGAGAATTGAAGGGGTGTGCATGGAATTTCCCATACTAACACTCCGGGGAATTTATATATATCGAATATGAATCGGGCACAATGAGGGTTAAATGGCGCTACTTTCGCTAACCATAGCTGGTTGCTGGAACAGTATTATCACGATTTCTATAGACCGATACTATGTCGTTGCCCTAAAGGTGCTTCAAGTTTTCTAGAGCTCCAGCTCCTGCTTTAAATTTCGAAACACCAGTGCAGCTTGCAAACGGTAACCCAGCAGAAGGAAACATTCAGATGCTAATGAGGCTCTGAGGAGAGGTGCAGTCACCGTTACACCATAATCTTTTCGAACCGGGATCAAATGGAAGCCGACCACTGTTCTGCAACCACTTCATATAAGACCCAAATACAATTTGTGCCCAAAAAAGTAGCAAACTTAAACAGAAAATCTGTGATGAAAAATACACCGGATTCTGTGAAATTTACTATGAATAAGAACAACATTTGCACAACAACAACTGTCGCTATCGCTAGCACTTTGTGCTGAAAATTTATGCCACCTATTTGCTTATTTTTCTGTGCCGGTATTAAGTGAAAAGCGTAACGCCACAAGCGGCTACAACAACAACTTAATGACTCACTTATCTCTTCGTAAATTTTTCTTTTTCTTTTGCGGCACGAATTTTTTTGTTGTTTGTTTTATTACCAACAAATTTTCTTCACCTACTTTGCACTGTTTATTGTTTGTATAATTTTTTTTTGTGCAGACTGCAATTGCTTGTTATTGTTTGCTGCGCTCATTGCTGATAAAAGTAGAAGTTTCGCTGCAGCGTTATTGTTGCAACTTGTTTGAAAACATGCTACAGTGATAACAATAACAACAACAAAAATATTTTTAAAAAATATGTATGTGAAAATGGGTGTGTTCGTTTGTATGTTTGCTTTGTTGTTCCACAAACGCGCCATGAAAACGAGCACAAGTAGTAAAAGAGATAGCGATGCTGGACTGGACAGTGGCGCGTTGCGTTGCGTTTTGCGTGTTTATTATGGCACGCTTGCAGCTGCAAGTTGTTTTTAACTGTGGCGCGTCGCAGCGTCTGCGTGCTGCATGTGTGATTTGTTGTTGGTGTATTTGTGTAAGCAAGTATTTTTGTAAATAAGTAATTTTCAGTTTTCCTTTTTTAGTTTCGTTTATGTTTTCAATTTTCCGCATTTACCATAACAATTTAGCTGTCGGCCCACTTGCCAATGACTGGGTTGGGCTTGGTCACTTTCTGTTTATGATGCATAGCCAATTGGCTTGAATATTTGTAATTTACATCAAAGAGTTAATTTGTTGCATTACAAATCAGTGATGCTGCATAAAATTGTACGAGCAAATGATTAAGTGACTAAATACGTTAAGTGGATGGTGGTGGCAAGTTGAGGGGATTTCCAAGAACACGGAGTATTTTACATATTAAAATTTTGATTAAGCTTCCTGGTTTCACTGTTATATAGAGAGCAAACTGTACGAAGCACTTACTTGGACAGCAGTTTTTTCTAGACTATAAAAAGACTAGTCTATGAAAGCTCAGAATTTCTAGCACCTACACCTGCTCCACAAAAGTTTGTGGTGACGAGCTTAAACCGCCTTCTAACACTAATCTTGCTTTGGGCCAACCCTATTAAAGCTGTCAGTTTCCTTGGACTTGCGTTAGCTGAATTTGAGTGAGATTTTTGAGTGAACATTCCCCTTATGCAGGACAAATCCCTGTTAATGACAACAACAACAACCGCAAAACCAGCCAAAGTCGAGTTTCGACAAAATTGCGTTATTACTAGCAGTATTTGCTCAGTGCTCAGTTGTATGAGCACATGATTTGCAAGCATTTTGTTCACAAAATACCAAACCGACAATAAAAGTTTGGCTTCTGTTTGCTTGAATTTGTAATAACAGCTTAACGCAATATTGGTTGAGCAAACTATCTTAAGTTATTGATAATTTTTTTTTTTTTGCAATAACAATCAGTTCAAGTTAAGTTTCAAAAAATGTTAATATATTTTGGAGCTGTAGCAATGACCCATCCTAACGAAAGGAAACCAAAAACAACTTAGAAAGTCCAAGTTCGAACCGAACATTTCGACAGCTGAGTGGGTACCCCTGCGGGTTAGGGGCTTAGAATATGCCCTAGGTAATGACGTGTAGTTCGATGGTTGATCTACGGATATGATGCCTCTCAATTTTGTAAAGATTCTGGGAAAAATTTTTAAGATTTTGATGGTCATTTTTTAAAGTTTAATTTTTGTGTAAACTTTGAAATTTCTTTTTATGTGGTTTCTGTTATAGAATTCGCTATATTTGAAATGAAAACTATTAAAGTCACAGCTTCTTTTTATTTCATCTATTTAAATTTCACTACTATTAGATTAAGCACAGCTGTATGATGCGGAGAACGTTGATTCGAATTCTGCCAACTAGCACAAGTAGTTTTTGATTGGTAACTCATCTTCTTGTTTAAAATTTAAACCCCATTAATCACACTCAATGTCTCGAAAACTAGACTAGTTTTAAGTTTAACTCTTATATGGTATTAAAAAACAACTCAAATCTAAATTTGTATATCAGTTGCAGGATGGCGCACAGACTTCATACATTTTTTCTGTGGGTATTCTAAACCCATATCAATATTATCTGTGGCCGTACTTGAACCTGGGATCCTCGGTATATTAGGCCAGCACAATATCACTACGCCACAGTGACAACCAAGTCAATACAACCGCCCAATTTAACCATTTTAGCTGCCTTAGTCAATTAATTATCTAAATTTTATATGTTTTTCGAAAATTTCTATAACGAAAATAGTATAGTGGCTATCATCCCTCTTCGACCATTTTTAAAGGAAGTTTTGTGAGGAAAATAGTTTGTATACTAAAGTTCATTGCAAATATCTATCAATTGATTTTTCTCTTCATTTTAAGCACTTCGATATATGGAACTACAAATCCAACTCGGTTTCTTTATGCTGTTAAAATTTCGGTGGCCAATGCTATAATACCCTCTATATTGGGAATACGCGGGGTATAAAAATTATCTCCTGATATATAATAAAAAAAGTGACTTTGGTTGTTATTATATGTTGCCACAGGAAAGTAAAGAAAAGCATCATTAGCGCCTAAAAGCATGCAACAATTGAAACTGTGTTAGGAAACATGGTATTCATATTAGCTGGGTTCGCGTATTCTCCACGAATTTCACATAATTACACTCACAGAGCGCAATGTTTTCTGATAATTGGTTTTCTTATTAGCAAACTGTAGGCAGCAAATTACACGGCCTTTCATAACTATACCACACTCGAATTCTATATGTTTTAATCATTTATAGAGTACTATTTGAATTTTATATCTTTTTCCACAGAATCATATAAATCTATATGATATAATATAACGCAAAGTATAAATTTTAAGTTTCAAAATCGCGTAGAGTTTTTAGAATTGTTTCGAAGGTGAACTTCCATTCACTAACATAAAAATAAAGGTTGTTCATACGTTAAATCGAGCAAATGCGGTGAAAAACTTTCTTAAAATGTAGGGCGATTTTTAAAAATTTTAAATCGAGACTTTATTATGCTACAATTTTTGGCTACAGAACTGTATTTCGATTGCCTGATTCAAAATATGTATATGCTCTCATAACAATAGCACACTCAGAATTAAAATATTTTTGTCATTTATATAATATCATTTTAGTTTCAATATTTTTCTTATATTGTTGTCATTTAAGACTCATATAAATCTCTATTATAAACATAAAAAGTTAGAATGCTATAGTTATGAAACGCAATATTTAAGCAGGAAAAATCCAGTTATATAAGCTCTCTTAGTTTGCTCACATTTGCATTTTAGGCCATGTTACTGGATCTGGTTGACAAACCGGTACAAAAACATAACTATTTCCAGAACTTGTTTATAAAATTTAAGCTTGAATAAACATAGCATACTTTTAGGCGCATATGATTGTCTTTAGCAAGTATCGATGATACGAATCAACATTTATTTCCCAGATACTGGATAGAGCCATAAACAGAAATACTTTCAACAAAAGACTTCATCCATTTTTTGTTTGCGATTTTATCTATATTTTCTAGTCCAACAAAAGCTGCTTTTTTTCGCATACACAATTATGAATAAAATACCAAAACTACATTTTTTTTAATTTGAATTTGCTTTGAAAATGAGATATGTACTTTTCGCTTGAAAGATAGCAAGCAAAATTTTTTGAGCGCTTATACTCTTTTATGCTTGCTTCGTTTTATGTTAATCTCATTTCTAACAATTTTTTATCAACTAAAAAAAATGTTATCTAGCATCGAAATTACGATTAAAAAAAAGTTCAAAATTAGTTAATAACTAAGAATCACAAAACAAAGGCTTAGAATGTAAACCTGCTAAATCCACTTTTTATAAAAATTTAATTTTTGATGCAATTCGATATAGCAGGGGATATTGTATCAACTAAGCTAACGAGGAATTTAAAGTCCTAGCTATTAGATAAGTAATTCAACTTTATGCTGATCCTTTTTCTTTTGAGATCAATGAAAAGAAAAACTGATGTTTTAGCTTTAAATTAAACGACCAAAAAAAGCTCTTAGTATAGTAAAATTAATCACTTCCTTGGTCTAATTATTACACTATGAAATTTCAAATAGTTTTTGTGGCTGCCATGTAAAATTTTTTGAATGTTAGTCAGCAGGTTTGCGCTCTAAACTGACGATATATGAGTTTGCCGTTGGCTGCGTTGGATTTATAAGACAGGGCATGGCGTATGAGTAACCTCAACACATTTTTTCTTAAATAAAAAAGTTTTGTTTATTTTGTATACCAACACTTCAATTGAATTGTTGTTTTTTAAATTTTAGAAAATTTAATAACCCCACTGAATTCACCATACTGGAATTTACTTAACTTGATAATTTTACACGCCTGTTGCGAAGCTGTTTTAATTTAAAAAAATGTTAACAAACAAATTATGTCTCACATCTCAGCACAAAGCGGCCTGCCATAAAAATCACCTTCTAAAATTTATTTATTCGCACAAAATTTACACGCGCATACCGTGACGACGCAAATGTGTGGCATGCAACGTAACGCAATGTTATGCCATGTCATACCTCTCACTGCGGCAGCAAATAAATTTTAACAACAACAACAATAAGGGCAATAAAAGCAAAACACTTCATGCAAATTATTGCAAGCGAAAAAAAAATGAGAATAAACTGCAAGTATATACAAAACCAGCAACAAGAAAAATAAGCACAAGAAGATTTTTAAAATATTCAAAAATACTAAAGCACGCTGACAAATTGAAGATATTAAAATTGTCTCAATCTTTTTTATTTACGAAATGTGCAAAATATGTAAAAGCAAAATGCGCATGCAGAAATGAAGTCCTTCGCCAAACTGCAATATGTCGCCATCAGGCTAATGAACTCGACAGTCAGTTTTCACTTGCAAAATTTGTACTTTTCTAACGAAAAAATTGGCCAAACGATTTACACACATACAGTTGTGTTCAATATAATAGTAGTGAAATTAAATTGGATATCGTTTGACGAGATAAGAAGCTGTGTTTTTGATCATTTGCATTTAAAATATATAGCGAATTCTGTAATAGTATCTACATAAAAAGGTATTTTAAAGTTTACACAAAGAATGTTAAATAAACTTTAAAAAATGGCCATTAAAAGTTCATAGTTTCTAAACAATTTCTGAGTACACAGTTTTGTAGATCAATCAATTTTAGTATAACAATGTGCAAGTCAGAACTCGCTTAAAAATATCCCTGAATTTCTAGAATTTTTATTGTGCAGACTGTTCAAAATTTTCTTCCATACAAAATTAAATTTTGTCAATACTCTCAACGAAAAAAATTCTAAAAATGCATGGAAATTTTTGAACAATTTCTAGCTTGCACATTATTATACTTTAATTAATGGGGTTACAAAACTGCATACTCAAAATTTTTCTAGAAACTCTGCCAAAAAGTTTGGAGATTTTGATGGGCAGTTTTAAAGTTTAATCAATTTCGCTTTTTTTTTTAATTAAAATGATTAAAAACACAGCTTCTTCTTATTTCGTCGAAGGATATCTAGTTTATTTTCACTACTATTATATTGAACACAACTGTACATGTACATAAAATATTTTCCAAATGTTTGCGCGTATTTTTATTTAAGTATGCTAAAGCATCTCACATACACATATCTGACCACTTAATAGCCAAAGGCTGACTAATTATCTGAGTAACCGACTGACTGAGTAGCTGTGTGCTAGTGAGACACTACCGGCGAATTACAAATGATCCGCTATTTTTCTTATCATCGGATACCGATTGGTCCTCCACATGTGTATAGTTAAAAAGAACAAAGAGGAGCAGACAGACCTACATACATATCTGCCGGCCGCTAGTGGCGTAACGATTGACATGTTTGAGTGCGTTTTGGTCGCACGCTGTTCATTGCTCGTAGTGGGCCCATCAACGCACAAAAACATTTTAAGACATAGATAGATAGATACTATGTAGTATTTTCGCTTTTTTTATGCTGTATTTTCCCTCATACTGTTGTTATTGTTGCTTTCTACTATTTTTGCTGTCAATATGCCAAACATTTAAGAAAAGTGCAAGCTAAAAAAGTTTTTAATTTAATAAATAAGATGTGTTGATTTTGCTTGTTTTACAACGAACAAAATTATATTGGAGCATTCACTTTAGCCTGGTAAAAAAGTATCTGGTAGAAAAAGATTTCTTCTCTATTGTGTACCTACTAATTAATCCTATCACCTAAGTCCAATTATCTGAGACTAATAATTAATGTTTGAGAGAAAAAGCGTCTTAAACCGAGTGTGGTGGAAGGCTTTTACAAACAACACCTCTGAGATCCATTTTAAACCAGCTCCGGTTTGATACAGTCTAGAAATATCCACTATTTGGGTTCCGGTTCAAAAAGGAATTAAACGCAATAAGCACGTTTATAAACTGGCACATAAGAGTTCGACAGCAGCAAATTAGGAGAAAACCCTCACAAGATATAAAGAATTTGGAAGGTTACAATTACTTGTGCAAAATCAAGACAAATCTGGCTAGTTGACAACAAAAAGGCCAAATAAACACTGGTAATTGGGCTATAGGTGCATGGTTATTACATCTTATGACCACTGCAGAGGCTGTAACGAAATTTCAACCCGGGAGACCGTGTAGTATTTTCTATATAAATACCCAATTCTAGCTAAGAAAAGTTTAAGCTCCTTTAAAAGTCGCTTTCTGTAAATTTTGTGACGGTTATCTACACAGCTGAAAATTTGAGCCTAAATTGTAAACTTTTTTTGGGCTACATATATATCCAAACCAAATTTGGTTTAGAAAATGCCAGTTCTCAAGAAAACGAGAGTGAAGAAAAGAGTTTCAATTTTAAACCGGAAATGCCTTAACAATTAAAAAAACAAGAAAACACTTGTATCAGTTGATAGGATTCATATGGGCAAAAAGAGGTCCTTATAATTTTCGATTTCCACTACTTCCAGTACGTAGTCTATCTCAAATTTCACCACTTTTACTTGCAAAATAACGAGGTCATACATTCTGAGTACCTCCTAGAAATACTAGAGAATGCTCTACTATACTATTTTATTTTACCTTATTTTAGTTTATTTTATTTTATTTTAATTTATTTTGTTTTATTTTATTTTGTTTAACTTTATTTTATTTTACTTAAATTTTTTTATTTTATTTTATTTTATTTTATTTTATTTTATTCAATTTATTTTAATTAATTTTGTTTTATTTTATTTTGAAGTATTCATGAAACGAGCTCAAGGCCAAACAAATATTGTTGGTATAGAAAAAAAAAAGCAATATTATTTTATTTTGTTTAACTTTATTTTATTTTACTTAAATTTTTTATTTTTTACTCTATTTTATATTAGTTTATGATATTTCAATTTATTTTATTTTATTTAATTTACTTTATTTTAATTTATATTGTTTTTTTTTTATTTTGTTTAACTTTATTTTATTTTACTTAAACTTTTTTTTATTTTTACTTATTTTATTTTATTTCACTTTATTTTACTTTATTTTAATATATTTTGTCTTATTTTATTTTGTTTAACTTTATTTAACTTTATTTTATTTTAATTTTGCTTATTTTTATTTATTTTATTTTATTTCATTTTACATTATTTTAATTTATTTTGTTTTATTTTATTTTATTTTATTTTATTTTATGTTATTTTGTTTTGTTGTATTTCATTTTATTTTATTTTATTTTATTTTATTTTGTTTTATTTAATTTTCGTTTATTTTATTTTATTTCATTTCATTTTATTTGATTTTATTTTATTTTATCTTATTTTATTTTATTTTATTTTATTTAATTTTATTTTATTTTATTTTATTTTATTTTATTTTATTTTATTTTATTTTATTTTACTTTATTTTATTTTATTTTATTTTATTTTACTTTATTTTATTTTATTTTATTTTATTTTATTTTATTTTATTTTATTTTATTTTATTTTATTTTATTTTATCTTATTTATCACAAAGTTAACATGCATAGTCTTGAGTTTTGGTTTTTGTAAGCGCTGTGTATTTTTATCATAAAAAGCAGTTTGGGGTTTCCTCGTCTGTTTGCCGATTTAGAGCATTCATCGTGTTTACGCACGATTACCAAAGAGCAAAATTCAAAAAACCGCAAGTATCCACACAAACACATAACCAGAGCGTCACATATCAAATGGCAGTCGAGCAAAATTCCACTTACAACTCAGATATGCATAGAATTAACATTAGCAACAACATACTCAGACGCATGTTACGTTTTCAGTTGCTGTATACCGGGACAGTTCATGCAGAGCCCAAAGACGTTGACACATCAAAAATAAATAAAAAGTGAACGATGTTTGCAATATGAAACCAATTAAACGATATCGACCTGTGCACAGTTTAATCACTCATACGCCCCGTCATCTACTTCAACTTGTACACATACACGCATAATAACATAAAATGGTATGGTGTGAATGTAAGCGCTTATTTACCTAGTATAATGCTTTAAAAATAGCCTCCTTTGTCTTCTCCCTCTTTGCTTTGTTTTGTGCCTTTCTATACAAAACTATTACTCGAGCTCTCATATTACTAGACAGACACTTAGGACTTTTGGCATATTTCGTTGATTTGGTTAACAAAGTGTATTGAACTATAAGAAATTAAATTGTTAACAAATAGAAGTATCATTGACAAGCCGCAAAGTAAAAAAACTAGACAAAAAAACATGTTAGCAACAGGCAAAAATGAAAACGAAACCAAAAAACTAGCAATAATAATATAAGGCTCAGATAACAAACTATTAAAAATAATAAAAAAATAAAAAAAAACACTAAATGAAATATTTGACAACAAAATCCACTTGACGCGCACAACTTGTGTTCGATTTATCTTCATAATGGATACTTAAGAAACTATAAAAAGCGTTGAAAGAATGCTCTTGACTTATGAAATCTTTTAATTTATTGTTACAATGAAAAAAATTATTTATTGTTTGTACGAATGTATGTTATATGTATGTTGAGCATAACAATTTAATGTGCGAATTCTTTGAATTAGCAAATATTTCAGTTCTCAAACGTTTTTAGTGTGTGAGTGTAGTTTTCCTAAAAACATTATTTTAAAAATATATGCGTGCCTAAATTATAAATAAGAACGCAAAAAATTATAATATATGATTGTAAAAAAAAAATTGTTGAAAACATGCAAAACATGAGTTCACGGTCTAATTTTTAGCCTACGCATACCAATCCAAAGTGCAAAGGTGCTAAATAAAAAATATAATGCGTTAGTTCTTCGTTGTATATTTGTCAAGCTTTCGAGATCATATGCCATCAAATTTTTATAAAAAAAATATTTACCCAATTGCTGACACTGAGCTACAGAACTTTTGTAGGCGGAATAATTCAAATTCTGGAAGAAATACGCTAGACTTTATTTATCTACATATAACATTAAATTTATTGTGCATTTTCAGCTGAGATACTAAGTTTAAAAGTTTCTTGGGTAGACTGATCGATATAATAAAACTTTAACAGGATAAACTTTGTAAAATATTTTAAAAAAGTACCATGACTATAAACGAGCTCAAGGCCAAGAATAATAACTTCTCTTTTTATTTAAGAAAATATTATTGTTTTTAATTTTTAAAAAATTATTTTTATTAATATTAAAAGAAATGGGAATTTTTGCCTTTTTTTTGGATAAACCTAATAAAATAATATTTTGCGGATCACTCAAAGCCTAATATATTCTAGGAATATGTTCGCCGGAGTTTTTTACAAAATAACTTCAGAGAATGCAATGCATATAAAGGGCATGTCTCCGCCTTGAAGTAGGCAACATTTTTTGCAGCTTTTCTTAACGCGATTTCCTTAGCTAACTACAATTGTTGGTCTGTTGGTTTAGTGTTTATCTATTATTTCCTTTCCATCAAAAAGTGGGTAATTTTGTTTTAAAGAGCTCACTTTTTAACAATCTTTAATTTGCTTCTCCGATAAGGTGAGAGGCTACATACTTTTAGGCACTTGTTGCGTTGGTGTTGGTATTCAGGGGAAAAATCGTCGATGTTTTTGGAGTCCAACTTTTTAGCTAGGTAGGGAGGTTAGCCATAGTTGGTAGGATCCCAATGGGTAAAAATCGGCACAAACAGTGAGTCGCGCACCAAACAAATTTAGAGAAAAACGGACAATTGTGTGCGAAGAGGCTCACTTTTTGCAATAGCTTATGCTTGTAGGCGAGAGGTCGGAACATGTGTTTGCTTTTAGGCGCTTGTTGTTTTTCATACTAATTCGATAAATATAAGTTGATGTTGGTAGTCCCGAGAACAATTTTGTGATGGAGCTGGAATCCGAGTTTTCACCTTAGCAGAAGTGGTTAGCCATGGTTGAAGTATTGCAAAAACGGTTAGGCGTTTAAGCGCCAATGAATGAAGATGATGACGAAGAAAGCGACAATTTTTTTTAACTTCTTTATTTCGAATTGTCTTTGCTAACAAACATAGCTGGTGTGTTCGTTTAAATACAAGTTCATAAAAAATACAAAAAAGGGGAAGTTTGTGGAAATAACATCTCCATATAAATTTTCAAAATTTGTACACAGATTTTGTCTCGCACATTTATAATTTTTCTGTCGAATATTTGCTGTGATGTAAGGAATGTAATTTTATTTTGACTGTACCAAGGGGTCTAAAACCCATCTTTTGTAAAAGAGTTAGAGGGTGTACATAAATGTCCAACAAGGTAGCTCCTGCGTTATAGTTTCAATGGACTTTTTAAATCTTCTCCAAGAAAAACTTTGAAATTTACACTGTAGGGGTATTGGTCTTTCATCAGATAATAATGCTGGAATTATTGCCGAGTATAATTGGCCCTCTCGCGTAAACACACAACAAAACTATCCGCTTACCTAGACATTAAAGTTCCCAATACGAGCTAAGAGTATTACGAACAAGACGCCGCATCAAGTTTGAACTTTTCTGAAATATAATACATATATATATACGTAGACGTCATACGTCCCACTACAACATTTTTGTTTAATTTTCTTTGCCGTCGTTACGTTGCCTTTAAAAACTTTTTCGAAATCGAAGTTGAGACAGCTTGAAAAGAAATCGTTGCGATTAGTACTTTATGAGATCAGCATCATCAGATTGCCATAAGCTACACACTAACCTAAAATTATTTTCTCAATTTTATATATGTATTTGTTTTCCTAAGTAACAAAATATTTGCACCCCTTTTCTTTTATGAAAAAATCAAAAATTCACTCGATTTTAATCTTTAGACTTTCTTCAAAAAAGTCGCATTTTCGAACAAAAAATCGGATGCTCTGGTTTGTTGGGATGCCACAAGTAAAATATACAATATTAAACTATACACAAGTAATATACAATGTTTGCCTAATGTTAAATCAATCTGTTACAAATTAGTGAAACAAATAAACGGCGCCCTAAGAAAAGAGAACAAGGTCGATTTATGTAGAAATTGTATGAATGGAATTTCAAGAAATATGTTCATGTGTTCTTGTTGTTGTTTTTTTTTTTTGAATTGCTGAAAAACTTGCATACCCATTACCAATATGTATTTAATTGAAAGAACATGCTTTACACAGGGGCGGATCTGGGGTATTGCTGTGGGAGCACATTTCTGGGGTCTTGTTTTTTGGAAGAATATGCATGAGACAAAAGAAAACTTTGTGAAAGGAAAATACTTTTCAGGGATGTCCGTTTTTTAATGTATAGATAAACCCGTGCATTTTTTTTTAGAAAAGTCGTTTGTAAAGGAGGTGTTTTAAAGTTTTTTACATTTATGATTTCAACTAACCTGGTAAATTAATTAATTTAATTAGCAATTTAACTTCAATTATTTCCAGGACCCAGTAATTAATAATTGATTTCGATTTAAAAAAAATCATATCAAAAATCAAAAAAGTTAAAAAAATTTTGAAAACTTTTAATTTTTTCAATAACTAAAAATTTAAGATTTTTTTATTTTTTATCAATCTAAAATGGATTATCTAGAAAATAATCTTCTTCTACAAATTTCTGTAAAGGGATGTCAAACAATTTTGAATTCATTTGCGCTTAATCTATCTGAAATCTTATTATACCTAGTAGTGCCACGCACACAAGGTAAATTTAATTCATTCGCCTAACGGTAGTATGTAACAGCATAAACGGATCGAGATAGATATAGACTTATATATATCAAAATGTTCAGGAGGAAAAAGAAAATTGATTAAGCCATATCCGTCCGTCTGTCCGTCTGTTAACACGATAACTTGATTAAATTTTGAGATATTTAAATGAAATTTGATATGCAGGTTCCTTGGCACTCATCTGCGAGCGCTATTTAAAATGGGCGAAATCTAATAATAGCCCCTTTTTATGTATAAAATATTTTCGAAAATACAAAAAAAGTGATTATTCAGTACATAATAAGGATAAAATTTGGTGTGTACATTAATATTAAGGCACAAAATACATTTTTTAAGAAATTTTTTTAAATGGGCGTGGCACCGCCCACTTTTGATTACGTCAAATTTAGAAATAATATCAATCTTAAATCAAAATCCATTCAAGATATCGAAACGAAATTCAGCACACATATCTATATTAATACAAGGAATGTTCCGGAAAAAATGGGCGAAATCGGTTAAGGGCTACGCCCACTTTTATATGAAAGATTTTCAAAGGATCATAGATATATTTAATAGACAATAACTTTGTGTAAAATAGCGTTATGTCATTTCTATTTCACTTTCAAAGTTCTTTGAGCGAAGAAATTCGGAAAATATTAATTTTTGAAAATGGGCGTAGCCCCGCCCCTTTTATAGTGGATTATTCCACACAACTTTTTATGCCATAACTCCGGAAAAATTGATTTGAACATATAAAGGCTACTGTAATAGGGAAATTATAAACCTTTTTATGATTTTCATACCTTTCATGAACCTGAAATGTCTTTAAGTATGAGAAGAAGAAGAGATGGGCCCATCAATAAGTATACTGGAATAATCAAATTTTTCAAACACAAAATGCTCATGTATTGGTATTTTGGGTATTTTGAAAAAATTTGGTTAGCAGTGGTTGGTAGGGAAGCTATTTATATACAAATAAATAAATTTACCATTAAAACTCATAACAGAAGTGTTTTTATTGAAAACAATCAGCTGGCTTTATAATACGAACTGAAAGTATTAAAATAGACTTGCGTAAATTGGTATGCCATAATAGATCACTACTAGGTATAAAATATTCGGTTCCACCCGAACTTAGACTTTCTTACTTGTTTTTCTTTTGATAATGTTACTAGGCCTTGTTTTCAAACCGGAGATATGAGAATAAAGACTTCACTTTATTAGTGGGTTGTTCATCAACATTGAAAATGGTCTGAATGGCTGATTTGAAACGTAGTGCCCTCCATATATATTTACGCCATTTGAGTTCGGTAACTTGACTTCTTTAAGAAATAAACTTTCTGAGAACCTTCTGATATTTTTTTTTAAAAGTTCCAACGAATACTTGATTTCGATCTCTTGATTTGAATCATATATATGTATGTTATTCCTCAATAGGCCAGCCTGGCACTAAATTCCGTTGGTTTGTTTTTCCAAATATTTTGTAAATTTTGTTTAGTTTCTCAGATTGAAATGATGAATAATTTATTTGAGGGCTCTAAAAGGGCTAACTATTCTTATACAAGATTTAAAAGCTGGCTGGGCTCGTAAGTTAGTGACCACGTGCGACAGAATTCGAGGAAACTTTACACCATCAAAGCCCAAGACAACTCTTAGTTTCATTCATACGCTTAATTTTAGTTTTAGAATATTTCAAACCAAGCTCAAATCAACTCTTCTCTTTTCTATTTTAATCTCTTTCTAGCTGTACGTTATGGTCGCGTACCGAAACGTTCACGTGAGCTAAATGGCACACCCTCATCCACAGATGATCCGAATGTCATTGTGCGTGTGAATACACCAAATACGCCGAAAACACCACAAATGTGTTCAGTCGCCTCGTCACCCTCCGAATTGGGCTGCACAAGCCAAAATAGTGTTGCCAATACAGCAAATACACCTGGATCTGGAAATGTTGGTATGGGTGTTGGAGTTAATATGAGCGTTAGTGTTGGTTCTGCTGGTACCGGCGGTATGATGGGGCAATGTGGTAATGTTAGTGTTAACGGTATGAATGTTGTTGGTAATGGCAATATGAATGGTAATGTAGGCATGACAAATGTTGATAATAATGGTTGTGGTGTTGTGGTCGATATGCAAGGTCCAGCTGCCGAATTAACAGTTTACGATGTGATTATGTGCGTTTCACAAGCGCATCGAATGCACTGTTCATATACGGAAGAACAAACAAGAGAACTAATGCGACGACCAATGGCGGTGCCGCAAAATGGAGTAAGTATAAAGATGCTTAAATATGTCAATAAATCAGGTTATGTATTTAAGTATGTACAGTTTTTTTTGCATTTCATAAGAAACCCCCTGCCCTAGATATAGCATATCCTACTTAATCAAAATCCCTAATTTATACTTTTATCAATGTAAATACTCGTAACACCTATTCCATGCTATCGGTCTGCCTGTCTGAGGCATAAATCATCGTCGTCATTACGATGATGCGTTGCCATGCGTTTCAACAATTGACCTCAAAAATTTCTAAACATAAACCAACCACCACCACCATTTGTAATCCGTGTATGTGTGTTTGCTTCCCGTTCGTTGACCTAATTTTTCCAAATTATGCACAAATTCTCATATTTACATATATATTATATTTTTGTGTTCACGTACACTAGAACGTATCGAAAAAGAGAATCAAAAAGGTCTCCGAACACGCCTAATATGATGCCATTAATGAGTATGATCTATGATCTAGGCATGTAAATAGGCATAGTCTAAGTGCTACTTTGGACTGAGTAAGTATTCATTTTAGACAAATACACCAAGACAATAAGGCCCATAAGGTAGTTCTATAGACCTAGCTTGCAGAAAAAGAGTAGGACTCTATTAAATGTCAAAAGTTGGAACGAAGGGTGACGCAAAAATTTTTTTTTTCGATACGCTCTAATGTACACATCTCTCTACATATTAGCACATTTAACTTATGTTTCTTTTTTTCCTACTTTAGATTGCCACATCAGTATCGGAGAATATGGAATTTCAGAAAATTTGGCTGTGGCAACAGTATGCGGCGCGTGTTACGCCTGGTGTTCAACGTATTGTTGAATTTGCGAAACGTGTTCCAGACTTTTGTGATTTTACACAAGACGATCAGCTGATACTCATCAAATTGGGTTTCTTTGAGGTGTGGCTCAGCCATGTGGCACGTATGATAAATGATGCAACGCTGACATTTGATGATGGCACTTATCTGACACGACAACAACTCGAAATTCTCTATGATGTAAGTAAATCTTATAACTTTAAACGAGTTATTCTTGTATATTTGTATATCCACTACTATCTCAGGAAGACTTAACCAATTTGGATGAAATTTGGTATATAGGTAGTATCCTTTGTTTTAAGATTTTCTACTTTGGTTTTGCCACTTGTAGTGGTTCACAGGGTTGCCACCTATATCAATTTTTGTTAAATATTAATCAATATATGGGAATATGGGTATCAAATGAAAGGTATTTTAGGGCGTATACCAACCAAAGTATTTTCGAGTAGGGCTGCCACCTAGAGTTGCCACCTGACCGCATTTTATTTATTCCTTCAGATATCGACCACTATCTCGGGAATGGCTAAACCGATTTCGATGAAATTTTGTAGATGGATAGTATGCTTCCTTCTAAGATTTTCTACTTGGATGTTGCCACTAAAAGAAGCTTAGAGGGTTGCCACCTTTCCGATTTTTTTTAAATATTAAGCAATATATGGCAATATGGGTATCAAACGGAAGGTATTTGAGGCCGTATACAATCCAGAATATTTTTAAGTAGGATTGCCACCTAGGTTGCCAGCTGACTGCATTTTAATTATTCCTTCTTATATCGACCACTATCTCGGGAACGGTTTAACCGATTTGGATGAAATTTGGAGTGCGCATGTGGACATAATTTCGTGGCATCTCGAGGTACTTGAATAAATATAACATAACATGGCAGTTCGAAAAATACTGAGCAAGGCTCGGTCAACCAGGTACTGAATTATTAGACGACATTCAAGAGTTTTGTTCGGCTTCAACCAAATTCGCCTTGGCGTCGGTTTTACTTGACAAAAACTTCCCTCGAGAGAATAACTTTTTTATGTCAAATTTAGGAAAGTTATCGCCTCGGTCACCTCTAGAGGAAACCCTGCCGCACTTCTGTGTAAGCATTTCCTGTAATATCGACTTTCAAACTTTTGAGGACTTAATTTTAAAGAAACGGGGAGGTAACAGACTATCCAAATTAATAGCACCAACCTTCTGCGTTCAAATATTTACTAAAATCGAAAATCGTTAGACTTGAGATGTTATCTGATTATTGCTCCTATTGGAGGTATTTCAAATCCATTGGTAAAAGTTAAATATCAGAATTTCTGAGCGGTGGAACATCTTTCCACTCTTTATAATTTCTTAACTAACGGTAATTCCTCAAAATTCTCAATGTTCCAGTGTATTTTCCTTCAAAAAAGGGCTTACGTCATTCCAAATTTATCCTCCTTAGATAAATTTACACTAAACGAGATTGTTTTCAGACCAGGCATTTGGGTGGGTCGATGTATATGGACGAAAGTTAACCGATATCGCGCCATCGATTTTTCGATAGGTTTTGGGCTCAGGAAAAAAAGTTCCACTACGCATACCAAAAAAAATAATTTTTAGCGCATAACTTGAAGTGGGACAGGAAATATGAGACAAATTCGTTTGCATGTATGCTTAAAAAGCCCTTTAAAAAAATGGCGAAAGGGTCAATTTTATGACCAAAACACTCCCAAAACCCAAAAAATTATTTTTTTTTTTTTTTTTTTCAAAAAACTGTTATCGCTAACGTTTTTAGCGGACATTTTTGGGTCGGACAGGGTATACATGAAAATTTTAAAATCAAGTGAAAATTTTTTTAGTAAGTCATGAAAGAAACCTTAAAAATCAAAATCGAAAAAAGTAAAAAAAATTAAATTTCGCAGGCTCGAAAATTATTTTTTTGGGTATGCGTAGTGGAACTTTTTTTTCCTGAGCCCTAAACCTATCGAAAAATCGATGGCGCAATATCGGTTAATAAATCGACCCAGTCTACCAGGCATACCTAATGTTACTACAACAACAAAGCTGAATAAATTGGTAGTCGTAATAGCGTTGAGGATTTTAGTCGCTTCTTCCCTCAAAAGTTATGAAACTCGATTAAACCCATGTTGCAGCCCAACCTTGTAAGTATGTATAATGTTTCTAAGTGAATGAAAGAGATTTTAGGGAGTCCGAAGTAAATGGAAACCATCTCTTCAATTAAAGAAATACTTCATATTAGGGGGCTGTTATTTCAAACATGTCTTTTATTTACTAATCAGACTCAAGAGACGCTGTTCTGCACGAACAACAGAGTTTCCCACTTTTAAAAAATGTACCTTTTCCCCTCTTTATCCCTTTGTCTACTTCTTTTCTCTATCGCCCACATCTTTCTCTTCTTGCTTCTATTCGTCATTTTCCTCTCCCATTACGCTTCTTCTTCAGAGCCCGTTCCTTTTAACATCTGCATCTTCTCTTTGCTCTTCCACTTTTTCTTCTTCTGCCTCTTGGGTACCAAGTACAAATAATTTCGGTTCCTATTAACCGGTTGAGGACTTTCGACGTCTATAAAGAACACAAACATACATTGAGTTCTTTTTTCATAACCTAAATATATTTTTTATATTTTACTTTCAGAACGATTTCGTCATATCGCTAGTAAATTTCGCCAACACACTCAACAGTTATGGTTTAAGTGATACCGAAATTGGGCTCTTCTCCGCCATGGTATTACTCGCCTCCGATCGTTCGGGCTTAGCCGAGCCGAAAATAATATCACGATCACGTGAACGCGTCGCCGAAGCGTTACGCGTACAATTGGTACGTTCACGTAACGGTTCAACACAAGCGCTACAACTGATGCCGGCATTGGAGGCTAAAATACCCGAATTGCGTTCGCTGGGCGCTAAACATTTCTCACATCTAGACTGGTTGCGAATGAATTGGACTAAACTGCGATTGCCACCATTGTTTGCTGAAATTTTCGATATACCGAAAACGGAAGATGATCTGTGAGCGGAAAATCGCATGCGAGGATAAATGTAAAGCCGGCGAGTGTGAATAAACATTATGAGGGCGGGGAAACAATGCCGCAAAAGACGTTATGAGAGATACTAGAAAGAGAGAGAGAGAGAGAGTATAGCATACTTAGCGGGTATAAGCTTTTGTGAGAGAACTGAGAAAAATTCGCGAAACTTGACTAGGCACACTTATACACACTTAGCAAAAGAGATTTATTGAAACTAATAAAAACAAAAACTCTAAACAAATAAATACTATATAGTACGTATATACGTTTTCTATAATTAAAATAAATAGTTTTTAAGATAAAATCTTATTTAATTTATATAGAAAAAATTTGGAAAATTTTTAAATCAAACAAAAATTTACAAAAAATTGTTTTAGAATACATAATTTTGAAGTGATTATTAGCATGATAGCTAAAGCTGAGATTTTCCTACTACTACTTGAAAAAAAATTGTGTATGTATAAATTCTAACCAAAAAAAAAGATTGTTGAGTTTAAAAACAAAAAAAAAAAAGATATTTAAAAATCAAAACCATTATTATTTGAGTTAAGCGGATAAGAAATCAATTTTAAATATATTAAAATATTTTAATAAAATATAAATAAAACAAATACTGATATATAGACATCAAGTGATCATGCCGCAGAAAAATGTAACATTGCAATATCAGAAGAAACAAAAACAAACAAAAATTGAATAAAAACTAAAAATAAAATAAATTAAGACAAAAAGTTTATAGAAGACAAGTAAGGACTGGAGTCTCTTCGGCTGTGCCGAAACCCATATGCCTTTCATGAATATTCTGGTGAAATGATTGATTAATAAGTATGTAAAGTGGAGTAAATAGCTGGAAAATCGGTTGTGTAGGTTCTGTATTATAGAAACAACCTATATAAATGGTAAGGTAGCAAAAATATCACTGGTCGTTCTTGCAGTCCAACCTCATATAAACACACATCCTGTTGATTCATGCAAGTTGCGTGGTGTGAACGGGTAGTGCAACGGTTGGATGTAATTAGTTTATAGGTAGCCAACGAATCAACATCTTGATTTCAAAGACGACTAACAGCTCTTAACCTAAATTAATCCAAAGTAATCCAATTTCCAATTTTAAGCTGAAGTTACTGGTGCGCTTGTCGTATCGCTGTATTCGTATTCTTAACATACGAGAAAAGCCAACATGCAATTGGTCGGTAGGGTTACTTAACGAATAAGGAATTACGATACAGCACCAATAATCGACTGCATTGTTTCTCATAAAGTTGGTCGAATCAGCTGTTTTATAAGGTTACCGATAACGCACCAATAACTTGAGCTTTATAGTCCAATTACCTACCGACGCACGTACGTAGTACGTGTCAGCTGACACGACCTGTCTTATGAGAGTGCCATGTAAACGAACACTACCGACGTTCAATTTTTCCGTATACGTAGAACGTTCCGTAGAAATCAAAGGAATTTTGATTTTTTCCGTAAGAACGTGTCAGCTGATTGCTCTCTCATATGACAGTGTTGCCTATTCATACGTGTGTATGCTGGTTATGGATAATTTACAGTTGCTTTACAAAAATACCTCAAAATACCTTTTAAATTTTCGTAATAATGTTGAAATAACCTGAAATTACGATATTAAGTTGTTGCTTTTAAATAAATTGACTAGCTATAATTATTTAATATGCATTTCGGACACTCATAAAATGAAAAATAATTGTTTCAAAAGTACACGTTTGCGTTAGCATGCATGAAAACTGATCAATGGCAACATTGTATTGAATGTAACAACAGAAATGGCTGATTTCTCCGTTGACGGCACGGGCATAAGATTCCCTCAAACGTACGTACGTACGGGATACGTAAACGTACGTTACACACGTCGATGGGTAATGGGACTGTTAGTTTTGCGTGACATATAGATCTGACTTTTACACTCAGCTGGAACGTCGTTTATATACATGTATGAGAGCTACACACGCACGCAAATTTATTTCGGCTATAACCAAAAAGGTATTTTATGTTCGTGCGTTAAAAAAACGCAGGTTGACTTTGTTAAGTTGAGCTGTTACTCGCCAGGATTGTAAACGAGTCATATTCAACTAGTACTTGACTTAAGGCGTAGTTATTCTGAATTTGCTTACATACCTTAATGAAGCGGTGGTTATAACATTACTTTACGCAAACTTAATGTTGGTATGCATCTTACAACTACTCTATGATAGCTTATTTGGTGGTAATATGCTTGGTACACTATCTTGGTAATTTTTTCGGCAAATCTGGCGTGGTCAAAAACTCACCAAATTCTTTAAAGTACTAGCAATTTCTGCCTCTAAGAAAATATTATACTCATAATATGAATAACTTGTGTTGAAGCTATCGCACCTAATTTTCTTATACCTCCTACTATTTCTCAGAAATTTATTCATGCCATATCTATACTATGTATATAAAATTAAAATCCAAAATTTTGTAATAGCATTATTGTTTTGCCAATAGGCCGATTTCTTTAATTAATTTTAAAATTACATATTTTGCATTTTAAAATTGTTAACCGGGGTTGGGTGTTTTCGAAAAGGCAGCCAGAAAAGGCTGATTTTCCGCTCAGGTATCGAATTTTGCTGTAGTGGTCTGATGCTGTTGGTCCGACAAAAGACTTATAGATGAGCATGGCTAAATCAACTCGTTTTTCTGAGCTTGTTTTTCAGATCATATCACCGCAGTTGTTCACGGATGCATCACTTTTTCATCAGACCAAAGTTAATAAATAATTTTCGTATTCATGAAAGGTATTAAATGGGCATAAATCGTTAGAAAACATAATTTCATACATACATAGCAATCATAAAGATCACAATTAATACAATCTAGGCGATCAAAAAGTTATACTAGTAAAATTAAAAAAAAAAAAACATCCTTAAAGTATGCAACTCAAAAAATTATACATCCATTAAATAACGCCACGCTCTCAATCAACCAAATGTATGCGCTCTGAGAGTAAAATTCAAAACATTTAAGAGCAAAATAAAAATACACTGAAAAAAAACACTTTAACGAAAGTTATGCAATATTTTTCTTTTTAATCAGCTTAGAACTTAGTAGTTATATACATAATTAAGCTTAAAGTAGCAATATAAATGTATGAAATAACGTATTCATGTGAATAAGGCTACATTGATAGGCTTAAAAAAAATAATATGTATACAAAATGAAAGTTTCAAATTTGTTATTTGCTACTTACAAAGCTTTTATAAGTAAGAAAAAACATTTTTTTTACCGAACAGTTACTAACAAATCTTTTTTTTTTTCATAAAAAAACATTGGAAATCGTTTTCTAAAGTGGCTGAAAACAGTAATACCGATAACGTAGTACGTAGGAAAAAAAATTTAACTTATTCCATTAACTCGTATAAATCTCAATTGTTAAAAATGTTACACTTAAAAAAATTACAAGTAAATAAATGAGCATAACCAAGCGATGCATGACATACTTACATACATATGGCAAATACTATTATATTAACCGTCTCCATTTTTAGCAAGAAAAAACTCAAACGTAGCAAACAGAAACAAATCTAAAACTATTGTAAATAAATGCACGAATAAATAGAATACACGCATATATACAAAAAAAAAATGCAAAAATTAAATAAACTACATTTTCTCTCCAATACGAAATTCTCTCCGTACACTGTAAATCAAATGCTTACGAAAATATCAAATAAAATTTCAACAATTTGAATTTTTTAACTCTTTTTGCAATCAATTGCTTGAGCAACTTGAAAAAATGTTTTGCCTTTAAATCGGGATGCAGTGCTTATAACGACAATTTCGATAAAATCAGCTTAAAGCTTAAACTATGTTCATAGTATAGCATAAATTACTTAGTTTCGGAAAAATTTAGCAAGTACAATATGCTACACGTAAATGCAATCATATTAGATGTATTTTGTAATTAATAATGTAATGCTAATTTACAGCATTAAAGAAGTAGCCGGCAACCAAATTTTTATTAAGCCCGAAATTACTTAAGTCTTAGCTTACGTTTTTTTTTAATTAACATTAAATCGATTTATTCTGGTCGATATTTCGTTTAAAAAAATCTATAACATTTACCATCATAAGTCAATTTTCTTTTTCTTCTATCTAAGCATATTAATATCACTGAACAGCTGCCAAAAAAATGCAAGAGGGTTGAAGAGTGTTTACACTGTATAACAATTTCACACCTTTTTTAAAAGTTTCATAAGTTCGAAAAGTTGTTCGACCGTGGTTTACTTTTATATTTCTATACTTGAGATTTTTATTTCAAATATTTCGAGCATATCTCTGCTTCAGGAATAGGCGTTTTCAAACATTTGAGTGACGAGTGACAAAAAAATAACAAATAAAAATTTATTTTTTATTCAAACAAAATTTGAGTGATGAGTGAAATATTATTGGTTATTCAAAAAAATTTTAATAAAAAAAAATTTCAATTTTTATTCAAGCTTTTGAAAATGAAAAATAACACATCGAGATACAACAAAATTATACCCATATGTGCATATAGACATCATTTGTATTTATAAATATTTTTTGGGTTATTTCTGTAAAAATTGAAATTCACAGAGTTGATTTGATGCAAGTTCGGAACCATTGCTGAACAAAATAAGACTTTTGGCAGGATTACTTCTATGTTTTCGCTATAGTTTTAGAAACCAATTTGTGACTTTTTCAGGGTAATTTCGGAACATATGCTGCATTGTGTTGTGGGCTTTAGCGGGTCATTTCGGTGTTGTTTTCAGGACTTTTTTTTGGAGTAATTTCTCTGAAAAAGTCCCACAAAGATCCCTAAAATAATTTAAATATGCACCCAAAAAAGTCTTAATATAATCCATCAATCAATTACGAAATGGTGCCGACACAATTTTAAAACTTTCCCGAGATCACCCTGAAAACCACCAAATAGTCCCTAAGTAGCCTTATTTTGTGCAGCACTGATCCCGAAATTCAAGCAAATAAACTCAGTGCATCTTAATTTATACAGAAATAACCAAACAAATCTTTACAAACACGCATTATGTCTATATGCACAATACGGGTATAATTTTGCTGTATCTCGAAGTGTTATTTTTCATTTTCAAAAGCTTGAATAAAAATTGAAATTTTTTGAATAACCAATAATATTTCACTAACTCAAATTTTTTTGAATAACAAATAAAATTTTATTTTTTATTTTAAAAGTTTTTTATTCAAAGTGACCCAACCCTGCCCTGATTAACGTTTCAAAACTTAAAAGTTAGTCATTTCGTATTTTATCGACTTTAATCGATTAATTTTTTTATGCGTCTATGTAATTTTTACTAAACTTATTTTTTTATAATTTCGCTTTCTCGGTTTTCATAAACTTTTTTTATTTGCTATCGAAAATTTTCGTTTTTTGAGGTGGATTTTATTGCGATACTCTTCGACAATCTTTAAGTAATTTTTATCGCTTGGTAAAGCAATCCCAAATACGAAAGAATTTTGGCCTGTGCCAAACGGTAACAAAGTGCCTAGGAATGAAAATTTTTGACAGTTATGAGGTGTATATAATGTCATTATCTAGCTAATTGCTATTATAGTAAAAAGATTTCTCACCATAGTATATACTTTGTTGTCTTTTGAACCAAAGCGGTATTTTCTTGTTTTAAGTTGTCAGAGTAATTAAAATTAATCGGCCTGACACAATCATAACTTGATTGAGTTATCGACCAAAAATAAAACTATTTTTTAATTAAGAGCCTAAATCCCTATATTATATTATTGGCAAGCAATTTTTCGTTAATTTCTTGAGAAATGTATTTCGATCAAAAAGAAATTGAAAAGCAACAGAAATTGCAGAGACTCGTTGCTTAACCAATATAAATACAAAATTATCCATTAATGTAATCGTTTTTATAAATGATGTCAAAAGCATGGCGGAACAAGTAAGGTGGAGGCATTGCCACATACATACATCCATACATAAACTTTGCATGTATTTTGTTTTTGTAATTTGTGAGTTTAATGTCAAAATAGCACTGAGAAATAAGTGTACTGTCAAAATTCGAAAAAAAAGTAAGTCAGTTGGTCTAAAAACACGACCTGTATTATTGGATCATGGCCAAAAGTAAATAAACGATAATTAATGACAATTTCCATGAAAAAAGTAACACATGCTAATTTTTATAAAGGAAAATTAAACGGCAACTGCAAAGTTGTCCAAGAATAAGTCGGTAAAAAAATGTAAGATAAATTTTTCTTAGAACACCGTACTGTCTAACATAAAAACAAATTTAAAAAATTCACCTCAATATGCTGCAATCTGGACATAAGTACACACACAATACAAATACTTACAACAAGCTATGCCAATAAATTTGAATTTCCAATATTTTATACATACTTAAAAACACTGGAAGGCCAGTTAATACTATAATAACCCAGTTATAAAGTAAATTAAACACTTTTAATAATTTAAGAAAAACATTTGACAAATCCTACCATACCGTATATGACTGTCATCATTATTCACCACACGCATTAAATATTTATTTCATTAAGTTTCATCCCAAAAAACCCAGAAGCATTGAAAAGGTGTTGTTTTAGAACACAATTTCGAAATCTAATGTAAAATCTGAAGGTTTCACCTCAACTCAATCATTAAGTATGGTCACAGTTAGCTTCACATGTTAAGCACATTTATCTTTGTTCCCTAACTACGTTTTAAATTGTGTGAAAAATTAAGAATACAGACACGATGCAAAATTTGCAGGCAATTTTCAAACTAGCATGGTTTAAAACCTCGTTTGAACCTACAGCACCGTTTCCACTAACGCTTTATTGAGTTGTAGCCTTCGAAATCTTCTTCCAAAATAATTATATATATGCGAAAATGCGTTGACTTTCATATAAAACTTAGCCTTAATGCATGTATTGTAAATATACCATAATGTTTTCACATAAAATACATTATATATATAAATAAATAAATAAATATGTGTTTTAAATCGCTCATGATTCAGCCAACATGCATACAACCATAAACATATTTTAACATTTTATAAATAATTATAATAAAAACTCACTACGTAAACGTCATCTAAAGTATATATATATATACATATATCCATGTCACTTTCGTCCCTTTCATATATATACATATTTTTTAAATTTCTTGTTTTGTTTTTTTTTTAATATTTTATAAATACTTAGCATATTAATGAACTTATTTTTTAGCTGACTTTATATTAAGGCCTGATTATGTATATTTAAGTGGCAATCATCACAGCAACAACACTGCGCATTAATTAATATTATTTTGTTTGTATTAAATACTTTTTTTATAATATAATTACGTGAATACATAAAAAAACTGCATCAAATGTATTTTTTATTTTTTAGAATTTTAGTGTTAAAACGAAAAATCGAACAAATCAATGAACTACAAATCATTTTTATTGTTTAATTACATATGTATGTAGATATAAATTTTTTTTCTAAATAAAATTTCAACTTTTATTACATAAAACAAGAAAACTAACTGCTTGGTTTATTCTTACTTAGTATAACCTGCATCAAGACCCTCTGGTTTAAAAACCCCAATTTTCATTAAAAAAAAAATTTAATAAAGAAATAATTTAAGAGATTTGAATCTAAATGTGTATTAATTTCTATATATTTGCTAATTCAGACAAATATCCATTAAATTTTTGTTGGAACGATTTTCTGTCATCCCTTATCAAGTTTGGTTTTGTGAAAAACCGGTTTCGGCGTTCTGCCATTTTCAATGCCGAGTTTCGTAGAGAACGAAACTTGACAAGGGATGACGGAAAATCGTTCCAACAAAAATCAGCTTACTACCCTGTCGGAAGATCAACACAACAAAATAAATCCATTAAATATAAATTTGAAGCTGAGCTGAAGTTGCACTAAAAAAATCTTAGACCTGATGAGGGTGAAACTCCACTTAAAATTACCGTTGGAAGGACATGTTTACAAAAATAAAAATTTGAACAATAATGAAAATGGAGCTCCACTCAAAAAACAAAGGTTTGTGGTAGTGAAAATGGAACTTCACCAGGTGTAAGTCTTGAGTGTCTAAGTACTAGTAATAAAGTCAGTTGTGTTTCTTTTTTGATTTTTAAAACATAAACAACAATACCGTTAAAAAGATTATTAAAGGCTACAAACAAACAAAATACTCTCCGAAATTCTAATCTCAGAACATTTAATATATGTACATATGTATTGCAAACTCGGATTCGTATTTTCGAAAATTCTAGTGAAGGTACTAACTTGCTATCGTCTACCGTACCCCGCATCAACACAAGAAATTGGAGCTTATCAATGCGTCACCATACCAGGTAACGAATTGGGCCGCCTAACAAAGCACGTCGATAATTTCTTCTTTTTGTCCACTGTCGCCAATTGGAAATATCTAGCTTTGTCTTAACTTCAGAGCGCTATTAACTCCAAACAAGTTTTTAGTAGATTGCAGACGGCTGGATTCATATGTATATACCCGACGTAGGCATACCGGTCGTAAGAGGCGGCTACAACACACAAAGTTAATAACGTGTAACTCGACAGTTGATTTACGGATATGATGCCTCTCATTACCCATCTTGACATGGCATGACCTAGAAGGTTGCACTGGTCATAACTAAATCGCTCCCTCGACAGTCGGGTATATACCGCAAGGGAGTACCGGAAAGTACCGGGTTAATATCCGACAAAGGAATGTCACTTTCGACAACACTCCCCAAAACCTTCGCGGAGTGTTTTTGTCGCTGCTCAAACAAACAAGCAAACATTATGTATATGACCAACACTCCCCCAAAATCTAAGCCGCCAAAGCAACAACAACGTGTTATCAATACAATTCTTAGCACAAGTCTGAGTCAGAATAACGATTCAAACGATGGTAAATCTTATTTTTAATTAATTTCCCCCTTATTTTACAATTGAGTTAAGAAGAATTTGCGTGGTTGTAAACAATACACTTATCATTTAATAATATTTGTGTTCGTGAGCACAATCTACAAAAGTAAATAGTGTTCTTGACTATTAAAAATATGAACCAATACCATATTCATCCATATGTGCAAATATGTATTTGCATAGGTGCTCGCATATGTATATATGCATATATGATTTCGTTTAGTTGATATATAGTAAGTACATACATATATGCAAGTGGATAAGTTCACATTGTCAACAATATTACTGCATAACTTAAGTAATACACTTCAAATTGATTTATATTTATCGGACAGAAAAACAAATTTGGGTGCATATAAAGAACATTTTATTCTTTTTTCCAAAGCAATGTCATAATAATTTTACAACAATGACATAAATTTACATTTGAACATAACTAATAACATGTTTTTGAATAGTTTTTTCTACCATTTTTGTTTATTTTTTGAAACAGATTTTTTTTCAAATACTTAAAACTTATACATTTAGTATTAGCCTAACCTTGCTTTCCAAACAGACGAATTTGCTATGTAAATGCTATCAAATTTAATCATCGCGAGGTAATGGATAGAATTGTGTCAATTGCTTAGCCACTGCTTGTGCCAGCTCTTCGGTAGATGCAGCCAAAATGCGTCGTGAATTTATATCGAATTTATCTCCTGTAGGATCTATGACAACACCGCTTGCTTCCAACACTAACAACTCACCAGCACAAACATCCCAAGAATGTACACCATATTCGAAATTCACATCTGCTGCACCGAGAGCAACCATTGCGAGATTTAGGGCTGCTGAGCCCAACATACGAATGCTGTAAATTGTACAAAGAAAATAAGCATTTGTATTAAAAAAAGCAACACATCTTTATACCTAAAAAAAAAAATACATATCTAAAAAATTTAGCGAGTTCTGGGCACACCCATTTCTTGTATGGCATCTGTTAAAGTTTTGTTCAAACTGTGGTTGGTGGTTCAACAGTTTAGTAGCAGCATTCAGTTCCGCCTAGCTGGAACATTCAGTCAGGTGCTGTAATCTAACTAAAGAGATCGTTTGAAGTTTTTTATGTCTTGAATTGGAATGGTTCACACGAAAGATAGTTCGTAAACTCAATAGCCTATATAAACGCGTGATTATGAACATCGTCTGGTTCTTTTTGTTGTTGTAATAATGCTTCGCCGTGCCTAGTCGTCACTCACCCTACATATGTTGTTGTTGTTGTTTGTAACGACAAAAACACTCCCCGAAGGTTTTGGGGAGTGTAGTCGAAAGTGAGTCCTTTGCCGGATATGAACCCGGTACGCTCCGGTACTCCCTTGCCGTACTGCCCGACTGTCGTGGTGGCGATTTGGTATGACCAGTTCAACCTTCTAGGTCATATCATCCCTCTTTCCGTAAGGAAGGAGAAGATGGGTAATGAGAGGTGAGAGGCATCATATCCATCGAGTTGGTGCATAGAAGTCGCCTCTTACGACCGGTACTTATCCAGACTGAACCCCAACATACCAAACACATGCCCTGCATGTGGTATGTCCCCTCATGATACCATACATCTCTTCTCCTGTTCAGTTGACCCACTCTTTAACACCTACATCACTCTGGTCCAACCCTGTGGAAACTGCGCGTTTCCTCGGACTTCCGTTAGAAGAGCCTGATGACAATTCAGAGTGATCGAGCCCATTGGGCAGGGCGAAGCACAACAACAACAACAACCGGTATGCCTACCTCGGGCATATTCTAAACCCCTAACAAACAGGGGTCACCCTACCTATCATTGTCAACAGCATCTTCTAACGGAATTCCCAGAAACCGGCAGATTTAAAAGGCATTCTCTTTCAACTCATATTCTTACTGGATTCATCCCCGGCAAAGACCCCCTATTTCTGCCGCCATAATAACGAACCCTAGGTTTGGCGGCTACAGGCATAAAAATACAATACGTAAATAATCAAATATATATTCCTGAAACATACCCATGCACGCGTGGTACAAGTTTCTGGAAGTTATCGAACACGGCTTTTAGCTTTTCCATATCACGTTGTGTGCCGAATTCAGTTGTTATCAATGCCTTCCCCAAATCCTTTTGTCCGCTCACATAAATACGACGTCCATTAAGAAAAGCGCCCTGTCCACGACGAGCAGTAAAACGCTGCTGCAAGATGGGGTTGTAAATTACACCGATTTCTGTGACCTTTTTAACCTTCAAACCAATGGAAATGCATGAGTGGGGAAAGGCGTGTACAAAATTCATTGTACCATCGACTGGATCTATTATCCAAGTGGGCGCATCTGTAAGTTTATTCGGTGCACCGCCAGCAGCGCTTTCTTCTTCACCAATGAACCTGTGGAAAATCGATAAAAGGTAGAAGGCAAAGCAAACTATTAAAAAAAAAACGATAAAAATAGATTGAAAGCTGGTGCTTACTTGTGATCAGGAAAGGCTGCTAGCAAACCCTGTATCAACAATTGTTCCACCTCTTTATCTGTGGCAGTGACCAAATCAATATCATTTGATTTCTCCTCAAACTCCTGGCGTGTTTCATTGCGTATCGCTATTATCTTTGTGTGTTATATCAAATGTTGAAAGAAACGTAAGCGCATGCTGTGACATAATTCAAAAATTGCTGCTTCCAACTTACCGCTCCAGCTTTGTCCACCAGTTGTGATACAACTTCGTAACATTTATCCAAATCAACGAAATCACCCATATTTATTAGATTCCTATTGTTCCAAATTCTAGTGTGATGTATAAAATGATTTCGTGGACGAACAAAGTACTCCACCGCTTTAAAAATTATTGGTCGTGATGATATGCTTCTGAATAGCAAATAGGAATGGCGTAGCAAAGCCGTGTTGAAATGGATATTACTTGGCAGTGGAGATAGTAATGCGGTAGCTTTGTGTTTCTACGTAGTTTCACAGCGAGCCGCGAAAATTATCAGTCAAAAGTTAAAATTTCTTTAATTTAATTAAGTAATCGCCCACTATCAGTCAACGGATATTTCACTGCTCGGTACACTCGTGAATTATCGTAAATGTGATTATTGCAAAAAACGAATGGCGGAAGCATACACAAATGGAAATATTTCTCTATCGCCGGGTAAAATATATATTTCTATTCACAACAAAAAACCAAAATAATTATACAAAAACAAACACTTGTGAGAGCAGCCGCACTGCGTATGCAGGGTTGCCAGTATTTTTTTAAAAGATGTCGCCATATTTCCCCTTAAAAGTCGTCAAATTCTACTTACATGTCGCCAAATAATTCGCCAACAAAATTTTCATCAAAACAAAACCTATAAAACAAAATCAAAACAAAACCATGATCCAATAATTTATATGGTCGTCGTAAATGACATAGCGTCTTCTTCTTCCTCATCCACACCTTATGTCAAACTATCATATTTTGTTTTTTGTTTACATTCTTTGTTTACAGTTCTTGGAAAAGCTATTGAGTTCGCTTCGTGTTTTATTTTTAATAAAAATTCGCTGTGAATTGATATTTAACGAGTGCTTTGTGATAAAATTTTAAGGAAATGTGTGATTTATGTGTGTGTTATAAGTGAAAAGCTTAGAAAATAGGCGAATCTTTCGTATTGTTTTTTTTTTTTTGGGTTTTGGTTTGAATGGCCAAGGTTCCTAGGAACCACACAAAGCCAGGTTATATTCCAAATGGGTTGTTGTTTCCTCCAAGTATATTAAAATTATTGTATTTAATGTATTTCAATGTGTCTTGATGCAATTCCGCAGAATCAACATGAAAAATTTAATGGCATAGATTATACATCTATATTAGCCAGGTTATATTCGTTTTGTAGCACTTTTTGCTTGTCAAAAATCATTTAACAATATACGTC
This sequence comes from Merzomyia westermanni, assembly GCA_949987695.1. Classification (NCBI taxonomy): domain Eukaryota; kingdom Metazoa; phylum Arthropoda; class Insecta; order Diptera; family Tephritidae; genus Merzomyia; species Merzomyia westermanni. Next base: position 35,779,437 of record OX465291.1, on the reverse strand, counting down.
CGTATAATTATTATCCAAATAACTTCAGGTCTTTAAATTGGCTTTTACACACAAAGTTAAAAATTTAATGACATAGCTTCTCCATCTATATTAGCCAGGTTATATTCGTTTTGTAGCACTTTTCGCTTGTCAAAAATCATTTCACAATATACGTCTATATAATAATAATCCAAAACACTTCTATATATGCAAAGTTATGTTTAAACAAATTTAAATTGTCTTCCGCACACAATCAACATGAAACATTTAATGGCATAGATTTTACATCTGTATTAGCCAGGTTATATTCGTTTTATCATTATTCGTCTTTATTTGTGTTATTTATATATTATGCTCTTTTTTAAGAGTTAGATTCAATGGCAGACGTATCAGATACGTATCACAAGCCAGGTTATTGTCCAATTGTATTATTTTTTAATGCAAAAATTAGGTTATGTTAACAATTGTATTAAGATTTTGCATCTTCGTTTCGTAGCACTTTTTGAGATGTATTTTTCAAAGTATTTTAAATAATTCTTTGTTTGTGTTGAAACATTATTTAATTTTAAAACGACACCAAAAAAAAATTTGGTTATATATATTGCACGCGGTTATGGAAGCGATCACCCCATATAATTTGTTCCGTTTGAAGATTCCCGTTTTTGGTGAGATCCGTTATCTCAGATATGCAGTTTTATCATAATTTTTTTTTTTTTAAGTCGAAGTTTTATTAAAAAGATATAGGATTGAATTCTTATGTTGAGTTATTTAACTTGAGTAGTATAACGAAAATACTTTTGGGAGAAAGCAAAAAATATCCCTCAAGTCCAAAAATTACATCTCAACCAGAAGTAGAGTCTGTTTTTTATTTGGTTGAGATGCAGGGATATTTTCGCCGACTCTACGCGACGACGTCTAAAAGCGAAGTGCTTTCGTGTTGTTGGCCGATTGCGACGATCATATCAATTATTGGATCATGAACAAAACCTATAAAGCTTACCGATGAATTACCTCCCTCGAAGCTGCTCTGATGGCTAGTTAATCCATTCGGAACATTAGTCCCGTTAACTGCCAATAACTCATTCCACTGATTTTCAATTCTACTCAAAGCTTTTTCATCGCTCGTATTTAATGAAAATTTTTGGAGAAAAGGTCTGTACGTCGATTCTGTAACTATTTTAACGCCAGGTGTTAGCGTTAACTTCGCTTAACACCATTTTTAACGCTTTTCCCTATTCACTTACTTTTAACCACACAAAAAGTGTTAGCTAACACTGTCGCGAATTATTTTCGAGGTGTTAACAATAGCGTTAATATATTTGCAAGTGTTTTAGCGTTTGGAAAAAGAAAAAATAATTAGTTTTGAGTTTTTTGCATGTTATTTAGTGCAAAATACGGCGAAAAGAGAAGTATTGCCATATTTCATCACCATCAAGAGTCAGCTGTTTAGCGGCGTTAAAGGAGAGTTACAGAATCGCATTTTCGTTAAGAACAAACGCCAAAATTTGGGGATAAGCTTAACGCTCGGCGCGTGGTTAAAAGTTACACAATCGGGCTACTGAACTTTCTTTAAACTTTTCTAACTAATTTATCAATTTCTTTGCAAAGGGTTTTAACATATTCAAAAGCTTTCCTCTCGAGCAGAGTTTCATCACATATATTTCTCTTTATAATAAAGTATGCCAAAAGTTGCATTCTCAAGAAGAAAGTACGCTGAGTCATTGTCAACATTTTTCATAAAAGGTATTCCTGGTGTTGACAAAAGTGGGTTTCATAGTTAACATAGTCGCCAGAAAATTGGGCCAATACCCAACCTTAGTATGTATGCCTACGCCCAAATTAATTTTCTTATCATATGATACGAGTTATGATCCTGCGTAACTATTGATCTGCTTCAAACTCTCGTTTGCTCTCTACTTCATTTTCTCGTAAGATGTATTGGCAAGGTGTAGATAAAAGATAAAAACAGAGGTCAAATTATACGTAAAAATTTACTCAAGCTTCATAATTGTTGCATTCCAAACAGCTATCCAGATCAGTACCAGGATCAAGATCTCATGGGAACGATACAGATTAGTTGCATGGTAATTGTTTGTGTATACATATATGTGTGTTTATATATGTATGTCTGTGCTACCAAGCAAATAAGGGTTGGTCCAGATAAATATTGTGGCGATTATTCTCAAGCATGTACCATCCCTAACTCAATAACACTCCCAGCACTAGTTAAACACAGGTGAGATAACGATGGCTACGCTTATGCATGCAAGCGTGTAACTAGGAAGAGGAAGAGAGATGGCGCGAGTGTTTGCGAATACGATGCAAAGAGGAGATTCCAATAAATAACACCGACCCTTCCAGAACACGAAAAGCGAATAACCAAGAAAGTTCTCGGTGCGTAGGCAAGTACCCTGTTGGACTATATAAGGCGGTGACCAAGCAAGGCAGGTTGTTCAGTTTATTTTCAAGCGTTCAATAGTGAACTACTGTAAAGTTATCAAACTCTTAAAATTGTTTTGCGTTTATTACTAGTAAATAAAACTAGCTATTACTTACATTATTTGTGCGTGTGTTTATTCGACTTTATAGTGATCGAACCCAGGATTGATAATCAAGGAATAATCGAATTCGTCACAATTGGTGTCAGAAGCGGTATTGTTGAATAAATACCAGTGAATTTAAGGATAACAAGGACATGGCGAAGCTTAATGAATTAAAGATTCAGCAACTCAAAAATGAGTTGGAACAACGGGGACTGAACACTACAGGCAATAAATCAGAGTTACAGTCACGATTGCGAGAGGCTATGGAAGCAGAAGGAATCGACGTTGATGATCATGTTTTTCATCTTGTGGAGGAGGCACCAACAAAAATGGAAGAAAAAAAGGAGTCTCCGAATCCAGTAGCAACCGTCGACACAAACATGATATTGGCTGTATTGACTCAGATGTCATCTAGCATTTCAACACAGTTGGAAGAACAAAAGACACACATGGCATCTCAGCTGGAAGAACAAAAGACACACATGGCATCTCAGCTGGAAGAACAAAAGACACACATGGCGAGAATTGCATTGCAGCTGGAGGCACAGGAAGAACGAATGGCATCACAGCTAAGAATGCAGGACGCAAAAATAACTGAAGTGCAGGAGGTATTCAGAGAACGGCAGGACAAGATTGAGGCCGAAGTAGATGCTTTGAAGGGGCGTATCCAGGAGCTGCAACTGAACCGTCCATCTGCTTCAGCGAATACTCCCAAGGTAAAATCCCCGTCATTTGATGGTTCTGTTCCTTTCCAGGTATTTAAGCTACAGTTTGAGAAGACTGCAGCGGTGAATAATTGGGGCACTGAAGACAAAGTTGCTGCACTGTTCGTGGCATTGAAGGGTCCTGCAGCCGAAATCTTACAAACGATTCCCGACGGTGAACGCAATAATTATGAAGCATTGATGGGTGCAGTTGAGAGGCGCTATGGTAGCGAACATCGAAAACAGATATACCAAATAGAGCTACAGAATCGCTTCCAGAAACCCAATGAGACTTTGCAGGAATTTGCATCGGATATCGAGAGGTTGGCCCATCTAGCAAACGCAGACGCACCCGTAGAATACACAGAAAGGGTAAAAATCCAAAGCTTTATAAATGGAATACGTGACGTGGAGACGAAGCGAGCCACATATGCAAATCCCAAGAGATCATTTGCTGAGACGGTATCTCATGCTCTAACGCAGGAAACAGCCTCGCTATTAAGTAAGCCGGCGTACAAGGCTCAACGCGTGGAGGTAGAACGGCCAGACTGGGTAGACATAATTCTGGAAGCGTTGAACGGAGTACAGAAAAATAGTAATGGTGCCATTAAATGCTTTAAGTGCGGAAAACCAGGTCACATAGCACGTTATTGCGGCACTGGCTCCAGTAACCCCAGCAATTCAAGTGGACGAAAACGCAAAGCTGAAGGAGATGAGCAAACCTCCCAACCAAATCAGTCGTTAAACTAAATCGAGCCAGCCGAAAGGGGCGTGGACTGGCTCCCGCAACTGAATGCCCCATAATCTCTGTCTCACAGATCGGAAGGAAAGCTAGTAATGTTACTGTTGTTGCATATGTGGATGGAAAAGAGCACTTACTAACTGTGGATACAGGCGCATCGCATTCCATAATTCGATCTGATTTAGTCAACAAGGAGGTGAGACCATTGCATGGAGCAAAGTTACGTACGGCCACTGGTGAGGACACCCATGTCCTAGGAGAAGTAACATGTGAAATCGCAATTGGGAACGTGGCCGTTTTACACAATTTTATAGTAGCAGATATTGTTGACGAAATCATAGTTGGTGTGGACTTCTTAAGCGAGCAAGGCATCAAGATCGACATGCAAAACAGGATTATGAATTACCAGAACATGGATGTGCCATTAAATTTTGGTTACGAAAACAAATACGTTAGTAAGCGAGTGCTTGTGGAGGAGAGCCAACAAATTCCACCGAAGTCGGAAGCAATCATATGGGCAAAGATTGATGGAGATTATGGGACAAACAAGTTGTGGGTTGTTGAGGCAGCAAACAAATCAAGGACGAACATATTAGTAGGAAAAACCCTGGCTATGACAAAACAAGATGGACGTGTACCGGTAAGAGTACTTAATGAGTTCAAATCGCCGATTAAACTTTCCAAAGGAGCAATATTGGGACAATGCCAAGAGGTCGAGGTAGTTATCAATTGTGAACAGCTTCAGGAAAATGATTCCACCATCAAGATTAATCTTTCAGATGATATCACGTCGTGGACGGCAGGCCTCGAAAAAGATCATCAGAAAAAGGCAAAGGAACTTCTATCAAAGTACTCGAGCATATTTGACAAGGATGGTTCCAAACCAGGTCGAACCAAAGTTGTGAAGCATCAAATTGATACTGGTGATGCAAGACCAATCCGCCAAGCTCCTCGTAGTATTCCATTGGCCAAACGCCAAGTAGTAAGAGAAATTATACAGGAAATGAGTGACAGCGGCGTGATTGAACCATCAGCTAGTCCATGGAGCTCCCCGGTAGTACTAGTGAAAAAGAAAGATGGAAAAATGAGGTTCTGTGTGGATTACCGGAAATTGAACGACGTAACGAAGAAGGACAGTTATCCATTGCCAAGAATCGACGATACTCTGGACTCGTTATCTGGCACGAAATGGTTTTCCACACTGGACTTGAAAAGCGGCTACTGGCAAGTGGAGGTAAAGGATGAAGATAAAGAGAAGACGGCTTTCAGCGTTGGAGAAGGGCTTTGGCAGTTTACGGTAATGCCCTTCGGGCTATGCAATGCTCCAGCTACTTTTGAGAGACTCATGGACCAAATACTAAAAGGATTGCACTGGCAAACATGTTTGGTGTACCTCGACGACATCATCGTGCTGGGAAAAAGCTTTGAGGAACACCTAAAGAACTTGGAGGAAGTTTTCCAAAGAATAGCTGGTGCTGGTCTGAAACTAAGTCCCAAGAAGTGTTCCTTGTTTAAAAAGGAAGTCAGTTATTTGGGTCACAAAGTAACTACGGAGGGAATCTGCACTGCTAAGGAAAAGATCGAAGCCGTAAAGGATTGGCCCAGACCGAGAAATTTGCATGAGTTACGGAGCTTCCTTGGGCTGTGCACGTATTATCGCCGATTTGTACCGAATTTTTCCAGCGTAGCTAGTAGTCTCCACGACCTTACAAGGAAGAATATGAGTTTTGAATGGAAGAAGGAACAGGAGGTGGCTTTTCAAACATTGAAGGAACGACTATGCACTGCCCCGATGTTAGCATATCCAATTCCAGGTTCAAAGTTTATTCTGGATACAGATGCGAGTGGTTATGCTATAGGAGGTGTTTTGTCTCAGATTGTTGATGGACAGGAGAGGGTAGTTGCATACTATAGCCGAACAATTGGGAAGCCTGAAAGGAACTATTGTGTAACCCGGAGAGAATTGTTGGCATTGGTAGAGTGCGTTAAGCATTTCCATAAGTATCTCTATGGGCAGCGATTCCACGTCAGGACAGACCACGCAGCGTTGAAATGGCTCTTACAGTTCCGTAATCCGGAAGGTCAATTGGCACGGTGGATAGAGCGACTGCAAAGTTATGACTTTTCCATAGAGCATCGCAAAGGTAGCACCCACGGAAATGCTGATGCAATGTCACGAAGACCATGTAACTTGGAATGCAAGCATTGTTCCAAAGCTGAGGCCAAGGAAGACATTATAGATGTGCGGCTCATGACTATAACATCTTCGGACGAATGGGAAATGGATCAATTAAGGAGGTTTCAGCACGAAGATTCAGATCTTACTCGTGTAATGCAAGGAATCGAACAAAACGAGCGACCATCAAGAGAGGAGATGTCAGCAGAAAGTCCTGTTGCCAAGTCATATTGGGCACAGTGGAATAGTTTGCAATTAGAATCCGGTTGTTTGCATCGAATATGGGAGAGTGAGGATGGTCAATGTGTTCGAAAGCTGATAGTCGTCCCAAGGAAGAAAATCCCTGATGTACTCAATCAATTACATAACGGTCCAAGCGGAGGTCATCTTGGAGTCACCAAGACCTTGGAGAAAGTCAAGCAAAGATTCTATTGGGTTGGTTGCCGTCAATCGGTCGCGGAGTGGATTGCCAACTGTGAAGTATGCATCAAAGCTAAAGGACCGAAATCAAGGAGCCATGGCCAAATGAAACAGTATAACTCAGGTGCGCCATTTGAGAGGATAGCTATTGATGTAGCTGGTCCGTTTCCTACTAGCAAACTCGGAAACAAATATGTACTGGTGGTTATGGACTATTTCAGCAAATGGCCAGAAGTGTACCCTATTCCAAATCAAGAGGCAGAAACAATAGCAGAGGTGTTTACTAACAATTGGGTAGCTCGTTTTGGTGCACCGATGGAGATACATTCTGACCAAGGCAGAAATTTCGAATCAGCTGTGTTCCAGGAAATGTGCAAGACATTGAGCATTCGGAAAACTCGAACAACTGCACTACATCCTCAATCAGATGGCATGGTGGAACGATTCAATAGAACCTTGGAAGAGCACCTGAGGAAAGTAGTGGATAAGTTCCAGAAGGATTGGGATACTCACATCTCCTTATTCCTAATGGCATATCGCTCTGCAGTCCATGAAACAACTGGTCAGACTCCTGCAAAGGTAGTTTTCGGGAATGATCTTCGATTGCCAGCTGACTTAAAGTTTGGGATAAACGCTGATGCAGGAGTGAATGCTCGGAAATCTACTAGCGTATTGGAAGAAGAAATGAGAGAAATTCACGACCTTGTGAGAAAACGGACTAAGATCATGAGCGATAAAATGAAGGCCAGGTACGACAAAGCAATAAATTCGGAAGGTTTTATAGAAGGAGATTTAGTGCTGCTATACAACCCACAGCGTAGGAAAGGTTTGTCCCCAAAGCTACAATGTAACTGGGAAGGCCCATACAAAGTCATAAAACGGATCAACGATGTGGTATATCGCATACAAACTATGGGAAGGCCAAGGAATAAGATGAAGGTGGTCCATTTGGAAAGGCTAGCTGCGTTTGGTTCCGACAATGTGTCTGATCGGGACGATCAGACTTAGGTGGAGGGCAGTGTGGCGATTATTCTCAAGCATGTACCATCCCTAACTCAATAACACTCCCAGCACTAGTTAAACACAGGTGAGATAACGATGGCTACGCTTATGCATGCAAGCGTGTAACTAGGAAGAGGAAGAGAGATGGCGCGAGTGTTTGCGAATACGATGCAAAGAGGAGATTCCAATAAATAACACCGACCCTTCCAGAACACGAAAAGCGAATAACCAAGAAAGTTCTCGGTGCGTAGGCAAGTACCCTGTTGGACTATATAAGGCGGTGACCAAGCAAGGCAGGTTGTTCAGTTTATTTTCAAGCGTTCAATAGTGAACTACTGTAAAGTTATCAAACTCTTAAAATTGTTTTGCGTTTATTACTAGTAAATAAAACTAGCTATTACTTACATTATTTGTGCGTGTGTTTATTCGACTTTATAGTGATCGAACCCAGGATTGATAATCAAGGAATAATCGAATTCGTCACAATATCAAGATACCAACGTTGTTGTTGCATTTACACGCAAAATTTCTATCTGTATCTGGATCACTCCTGATTGGAACACGCCTAATATTTGGATAGTCGCCCATTTTCATAATTTGGTCGCCAAACTTAGTAAGAAGTCGCCAATACTGGCAAGCCTGTGCGTATGATCAACAAGAGCGTTGCCATGTTTTTTTTTTTTTTGTTTGTTGCAACTATTTTGGTTGGTGAAATAAGTTAAACAAAAGTCACCGTTTTTGTAAAAACAAAAATTTTCAGGGGGCCAACTCTGGGTTTCGCGTTATCGTGAAAAAAATCTTTACACTTTATTTATCACTGGACGTTATCCTTTCTTCACTTCACTGAGCTCTAAAATACGATTCAGATATGTGCGGTGATAACTGTTGGTAGAAGAAGTTTTGGACTTGCGTTGACACAAGTTTTTCTTGCTAAATGATAGCTTATTATAGAATTGTGAGAATAAAAGCAACTTCTATCACTTAAAACGTTTAAATTTGTAAAAAATCCGATGCTTGAATAATTTTGAAATCTTGACGTTAACACCAAATTTTTATTGGCGTTAACTTTTTTCACTTCATTTCAAATCGAAAACTTAAAGTAAAACGAGAATCAAAAATCGACGCATTTACTTTTCACTTAGCGATAACATCAAAATTTCTGAAAATTCAAAAATCAAATTTAAACGTTTTAAGTGATAAAAGTTACTTTTATTCTTACAATACTATAATAAGCAAGAACAACTTGTGTCGCATTTTAGAGCTCAGTGAAGTGAAAAAGAAAATGGCAATTGATAACTAAAGTGAAAAGATATTTTTCACTTCACGATAACGCCCAACCAAAATTTACCCCAGGCCATCAGTTAGGGCCGCTTTCATAAAAGCCGTTTAAAACTAACCGGGGCTTAATTGACGTATTTTGTACGACTATCTGTCAAATTAATCGCCGATTAGGCTTAACCGGCCTTTATGAAAGTGGCCCTTAGTGCCGTTATCTCAATGTCCGGTTTACTCTAGCCGGCAGTTTGATTGACAGATGTTCATCGGTTATCTGTCAAAAAAAGTGCCGGTTAGCGTAAACGGGATAAGTTATGTTTAGGCCCGTTTACTCAATGTCTGGTTATGATAAACTTTATCACATGATAACCTAATCATGGCTTGCCTCAGAATGACATTTTCGTTTACACAAAAGTCTGATTAAGTTATCATAATAAAGTTGGTCATTGTGAACGTTCTTGGAAAAAAATTCACAAAAGTTGCATTGTGAACGCATAAAAAGCGGCAGCTGCTCTGTTTTCAATTTTAAACGAACCATTTTGGCGTACAAATTTCGATTGTGATATTTCTTTATATGGATATTATTACATTTTTAAACTCTATTACTTCCAGAGCTTATTAGCAAAACAATCAACTTTTACTTTCAGCTGTCACTTTTTGTTTTGCTAAGCACATAATCATGGGTCCATCCTTTAATAACTTTTATCAGAAGATAATCACCGCATCGTCGATAATCAGACATTGAGTAAATGGTTTTTGGACCAACCTCTGATAAAGTATTGATTAAGCAGTTAATCAGATATTGAGTAAACGGCCCTTAATATTACCCCGGCGAAGGTAATACGAAGCTTAAAGGCCGATTTACATAGAACCTTAACCTCAGACGAACGATTTACGACAGCTAAAGCCAAGTTAGCGCCAACCAGATAATGTGAAAACGGCCCCAAAACTGTCAGAGAGTTGGATATAAACCAGGGCCGTTACTTTGTAGTTTTATTCGAAATAAAATTTGTTGGCTTTCGAGTGATTCGTACTCTGTAAGAAATTTTCGCGTAGAATCAATTCTTTGGTCGACTTGCATTCTGTTCCTTCGGATTTGATTTATCGCCCTTTCGATTGTAGAAAATTTGGTAGTCTCTATTTCGAAAGCATGTGCCAAAATGGGCGAAAGCTCTATTCGACAACAATTTAGCAAACGGAAGTTTACAAAAATCTAATTTCTTATGATTGTAATAAATCAATTAGGTTCTTTTTTTCATCAAAAATCACTTTTATTGCAGAAAGAGTAAAATAATTTCTGTTGACAGAAAATAATTGAAGAATGTTAGGTAAAAATTTTAAAAAATCTAAAACAAAATTTCAGATTGGAAATATTTATATGATTCAAAATAAATAATTTTTATTTAATAAAATTAAAATAAAAATAATAAAAGTTAATGGGTCGAGGACCTACGTTCGAACCTGCAACCACACACATGGTAGTCCAGATGCTTATCTGTCTAATACAAGGTAACGCAAAAGTAAGCTTCCGATGTTCAGCATATCGGTTGTGGCACGTGCAGTGTGTGCTGTTGCACCGTCTTGTTGTAACCACATGTTTTCCAATCCCAATTCATCAAGTTGCGGCAAAAAGAACTCGTTGATCATTGCTCTGTAGCGCTCACCATTCACAGTAACCGTTTGGCCCCGACCGATTATTGGTCAAATAAATAGTCAGCAATATTCCGCGTTCTGGAGCAGTGTGGCATAACATTGTTTATTAACGTGTATTTCGCATGTGTTTACTACACAAATGTCACAACAGAACTGCCTTTAGGGGCCAATCGCAAAATTTATAGCATTTTCTGATAGGAGGATTACTTTTGCGCCACCTTGTACATAAGACATAAATAAATAAAAATTCAAAATACTGTACTTACCATTTATAAAATGTGTTTTTGTATTTTCCTTTGCGTTTGAAATTTGTGAAACAGGGATACCTACTATTATCTAATATCTTCTAAACTAAATTCGATCGAGCTACTGAGTACCGATGTGTATTAGAATAAAATTTTACTTTCGAGTAGAACAGCCAAATCAAGGGCCCAGGTTTTGTAATACAAGTTTGGAGTGGAGTGTTCCAAGGCAATCGATCTTTATCTGTTGCCTAGCAAATGTAGATTTAAGTTATCTGTTAAAATTTAACTCTATGTAGATACAGGTAGGTATGGTATAGGGGTAAAAGTCATGTATGTACATACGCATTAATATTTGTTGATCTAAATAAAACATTCAATTTATATGCAAGTATTACATATGTATGTATATTTATATATTTTTGACAAATATTTTTACATCGCTAAATTATTACATTACTCATCAAGGAATATCATTTTGTTTTTAAATCATTTTATTAATATGATTTCCTTAACTAGGAACGCGTTTAAATAATTACATGAATAGTACTATTTAGCAGCTATTATTTTAAGTAGTTGGCACATTTTTATGTTGTTAAATTATATTTTTTTAACTATGGTCAAACATATCAAACGGAATTTTTTTTTAACAATTGTGTTGTAGTAGACAACAAGCAAAGAAAACTTAAAAAAACTTTTGAAAGCTTTTAAGCTGAACAGTAAGAGTACAATTTTTCATTTAAAAACGATTTGAATAAAATCTCGTATTTAAAAAAAAGCTTTACATATGCACATGTTTTTCTAAAACTTTATCTAAGAGATATTTTTATTCAGTTATTCATTCAAAATTCATGTTTCTATGCATACATTGAATTTAGTACATACCCTAATATAACTATCAAGTGGATTGTTTTTGCAGGGTATGTTTGTTGTATTTTTTTTGTTTTTGTCGACATTGTCGAAGATATTCATATTCAATTCAAAGTTTGTAATTGTTGGCAATAAAACACTCTAGTACTAATAAAAGAAATTATTTATTCTAATTTTGCTCGTTTGGCCTCATTACTAATAGAAGTTTCATAAAGCCTTGTGCCTGGTTCTACACTATTTAAGGAACTTGAAGATTGAAGAGCATGTTTAATGGAGTCATCAAACGCTACTATAAAGTTCTGTAAGTTTTCATTAGGTAGATATTCAGTTATATTGTAAGTGGAATCATGGTCCAAAATAATTTTTTTTTCTTTACCAACTTGATCTGCCATGTCTAATACAGTATAAAACTCTATCTTACTTAACTTATTTAATAAATCTGCCCTTTCTAAAATAGGCTTTACCCTAACTAATATAATATCGCTATAAATAGGATAGCGTATTGAATAATCAGAATAATCAATTTTTGCTAGTCTCACAGATAATTGATTATTATAGGGTACATGTATGTTGGATTTATTTGTAACAAATTCAAATAATTTATTTTCTTCTGTTTTCATTTGATTAATTTCACAAACACAGTTATCTAAATAACTTGAAATTTTACTGTAATTATAGTGTGCTTTATAAGAAGATAGGTTAATAATTTTTCCGTAATCCTTATGGAAATTCCTTATTAAAGTGTATTTAATCAACAATTTAGCGCGTGATAGCGTATTCATAGCGTTATCTAAAGATGAGGCACAAGTCTCAAAACCTCGTCGTTCACAATTTCGTATGCTAATATCAGCTCCATATTCCAATAGTTCTTCAATAACCCCCTTTTTTATTTCATTTTTTTTTACAGCATGGTTTAGCGCAGTATTTCCTTTACGGTTTGTTGCATCTACATCAGCGCCATGTTTCAGAAGTTCTTTAACTATTTCTAACTGTTTCCCCTCTGTTATAGCATAATGTAGTGGAGTGTCACTCCACATGTTTCTTTCATTGACTCCAGTACCACCTAACAAAAGCTCTTTGGTAATTTCCACACTTTCACAAATATGAAGTAACTTATTTCTATTCCATTCTACCGTATGGTTGGCATTAGCACCTTCAGACAAAAGAGCTTTAACTTTTTCTAAGTTTCCTTCGTTGACTGCTTTTTCTAATTCTTTGTTAATATTATTATTAGCCATATTTTTAAAATCCTCTTAAATTTCACCACTTTGTTAGATAATTTCGCAAAACTTTTGTATATTTTCTAGATCTTGATACCCTCATTAGATTTTCATTCATGAGAGATATAACTTCAAACTCTTTATTCGAAGTCTGATCTGGGCTTTTTAATATTTCTAATAGTCTCCTTGTAAAGTTTGAATGTTTATTAATCACTGCAATCCGACCTAATGGCTTGCCTTGATGATCACGAACATTTGTTAGTTAAGCGCTGTTGTTGCTGCGTTAACGACACTGCTTTTAGCTTAATGATCATTTCAACATTGAGGGTCGTTTTCTCAATATCCGGTTGACGCTAACCGACAGTTTAATTGACAGAAATTCCTCGGTTATCTGTCAAAGTGACAGTTAGTGTTAACCGGATATTGTGAAAACTGTCCCTAACATTTTAAGCAACTCACAAATAGTTTTTCTGCTAATTTCGTTGGGTTAGTAATACTCTAATCTCGTAAATGTGGCCGCATTCTGGTCTCGAGAACGATATAGTGGTGTTTCACCTTCCTTATTGCAGCATGTAACAACAAAGATTTTACAGTTTCAGCAGTAAAATACAGCGTCTTTAACTATTGTTTTGACATTAAAAAAATTACTTAATTTATTGCGACTTTTGTACGTGTTGGAATGAAGCTTGAATTAAAGTGGTTATTTTTATAACATTTTCCAATGATGTCAGCATGCTGAAAACAAAATATGGGCATTTTGGGTAGATTTTGGGGTATTTTGCAATTACAACAACTCCATAAGGTATGCAATCGGCGGATTTATTTTTGGATGCTCGGTTGCCCAGTAGCCCGATTCTGTAACTTTTAACCACTCGTCGAGCGTTAAGCTTATCGCCAAATTTCGGCGTTTGTTCTTAACGAAAGTGCGATTCTGTAACTCTCCTTTAACGCCCCTAAACAGCTGACTCTTGATGGTGATAAAATATGGCATTACTTCTCTTTTCGCCGTATTTTGCACTAAATTACATGCAAAAAACTCTTTTACTTTTTCCAAACGTGTTAGCTAACACTTTTCGTGTGGTTAAAAGTTAGTGAATAGGGAAAAGCGTTAAAAATGGTGTTAAGCGAAGTTAACGCTAACACCTGGCGTTAAAATAGTTACAGAATCGACCTACAGCAGTTCTATATCACCCACACTAGAATATACATATGAAATAAGCCACAATATATTACAAATAAAATAAAAGTAAAATTATAAAATAATGGAAAAATAAAATAATAATTTATCCTTAATATTAAATGGGAATTAATAAGAAATTATAAAACTATAAAATAAAAATAATACGCATTTCATCACAAAATATGAAATGAAAAATAAAAGCAATATATAAATAGTATTATTTCCAATAAACATAATCCGATATGACAATAACAACTCACATTTGAAAATAAGTCAAAAGTTATAGGGGAAAACCCAGAGAACAAATTATGTGTATCACTCTGAAAAGAAGTCACTTAAAAAAAAACCCCTCAACTTATAAAACCCCGATCAACGCTAATCGGCAGTTAATTTTGAAGCTAACCGTACAAAATACTTCTATTAAACATCTGTTAGCACCAGTGTTGGGCGTTAATCAATTAAATTTTTAATCGATTTATTATTTGATTAAGAAAGTAGTTGCAATTAAATCAATTGCAATTTAAGTAATTGCAGTTAAATGAATTGATTTTAAATTAATTGCAATTAAATTATTTAAGTTAATTTAATTACAATTGAAAAATTTCTAATAAATTTTTTAATTTTATTATGAAGCAACTAATAATACAATTTTTTACAATTACCCGGATAATTCTTGATTGATTTCATTCAAATATTCAATACAATTTATCAGGGGCAATTTTTTGCCATTTAAGTGAAGTGTTGGGAAGGAATACGCTGTTCAAGAATGGAGGTCTAATTTTTGATTCAAAATTGAAATTTACAAAGCATATAGATCACATAGTTTCTAAAGCTTTTTCAAGGGTCGGCTTCATACGTCGTAACTCCACCGACTTCTCTGATCCAATGACTTTATATCTCGTTGGTACGTAGTCCTCTAGATTATTGCTGCATTATATGGAGTCCACATTTCCAAGTTCACTCGCACAAAACTGAAAAGGTACAGAAAGTTTTTACTAAGCTTGCTTTATGTAAACTTCATTGGCCTGACGGCATGCGTAATTATTTGGGGAGGCGCAAACTGTTAGGATTGACAAGTTTAGTAGAGAAAAGAAGTAACTTTTCGATTTTATTTATGTATAATATTATCAATGGTGGAGTTAATTGTACTCAAATCTATGTACTAATAAACTTCAACCGTTCAGCATGCGATCTAAGACAAGTTAGCCTTTTCACTGTTCCTTCGCATAGGTCCACATACGAGTATATGGATATAATGCGCCATTTTCGAGATGCATTCGATTATGCAATACCTATTCGGAGATTAGTGGTTTTAATTTAAGTGTGTATACCTTTAAATTTAATCTTTTCCAAATATTTAATTAATCTAGTAGTATGTAAGATTATCTGTAGACGAACAATAAATAAATAAATAAATAACCTACATGTTCTTGCAGTAGAAGTTTGTCGCAATAAAACACCATGGTACCCGGCTAATAATATACTAGATAGCGTCCGTGTAGAATGTTTATTGTTAAATACATAAAACAATTGTTAATTATAGAGAAACACAATTAATAATAAATAAATTGTTAATTGCGAGCGTTGCAATTGATTAATTGTTAATTGAACATTTTTGCAATTACAATTAAAAATTGTTAATTGTAGAAGTTGAAATTAGCAATTAAAAATTGTTAATTGTAGAGGTTGCAATTAAAAATAATTAATTGTTTATTATTAATTGTTTTAACAATTAATTCAGTGTTTATTATTAATTATTCATGAAACGAGCTCAAGGCCAAGAATAATAATTTTTCAATTTTTGAATTTTTATGAAAATTATTATTGTTTATTATAAATTGCCCAACACTTGCTAGCACTAACCGGAGCTCAATAAAGAACTCGTTAAAAAATTTTATTTACGATTAAGTTTTGGGTATTCAAATATTATTTTGGAAATAAAAACCAAAATTTACAACTTCATGCCTCCTTTAACCTATTATACCGATCGACTGTGCTTATATCGGCTTTGAGTGCGTTCGTTCCTTCGTTATTAAGTATCAATCAAACAAGTTTGACGCTTTCGAAACAAACTTGTATGAATTCACCGCATTTGCTTTGTAATTTTGTGAATGCGATTTGTATGGGAAAATGAGCCGCATTTCGATCTTTTCTATGAAAATCACGCATTTCATTAAGTGTAAATGTAGTATACATGTAGTGATAGAAATAAAAAAAAAATACATGCAGAATTCTCAAAATTGGTGTGAAAAAAGAAACCGGACATCTGGCAATATTGCAGTTGTTTGTTATTTTAAAGGGGGAAATCACAAAGTTCGTTTTATATCGGTAAAGAAACATGGAGGCAATCATGGTACAGATATATAAAGGCAGTTCGACTTCTTCTTCTTCCCCGCCATTGCCACTATTTGACATAAACTGTGGTACAATTCTTCTTGAAAATAAGCTACCGTATTCTAGTACCAAAAACGAACTGATTTTTACTTCAAACGTAAACAATTTCGAAATTGAATAAAATAATTGATATGTATGAATTTAGTTTTTTATATCTTCGTGAAATAAATCGAAAGGTAAGTAAAATATTGGTCTACTTTTTGCACGGACATAAATCGAGTATTTATTTACTTTAATCTATTTTTAGCAACATAAGCTGTATATTTAGAAATTGCACAAACACCAGATCTACGTGCAAAGAAAGCAAAGTAAAGTTTTTCTGACTCTCGGCGGTACCGTTTATGAGGGAGAAGTGGCTAAACGCATCCATGATAACTGCAGATGCGGTATCGGAAGAACCATTTGTATGTTCAGACCACTTCTCCGCTGACGATTGTAAGCCGAGGAACCTGGTGCTCTATTGGACCGCAACGCAAAAAAATGAATTTACAAAATTATGGGTACAGAACTTTCGATGAAGTCAATCAAAATTATAGTTATGTTAATCTTTTATCTGAGGGCACCTTTGGAAACTCACAGAAGAGTTCATGCAAAATTTAAAAGTATTAAACTCTATTTTTAATAATTACAATAAGAATGATTTTAGCGATTCTCCTGGATATATGAAAAATTTAATTTCACATGCTAAAAACTTTGTAAATTTAGAAGATAAAATTTTGAAAAGATTTCTTTTGAGTAGGACTTATTTTAGAATACAATATTCGAACAGAAAATATAATAAAAAAAAAATTAAAATGTATCCAAAAAAAAAATGACATTACTAAACAATTTATTTAATTGTTATTTTTTGCCGATTTTTCTGACGGAAAGATATTTCCGAACGCTTCTTTTTTTGTTTACAAGTATAAGAAAATATATTTAGTGTCTCAATCTAGTATGCCTTGGATGAAAAACGTAGTTTTTGAAAATATTTCATGATTATTCATTCATTAATATATTTATTTGTACGCTGTGACAACTCGAGTTCTCACCACATGAACCGTGAAAATAAAGCCAAAAATTTGCGTTGTAAAAACATAAAAAGCTTCGTCTCTGCGTTAAAAACCCCTGAAAGTGTTTTATTTAAGTATCAACGAAATACAAATCTATATGTTGACTTGGAAGCAGAAATATATAATTTTTACCATTTACAAATTTTAAAGCAGTTCTATGAATCCGATTTTGAAAGTATTTTTGTTTTTCTTTTATTCAAAACATCCCCTTAAATATTATAAAAACTACCAAAAAAAATTTGTTCTCAAGTGGCAACGCTCTTTGCACAACTGACAAAAAGCGCAAATGACAACCAACACAGTTTACGTCAAAGTGGAAATACCTTGATTTTCTTATACAAGGTGGCGCAAAAGTAGGTGGCGCAAAAGTAAGCTTCCGATGTTCAGCATATCGGTTGTGGCACGTGCAGTGTGTGCTGTTGCACCGTCTTGTTGGAACCACATGTTTTCCAATCCCAATTCATCAAGTTGCTGCAAAAAGAACTCGTTGATCATTGCTCTGTAGCGCTCACCATTCACAGTAACCGTTTGGCCCCGACCGATTATTGGTCAAATAAATAGTCAGCAATATTCCGCGTTCTGGAGCAGTGTAGCCTAACATTATTTATTAACGTGTATTTCGCATGTGTTTACTACACAAATGTCAAAACAGAACTGACTTTAGGGGCCAATCGCAAAATTTATAGCATTTTCTGATAGGAGGATTACTTTTGCGCCACCCTGTACCATGGAGGCAATCATTCACCAGATTGACAGAGGCTTTTGTATGAATAAAGCAATACTGAGATTATTATTCTTCATCACTCTAGCATGACCCATGCGCCATGAGTTGCTTTAAAGTAAAAACTACAACTAAAAAGATTAATTTAAACTCGAATTTACATTCTGCTGGAAATGATAAGGTGTTATAACTGCTTTATACTCAATCATTTGGGTGTTTTGAGTCTTCATGTTCAATATTGCAGTATTTAAATTTGATTGTTTTATTATTGCATACAACGCACCCTGTGTGGTTGGTGTGTTTGTGCAGATTCGGAGTAAAGCTGAAGTTATTGGTGCGTTTGTCGTATCGCTGTAGTCGTATCCTTAACGTAAGAGAAAAACCAACATGTAATTGGTCGTTAAGGTTACTTTACGGATAAGAAATTACGATACAG
Source organism: Merzomyia westermanni (assembly GCA_949987695.1). Lineage (NCBI taxonomy): Eukaryota > Metazoa > Arthropoda > Insecta > Diptera > Tephritidae > Merzomyia > Merzomyia westermanni. The sequence continues at coordinate 35,760,828 of OX465291.1, read as the reverse complement.
CATCAATAACCGACTGCATTGTTTCTCATAAGGTTGGTCGAATTAGCTGTTTTATAAGATTACCGATAACGCTCAAGTTGAGCTACTGGTCGACATATACTATGGTTTTACGTCATTCTCACTTTACTGACATAGCTTTGCAAGTTTTGTTTCCCGAACACACCTAATGACTCCATGTTGATGTACCTGTCAAATGTGAGATATATTACATTGTTTTCATACACAATGGTCAACGGTATTTGAACCAGGAGTCTTTCGATATATTAAACTCCCGTTATACCAAGGTGGCCGCCTAAAAAGCCGTTTGCCTTATATAAAAAGTGAGTTGTAAATAAAGAATGTTCCATGTTCTTTGCTGTAACAGCATTTTCTACCCTACAGGGAAGCTAACCATCATATGAGCCGTCATCTGAGGGCGTTTAACAAAGTGGCCATCATATTTGTAGCAGTAATATGAAAAATCTGATCAGCAGCGTCTTGTAGGGTATGTTGCTGTGCCAAACGAAGATGGGAATTTCGTTATGTGAAAAACATAACATGCGATGAAAATGAAAGTTGTCATGTTCGTTTTCACCAGGACCCATACTCTGAAGTTCTATTCGAAAGAAAATTTGTTCGCTTTCGAGTGATTCGTACTCTGTAAGAAATTTTCGCATTCGTTGTTCGAGTTCCATTCTGTTCCCTTCGGATTTGATTTATTCCCCTTTCGATTGTAGAAAATTTGGTACTCACTATTTCGAAAGCATATGCCAAAATGGGCGAAAGTTCTATTCGACAACAATTTAGCAAACGGAAATCCATAAAAATGTATTTTCTTATGATTATAATAAAACAATTAGTCTTTTTTTCATCAAGAAATCATTTTTATCGCAGAAGGAGTTAAGCAATCGCTGTTGACAGCAAATAATTGAAGAATTCTAGGTAAAAAAAATTGAAAAATTGTACGAAAGAAATTTTTTTAGTATTTATATATTTAAAAAAATTTAATTTTATTTAATAAAAATAAATCAAAAAATAAAAATTACGTGAAAAAGCACTTAAGTTCGCACCTGCGACCACACGTGTGGTAGTCGAGATTCTATCACCTGCGCTACTGTGACATGTAAAACTGCGCTGCCTAATACCCATTGTAAAGGTCTACAAGTAAGATATGTATCAGCTGTCCGTTCACAGCTGTGCCGACCGTGTACGAAGCTTGTCATTCAGAGGCTGGCTAACGCAGAGTCGTACTAATTAGAAGTAGAAAAAACGTACGTGATTCTATAGAAACATATATAATAAATTAACAAATAAGAGAGATTAGTTGCCGCAAATCATTGTTTAAAGCTAATTTTTTCAAGTAGAACTATTTTGCAATTGTTTTACTAATTTAAGTACCAGTTTTTGATATCTTTGAAATCTTTATAAAAATTTATGTCCTACCTATAAAAAACAACCATGTAGTTGATGTTGCCATGGCAATTCGCTTGTTCTTCTTTGTTTACAATAAAATCGCACGTGCTAGTTTGATAATTATCTTCAAATATTTCAACTTAAGAAGCATTTTTCTTATTTATATCGTATCGTTAATAAAGTTCCCTACCATTTAAAGTGTGTCTGCTAAAACGCGCATGCTCATTTCTTGTTTTTCTTTTGTGTGTGCATGGTGTGTACCAAGCGTACATATAAGGGTGCGCTTATGTGAGCTTCCACGTCGCTTGAGCGCTGCCTTATTTTTTAGAAAAGATTATAAAAGTTATATTTAAATTGGTATTAGAGAAAAATTTAAACGATTTGCACGCGATGGTTGGGGTTTTATGTAAGGAAGTCACCCGCTTCTCCACAGACCCCTTTTAGACACTTTGCTAACCATTGCTTTCCCACACCACCCAGGAGGTTGCAATGTAGGCCCGTTATCTAAATTTTATTGGGTGTGGGGTTCCCTTGTAGGCCTATTATCACCCATATACATAACTGACGCAATATTTACAAATAAAATTAATAAATTCAACTTTTTATTAAAAAAAAAGAAAAATTACTAAACATAACTACTTTAAAAAATAATAGTTCGGGCGGCTTCACAAGTTCGCAGTTACTGAACTGTTTTTCCATGGTAAAGTGGTCTTTTTCAATAATATTACCATAAGAAAAGTTATTGCAAATAATCCAGATATTTTATAATTAGTTAATCATATAATTAGATGGAAATAACTTTATTAACAACGAAAACAACGGTAATTCTGGTAAAATACGTCCAAAAATATCAAGCAAGCTATCAAACGACGCGTTTTGACCTCGGTATCAATAACCCGAAAGCGGAAAATATTTCATTTCAGTGGAAAGTTATTGGCAAAAACCAAAAAATGGCCTAGGCCCAATCCCAAACGGGGGGCCTGGTCGATGGTATTTATATGCAGAACACCTTTCTGCGTAGGCGGCCTTCAGCCGTGGTTCAAAAAAATAACCCTTAGCTGGTCCAACACCGGCTACGCGATCCCCAGTATTTCTGCAAAAAACTCACTTCTGCGCATTTCGGAACGTCCAATATGTGTGAAATGAAAATGACAGAAAATGTTCAACTTTGATTGCAAATATCTCTTGACAGAAATATATAATCGAGTTTCCGCTTTCGGATTAGTGATCCCGAAGTCAAAGCGTCTTCTGATACCTTTCCCGATAGTTACGTTCGGCCGTAGTTACGTACGGCCGTATAGAATTACCATTTATTTTTATTCAGTTAGGGCTTATTATTAGTTATTTTCCAAATTTATAAACACGTTTTCATACTAAATTCAGTAAAAGAAATTAACTAACACAGCAGCCCAGCTGTAAAATTCAGTCCATTTTTGCACTAAGCCTTTGCATCCCTTCATTGTTAGCTGACCAGCAACCAAGCCACGAGTGAGTGTCAAACGCTTGTTTGACATGTGAGTGAGTGTCAAACGCCTATGAGCTAGAGAGAGAAGGAAGAGAAAGGGATGCCGACATAACTTACTTGTAGAGTTGTACAATGCTAATACCGCACTTAAGACTTACGCAACGTCTTTTTGTATTTTGCTTCGCGCTTGAAATTTGGGAAGCAGTGATGCCTACTATAATGGAATATTTCCTAAAGGAAATTCTAACGAACTACAGAGTGCCCATGTGCATTAGAATCGCTTTTTGCTTTCGAGTAGAACAGCCTTTCGAATACAGGGTGGCGCAAAAGTAATCCTTCTATCAGAAAATGCTATAAATTTTCCGATTGGCCCCTAAAGTCAGTTCTGTTTTGACATTTGTATAGTAAACACATGCGAAATACACGTTAATAAACAATGTTACGCTACACTGCTCCAGAACGCGGAATATTGCTGACTATTTATTTGACCAATAATCGGTCGGGGCCAAACGGTTACTGTGAATGGTGAGCGCTACAGAGCAATGATCAACGAGTTCTTTTTGCCGCAACTTGATGAATTGGGATTGGAAAACATGTGGTTCCAACAAGACGGTGCAACAGCACACACTGCACGTGCCACAACCGATATGCTGAACATCGGAAGCTTACTTTTGCGCCACCTTGTAGAACTACGGAGTAAGTCCCCAGGATAAATGGCTGAAGAGTCCTTCGATACGTCATAATTTGATTTTTGATTAACACAACGTCGGAGATTTTGATATAAATTAGGTTTTTTGAATAGAGTATTCCAAGGCAGTCGATCTTTTACGGTTGCGTTGTAAATATAGATTTGAGTTATCTATATAAAAAGTTAGAATTTGCGTTTAGATAAAAAAGTAAGTTTAGTAAGCCGGTAAAAGTTATATAAGTAGGTACATACCAGTAAAAACTTACTTGTTATTAAAAATAAAACAATCAATTTACATCTATGCATGTACGTACATATGTTGATACATATATTTTTACATCGATAAAATTTAACATTACACATTGGTGAATACCATTTTGTTCATAATTTATTAAATAATATTCTTTAGCAACTATAAACGTCTTTAAAGAATTTTTAAAGCAATAAAATACTTTTGATATGTACGCTATTTTGCATAGTTTAAAGATTCTATAAGCATGAGTTACATTTATTTTTCGCATTTAAATAAATATTTTATCATTACCAACAAGAACAACAGCATGCTAAAGTACTAGATTTAAAACTCACACTTCAATATGTAGATAGATATGTATATGTATGCACAAACGCGTATAAGTCAAACTCCAACTTAGAACACATACTACGCTGGTAAATAGGAATGTAACTGTTGGGAGAATGTGAACGAAAAAATTGTATTTTGCTTTTTATTGATATGGTAAGCAAGTAATTGTACACGATTGTTATGATATGTATTTGTTGCTGTAAGTCTTTAGCAAAATAATTTGTGATTTGGATATGTAAATATATATAAGAGAAAGCAATATTGACCAGTCAATCACTTTCTTCCACTTTTAAAATTTAGTTGGTAAAATTTTTATACAATCTATCTTTTTTGTATATCCAAACCTTCTCCTATGCCTACTGATATGTTTAATAACCTTAACTTATATTCTAATGATATGTATTAAAGTTGTGTATAGGTACATGTTTGGGACTGTGCCAATTGGTAAGACAAATTTTTAACATCTATGAGGTGAATATAATCCCAGGTGCTAGCATATTACAATTAGAACAATTCCTTACCATAATAGGTACTTTGGCACAGACCCTTTATGTCATAAAATGTGATCAAAGAAGAAAGCTCATACTCACCTATTGAGGCAGCTTTGTTTAACTCTTGGCGAAGTCGTAGAAGTTCATCACTGTTGACCACAATAGACCTCATCAACACACTTACAGTAATTAATTAAAAACAAGTAAGGAAAGGGCTGTCTTCGACTTTATACCTTTCATGAATACGCATCACGGTTTTAAGTGTCCGATCCTTACTCACATTTAGTAAAAACTCTGCAAAACTGATAATTTAAAGATACATACAAACCCCATTTATCGGGACAATCGATTGTATGGGAGCTATATGTTATGTTGGTCCGATTTGGGTGATTTTCACTACACACATAACATATCCAAAAAGTACTAAACCTTAAGTTCCTAGCTTTTTAATTGCAAAATTTTTAGCCCAAAACCCATTTATCGAAACTATTGATTGTATGGGAGCTATGCGTTGTATTGCTCCGATCTTGCTGATTCCGACAAATGATTAATCGCATGCAAAATGGTGGCCCCATACCAAATTTCATCAAGATATCTCAAAAACTGAGGGACTAGTTTGCGTACAAACAGACAGACGGACAGACGGACATTAGAGTAAAATCGTAGTAGACTTTGCAAAAATCTTGAAAAAAAGTTATCAAACCTTAGTATATTGTTTTCAAAAGTACTATAAATTTAATGAAATTGTAATGCGAAAACCAAATTTCCATATAAAAATAAAAAATTCTAACTAAATATTTCGTTCCCTGCTTCTAAGTTAAATGTAAAGAATTTTGGTAGTTCCTTTATTTTAATATAATAACTATTTTTTCTGCGACTATAAACGATGGTTAAAGTGGAACTTAGTTGTTGAACGCGTAGAAGTAAATTGTGGCAGTGTGAACTGACCTCAGGTCTAGCTGTAGTTTAAACTCTCATGAAATCGCGGCATATGTAAGGCGATAGCTCTAAAAATTCTTGGCTTAACCAGTGTGCCCCCAGTATTTTTTATTGTAAGCTGAATCATTTTCGATATAATTGTCAACTTCTGTACTTAAAAAAAAAGTTTCATACGAGGTAGATACAGGTACATAAAGTATTAATGGAATGTGGAATACATATGTTAATTTGATCGAAAAATTTTTTTATTTTTATAGCAAAAGTGACTCACGAGTCACGAGTCAAATGCTGTTTGTAAATTTCGAATTGAAAGCTGAGTGCGTTTATTCCTGCCAAAATCCTTAACTACCCATATTTCAGGTAACTTCAAAAAAAAATTTTCGGAGTTATACGAGGTGTGTTCAAAACGTATCGCGAATTTTGAATTTTCGCTGGTCACGTATATTCGAATTTCGAATTTTTTGTGGCGTTATGTTGGTACTCATGTCTCTCACTTATGCCGACAAGCTCGGCCATTTTGAATGTTCAGTTAATTGTTGACAGCTGCTTTGCTTGCACGTGTTTTGGATCGTCTTCGATTTTTACCTATTCAAAAAAATGGATCAAAGAACCTGTATCAAATTTTGTGTGAAAAACGAAATTAAGTGCGCGGATGCATTCCGAATGTTGACTGTGGCATACGGAGAAGCTACCTTTGACCGAAGCAACGTTTATCGGTGGTACAAAATGTTCTCAGAAGGCCGAGAAGATGTGCAAAGAAGAACAAAAATTGGCTTTTGCACCACGATAACGCCCCTGCTCACGCATCGTTTCTTGTGCGCGACTTTTTGGCCAAAAACAACACACTAATGATGCCGCAGCTGCCGTATCCCCCAGATCTGGCCCCCTGAGACTTTTTCTTGTTCCCTAAACTGAAGAGGCCCATGAAAGGACGACGTTACGCTTCTCTTGACGAGATAAAGACGGCATCGAAGGAGGAGCTGAACAAGATAGAAAAAAATGATTTTTTGAAGTGCTTCGAAGATTGGAAAACCCGTTGGCACAAGTGTATAATATCTCATGGGGATTACTTTGAAGGGGACAAAATAGATATTCATGAATAAATAAATAATTTTTGAAAAAACACAAAATTCGCGATACTTTTTGAACACACCTCGTAAATGGACTAGATCACTTTTAAGAAAGTAGCCTGCGGGTTATGTAGCCTATTATTCGGAAAGAATAATTTTGTACAATATATAAAAATTTTGAATTTGAAAATTGTTTTCAATGCAATTTTTGAACATTCAAAAAATTATTTTTTTTTTTTATGGCAACGCTGTTTTTATTACTTGCGTACAGAAGGGTGCCCAATGTTAATCTAGATATGTATTCCGCCAATGCTATTTAAAAGAGCAGGTGAAACTACCGATGTAGATTACTTTAGCTGTTGTGTTGCATTGCTGTATGTAGGTACATATGTACTTAATGAAACTAAATACGTTTTGTGTTGTAATGTTTTTTGTTATGTATTTCATATACTATATGTATGTCCATAAATCTATTTTTTTACAAATTTAACTCTTTCCTAACTGTAACTAAGTTATATATGATAACATACACAAAATTTTATGTAACATCTATCACATTTTAAAAGTTTCAACAACAAAAATTTATTTGGTAATGCAATGAACTAAGAGTGCATTTATATTAACAATAAACTAGTAAGTATTAAATGAATTATAAAAAACTAGCTACATAATATCATGCTTTTTGAGTGTACCAATGCATTTCAACTTCACATAAAAACTAATTTAAGAACTAATAAACGAATCAAACTAGGAATGGAAGTAATTTTACCAGCCAGTTGCACGAAACAATTTATGTAAACAAATAATTTTTTTTTTACTGTCAGATTTCATATAAAATCCAAGTAAAAATTATTTTTCATTTAAATTGCTGTCGTGAAACTGGTATATCTTTAAATTTTTACGATTATTCAAAAAAAATCCAAAATAATCAAAAAAAAGTTGTTTTGATTACTTTAAATTTAATTTCTTTTTATTATTTTAGATTCTTTTCAGTATTGTAGAAGCACATAAATATACACATCAACAATACTGGGAAAAATAGAAAAGTAATCAAAACAACTTTTTTTATTATTTTTTATTTGTATTTATTTTTTCTAATCGTAATCAAAATAATCATTACCAATTAAAAAAGCCGTTTAATTAATTGATTACTAATCAAATTTAACCAGTCGGTTTGCAAACATTCATAAAAAAACTGAACTATTTTTCTTTAGAGGGTTGCTACTGAAGTGATAAGACTTTACAATAGCAATTTAAGTGACAGACAACATTCGAAAAAAGTGCAAAACTCAAATAAAGCTTTTCCATTACGCTCAAAACATTGTTTCCGTTGGCGTATCGCTTAAGTCGTATCCTTAACATAAGAGCAAAACCAAAATGCAATTGGTCAGTAAGCTTACGTTACGGATCCGGGAATGACGATACAGCACCAATAACCTAACCCTCCATAACTCTGACAGATAAGTTCCGAATATTTCGAAAGTCGATCAAGATATATGCGATCCTAAATCTAAAGTAGCAACCCTTATAAAATAGTATAATCTACTAAAGTTAACTAACTGAACGTTTTGACTAGCCATGGACCTTCACATGCAATTAGATTACCTCAAGTGGGGCCTACTGATAGCAAATGGAATGCATACCTACGTATTGACAGGAACTCCGGCGTTCAAAAATGATATAAAACGAAGGAACCCACAAAACAATTACATATCTCTTCGGTTGATCGTTTCGTATGTGAGTCAACTGAGCTAGGCTATGGCTGGTCAAGACGTGTAGTACAAAATAGAAAATAAAGAAAGAAAACATACATTTAGAATTAAGCAACAAATATCTAGCTACTACCCAAACTAGGTATGATGAGTCGTGTTCAAAGCGATTTCTAGCAACTTCTAAAGCTATTTTGTAGCTTTACATTATACATCGATACCCGATTTTGCATTTAACCGTTGTTTTCAAAGATAAGTATTTATGTTCGAAAGCAATTTCAAGCTTCGTTTTGCAAAGGCATGGAAGCTTAACATTTTTCTCAACATGATAATCTCACAAAATATCCGTATTTCTACTTTCTGCTCTACATTTATACCTTTCCTGCTTAATTAGCTTACTTTTTTACTTACATTCTTTATACATACTATTTCTAAAATTTGCTTTTTGGTTACATTCGTACACGCATACGAAAATTTATGCTCAAATATTTACTTGTACACTCGTGCAATTTACTTAGCTTCCTTTGGTCGATTCTTAAATAATTGCTCAACGATACTCTCATCGGCCAGCGTTGAGGTATCACCAACATTACGATCATTCACAGCTACTTTACGCAAAACGCGACGCATTATTTTACCCGAACGTGTCTTCGGCAAACCGGGTGCATGTTGTACAATATCGGGCATTGCAAATGGTCCAATACGTTCACGTACCAATTTCTTCAGCTCCGACACAAGTTTCGCATCAAAAACTTCATTCTCATTCGGTGTAATGAAACAATAGAGGCATTCACCTTTAACTGGATGAGGACGTGAAACTACAGCAGCTTCGGCTACACGATGATGTTCGGTTAGAACTGATTCAACTTCAGCAGTAGACATAAGATGGCCGGATACGTTGAGCATATCGTCAACACGTCCAGTAATCCAGAGGTAACCGTCAGCATCGCGGCGAGCACCTGAAAGATGAAACAAGTTTTTATTAATTAATTAGTTTATGGACTTGCTGTCACTGAGTAGAAATCCTAATACCTCTAAAATCTACCCTCTTCCAAATGGAGTCTGACAATTTCATACTAAACTAGTCAAAAAGAGTTTGAGGGCCGACTGACATTAAATGAAAACGGATAACTCCTATCCTGTGTCTCGAACCTGGTTCCGACCACGTGCCAGCTGTTAGATCATTTTCAGTTTTTCAGTGCTATTATGAAGTTAGATCTGGTTTAATCCTGGCTGTTAGATCTGGTTTAATCCATTGAAACTAAAATTGCCAGGCCAAATTGGACAAGTTCAACCTTAGCTTAATTGAAAAGTTATTCATAAAGACATCATCACCCACCTTTCAGTTTATGAGGTTATATGACTTTTAGAAGTCGGAAGTTCTATGAGGCTACTAGCTGGCTTTAGAAAGGGTTTAAAGTAGTCAGTGGGATTTCGGATTTACTGTTACTCAACATATCCTTCTTGTAGGTATCCTTTGGGATAGATCACTTATAGCTCAAGTTATTGGTGCTTTATCGGTAACCTTATACAACAGCTGATTCAACCAACCTTATGAGAAAGAATGCAATCGATTATTGGTGCTACATCGTAAGTCGTCATCCATAAAGTAATCTTACCGACCAATTGCATGTAGGTTTTTCTCTTACGTTAAGGATATGACTATAGCGATACGCCAACGGCACCAATATTTTGAGCTTAAGGGCTGTAATTACAACAGCTTTCCACAACTATACCGGAAGCATGAACGGCGACAGCATCAGATGAGAGAATCCGTTCTTTCGAATGTATATAGATAATTACATTTGATCATCGAACAAACATTATGCTCTTTTAATTTCTTCATCATATCAGTCGTGATAAACAGCAAAGAAGCCCGGACGATAAACGCATCCCATAAAGTTACTCTCGGAATTCTAGAAAAAGTTCTTCGCAAATTTAATGAACCTGTATGCGATCCCGACAGAAAGTCACGAAGAAGATTTAATGTTTTACTCAGACATCGAAATGGTGCAGGAAGCCTTATAACTAAGGAATAATTTAAATCTCATTGGCAACGAATGCATAAATTCTAGATTGACCCTAGTGAGCAGAACTTACTAAGCGCTTCGGACTATTTAATAACTAGACAATTGCCCTAAATAAGTCATCACGAGGGTCTTGAAGAGAGCAGACAGGGAACCTCTTGTCGGTGTACCGTTCCCAATATTGCCCTCAACGCACAGTTTTACCGAAGATCTCAAGATAGTATCGGCTAGATATTTTCAATTTACTCACCATCTCCAGTACAATAGAAGCCAGGAAATTTGGAAAAGTATGTGCTCTCAAAACGTTCATGATTATTGAACAATGTACGCATCATGCCCGGCCAAGGTTGTGAAAAGACAAGATAACCTTCACCTTCGCCTTTAATTTCACCGCCACTTTCATCGAGTAATATCGGTTTAACGCCAAAGAAGGGGAAGGCCTGCATGAGATGAAGAAAATATTAATTTACAAATTTCATTATAGCAATAACAACTTTAACATACCGCTGAGCCCGGCTTCATAGGTGTAGCGCCTGGTATGGGTGTGATAACATGACCACCAGTCTCTGTTTGCCAAAATGTATCAACAATCGAACATTTCTCCTTGCCAATATAACGATAATACCACAGCCAAGCCTCTGGATTAATTGGTTCACCAACGCTGCCTAGTACTCTGTTGTAAACAAAAAAAAAGTAAATTAATTTAAATTTCAAAAGCTATGTATTTGTTTAAAAGTTTAACTTACTTTAAACCGTTGAGATTATGTTTCAAAACGGGTTCCTCACCAAATTTCATCAGCGCTCGTATAGCTGTGGGTGCAGTATAGAACTGTGTTACCTTGTACTTATCGATAACAGACCAAAATCGATCATTCTCGGGATAAAAGGGTGTGCCCTCAAACTGAAATGGAAAAAAGTTGTAAAGATTATGGTCGGGTGATATCGAGTATAATAAATATAAATAATAGTAGTTAGAAAAGGGTTGCACCTAAACACATTCCTCGCATTACAAATTGAATGCAATAAACCCTTCACTAATCATTTAACATTTACTCTTAGTGAAATTACATTACATACCTTTTCATTATCACTTAACCTTTATTTTGACTGTAGATTCACTTTCATTAGCACTAAAATTTATTTATAATGTAACTTAATTTCTATTACCACGGATATGTATAGTCAGTGGAGATTTGTTTGCATTAGTATGATTGGAAACTCACACACATTTCCATTCAAAGCCGTGAGGTGCATTAAATAATATATAAATCTTAGTGTTCACTTATGTGAAGTTCCATTAACAATAATTTTTAATTCTAATAAAAATGAATCTTTAAATGAAAAATGAACATTAAATGGTAGTGGAAAGGTAGTTTCCCTCAAATAAAATTTTGAATGTAATAAAAAAGTATTATCACTCAGCATTTATTTTTAGTGGAATTTCATTTCATTCAGTTTAAAAATGAAACTATAAGGATATTTACGAGTAATGGAAACTAAAACTTTTATTCTTTTTTTAATGAGAGAAAATAAGAGAAAAAATGTTCCTCTTCCAGGAAAGATTGGTCAGACTTCTCAACGCCAGTAGGCCTATCGTTCCTACTCCTATCTAGCTAGTGCTTTAGTCGATAAGCAATAACGTCATTTACAATGAACATAAAGGTTTTCTAATGAAACTGCGTCTCATATTTAGTCTAGCCCAAACTATCTTCATCCTCCAGCTACGAAATGTGTATTGACTTCTCGATTAAGCTGCATATTTACATAACATTGGTTGTCTCCTTGAATTGCGTACTGTAATTCGTTCCACTCTACAACAACAGGCATACTTGATCCTTTTAAAGGTTCCATTGAGAAGCAGTTGATTAGGTCTTTAGTTCAGTTAAATTTCTTTCTGGAAGAGAGTTGAGTTTGAGTTATACGACTGAACAGATGCTAATGATATTTAAGGTCTTTAATGGAGCTTGGCTGTCAATGCAGACTTTGACTTGCCAGTCAGTCCTCGCTGCCTATGCAAGGCAGAAAGGTACCTGAAACTATATTCCGGATACCGAGCCTTTCGATCACAAATTTCTGTCTTGGAGCCATCAGTGTTGGGTATACAGGGATACAGAACTTTTAAGGACTTCGCCATCGTCTCTACCCAGAATTTTTAAAATCTTGGAACAGTCTCAAAGAATGAAGTCCATATTTTCATTGTCTTCTCTTAGACCGCTTAATCCAAAGACAACAAGTCAAGTGTACCGGATGTTGCACTTTTGGATATTGCACACTGGTCTCGCCCAGAATTTGTCTTGGTATTTACATTCAACGAATCACAAGCCTTCGCAATTCCAATGCAAATATTCCCCTGAATCTCTTCTAGAAATAGGACAGGTGCTCTAAAGCTTTCGCTCCTCAATTTCCCTCTAGCTCGTCATTGGCATTTGGAGATAGCTTTCTTTGCATAAATCATATTTATAAATAGAGGTTTGAAAACTACGCTCAAAATTAGCATTATGAGGCCCTTTCCAAGTCATAAGGTCACATATAGCTCCTTCAAAGGATTTGCCACCACATCTTGCCCATTGTATTGATACTTAGTGGCATGTTCAGTATAATCTTTGCCCTGGCATACATTTCAAGCGTACATTTTAGACCTCTCAATATAAAAGGCAATACACTGATTGCCTCCAGCTTCTTAACAAAGGTTAATCATACCTTCCAGATTAAGGAAAAATCACTATCTTACTTTCCTATGTTGTACCAAGGTCCGCATCAGGAAAAACTCAAAGACTCAGATTTTTCCTGATTTAAAAACTTTTCGAATTGAAGTAGTGGTTGGGCTGGCATGGGTTTTTGATACCGGAGAATAAGCCAAAGTTTGGTTCTCCCTTCACTTACCATCACCGATGTAGCGCCATTCGCCAACGGTCCATATACCACATATGTATGCCCAGTAATCCAACCAATATCAGCTGTACACCAATAAATATCACCTGGTTTATAATCGAATACAATCTTGAAGGTCGTAGCTGCGTACAACAAATAGCCTGCTGTAGTGTGCAATACACCCTTAGGTTTACCAGTTGAACCACTCGTATACAACATAAATAAGGGATCTTCTGCTTCCATCCATTCTGGATAACAAGCTGGTTCTTTATCTTCCATCTCCTCATGCCACCAATAATCACGATCATCCGTCCATGGTATATCCTGTTCAATATGATTCTCTATGCATGGTGTAACACGTTTCAGATGTGACACCACAATACATTTCTCCACAATATGTCCCATCTCTTCAGCCTTTTCCAATGCTACATCACAGAGTGCCTTCAGGTACAATGGCTTCTCGCCACGCCATGCTCCATCGGCGGTAATTAGAATTTTCGCTTTACAATCAAACATACGTTCAGCTAATGAATCAGATGAGAAACCAGCAAATACAATGGAATGTATGGCGCCGATACGTGCACAAGCTAACATGGCAATGGGGAGCTCGAGTATCATTGGCATATAAATGGATACGCGATCACCTTTTGTTACACCATGATCTTTGAGCACGTTGGCAAAGCGACAAACTTCTTCGAGCAATTTACGATAGGTGAGGCCGCGTGAATAGTCATCGGGATGGTTGCCTTCCCTGTAAAGAAAAAATAATACGGTACTTAAGTAACAATAAAAGAGAGCGAAAGTAAAGTAAACAGGCAAAGAAGCTATGAATATTTTTCATTCGTTTATTTGATTTGCCTTGCATACCCCCAAAATTCTCAATTGGCTTATGAAATATTTTTCAGACAAAGATTTTGTTTTGGTAAAATTAAGTGACTGAAACCAATAGCTCAGATCCAAAATTGCACACCCCCCAACGAATACATACAGGGTGGCTGATAAATTTTGCTACATTAAGAAACTCAAATAATTTTTTTTTCAGTGTATGGAATTCATTTTTCTTTTATTCATGTTAAAGCTCATTAAATTTTATTAAATATAGCTTAATTAGTTTTAAAAATAATGGAATTTAAATGCCCCCCCTGCTGGTCGATGCATGTGCGGCATCTTACCAAAAAGTTGTTCATTACTGCTTGGAGAGTTGAGACAGGAATAGCCGCAATTGTTTCTCGAATGGATTGCCTTAGTTCATTCAAATTTGTTGGTTTTGCTTTCCTGTTTGCAATAACCCCACAAGAAAAAGTCAGGTGCAGTAAGGTCAGGCGACCTGGGCGGCCAACGGAATGTGGAGTTTCTGGATGTCAGCTTATTGGGAAATTTTCGTCGCAATTCTGTCATAACAGGTTGGGCTATATGAGGAGCTGCACCATCTTGCTGAAACCACACAGAGTTGAAAGAAATTCTCATTCGGCGTAATTCTGGATAGAAAAACTCTCTCAACATGCTCAGGTAACGGTCTCCAGTAACCGTAACGGTGTGACCGTTTTCTTCGAAGAAGTAGGGCCCGACAATGCAGCGTGATGAAACTGCACACCACACTGTGACACGAAGTGGATGCAATTCCGTCTCATGGAGTATCTGTGGGTTGGAAGCACTCCATATTCGACAATTTTGTTTGTTTATGTTGCCGTTTAAATCGAAATGGGCCTCGTCAGACATGAAAAGACAGTTCAACATGTTTCCATCCTCTTCCACCATTTTAAGCATCTTCTGGCAAAATTCCAAGCGAATCGGCAAGTCTGCAGCGTTCAGTTTGTTGGCCATTTGAATTTTATATGGGAATAAGTCCAAATCTTTGTGCATAATTGACTGTAATGACTGTCTGCTTACACCCATTTGAGCAGATAAGCTTCTTGTCGAAACACGTGGATTGTTTTGTATGGCAGCAGCTACAGCAGCGATTGTTTCCTCCGTTCGAACTGAAGGGTTTCGATGGTAAGGTCTTCTGTTGGCTGTCCCATGCTCGGCAAAATTGTTTACAAGTCTTATTATGGTCCATCTGCTCGGAGGATTTCCGCCAAACGTGCGCCTATACTCTCTTTGAACCGAAACTACGGACTCCAGTGCGTGATAGCGGCGGACAATCCAAATTCTTGTTTCAGTGTCCCAGTTATCCATTTTTGTTAAATGTAAAAGTCAATCTGCAAAATAAAAAAAAAATTTACCAGATTCATTAAATAGAAAAGAAGTTATTTATTTTTTTTTTGGGAGCGGCTTTCATCAGGCACCCTGTACAAGGTGTTACAGTGCTTTGCGCACGATGGGATTCACTGTACCTCCCTATAACTAAAAATGATATGTTATGTTTAGTGCTCAGTATTTACAGCCGCAAGTATAATGGACATATCTATGTTTGCATAAGTTTTAGCTACTCATTAGATTATAATGAGGTGATCTTAATTTCTATTTAAATTAGGATTTCCGATGATATGCGTGGATGTTATAATAGGTAATTTGGAGGGATCTATACTAAACCGTACGAAATTCTACAAACATAGTAATTACTTGTCATAACTAGTAGGAGTTGTTAGCATATTGTCTTTTATCCAATTGTCTGTGTTCAAACAGAAACATACTAGTACCATACTAGTTCAAAATATCTCATGGTAAGTGAATACAATTTAATGACAGCTGATCGGATGATATGAAGGAGGTCAAGTATTGCTTACGGCCACAAAATATTAAAAATAAAAAAAGCCTTTTCAACTTTTGAATCCTCAAATCAGTTCTGATTTTTATAACCCACTGCACTTGTACAAAGAATGTTATAACTTTGTCAACATAATAAAGGCTTCATGATCATCATTGCCTATCAAAGCACCCCGAAATGACGCCTTTTTAGCGATTGCTCCCTACGATTGGACACACGAAGGAAGGTCAAAACATCCTCCATCCGTTTTTCAAGCTTAGTCGAGACCAACCGCTTCTTACCCAGTCAGCCATGCTTTATTTTTAATTGCTATTTTAATCGATTGTACCAACGCTTAATCGATTGTACCCGCCTGTCAGAAGCCTCGTAGGTGAACTGTTAATAATTGCAGAACTTTTTTGGGTTCACCCGCACTTGAGTACTACACCTTCAACTGGTTTCAATACGAACTAATATAGGTACATATATATATTTGCTTCAAACCATGATTCCAATAGAAAGTGTTTGCCATTCTAAAATTCTTTAATTAAAGGTCAATTCAAATGGATTGGCGTGGAAAAAACGTGACATGCTGCAAGGCAAATGCAAATACAAGTTTATATTCGCACAACAACAATGTCAATATATGGTTAGAACACCTAAATACATACATATCAGTGTTGCCAGCAAAGAAAAATAATTATCTACCATCCATGTAAAAAAATCTACCAAATTTGGGAAAAAAGCGACCAGTACCTATTAGGGTGATTTGTTTCGGCAACATTTGTTTTTTTCATTACGTGCTTAAGCCTACAGTACAAAAAAATTCTAACCAACTATTAGCTATTAAAATTAATTTTAAGTACTTGCAATCATGTTTTTATGTTTAGACAAGGTTTTTTTTTACAAATTTCGAATACTTAGCTTAACTCACAATGATCGATATTGTGGACCTCACGCTCTTAGATATTTCCTTTAAATTTGTTCGTGTACTTCTTACTAATTCACCAATATTATTTAATATATATGTATATACATATAAACCTAAAACCGTATTACATGTCCGCATGGTGCTTATATGCGTTGGAAAAGTTCTATAATAATATATATTCGTTGAGAAGCGTTTGAAAATGAAAACACTGTATCAAGCTTATTCACATGCAAAAGGCTAAATACCACTTCAGTTTTTCTTTTCTAAAAAAATTTCGCAAACATTTAAAAATATCTACCATAATGCTAGATTTTTTCTACCAATATTGGTAGATTTCTACCAAAGTGGTAACCCTTACACCTCAGTGATTTAATAATAATTTTGATAGTTTATGAAGAAAATCGTATATTATTCTTTTTTACCACAATGACCCTTAGGGCGGGTTTCACAATACATTTTTAAGGAGAACTTAAGTATACTTTAAGATTTTGCGTTTCACCAACAATTTTTTAGCTGAACTTAAGTCTCCAACTTTGACGACTTAAGTTTTTCTTATCTTTATAAACAGCTGATTATATGTTGCAAAATACAATTTGGAAAATCTGGTTGAGAAAATTTAAACAAATTTATCAAAATATAGACTTTGATTGGAGTAGCGATGAAAACAGTGACTCGGAATATGAGGAGGTGCTAAATATTATTGAATGAAGGGGATCAAAAATAATTCGTGAGCGTCCACAATATTTTGAACTATACGATGAAAAGATTTCCGCTACCGCTTTCGAGTTAAGAAACAAACTGCTTGGAATGCCCTCAGACTAATTAAAGATGATATAGAACATAAAACTGACAGGTTTGTGTTTACCTTTCTCAATAATTCCTGAAGAATTATTAATTATCTTAATGTTTTTAGGAATTTTGCTTTGCGTCCAGAGAAGATGCTTTTATTGACACTATGACTTTATGCAACAGGAGGAATGCTGCAAACTGCTGGCGACTTGTTTGGGGTCTCCAAGGCAACTGCGTCAAGGGCAATAGCATTAACTTCACACTACTTAGCACTTCTTGGGAAAAATTTCATAAAATAGCCGAAAGGAGCGGATATGAAAGAGTGTCAAAAGATTTTTTTTAAATTGGCTAAATTTCCCAGAGTATTTGCAGCTATTGATTGCACACACATACAGATTTTATATCCTGGTAAATTTGAATATAAAAAATATTTTAAAAGTTGATAGGATTTATATGAAATACTTTTTTTAGGCGATGCAGATGCGGAACTCTTCCGGCATAGAAAACGATTTTTTTTTCCATTAACGTTCAAGCGCCTTGCGACAGTCAGCTTCGCATACAAGATATTGTTGCTCGATGGCCGGGTTCAACGCATGATTCAATGGTATTTCGAAACCCAAGAATTCAGTTTCGCCTATAATCTGGCGAGTTTGAAAACAGACTTGTTGTCGCCGACAGCGGGTACCAAAATACGAATAGGGTTATCACACTACTCTCGCAGGTTGAAACTGGGGAAAACTTATTTAATTAATCCCAAATTCGCACACGAAACTGCATAGAGCGCTCATATGGAGTCTGGAAGTGCCGGTTTCATGTACTATCAGTTGGATTACGTATGGACATAAAAAAGGTGGAGAGCATTATTGTAGCAACTGCTGTGTTGCATAATATTTAATAATGTACTTTCTGTACCTCACAATCGTTCCAGAGATGATCAAAGTTCCAGCAGCTCCACAAGAACGTCTTTTATAAATAACTACTTTGCGAATATGTAAAAAGTTAATTGTTTGCCCACCACAATAAAAGACGTATGTAATTTTTTTTTAGATAATTTAATTCATAGTTCAGTTCAAGAAATTACAATGTTACTCAGTCAAAAATATACTTTTCAAATAAAATTACCTTTTGAAAAGTCTTCAGGTACGTTCCTCGTCATAACAAATTTGTATTGATTTTCCCTAAAAAATTCCTTTCCTTTTTTGCTTTTGTCGTCGCGTCCGTTCTCTTGCACTCAATTATATTTTTATGATTAGCTACAAGAGTGACAAGCAAATCAATTTCACTTGGGGCAAAATTACATCTTTTTTTCACTCATTTCAACACAGTATATTATTTACTTTTAATTTGCAATACAATTTTACGATATTATGTTTTTTGTACAAGGACTGCTGTCAAAATATGTAAACAAAACATTTCCTTGCAGTGTTACAGTATTTCACCATTAAATATTTTCCAAACTTAAGTATGCATTGTAAAACGTAAACTTGAGTAAAAACTATGCTTGGCTAAGATTTTTCCTAGCTAAAACTTAAGTACAGATTGTGAAACCAGGCCTTAGTGTTCTATGTTAAGCCGTGGTTTCCTCGAAAGCGGTGCCGCTATATAACGGCCGGCACATAGCGGTAGAGTAGTTTGTCAAAAACATTGCAATATAAAAGCACCTACGTGTAAACTGAGAAGACGGTGAAGTTCACCGTAACGTAATATAGTGGCAAGCATAAAATATTACGGCCGTCATGACGGTGGCAAATCTTTCGTCAACGTTTTTCTCCACCGTCATATTCAAAACGGTGAGAATTCAATCAAATATTTAAAATATTTTTACACAAAACAACAATTGTTGTTTTGAAAAAAATATTAGAAATAAACAAAAAACAAAATCTCCTTAAACAGGCAGCAAAATAGTGGAAACAAAATGGGCCAATTTGACCGCAACGCTTATCGAACTTTGCAGGAAAGCGGTGCCGCTAATGACGGTAAGCATAACTGCCGATATATAGCGAATGTTATATTGCCACTTCCGAAGAAACCAAAGCTTTACAGAGACTGACATAACATTTTGCTACATGTAGATTCCTCGGAGAGTACTTTTTTATGTTTGGTTGAAAAGCTCCAAAGTTGTTTGATTTGAGAAACTAATAGCTTTGTCAAGTGCTACTTTCGATAATGAACGTAGAGAAAGGTTGTTATTCAATTCGAGAACTAAACCATTCTCCAGCAAAATGGAACAATACAATTAAAATAGTACATTCGGCATCCAACCTATTCTCAAAGAGAAAAATTAGTAACTCTCCCTCTCTAATAACCATTTAATCGAAGATTACTTTTCCAATGATTTTTGAGCAGTTAATCAAGCTAAATTTAAACTGGTTGTAATAAATTTCCAAGTAAGATAGCTAGAATTTTTTATTAATTTCAATTCATTTTCATTTAATGCACTAAATATTAACCTTCTAAAACTCTCCTCAGTGACAGTTTGTTCCGAAAAAGATTTACATTACCTACCGTTTGGATTCATATTGTCTAATTCGGTTTAATAATAAAAATGCATGCGAGTTAAAAATTATTTTCAGTGTCCACAGCTAGGTGAAAGAGTTTTGCCGTTTTAGAGAATTGATTTTTGGCATCCTAAAGTAGTTAAAAGTCACACTGTTCTGTTCCACCGCACATTAATAGGTGAATTCTTTAAGCAGTATTTGTCACTAATAGAGACATTTTGTGGTCAATTTCAATTTTGATACAATTTGGTATTCAGTTAGCTGTCTCACATCTCTAGTCCCAAAAAAATAGTCACTAATTTGTCAACTGGTTTTAGGCAGGTCACAAACAGTAAAATATTGTATAATAAAAATTAAAGAAATTAAAAAAATAATAAATTTTTAGTGTAGAAACATTTATATATTTAAAAAAATAATATTTAATTAACAAAAAATAAAATTAAAAATTAAAAAAAAAAATTGTAAGCGATCCCGGATTCGAACCTGCGTCTCACACGTTGTACACCAGACGCTTAATACCTGGGCTGTCGCAAAATGTGCGTATGTGCTGTCAAATGCTGTAGTTCAGATGTATGCAAGTGTGTTTTCACCACATATTAATGGTGAACTTTTTGTGATTTTCTCTTGCAAAATACCGAGTTGTAAGAAAAGAAAAATTGCCACGATTCGAAGTCGAAACCTCCCGCTTGTAATAGCAACATCTTATCTACTAGCCTATTGATGAGGGTTGCGTTAAATGTTTTATTTGGCACCTAGGCCTCTTGCCCTATCATTTTCCCATTTTCACATAACACACCACGAACATATCGCAAGGTGAATTTTTCCTATACAGAAACACTTTTTATAACGAAATCGTTGCAAGCCATGCGATACAAAATCATTCGTTATTATAACGAAATGTTACAGAAATGTTACTGAAGTCACAAAAATTGTCTCTAATGAAAAATCTCAAATTTAGTGACTTGAGATGAGACAGACTTACAGAATACAGCTATAAAGTTTAAACAAATATCGTTAAGCTATTATTGCAACAAATTGGTACTTTATGATATTATTGCCTTATTTATTCTTAATCGTCAAATGATAACTTAAAACGATACCAAGTGCACAAAATAAAACAAATTAATAAGCGTTGGAATCATATTTAGCCATTTTCACCTGAGGTAGGTCGCTTATGAAAATGTGCTCAGTTAGGGCGTTCTTCATTTTCTCACCGCGAAAAGTCAGTATTTTTTTATTATCTGTGTATGTATGCCTGCTTCAAAGCGCTTCTCTGCACTTGGCGTTTTCAATAAGTGTCAGCTGACACAACTAAGAAGCGACTAGTGGCTTTGATGGACGACCAAAACCGTTATAATCGATAAGTGCCAATTATGTAAGAAATTAAGTAAATCGGAGTAGTTAATTTTTAAAACAGCTTGTCTTTTCTGAAAACTCAAAAGCACTCTATCTCACAAACTAGTTGAAGCATGTCCTATCTCCACCACCCAAGCAGTGTGTCACTCTGGTGCTAGACTCAATCGATGTACTTAACATTTCCTCCGACTAGTTGTTAATCAAATGTTTGTTGGTAAAAGAGAACTTAAAAAACTAAGAGCATTAAACAAATAAGCTTCGACTTCTTAATGAAATAGCTCACTCTTTAATTTGTTAAATAGTTAGCTTTTTTGTTTGGTAATCGGTAGCGAGATACCACACCAACTTGCCTACATCTTTACCCAGCAATGAATTATATGAATAGACTGTTTGAAAAGTGTAAATATGGATACATCTAACGTTGGTTAGTGCGATGCAAGAGGGCTTTTACACGATTCAAGTATAGGGGGAAAGTTTCAAATTGTTCTTCCTATCTCTTGCTGTTGCCCCTGTATGCCGATTTTTGCTTCACAATTGCTTTAATTCACAAATGTAAACGCGGATAGATGGTTACCGGTTTGATTAATTATTTTCTTGAGAACCCATTTAGTGATTGATTACCATTGCTTTCAATCTTTAATGGTAATTTTCAGATTAAGTAAAACAATATCATGATTTTTTACGTTTATTAAAAAAAATCTAAAATAATCAAAAAAAATAGTTTTGATTATTTTGGTTTTTTTTTACAAATTTTTTTTTTGTTATTTAGATTTTTTTTTGTATTGTTGTAGAAGCATATAAATATACACATCAACAATACTGAACAAAATTAAAAACAAAACAATTTTTTTTTGATTTTTTCTAATCGTAATCAATTAATAATTGCCTTTTCTTGAAAAACAATTAAAATAATCATTACCAATTAAAAAGGCCGTCTAAGTAATTGATTACTAATTACTAATCAAATTTAACAGGTGTGGTTACAATTCACATCTCCAACATACTCAAAAAGAAGAAAAGCTTAAACAATAGTTATTAATCATACACTCTTTTACTAAAAGCTTTTCTTGACATATATGACGCTGTTTTCAAAAATGATATAAGTCCAATTTCGAGAAAAAGTTGTATTACAATATACCCTATTATTTTGGAGAAACACATTACCACTTAAAAAACTTGATAAGTGGACCTATATCACTTGCAAAAAAAGCTGTCATGTTTGTGTGTGTGTTTTTGTCATGCGAAAACGCTTTCCAATTGGTTGTAATTTATCGGGCGATGTTGATCGCGTGTTCGGAAGTTGGCGTTGAAGAATATTTATTGCAAACGAGCACGCCAGTGCGTAGAAAATCTTCTGAACTGTAACATCGTTGTAGAAAATTGGACTAGTTCAGAACAATCCCTGAGCTAAACCGTTTGACGATATCACCAGCTCTAGCTTAATACCCAAGCAAAGCTTTCAACTGTCCAGTTTTATATGGCGGTGTCATTTCGACAGTTCTAAGATAGCTTGGCTTTGGCTAGTTCTCAACCTTTGCCATTTCGGAAAGTTTTGTGGTACTTTTTGTTGGGGATGGGTGATTATCGATATCCGATATTTCAAACTGTCTTTTAAACTATCACTTTTCTCTTTTGGAGACTGGTTCGCAATTTTACTGCAGGAATAAAACTTTAGACTAGGTAGAAAAGTTACACTAGCTACACACAGGGCATCAAATGATTGAGTAAAATAAAAAATTTCTGCTTATCACAACTATATTTAAATCAGCAATTTCGAAAAGGGCTCGGAGAATCCAAACTACAGGAGAGGGAAAAAACTAATTATTTTCCAATTAAATACATCAATAAATAATCAAAATTATTATTGAGTTGTATTCTACATCTTTTCCAGATAGAGTATACTTCAGAACTCATCCAATGTACCTCATAATAGTCAGATACACTTCAGAAAGCGTAAAGTCCTTTTTAAGCAAAGTCAATTATATTTCAGAAATCGTTAAATATATTTCTGTTTAGTCAGTTGTACTTCGGAAACTGTGAAATAAATTTCAGAATAAATAATTGTAATTTAGAACCCGTAAATTATACTGCGGAACAATCAATAGTAGTTCACAGTTTATGGTTTCTGAAGTACTTTTTGAAGTATATTTTACAGTTTATGAAGTGCAATTGATTATTTCGAAAAACATTTTACGATTCCTGAATAACAATTAACTATTCTGAAATACATTTTACGATTTCTGAAGAACACTTTATGCTTTCTGAATGAAGTACACTTGGAAAAGGTGTAATTAAGTGGAAAACGTCCGCCATGTGCCTTTTTTCGAAATTCACATCATCAAGTTCAAACATATAATTTTAACGGGAAAAACTATATCAAAAAAAAAACTACTTAAATGAAAACAACTCGAAAAATCAACGAAATCAATTAACATATTTAAAAATCCTTTTCTGCAATTTTTGGTTCGTTTTTTTGAGTCTTCCTTTTGATGACTGTTAAACATTCAGAATATGTTTTTTCGAAATTGTTCTGAAAGTTGACTTTACATCTACGATGTAACTAGTAAAAAGAAGATGTTATTTTTAGTATAATAGGCAGGTGAAAACGTTTTAAACACATAACCATAAAAAACAGAAATTCGAAAAAATTCCGAGCTGGGCCGATTGCCGCTTTATTTTTGGATAGTCACACGGCACATTCAGCATTTCTTTACTTTTTTCTTGCTAAACTGTTGGAGAATAGATAATACGCAAATTCCGGGATCGATTCCGGCATTGTAAAATCCGATCCCGAAAATCTCGTGACTGCCAAGAAAAAGGACACAAATTTCGATATATCAATAAGATTTGTAGATACCAACTAAAACATAGAGGGAGGTAGACTATTTTAACCATGAAATGCAAGGTGCAGGTGATGACTACAGAAAGGAGTGGCTTTTGGTAATGTCTTGAATGGTTTCGGAGATATCGGAAACATCTATAACACTTCTCTAAATCTGCGATAGGTATTTTTGATGTCCGTACAACAACCAGTTTCTTAAACAGGGTAACAAACTGACGTAATCTGGCAAGGTTATTATTATTTGCATTCAGTTTATAAAACATGGTATGCAGATAAACTAGAGAAAATATTATTGAACTCAAAATACCTAACTATTAATTCCTCCCTACACTGAAGCCCTGTATCTTTCATACAATAACGTTTAATGAACTCTGAGCTCATTTCGTTAAGTAGGTAGTTTACAATAGATAATTGATAAATTAGTAATTGACTAACAGTTTAAACAAACAAACACTTACATATTTATATACAATACTAAAGACTCAAGTAGAACCTGCTGAGTTCAAAACTAGTTGCACAAGGTCACTTTTGAGGATGTAAAAACACTTCTCATTTTATTGATTGAAACTGGGTACACGAATTTCTATTCGATGAGATAATATGTCGTTGTTTTGGCCGATCGATGCGAATCGTTTGTACTCGGTACTTTTTTTCGAAATTTTCAGGGAGCAAGTAGCCGACTTCTGATTAGAAACTTTATTACCCGGCTTTGAATGCAAAGAAAGTGAGTGGCTCTCTCCGTGTTGTAAAAAGCAGTTGAAGAATGTCTAGGCTTGCTGTGATGTTTCCAAATCCGATCAGACATCGCTTTACTACGTAAGTGCCTTTAGAACTTATTGGAGACTACTCTATTTTGCGAATGGTCCCGCAAATTTTCGCAGTGTATGATTAATGATGTTCGTTATCTTCATGTTTTAAATTGTTTTCGACTAATAAAATATGAGATGATGTGCAAATTAAAATGATTTGCAAAAATTTTAAATTTAAATTTGCATAAGATAATGAACAATGATTAAACGAAATACTAAATTTTGCTATTACTTTGCAGGCTGTCAATGCTTACACTGGCGGAGAACGCAAAACTATCGATAATACTATTGAATTTCTTTTAGGGAAGTATAACTTGAAAGATAATTCGTTTGAACTGACTGACAGACTCAAAATAACGTTTCAGATTTTGGTTTGCACTTCATTTAAATTTTTTTTTTTCAGTAAAAGGTGCGAGACAATTGAATTCTTAGCCAAGTGCCATTGGATAGTAATAGACAGGAAGCTGCCCTGTAAACTTAGTGTAGATTGTAGATACCACAGTAAATATAAATTTTTTGTAACAATTTCTGGTCGCTCTTATCAGGGGTATTAAATGGCGGTCATTCCGATGCCTCCTTAAGGGTTATTGCTCTAGAAACTTTCTATCATAGACTATTGATCGTGTATATTCATCACTGACATACCATCAAGAGGTCGTTGATTGGAGAGTTTAGCTTGAGTAGTGTACTGATGATGTCATCTACCACTGGGAACACTAATAGCTGTATTCTGTAAGTTTGTCTCATCTGAAGTCACTAAATTTGAGATTTTTCATTAGAGGCAATTTTTGTGACTTCAGATGATTTCGGTATTCTGTAAGAGAAAATCACAAAAAGTTCACCAATGATATGTGGTGGAAACACACTTTCAAACATCTCAAGTACAGCATTTGACATTGCAAGCATAAATATGGCGATAGCCTAGGTAGAAAGCGTGTCGAATACAACGTGTGAGATGCAGGATCACGGACAATTTATTATTTCTATTTTATTTTTTGTTAATTAAATATTAGTTTTTGAAAAATATTATTTTTTAATTTGTAATCCAAATTTTACTGTTTGTGACCTGCCTAGAACCAGCTGACAAATTAGTGACTTTTTTTTGGAGACTAGAGATGTGAGACAGCTTACTGAATACCAAATTGTATCAAAATTGAAATTGACCACAAAACGTCTCTATTAGTAACTAGATACTGCTTACAGAATTCACCTATAACTCAAAATTGCACTGAGACATCAGTGTAATGTCAAAAATCGAGAAAAAAAAGTAGAAATCCGCTCATCCAATGATACGACCTGTTAGCTGGACCCTGCCAGGGAGCTGTTAACGAAATCGGTTCGAATCGTTTCCTGCGATTACTACGGTTTTTGTTAAGTTTTTGATGTGTAAACATCTTTGGGATTGGTCTGTGCTGTCTGCCGGTAAGCGTACCTCTGCCGCTGCATGTAATCGTGCTTCTGCCTGTGCCTTGTGTATAGAAATCTTGCTTCGCTGCTTTGCTGATATGTATGTGCCCTGCAAAAATCTCCAATATTGGTATTCATGTCGGTAAAATATCCCGTAATTTTACTTGTTATATACGAGTCAAATGACTAGTAGGTGTGACTCCGGTAAGAGCTGTACAGCTATATGTTTATCTTAGATCAAAAAATAAATAAGAAAGAGCGAGATGTAAAACCGCACACACAGGAACGCGAGCAAAGAAAGTCTACCGATGCTCTTAAAAACGTTATGGGAGACATACGAAAACTTTCGGTATGGCTCCGGGTAAGTTGACAAATCATTTTACCCGTATTGTTTTTGCAGGGCTATTATAAACAGTATATCTTTTCGCGGTAGCGTTTATAGTGAGAAAATAAGTCGAAGTCAAAGTTGAGGAAAACGTTAAGTGTCCGGAAACTGGTGACTTATCAGTGGTTTGATAAGTTTAAAGAAATTGTTAGAGATAATCGATAGTTGTACAACAGTCACCCTTTATCGATGGATTATTTGTCGACTGGGTTGAGTTACAAAATAGTTTTCCCCAGCTTTTTTTTCGCTACATTTTCCAACCCAATCAATTTTCTAAACAGGCAGCTTTAAATGCAAAAAATGTAGTTAAATTATCCAATATACAGTAAACTAAAAATTTTAGCGCCTTTAAATTACATATTTGCTCCAACTTTTCCATAATTAAAATTTGTTTGAAAGTAACACATTGCGATTTATTTAGTGTCGTTGACAGTTTCTAATTAAAGGGTTTTTGAGTTGGAGAGTCGCTCGTGTACTTAGGCATCTAATTCAAAGTGTTTGTATAAATTAAAAAAAGTAAATTACAAGTACAGACGATTTTAATTAGAAAACTAGCAATAGAGACATTAACAGCAACTTTTCGCACAACTGTGTTGTGTATATATTAAAATATTGAACAGCAAAAATAAATTATAGGTGACACGAAGGGAGTGATAAGTTCTTGATTTACATTATTACACCCAGCTAACCACGACTACTATTTAAATATCGAATATTGCGAAAAACAAGGACTATGCCGAAAACGAAAATAGTAAATCAAATCTAATCAAGTGGTACCGCCCATGTTTGAACTCGCAGTTCCTATTTTCTTTCCTATTATCGAAAGTAATTATTTCTGAAGTATTATATCGACCATCACGACAATTAGTAGACTCGTTTCCAGTACTTGTTGTATAAACGGCCAAAATAAAGTCAATCGGTTGATAAGTTATCCCACATTCCATATAATAATGTTTGCTGCTTTACCGAGTAAGAGGAAGATCTACGAAACTTTATTTTTCGTGATTCCCATTTAATAGTGAATTAGAGAATTTGATATTAACAGACACATTTTATGTAGTCAGGACTTATATAAATTAAAAATAACTTCAACTTTGTTGCTAAATCTCGCAGCTGGGTATATAATATTCGGTCATGGTTGGGTTACTTGAATAAAAACTTTTTAAATAAAAAATAAAATTTTATTCGGTATTCAAAAAAATGTTAGTGATAAGTGAAATGTCTTTAGTTATTCAAACCATTTGTAATCACCCAGTAGAACTTGAAACGAGATCTCCCCAAGCGATTAATAAGAGAGTGCTCCCTCTGACATCCTTTTAGAACAATAGAAGATAATTTTTTCGTTTTATGCTCTTATGCTACTCTTTGTGGAGGATAAGGAGAGATATCCCCAAGCGATGAACAAGAGAATACTGCCCTTAACATTCTTTCGGAACAATAACAGGATTTCTACACTCTGTGCTACGAGTTCACTCGTCTTGAATAAAAATAAAATAATAAAAGATTACTTTCTTCTAGTAGAGATTTCTCCAACTTCTACTCTCAGCTAACAACTTTTTGAGTAAGCCGAATTTATCTGACAACAAAAGAAAAAAAATTTCAACAAAAGACAAAAGTTTCAGCCGTAGAAAATATGTATAATATTTAATTCAGATTCGATAGCATTTGTGGTTATTGAATTTTTTTATATGAATGTTATTTGTGCCATTTCCTATAATTTATCCCTTTTTGCTGGTATGTGAGGCATTTGCAATTGCTTCCATTCCTTTATTTGCTTATATAGAAGGATTGAGGCATTATTATACAAAGAACTTTCATTGTCTCCCTCATTACTCTCCTGGGAGGTCTCCTAAAATTCTCCAAAACTCCCCCATTACTCGATTGCGATTCATAAAAAAGTATTAACTAAAACTCCATTTTTGTTTTTTGGGAGGTCAAAGGGATTTTTAAGACATGCAATGTTAAAAGAGAGCACACAATATGGTAATACACAGAAGTATAGGGAGTAATAGGGAGTAATCCAATACTCTCAAGGGATTACTCCGGGATTAATAAAACGATGATCCCTGGTTCTACTGGAAAATAATATTTCACTCAGCACTCAAATTTTTTTTAAATAACACTCAAATTTTTCAAAACGCTCATTTCTGTATTCGGTTATGCCCGAATTGATACCCCGAGACTTGTTAAATGAATAATTATTTTTTTTAAAGGTGTTCTAGAATCAATATCTCGGTGTTCGCCATAACAACCATTATTAAATCAGACGATGAAAACAAAATTTCGAAGCCAAACCACAGTTTTTAAATAGAATTTTTAATATCTGACATTGAGTTGATTAGGTTGTATGGTAAACAACAATACTTTAAACAACTAAATTTCAAAAAGGCACAAATACAATCCATTACTCTCTTTACACACTGCATTGCAAAAGTTATGTCATAATAAAAAGTGCTTGCAAGTAATATTTTCTCAGAGACTTAGTGTAAACAAAACAAACTAAATATTTTACACCACAGCTCTCTACAAAGCAAGTGAAAGAAAACAAGAAATTGATAATCATTGGAAACGAAATGTACAACCATACAAAATAAAGGAGAGAAATGCAAATTTTCCATGTGTTGTATATGCACGAATAGAGTGTTTGTGACCCTTGATCACTTTTACAACCAACAAGTATGAATGCATATTTTTGCTACTTAAACCCTGTAGAACATTCTAGGGAGTTACGCTGTATCAGGATAAGAAAGAAATGCAAAGAAGAAGCTGCCAAATTACATAAATTTTTTTCCAATTTCGAAAAAAATTTCATTCTCATCTAAATGCAAAGCGACCCCCGAGAACTAGCCTAAAACTAACCACTATTTGAAGACAGTACTTGTTCGAGCTTAATGCCATTACTTTTACATGGCGATGACAATTGTCGCTCAGGTTTTCAACGGATAGTAGGTAGTTTGACTAGTCGTCAACCGGTCATTTTTCCTACAGTTTATGCGTAGTTTTCGTTGTGGATGAGTGATTATCAATATCCGATGCTTTAAAATATCGTTTAACAATAGAACGGAATACGAAGTGTGTAGCTCTGAAACTGTCTTCTTTGGAGACTGGTTCGTAATTTTACTACCTCAAAAGCATACAATTTGGGAATGTCCTCCAATGAAGCCTACGAAGTGTATTCCTAGAAACTTAATGATAAACTGTACGAGCTGTGAGCAGACGCCATCTGTTTCGCAGACCGAAACTTTATTGGTTCTTATCAAACTATAAGTTACTCAAAATACACGAACACAAACGCAATTTAATAAAACCTGGCTAGATAGTAAATAAAACGGATGCGGTACGAATGAACTCCTTGAAGACGAAGGATGGGACATTGTAATAATTATAAGAAAATACTTAATTAACGGTTATTGTTTAGATTTTTTGTTCCTTCCTTGCTTAAAAGGACCCCTAGCTAGTTGCTAGCTATATAGTTCATATATATGTGATGTCGTTTGTTGATTATGTGTGTGCCAATACTTTTAGTAAGCACTGTGTCACACACCTATAGGTGTTACTTTTAAAGTCATGCTTTCTTCACTATCTATATTTCTAATTCCATATCTACAAAACCTTTGTAGGTCAGAATTAATTCAAAGTGTGTTAGTGTTATCATTAGGGTGTATCTTATTACTGTGTAGCTACAGAGCAAGACTCGCCTCTACAAATTTTGGACAAGAGAAAAAGGCGTTCGATAGGTCATAAGTCATATAACAAGAATACCTGACGCAAAGGCTCTACCCCTGTAGGGAAATCAGTTAACTATAAGTTAACTATTAGTTCACTATTTTTCAGCTAGCTTTGTCTTTCCCTCAACTACTTTACATTGCTTTTAGCTGACTACTTTTGCATGGCGATGGCGCCGAAAAAGTGAGGGGTTTTTTCAGCTGACTACAAGTTGACTACTTTTGTGGTGACTTGTAGCCAGCTCAATAATAGGCAATTTTTGGTACTTTTGATTTATATATATTAGTTAATTAACATATAAATTTAAATTATATTATGGTTAATGTGTGTCAAAACATTGGCAGAAATCAATGCCTTAAGTCATAACCATGTTGAGGCATGCATGAAAGTTTATTAATTCTAATGAAAAAAGTGACACATAAATAAAAACAATTGAGTTTTTTTGTTAGCAAATATTTTTATCTGATATTCAAGTGTTTAAAAAAATTTTAGATGCAATTTTTCGATTGAACACTGAATGACTTAGAAACCAACTAATAGTTAAAGGTAGCTAGTATAGTAGGCGGCCACAGAATTCCCCACAGGGTACAATTATGAGTTTGGTTGTTGTTAATAAGGTCTTAAACCATTCGCGAAGGTTTAGGTGTATGATATGGATCCGTAAAATTTTATTAGTAGCTCGTCTATGCTGGAAACGATTTGTTTGAATCCTTTTTAGATTTGTCACCTTGATAATCTGTTCGACAAAAGAAGTTAACTGTGTCACCTAAGGAAAGTAAACAGATGAATCGAGATGCGCACCATCACGTTCTGTTGATTTGCTGTTGTTTTTAAAACATCGCCTGGAACACAGTTATTCATAATCAGCATGCAAACCCCCGGTATAGTATTGTTAATTTTTGTATGACCTAAAAAACGTATACATAATGGAGTACAAATTTTGGAAAACAAGACGCACCCTAGTATAAATACTAAAATGTATGTATGTAGATAACAAGGCCAACACTTCTAAATTCCTCTTTATACACTACACTTTTTACATACACACATCTCTATAAACCTTACCTATCGCACGGCACTTCGCGACACGTCTCAGCCTTATTAAGTATAAGGACATTGTTGTAGGACATACGAGTACTTCGTATGCATGTATGTATATATGTACGTATACAGCGTCTAAAGGCTCACTCACGAGAAAGCGTGATAGCGTATGCAGCCATACACCTGTACTTACCTATAGTGTGACCAGGTTAGCCTTTTCGAGGCTATATTTACAGTTTTTTTGTCCTTTATCCTCATAATTTTGGTTTTAGCTTCATGGCTTTTTTCTAACCTTTGCTTACTCCAAACCTTTTCAGGTCCCAACAACATATTTTTTATACAACTTCGAGAAATATGTAAAATTAAAGTTGAATAAAGCTAGTTTTGATGACGAAATACAGAAAATTATTCGTAAAAATTGTCAACTATTTTTAATGGAGTTGATAACCCGATTGCGGCATCGCCTACTTGATAATATGAACTCTTTACAAAAGATAATTTTTTTTTCAGTTGATAATTCTTTGAGTCACTTTCAAAAAAAAAAGTCTAGGTACTTTCCAAGTCAAGTGGCATTCATTGAGCTGCAGTGGTGAAAGCTTATAACCGTACAGTGGACAAGTATGACCTGCACCATTGAATTTTGAGCGGAAGTCCGAGAACATAAAAATTCATTAATCGAACCCCCTTTTTTAGAACTGGTCGAATTCTTATTTAACTTTTTGGTATAACCTTTCAGTAACGCGAAGGTTGAAAGAGTTTTTAGTGCTATGAACATTTTAAAAACAGATTAAAAATTAAAATGCTTAACTTGCTGCTTAATATTAGATGTTCGTTAAAACGCTTATACAAATGTTGCACTAATTTTGAAATTACCGGGATCTCAACTTTATGATAAATACCCAAACTTTGTACGCAGACTCAAGATTTTCTGATTCATCAGACGAAGAAAATATTATAAAATTAATTAGTTTGTAGTGATTTTTCTATGGTATGTGTTTCTTTGAAAATATTCCTAGTCAAGGAAAAGTTATGTCTACACCTTATATACAAATAGTTTAAACTAAAATAAAAAATTTGAAATGGATTTCGTAAAAAAGTTTCTGACTTTGTTTAGCTTCTTTTTTTTCTTAGTTTTAGCGTTTTTTTTTTGCCGATTTAGCCTTTTTTTTTTCCAACACCTGGTCACACTGCCTACATATGTGTATAATAAGCCCGCTCTCTCATTTCACAGCAGCGCATGGTACTTATATGTTGAGCGAGAAGGTTTGGTTTGGGGTTTAGGTCCCCGATGTTGCATTAGTGTTGGGCAGTACCAAATACATTTCAGTATTGAATACTTTCAGGCATGGGGTACTTTTATAAGTATCGAGTACTTCATATAAAGTCTTATTGTAAGTATTTATTATGTTATTTTGCCTCCGAAACGAAACAAGGTCTTGCGGTGAACAAAACCAAGACGAATAATTTTCTGTCATCAAAAAAATCGGATCACCTGCGGCTTGGAAGACACTTCACTATTGACACATGCAAATTTGAAACAGTGGAGGACTAACAGCGAGTATAATGTCTGTCTCGAAATTTGACGAAGAATCACTTTTGTGAACAGAGTAGGCAACTGAGTGCTCTTTCAACGAATAAATACCACGTTGTATAAGTCTTTCATCATACCAGCCCTGATGCGTAGCTCGAAATTGCGGACGGTGTCAAAATAAGATGGGATTGCTCTAGGATGATTCGCGAAAGTTTTCCGGCGGATTTATGATCCTTCCCGTGATGCCAGCGTCGTGTATCGAAGCAAATTTATTAAAAAGATATACGAGCTTTACAGACATACTATGAGTTAGTGATTTGTTTTACCCGAACTTACACGAGCCCATAGTTCAAATCTAGCTATATACGTCTCTGGTGGTAGGAAAGGATAAAATGCAACGAATATCCCGCATTGTGTTTATATCGCCTCTGCTTTGACAGACGAACTCTGTCGTATTCATAACAACACAACGAAAAATCGATTTTTAAACAGAACGAGGCACAAAAGGAAACTAAAGGTTATCCTTGCGCAAGCAAACACTGATTGCTGCACTCTAAATGCGTCATCATATGATTTTCTATATATTTTTCTCTTACAGTTATGTATGCATATATATTTTTGTTTATCGTCCATAGAGGTTATTGAAAATTTAAAACATTCATTATTTTTTTGCTTACCAGTAATATGCGATTGTATCGCCCAATCCATTGCGTACATTACGATCTAATAAATTATAACAAATATTTGTGGAAGCACCCTCCATCCAATTAATGGATATTGGTCCTTTGGTTATATTAAAATTGTATTGCAGGAACTTTTTTGGTTCGGCTGGCGTTTCCCAATGAAATTGTTTAGCTACGCGCATCCAAAATTCTTCGGGATTCTCCAAAGATTCATCATAGAATTTTTTATACTCAGCCATACTTGATATGTAAGCATCGCGACTTATAGCCGGATTTGGATTATAAACTGATTTTTCCGATGGCATTGTGGTTGAAGTGTAAAGTGGTCTGAGAAAGTGAAAACACTACAACCAAGTAGTTATTTTATGGGAATTTTCGTTTTATTTTGAATTCGATTTTTTCACTTTTTTTAATTTTCATACATAAAACTTGGATTAAAAAACGACCGAGTTAAATTTACAAAATTTTTTGTTTTGCTTTCTTTGCACAGAAAAGAAATAAATTTCCTTTATTTTTCTTCCTTCGCGAAAAATAGCGTTTGGGGTCGTTGTAGCATTTGTTGTTAAATAATGCACTATATAGGTACTAAATGCTATGTATTCAAGTTTAGTTGTGCTTGCTTTCACACCTATTTTTTCCACAAACGTCCATACGGATTGAGCTCTTCGCGTTTACTGAATTTGAGTAAAAAGTTCACATTTCGATTTTTCGCTATGAATGCGCTTTGTTTCATTTATTTTTTTATTTATTTATTCTTGTATTGTTGTTTTTGTTGTTGTTCCTGGTGGGCTTGCTCGTCATCCGTTCAATATGAATGTCAAACAATTTCTTCCCAACCTCGCTTACAAGGCGAATTCAGTACAAGCTGGTATTATCCGATCAGCTGATAGCTACTTTTTTCTAGAATTTTGACACTAAAAATTCTGCCGCGGTACGATTTGACATTAGACCTACGCGTTACAAAAACAAAATCCATTGAAAATGTATGTATATGTGTTTGTAATTCACTTTGCTTCCACCTTGTATTAAATTCGCCTTGCCCGCTTATTAATCATAAGAACCATGGTTGCCAGTTTCCATCATGTTTAAAACTGGTTCGTTTCTCTTACGAATCGGTCCGTTAGCCGCTTTCTGTTTTGGTTTGGTACTTTTTATGATGTTACGGCAGTTGTCGTGGTATAGTGGCAATGTGCTGACCTACTGTACCGAAAGGGCCCAGGACAGGGAACATCAAAATGTTTGCCAAAAGTTTTTCAAAACAGGGTCACCACCCGGCAGTGGTCGGCAACCCTTCGACTCATATGCCTTTGCAGATGACGCTTGTAGGAAAAGCTAGAAACAGGACACCACAAATGGAAATAGAAACTCGACCTTAATGTCCTTAGAGGTATATCGCACAAAGTTATTATTTTGAAAGTTTTCCCGATTATTATACAAGTTCTTTATTTGGCGATATATGTAAGCTGAGTCAGAAACGGAAAAAAATAGGTATAGACGCAATAAATGTAAAAACTGTTTTTATGAAACTCTTTATGGAAATCTTATTGTGTGTGGGTTTCTAAACATCGTGCGACTGAGCTCTAAAGCGACTGATTCGCGACCAATACCTTTCGTCAACAGTGGGCTACAATTGATCCCAAGTATGCCTATAACAGAATAGTTGGGAGGAGTCGATTTTAATTAAGGCTACATAAACTTATAGGTGCTGAAAGCAAACAAGCCCGACCGTACCCGTAGGAGAACAAAAGGGGTCTGTCCGACACTACCCTTTCCCCCCACCAAAGAGAGCAATCAGTGTATTCATGGATCACGCCCAAACAAAAGAGGTTCGCTTCAACCCATACAAAGGGATCAAAACTGGCATTGGTCGCATGCATCTTTGCGACTCATTCCGGATTCCTCCTAGACTAATCGAATTTTTTTGCAGGCTTAAATCCGATTCCTTTCTTTGATATTTCGTCGGTGACACTGCGAAAACGCGTAACACATAAATTCAAAACCGCGTAAGTGATATCTCAATTTGGCGGGTTTGTAACTACAAATTGCTTATGGAAAAAATTTCCATCAAGATCGATTCTTTTAACTATTTTCCAAACCAACCTGCAGTTTTCTTGAGAATAAATGAATAGATATTATTGGCTGTGGCCTATGGAAGTTTTCGACACTTATCTAACGCGGTTTTACATTGTCACCTACGATATCCGATTCAGAAAAAAATTTTATAATATGTTATTCTGCTTGTAGATATCTTATCATTCGAATTATACAGCATTCAAATCAGTTTCCATATAGCTTCCAATGCTCGTTTCAGCCCAAAAAGGATTTTCATGAAATTTTCAGACTTTTAAAATACGAGGTGTGTTCAAAAAGTATCGCGAATTTTGAATTTTCGCTGGTTACGTATATTCGAATTTCGAATTTTTTGTGGCGTTATGTTGGTACTCATGTCTCACTTATGCCGACAAGCTCGGCCATTTTGAATGTTCAGTTAATTGTTGACAGCTGCTTTGCTTGCACGTGTTTTGGATCGTCTTCGATTTTTACCTATTCAAAAAAATGGATCAAAGAACCTGTATCAAATTTTGTGTGAAAAACGAAATTAAGTGCGCGGATGCATTCCGAATGTTGACTGTGGCATACGGAGAAGCTACCTTGGACCGAAGCAACGTTTATCGGTGGTACAAAATGTTCTCAGAAGGCCGAGAAGATGTGCAAAGAAGAACAAAAATTGGCTTTTGCACCACGATAACACCCCTGCTCACGCATCGTTGCTTGTGCGCGACTTTTTGGCCAAAAACAACACACTAATGATGCCGCAGCCACCGTATTCCCCAGATCTGGCCCCCTGTGACTTTTTCTTGTTCCCTAAACTGAAGAGGCCCATGAAAGGACGACGTTACGCTTCTCTTGACGAGATAAAGACGGCATCGAAGGAGGAGCTGAACAAGATACAAAAAAATGATTTTTTGAAGTGCTTCGAAGATTGGAAAACCCGTTGGCACAAGTGTATAATATCTCATGGGGATTACTTTGAAGGGGACAAAATAGATATTCATGAATAAATAAATAATTTTTGAAAAAACACAAAATTCGCGATACTTTTTGAACACACCTCGTAGATGGTGAAGGAAATATTTGGGAGACAAATAGAAAATCCGGTTAACGTGGTAAAAGTGGCCGAACCGCATCTGGGGGCCAGGGGAAAAATTCCGTAACTGTTTGTCGTGAAATGTGCACTTTTTTTTCAACGAGGTTTTGGTTTTTTATCGTAAAAAGCATTTTGCAAATCGAATTTTTTGTTAATTTTATATTGCTGTAGCGATTGAAAATTAAAAATCTTGGTGCTTTTTGTATAGTTTTGGCATTTTCTATTATGAGTTTTGGTTCCGAAAAAACTTTGCTGCGGCAACCGTGGTGGGAACAATATTGCTGACCTCTCTCTTACCGTCAATTCGACACACTAAAGCGCAAGCTTTGTCAAAATAAAAGCTCTTTATTCTAACGCTCAATTTAAGAGTTGGTAAAAATGTTTAGATGTGGATAGAGCTAACGAATAAGTATTTGGATAAGACAATAGCTCAGATAGGAGTATTTTCCATGACTGCGGTGTTTTGCTATAAGTTATAAGTCAAAAGGGTTTTAATACTTTGTGCTTATAACAGCTCTTTTAATTTCCCTTACGGACAGAGTATTAATGATTCGATTGCAGTGATGGAGATAAAATATCGAACCTAAAATAGTACTAAATGCAATGATGTAAATTTGTATACCTTTACCCCATATAACCCTTTTCCAAATAAACGGAGTTTGGGCTATGTAGGTATATTTTAGTTAACGGGGTAGGACCAACAGTTTGTACTTACTGTAAATAAAGATAGGACACTGAAACCCGTGATGCGTTTTCAAGAAAGGTATAAAGAAAGAGATAGAATATACTGCAACGATTTTCCGTCATCCCATGTAAATTTTGTGTTTGTGACACACACTGAGGATGGTGGAACCCCAAAACCGGTTTATCACAAAACCAGATTTGGCAAGGGATGATGGAAAATGGTCCAATATACATCAACTTTTCACACTGTCAAAAAATCAACAAAACAAGACAAATCAGATAGAATACTCTCGTTTGATAATATTTGACCTTCCAGAGGACAAAAGTATGAATGAACAGGTAAGGAAGTCTAAGTTCGGGTGGAGCCGAACATTATATACCTAGTAGTGATCTATTATGTCATCCCAATTTACGCAGGTCTATTTTAATACTTTCACTTACACTGAAGATGGCGGATCGCCGAAACCGGTTTGTAACAAAACAAAAATTGACAAGGGATGACGAAAAATCTTTCCAATATACATCTAATATCCACACTTTCAGTTCGTATTTGCGTTCAAATAGACAGATGGACAGACAGATAGACGGACATGGCTACATCGAGTCAGCTTATCCTCCTGATCATTTCAGTATACGTACAAACATTTCATGTTCATGAAAGGTATGAATAACTGAAAAATTATACAACTACTTGCCCGCAGGGCCGGATTTACTTGAAATGCCGCTCTGTGCCCTGTTATAAATTTCGCCCTTTTATCTTCATGAAATATAGTAAGAATGTATTTTACGTGTGCAATTCACAACTGAAATATTTGTATATAAATAACTAAATCCCTGCAAAAATTACCAAAATTATTTGAACATACTGCCTTTAATGAAAAAATTATGTAGCTTCGGAGTTTTGCTCAAAATTTCCACTTCTTTTTTAGTTTTGTCCAAAGCTTGCTTTTTATATGCAGCACCGCTTAATCTTTTGTGCCCTCACTCATATTTTCAAAATATAAAGAAACTATTTCACCCAAAAAGATTATTATCGATTGAAATTATAAAAACTTCAGAGTTAATTGCTAATAAAATCACAGCTGATCAGTTCTGACCAGGGTTGGAACTTTATTACAATCGTAGCGCTACGCCTTACTCATAATCTACTACAATTTCTTAGATTTGAAAAAAGAGTGATAGGTATTCTGTAAGTAGTTAAGGCCGTGTTACTCATACTCAACTAAGAGGAGAATAGCATGAAAACTGTCATTTAAAAAATGTCCTAATGAAATTCGTGTTGAATAATATGTTTCCCGACTACATATGTTACGCAATGCTAAGTAAGAATAACTAAAGCATTAAAAATTTTGGAAAAATTGTGTGTTTTTCACGCAAGATATACTGAAGGAAACCTACCCAAGATAATGTTTACAGTTTGCCGGAGCATCTAGTACTCAAGTAAAGCAAGAGGGTCCCAAAAACAGAATAGCTGTCGGAACTGTAACTTCGGAAATTTTAATACTAATAAAAATGTTGGCAAAAAAGATTAATAGTGAAAATACCAAATAAAAACTATTAAGAGGTAAAAGGTACAAATTTTAGTTGACTGCGGATTTTGAAAAAATATACTTTAAAACAATCTACTACGGAATTATGATTTTTACTAAGATTTATTTCGTCATTTACTATGATTGTTCTCCAGGAGTTCTAACCCTGCTGCTGAAAAGAGCTAAACAGAATAAAAGAGTACTACAGTTTACATAAAATAGTTTTTTGTGGTATAGTTTTAGGCACTTTCCACGGTGAATAACCGCATCACTTTGAGTTACTAGTTCCTATTGATTTCTAAACACAAACGTCAAACTTTTGATTCGTACAGAAATAAGAATTGAGCCCATTATCAAAAATATTTGTAAAAATTTTAATATATGTTTCGAAATCTGCCGCCCCCATATGCCAGTGCTCCGAGAGCACCTAGTGTAAATCCAGGGCTGATTGCCCGGATATTTTACTTTTCATCCTGAACGTTTTGATATACATTAATAAATATATATCTCGATTCGTTTATGCCGAATGAAGTAATATACCTTGTGTGCGTAACAAAAATAGATATAAAAAGTGTGTGTCTTTTATAAGCGCCAAAGAACTCAACCGATCTTTATGAAATTTTCACAATATATACTTGGGTTCACTGGGTACAGCATAGACAGTATAAAGTTTCAATTCGTCTAAATTAATGAAATTTGGATATATGTGTCACTTAGTCAATATCTACATAATTTTTCAAAAGTGGGCGGTGCCACGCCCATATATTTTGTGTTTTGTTTTGCTCTTGAACTTTCACGACATTTTATATATAGATGTGTTCTATGTATCAAAACGTCAAAACAACGTCTACCGGGTTTGATAGTATATTATAAAATGGCGAAAGCAAACAAGGAATTTCAGCATTCTTTTGTAAAACTGAGAGACTAGTTTGCGTTCAAATAAACAGACGGTCGGAAAGACGGGCATGGCTAAATCGACTCCGCTCATCGTGCTGATCATTTTAGTCAACTTTTCTCTTCTTGTTCTCATACTTACATACCTTTAATGTTTATGAAAGGTATGAAAATCCAAAAAGGTATATAACTTCGCTATTGCAGTGGGCTATTAACTACGTGCCCGAATATTTTGCTTGTGTGTTTCCCGATTTGGCTAATTTTTGGCAGGAGTATAATACAGGGTGGCGCAAAAGTAATCCTCCTATCAGAAAATGCTATAAATTTTGCGATTGGCCCCTAAAGTCAGTTCTGTTTTGACATTTGTGTAGTAAACACATGCGAAATACACGTTAATAAACAATGTTACGATACACTGGTCCAGAACGCGGAATATTGCTGACTATTTATTTCGGTCGGTGAAAAACGGTTACTGCGCAAAAGTAATCCTCCTATCAGAAAATGCTATAAATTTTGCCATTGGCCCCTAAAGTAAGTTCTGTTTTGACATTTGTGTACACGTTAATAAACAATGTTACGATACACTTCTCCAGAACGCGGAATATTGCTGACTATTTGTTTCGGTCGGTGAAAAACGGTTACTGCGCAAAAGTAATCCTCCTATCAGAAAATGCTATAAATTTTGCCATTGGCCCCTAAAGTAAGTTCTGTTTTGACATTTGTGTACACGTTAATAAACAATGTTACGATACACTTCTCCAGAACGCGGAATATTGCTGACTATTTGTTTCGGTCGGTGAAAAACGGTTACTGCGCAAAAGTAATCCTCCTATCAGAAAATGCTATAAATTTTGCCATTGGCCCCTAAAGTAAGTTCTGTTTTGACATTTGTGTACACGTTAATAAACAATGTTACGATACACTGCTCCAGAACGCGGAATATTGCTGGCAATTTATTTGACCAATAATCGGTCGGGGCCAAACGGTTACTGTGAATGGTGAGCGCTACAGAGCAATGATCAACGAGTTCTTTTTGCCGCAACTTGATGAATTGGGATTGGAAAACATGTGGTTCCAACAAGACGGTGCAACAGCACACACTGCACGTGCCACAACCGATATGCTGAACATCGGAAGCTTACTTTTGCGCCACCTTGTACAAACTACTGAGAAGCAGCTGACCAATTTTCATTGAAATATCAAGATTGAATTATAAGCGATTGCCTTTAAAAATAGCCGAAATTTTATGCTGAAAAGTGGGCGGCGCCACGCCTACTTCTTAAAAATTTACAAAATTTTTATGCGGCCGAGTTTTTCTTAAAATGCTTTTTATGTGTGCAAAATCTTGCCTAGTTGTAGAAATATCGCTTTTTTAATTTTACAAAAAATTTTTTCCTGAACTATGTTAAAAAACTGGGCGTGGACATTAACCGATTTCGCGCAATTTTACAACAAACAGTTAGCTTTATAAATAGAACATTATCACCAAATTTCGTTTCCAAAAATCAATTTTTGGCGGAGTTATGGCATAAAAAGTTTTGTGGAATAGTCCACTATAAAAAGGCCACGCCCATTTTCGAAAATTTTAAGTTTTTGAATTTATTTGTTTACGGAAACTTTAAAACTGAAATATAAATGATGTGAAGCTATTTTACGCAAAGTTATTGCCTATTTAATATATCTACGATCCTTTTCAAAATCTTTTATATAAAAGTGGGCATGGACCTTAACCAATCAGGCCCATTTTCTCCTGAAACATTCCTTGCATACCTGCAAACCTGCGTGCTGAACTCCGTTTCGATATCTTGAACGATTTCTGATTTATGATTAGTATTATTTTTAAATTTGACTTAATCAAAAGTGGGCGGTGCCAAGCCCATTTTCAAAAGTTTCTTGAAAAATTTATTTTATGCCGCAATCTCAATGTATTCACCAAATTTTATCCTTATAGGTGTATTATGTACAGAGTAATCACTTTTTTTGTGTTTTCCAAAATATTCTATATATAAAAAGTGGGCGTGGCTATCGTCCGATTTCATCCATTTTAAATAGCGCTCGGAGATGAGTGCCAAGAAACAGGCATCCCAAATTTCATTAAGATATCTCAAAATTTACTCAAGTTATCGTGCTCACAGACGGACGGACGGACGGACATGGCTTAATCAATTTCTCTTTTCGTCCTGCACATTTTGATATACATAAGTCAATATCTATCTCGATTCGTTTATGCCGTTACGTACTGCCGTTAGGCGACTAAAGTTAATATACCTTGTGTGCGTAGCACTACTAGGTATAAAAACTGCTGTAGATTGCTTCTTTTCCTATTTACAAGACTATACTTTACTAACTTTGGCAATCGCCAAAACTGATTTAAAAGTGGCCTGTTTAAGCAATGATGCTCTCCTACTGTTATCACATAATTTTTCACTTCAAATATGTATTTTTGATAATCTCGTTCCATTATAATTATGAATTGCATGTCCAGGGGAAGTCCGCCCTCCATTTCCGTCTCTCCCAAATGCGAGATTATTGCTATCAGTAGCTCGTTCTATGTCATCAGATGAATATTGCTCAGCATTTTTGCTAATTTTTATACTCAGT
Organism: Merzomyia westermanni; assembly: GCA_949987695.1. Taxonomy (NCBI): domain Eukaryota; kingdom Metazoa; phylum Arthropoda; class Insecta; order Diptera; family Tephritidae; genus Merzomyia; species Merzomyia westermanni. The sequence continues at coordinate 35,718,050 of OX465291.1, read as the reverse complement.
TGTGCCTTACACTAAGAGTAATTAACTTGATGCTGATCAATATGCTCAGGGCAAAACGAGGAATCGTCCGTCCATCATAATGTGGTATTTGGGATCACGGAGAATCGTTTCAAAATAATTAGTATAATATCCAATATCCCTAAAAAATGCGATTAGTCTAGGATGCATCCGGGATGAGTCTCAAAGAAGCATGCGACCAATGCCAGTTTTGATCTCTTTGTATGGGCTGAAGTGATCTCTTTTGTTTGAGCATGTCCTATGAAGAGACTAATTGGTCCTTTTCATGCCCAAAATGGTAGTGAATTGCAAGCAAAGACAGGCTTGCGTAAAACTCTCTTAATAACTCTAAAATAAAATAACGCTAAAAAATGTGATTTTTAAGTGTCATTGCAACAAGAAATGTGAACAAAAAAATATTGAAAATTTGGTAAAAATTGGCCCACTTTTAATACTAGTGTAAAGAAGTGTGTTATTAAAATTGCAAATGCGAAAAATCCCGGAACAAAAGGGCTGTAAATATGAAATTTTTAATTAACTAAATTTAACCGTACTACAAAAAAGAGACATGTGGGAGTGAAACTTTCCTTATCTGAGCTCAGACGCACTGTTTCCCCCTTTTGTTCTCGAATGCTATTAACCGTTAAGCTGTTGATGTAGTCAGAATAGCACTCTGGAACCAAGCTTAACCCAATTTTAGCACGTCTCAAAATGTTTATTATTGACGAAACAATTATAGGATTGGAAAAATAACCTTTCCGTGTAGCACAAACTTAGACTTCCTTACTTTGTCAAACCAAATCTATGCTTATTAATTTTGCTATTTTTGTTCCTATATCTTTCGTTATTTCTTAACACATAATAATATTCCATTACATTCAAACTAACACGCTCTACTGAGGTTAAGCGTAATCCCCGATAACGAAAGTCATTTCATATCATCACAATTTTAAATGCTTTCATGAGTTTCGTAAATGATCAAAGTGTCTGTCACTCAGTTATATGTATGTAAGGGAATTACGCTCAGTAACGAAACCTAATAGTTAACAAAAAAGTTTCGATAGAAATCTCACTTTTAGCCGCCGGCTGGCTATCATTTAACAAAATTGCCCTAAGCAGAACTATATCTAATAGTCTTGAAATCGGTTAAGAACGAAAGTAAACACTGAGAATGGAAGAAAGCCGTAACTGATTTGCCACAAAATCAAGTTCCTTCATTCATTCATTTAAAAATCGCCTGATTGATCTGAACGTACGTGACAGATTCCGGATTCCGCGGTGCCGATTATTGCCAACGCAACATCCTATTGTAAAAGCAGGTCAATAGACATCTCTCTTCATACGAATGTAAAACAAATATAGAGTTCTCTAGAGTACATAGAATCCACCTTTAGTGTCATTATTGGCATCTGGTTGAGTTTATTCGCAACCGGATTGCAGTAGCCGAGAAGAGTGTGTAAAAGCATCCCTGGAAAAAAAGCGATTAATCTGGGATGAATCCGGGATGAGTCCCCTTGATAGGTTACATTCCACTATTTAAGGCATGTTAGCTTAAAGCCTTGTTTCAGTAATTTTAAAGAAAGCTTCTCAAGGTCTCGCTTAACCTAACCTCACTTAATATCTAATCACATTATTGCTCACTGCGCATCGCTATATGGAATCACCTGACTTCCTGAAAATTTGTGAACATGCCAAATCAATGTCTTATCAACGGCGCACACGCTACTCAAACGCAGAGACTTTGTTATCAAGCAAAATACAGTGAATATCAATAGCCAAAAGAAAGTCTGAGAATTTATTTGCCGAAGATCGACATACTCGTATACAGCCCGATTCTAAATATCCGCTCTGATTTCTTTCCTTACGGAAATTTTTGTTCGGCAGGAAAATTTCCGCCAATTCTCCTTCGCTAGTGAACAGAAAAATTGGAGAAGAGGGATTTCGAATTTTCGAATTCAGCTGTGTTGCTATTTTATGTCTTGTTTTGGCACTACTTTTTGTAATCAGTGAATGAAAAATAATAGTTTTTGATAAAAAGTTGTTAAATTAAATTAATTAATAATAAAAATGCATAGTACAGGGTGGCGGCCGCCGTGGTGTGAAGGTAGTGTTGCCGGCCTACCACACCGAAGGTCCATGGTTCGAACCCTGGTACCGATAACATCAAAAAGTGATTTGAAAAAAGTTTTTCAAAACGGGGTCGCCCCTCGGCAGTGGTTTGGCAAACTCTCCGAGTGTATTTCTGCCATGACAGGCTTCTCAGCAAAAATTCGTCTCCTTTGTAGATGCCGTTCGGAGTCGGCAAAAAACTGTAGGTCCCACCAATTTGTAGGGAAAATTCAAATCGGCACACCACAAATTGGAAGAGAAGCTTGGCGCAAAAATCTCTTAGGAGGTTTATGATGATATACCTGTTGTATATCGCGCCATAGAGAGAGTACAGGGTGGCGCAAAAGTAATCCTCCTATCAGAAAATGCTATAAATTTTGAGATTGGCCCCTAAAGTCAGTTCTGTTTTGACATTTGTGTAGTAAACACATGCGAAATACAAGGTTAATAAACAATGTTACGCTACACTGCTCCAGAACGCGGATAATTGCTGACTATTTATTTGACCAATAATCGGTCGGGGCCAAACGGTTACTGTGAATGGTGAGCGCTACAGAGCAATGATCAACGAGTTCTTTTTGCCGCAACTTGATGAATTGGGATTGGAAAACATGTGGTTCCAACAAGACGGTGCAACAGCATACACTGCACGTGCCACAACCGATATCCTGAACATCAGAAGCTTACTTTTGCGCCACCTTGTATTGCCTTTGGAATGGTGGCAGAAGAAGAAACCGAAGATTCTGTAGCACAGGAACCTCAACAGAGATCTATAAGAACGCACTTGAGTTGCCGGAGCAATTGTAAGCGGAAACAAATTTATTTTTAGGGCATTTTTGATTCAATTATTTTGCAGATTAATTGAAACTATAGGATAGATAAGCCCACATATAAATATTTGTTGGACATTTTACCAACTCGAACACAACAGGTCAAAAAGCAGTTGTAGTTTCGCCGAGGAAGCTCCTATTGATAAAATTTGTGTTTTTCCATTCCATAATACATTTTGCTGGTGGTCCTGCCGAATTTAACTCTTCCGCATTTTGCCAAAATCTATTCAGCGCTTCCTTTCTTCCTTTATAGAAGGCGCGGGAAATTCCGGCTGCCCTTGCATAAGGCTTACTAAAATTTATATTTGCAGCTGATTTCTACTTTTCGTCCTAAAACACAAAAGCAAAACGATATTAAGGTATAAAAGTGATTTTTTATTTCTAAAAAGTTAAATTTGCTTACATTTTGTTCAGCGCTCACTCAAAATTGCCTGGCGATATATCTCGCAAAAACTGTTGTGTATTTTCCCTTTTCTATTCATATGTGATACCTGCTTTACTCGCCACACCACTTTTCGCTTTTTCGAACATCGTTTAGAATAGGCGAAGAGCGAGAAGCGAACAAATACTTGCGGATTTTGTGTTCGGAATGAGGGAATAGGGAGAAGCGGAAAAATACGTGCGGATTTTTCGTTTAGAATCGGGCTGATAAATGAGATGCTGTTTTTGAAATTCATATTTTCTGAAAGTTATATAAATCCACTTTTGAAAATTCGTTTGGTGAAGTTTAGTTGTGATCCCGTATCGATTAGTATTAATCTGCTTCTATGTAAGCGGCCCTTAGAATAGTTTTTGCTGATCGCGCTGCGCTTTTGACAAAAAAAAGGAAAACAATTTAGAGACCTATCGATTTTTAATTTTTCGAATGTCGAACAAGCGTTTGTAAAAGCTTGCAAGCAAAACACCTGTTACTGTTTTAGTTGGTAAATAGCTTAAAGTTTGAAGTTTTTGTTGTTGTTTTGCTATGTCACGACCAGCGGTTTTCACTTGCAAGTTTAACGGAGTGAAATTTCCCCAGCAGAAACCTTTAACTGTCACTCCCAATGAAATGTCAAAATGCGCTCTCTCCCTGTAAATGTTTTGTGTCGTCGAACACTTTTCAGTAAAACTTTTTTAAAACGTTTAAAAATTTTATGATCGCCGAACAGAGCTATCGTTTTTTAAACTGATAGTCGTACTTCATGGCATAATCACGTAGGTAGCAGTACCAGATTTGGCAGTTAGATTTTTTCTTTTTCGCTTATAATCTAAATTTTCAAAGTCTGTTTACAAAACAATGTTTGTTTACATTTGATCCAAAAAAAGTTTGTTTACCTTTGGATTTTAAGAAATAATTTTTTTGAAAGCAATTTATTCATTTATTCTCCTCTACTTCCTGGAAAAGTGATATATCTTATAATAATAATAATAATAATTTGAGCAAATAAGGAGAGAAAATTGAGGACCACCTACATGGAGTAAGAATCACTAGCGGAAGCTCTTCTCCGGAGTCTAGAGGGCCTACCATCTCAATTAATTCGTCACATGAAATGGGCCAAATTACAAGGCATTGCCTTTTCACTTTCGAAGAAATGGAGTTCGCTTCAAGCCGGCTTTTATGCCCAACACCTTATTACCTCGCTTTTTGAGAATGGGCACAAGAAGCGCTATCTGTGGACCCCTGCGGAAACGTGCCTTGCTCTTGCTAAGAATCTGTTTTGTAATGCCTTGACAACTTTTCTACGGGGCAAGGTTTGCATGGCAGAACAACACTCGGACAGCTGGTCAAACTACTGCAGAGGGAAGGACCCGGCGAAAAACTTTTAAAGTATTTTAGACGTTCCTTGTTCCATTACCTAAACCTTTTACGATAATTATATGAACGGCTGGCAAAAATAAGATTTATATTCGGTGTTAGTATACGCTTCCACTGCCACCGAATTTGGAGCCGCCATCGTCCGATCAAAATTAGTGGCAGTGGGAGCGTTGCCTTGTCCTGATTGATAAAATGAGAGTCGATAGAAAAAGGCAAAGGCAAGTCCAGGTTAGAAAAGTATTTTGGGTATGCCACTATATGCATTACTTATGGGTAAAGGCCTGTCACTTCGGCAAAATTCCCCAAAACCAATGGATAGTGGCTCTTGTCTTTAATTCGACAGCAATAGGATACTTGATTTAATGCCGGTAAGCGCTCAATAAACCGTCGTTTAAAACTTATCATTTATAGTATCTCGTTGTTGATAATTGCTTACGACCGCCACCGAGTGCGAAAACACGTCCAAAAATGTCGGGAGAGGTATCAGGAGACGCGTATCGGTTTTTTTTTATAAATAGCGTCCGAAGGCCCCCAACCCTGTAAGGTGGTTTGCACAAAAAACTATGGATAACGACCCCGATTTAGGAGCGGCCTATGGTCATTTTTCGATTTTTGGCAAATATTTTCCAAAATAATTGAAATATTTGTTCTCCGGGAGCGGGTTCGCATTGCGGGTACCGTAATGAGTCTTTCGATACCCTTATCGACATTTCTTGATGAATATTAGCACTCGGTGCCGGTCGGGAAAAATTACGAAATTGGAATTTACTTCACAAAGACTGCATAATACGGAATTGTCAAAATTTATTTGAATGAGTCAATTTCTTGTTTGACAACTTTGGTTATTCAAGCAACAACAAAATGTATGGCTGGCAAGATGGCCATTGATTTTTCCTGATGCTTCTACCTGTATTGTTGTATCATGGTGCGCCAAGCAGATACAATACGGCGATACTTTGAAAAAACTGACAGCTAAGTAGAATGCGAGTGTTTGTGTGCGCAACAACAGATTCGACGGATACGGCAGAGTAGATTTTGACGTATGACGGATACGTCGACGGTGAAGTACTGTATCTGCTTGGCGCATAAAGAATTTGACAGATTATACGTTTTTTCCTAGAAATCAATCCTATTTTTTTTAGTGTTACTCTCTGGACCTTTTAGTAATCAAATAAAAAATGAAGATGCAGCAGCAACGGAAAATACAGTGCTGAGCAAAAGTCTACAACACTCCAAAATTAGGCGAGGGCAAGCTTATCAAAAAAGTGTTCCCATCGAAGCAGAATTTAAAGAGCTCTCAATAATAACGGTCTTCTCAGGCGAACAGCATGCAAAGCCTATTATTTCTGAAAAAACTTTAATTTTGTTTGGAGTTCGCCAAAGCACACAAAGAAAAAGGAATGGATTTTTAGTAAAAGGATTGCAGCATAGTGGAGGTTGAATGTGATAGCGATCCTTTATCAGCTCCAAGGGAGTTATACATACCGCTGAACAGCCCAATTTTTAATATGATTAAACATGGCAGGAGGATTTTGGAACATAAAATTAGAAAGCAAAACTATTTTGCGTCAACTTTTGTTGATATCATTGGGTTTCTAGACTACAAAATTTATCCTGAATTTTAAGTTGGATATCAGTCATTAGAGCATATCCCCTATCAGTCATTCTGATAGAATCCGAGCAACTTTTTTGGAAGTGTTAGATACCGATTCTTGCATTTCTCTGCAAAAAAACGAGTGTACTCCATTCAATCATGAGGTCAATAGAGTACTCCACAACTATTCCTCAATCATATAAAAAACGTGGTCCAATTTACATTGCAATATCTTAGGAGAGGATCACCTACTCCATTTCGGAGTACTCCATTTTTTGCTTCTGAATACTCCATCGAACACCTTCGGGAGAATATTTTCCAAAAACTCCCAAAAAATTAAGCCACAGAATACTCACAAGCAAATCGAGAGATGGAGTAGGTGATTCTCAAAAGTACTCAAATGTGACAAAAAAGGAACACGTGATGCAACGATTTTTGCAGGGTTAATACAACCAAACACACACACAAAACAGTACACGGTTAGTTCTTAGCAAAAACGACTTTTTGAATTTAGGTGTATTTCAATTGTGTTTCAGAGAATGTCTGATACGCCTAAAAGCATGCAACATTAAGTACGATGTCTGCTATATAGGATGCTTGTCAGTTGTACTCATTTGGTAGCATCAGAACAATATAGTAGTGAAACTGGTTAAGTGCTTCAAGTTGTTGCTGTTGTTGTATCTTCATCTAACCGACATCTTATCTTCCTCTGATCGATATCCAACTCGAGCTTCTGTTGGGAGGTCCGGTTGCAGTAAACTGTTTCCTGAAACTGTCTTTATCATGTTTTTATAAAATACCATAGAAGAAGCGATAATGGACAACGTGGTGAGGAAAGTTGAGTTGTTATAGAGTGGAACTTTTTTACGCGAATTGATAGCAATCGATGTTGTATTTGCTCCTTTTGTTATCCTTTGCTCTTTGTATGTATCTAGCTAATTTTCAATTAGAAGTAGAATTATCTGTCCCTTTACAAAAATTTCACGTGGCCTTAAGACGGCTCCAAAAGAATTGAAAGGTATATAAATATTTTCAAGAGCATATTTTATTTGCTTCAGCTGGCCAAGTACAGATATAAAAGCAATGCTCGCACTTATATCATATATACTAATTAGGTTTTAGGCACACGGCCGTAAATATGCATACAAAACTAATGCTTACACTATATTACGTGATAAATAAACTATTACAACTCTTTTCTTTACTTATTTACATACATATCTCATGTATATGAGTTTGCCGTATGATTTCATTTAAACGCTATTTGATTACATTTTTTAGTAGTTAAGTAACATATCTCATTATGAGATCCTCTAATGTTCTGCAACTTTAAGGAATTCTTTATATTGCTCTTCACTCATTAGCTTCTCAATTTCGGCCGGATTAGTTACTGTAAGCTTAAACAGCCAACCTAAAACAGATTTGCATTGTTTGATTTTTGGAATTATTTTAAAAATATGTCTTTGCATGCACATACCTTTTTCATAGCAACTACTATTAACTAAACCAGGTGTCTCTTCCACAGTACCATTCTTCTCCGTCACCTTGCCGCTAATTGGCGAATATACTTCACTAGCTGCTTTTACACTTTCTAACGCGCCACATTCATCGTCCTGCTGCAGTATTGTACCAGGATCAGGTAGCTGAGCGAATACCACATCACCGAGCGCATCTTGGGCGTATTCAGATATACCAACAGTTGCCGTTGTACCATCTACAGATACCCACTCGTGTTTTTCTGTGAAACGACGTTCTAATAAAAAGAAAAAATGTATATTAATGCATGTCGAAGAAGTATAGGGGACTCGACTGTCCGGAAAATCGAAGTAAGTGAATTTTATTGTTATATCAATAAGTTTTAAACGAGATCATCTATCGTTACACCTATAAAACATACAAATAGCGGGGCGTGACAGATTGAAAGATCCGTTCAATGATTAATTTAAAGACCACATGGGAAGAGGTAATTGGTGTAGTGAAATACAGCAAAAATTCACCTGCCTTAACGGTGCCGTTCTGAGTTGGCAACACACATGTACGTCCCGCCAATTAGTAGGAAAAAATTAGAAGCAGCACACAACAAATTGGTAGAGAAGCTCTGCCTGTCATAAGAGGCGACTGCGATCCACATTGACTGATTCCGGGCCAACGAAATCGTTCCCGAGGCAGTCGGGATAGTTAGCAAATGCCTGTCACTTTCAGTATCTATCTATCTATGGCGCGATATACAACAGGTATATCATCATAAACCTCCTAAGAGATTTTTACGCCAAGCTTCTCTTCCAATTTGTGGTGTGCCGATTTGAATTTTCCCTACAAATTGGTGGGACCTACAGTTTTTTGCCGACTCCGAACGGCATCTACAAAGGAGACGAATTTTTTGCTGAGAAGCCTGTCATGGCAGAAATACACTCGGAGAGTTTGCCAAACCACTGCCGAGGGGCGACCCCGTTTTGAAAAACTGTTTTCAAATCACTTTTGATGTTACCTGTACCAGGGCTCGAACCATGGACCTTCGGTGTGGTAGGCCGGCAACACTACCTTCACACCACGGCGGCCACTTTCAGTATAACTTGGGTAATTCCGTCGCGTTCCATTCCATGATTGGATACAACAACTAAGCAGGGCGAAGTACTACGACTAGTGGATCTATAAATATTGGCTATCCCTTTCAGTATTATTACCCGTTCCGGTACCCTATGCCTATCCCTATATACAATTACAAAGCTCGTAGAAATAATTACGGAGTAATATAATTCCCACAACAGCCGGTTCTATCGCACCGGAATGACCCGGGTTTTTTCACCCGGCCAAGGGCTGTTATTTCAGTGTAACCCTGTCCAATCTGGGGCAGGGCGAAGCACTGTTAACAACAACAACAACAACAACAACAACAACATTAATTAAGATTATATCAAATGGCTTCATGCCTTTTTTCCCCTACCCACCTTTTTTTCTAATCTGATAGAGATTGACTGAGGGTGGTCCCACACACGCCTCCCTTCCTCCCATTTTTTCTTAATATGTTATGATTAACCTGTTGTTGTTGTTGTGGTAACGACAAAAACACTCCCCGAAGGTTGTGGGAAGTGTTGCCGAATTAACAGTCGGATTTGAGCCTGGTACGCTCCAGTACTCCCTTGCGGTACTGCCCGACTGTCGCGGTAGCGATTTATGACCAGTGAAACCTTCTAGGTCATGTCAACTCTCCTACCATATGGAAGTATAAGATGGGTAATTAGAGGTGAGAGGCATCATATCCGTAGATCAACCATCGAGTTGCACGTCATTACTTTGGTGCATAGTAGTCGCCTCTTACGACCGGTATGCCTACGTCGGGCATATTCTAAACCCCTAACCTCATTTAACTCTGTACCAGTTTTCAGTATTCTGCCAGGAATAATTCCAGAGATATGCAGTATGAAAATTGGCATTTCTATGTTAGGTGCCACGCACACTTCTCCCTTCCTTTCCGTTATCTTGAGGTGTTAGAGATTGGTCTCGTTTAACTCCTTACCAATTTTCAATATCCTACCAGAAATACTTCTGTAGACATGCAGTATGAACATTTTCATTTGTATGGGAGGTGTCGCGCCCATTCGCCCTTCCACCTCTTTTTTCTTGAGATGTTAGAAACCTTCACATTTAGACGTCATCGCGTAGAGTCGGCAAAAATATATATCACTTCAACCCATACAAAGGGATCAAAACTCATTGGTCGCATGCATATTTGCCAGATAACCAATCTCAGCAAAAACGGGAATCTTCAAACGGAAAATGAAAGATATGGGGTGATCGTAACCAATTATTTTTGGTGTCGTTTTACATTAAATATCGTTTTAATTTAAATAATGAATTATTTAAAATACTCTGAAAATAACATGTGTACAGTGTAATATTTGCAATAAAAAACAATACAATTGGACAATAACCTGGCTTGTGATATGTCTCTGATACGTCTGCCATTGAATCAACTCTAAAAAAGTTGTAATATTTGCATTAAAAACAATATAATTGGACAATAACCTGGGGTCGGATTACATTATACGTTCCGTGATCGAAAGCGAATTTTTAAATCACAATAGCTCTAAGCCCATAATTCGGAATGACGGCATACGTGGGCAATTGGCTGGAAGTACCGGTCGGTTCAATTATGCATTGTTACTCTTTTAAAAAGTTGGACAGTTTCAAAGTTTTTGTGACTTAAAAAACGGTTTACGATCACGGAACGTATGTCGTAATTCGGCCCCTGGCTTATGATACGTCTCTGATACATCTGTCATTAAGTCAAACTCTTAAAAAAGAGTATAGAATACAAATAACTCATTTTAAGACTAAAACGCAAACGTTTGTAAATTTACCTAATAGCAAGCTGCTACACATGGTTCTGGCCATTTCGGTATTACTCATGTGTACGGTGGAGCTAACTACAAAAATCATGGCACTTTGGAAATTTAATCCATAATTAAAAACAATACGTTTGACAATAACCTGGCCTGAGATTACCGTCCCTGCCATTGAACCAGAGCTCAAAAAAAAAAGAGGTGTTAGAGATTGGACTCATTTAGCTCCTTATCAATTTTCAATATTCTATCATAAACACTTTCAGATATATGCCCATTAGGCAGGACGAAGCACTGTTAACAGCAACAACGGTGATATGCAGTAGAAAATATCATTTGTATGAGAGGTGCCACGCCGACTTCTCGCTTGCTTCCTTTTTTTCTTGAGGTGTGAGAGATTGATCTTATTTACCTCCTTATCAATTTTCAATATTTTACAATGAATACTTTCAGAGATATGCAGTACGGAAAATCTCACTTGTATGGGCGGTGCCACGCTCACTTCCTTCCCTTGTTTCTTGAGGTGTTAGAGATTGATCTAATTTTGCTCCTTTTCCACTTTAAATATTCTACAATAAATACTTCCAGAGATATGCGGTTCGGAAAATCTGGTTCATATGGGAGGTGCCACGCCTACATCATCCAGTGGTCCGGATTGTGAATCCAAACCATCCCGAGCCCGGTTGAGTATACAAAAAAAAGGTAATTGTGTCCTTTAGAAGACAACTGCTAAAACACGTCCGAAGTTATCGGGAAAGGTATCAAAAGACGCGTTTTGACCTCGGTAACAATAATCCGGATTTTCGAGTTTTTGTTTCAGTGAAGAGATATTTGCTATCAAAGTTGAAAATTTTCTGTCATTTTCATGTGGTTGTCGTAATTTCAGATTAGGGTGTACCGAAAAGTGCAAAAAGTGTGTTCTGCGCAGAAATACTGTGGACCGTGTAGCCGGTGTTGGACCGGCTAAGGGTTATTTTTTTTAAGCGCGGCCGAAGGCCGCCTACGCAGAAAAGTGTTCTGCACTTTATTACTTGGATCAAGCCCCCTATTTGGGATCGGACCTGGGTAATTTTTGGGTTTTTTGCCAATAACTTTTCACTGAAACAAAAAATTGAAAATCCGCTTTCGGATTGTTGATACCGAAGTCAAAACGCGTTGTTTGATACCTCTCCCGATATTTTTGGACGTGTTTTAGCAGTTGTCTCCTAAAGGAAACAATTACCAAATTTTCTCTTACCTGCAGCTAATAAACTACTTAAATTAATGTGTCGCCATTGTTGACAAGGAGGAGAATATGAAGCGCGCAGATTTTTCGTCGTAGCATTGCTTAGCTGTAAGCCGAAACGTGCGATTCTTGCAATTGAATACATCTTATGCCTTATACGCTTTTATTTATGTCTACCAAGCTCAAAACCGGCGTTATTGTTCCGATGGTCTGATCTGCTCCAACTACGCTAATCGAATGCCCGTTGATACTGTAGCTTCGACCTCAGTGTATGATTAGACAAATTATCGCCACTTGCCTCTCTCCAATGGCAAAGGTTATCAAATTCACAGAATAAGTATTACAATTGTTTATTTAATAAGTGAAAATAAAATATATTCCCAAAAAATGCGCGTAATATGCCCAATCATAAGATTCGCTAATTTACAAACGCACATGCAAAAAATCTTGAGTCTATGAGAAACGTCAAATCTAAAATTATTCTTCAACAAATATGGAGTTGCCAACCATTTCCGTGACAAATGAAATTAACCTTAGAAATATCCATATACAAGGTGGCGCAAAAGTAAGCTTCCGATGTTCAGCATATCGGTTGTGGCACGTGCAGTGTGTGCTGTTGCACCGTCTTGTTGGAACCACATGTTTTCCAATCCCAATTCATCAAGTTGCGGCAAAAAGAACTCGTTGATCATTGCTCTGTAGCGCTCACCATTCACAGTAACCGTTTGGCCCCGACCGATTATTGGTCAATATTCCGCGTTCTGGAGCAGTGTAGCGTAACATTGTTTATTAACGTGTATTTCGCATGTGTTTACTACACAAATGTCAAAACAGAACTGACTTTAGGGGCCAATCGCAAAATTTATAGCATTTTCTGATAGGAGGATTACTTTGGCGCAGTAACCGTTTTTCACCGACCGAAATAAATAGTCAGCAATATTCCGCGTTCTGGAGCAGTGTAGCGTAACATTGTTTAACGTGTATTTCGCATGTGTTTACTACACAAATGTCAAAACAGAACTGACTTTAGGGGCCAATCGCAAAATTTATAGCATTTTCTGATAGGGGTATTACTTTTGCGCCACCTTTTATATGGCGTGTTTCCTATTTTCCCTGTGTGCAAAAGTTATGTCAATCATTATTTGGTGAAACTGTGCAAATGGAATTTCTGCGCATGCGCGGGTTTTGTTTGTGTTAGTGAATTGTAGTAGCGTGTGTAAAAAAAGTATTAAAGGGTTTACAGCGGGTCACTATCCCCTTTACCCAACTTCTGCATACGAATTGTTATAAAATCTCAGTTTAGTCAATTAAACAATGAAAAGGCCAACAATGGCTATGTGATCGTCCATGATACTATTGGAGAATGCATCACTTGTATTTAGAAAAATTTTATTTATTAAACTTAATTTTGCATTTCCAATTGGGCATTACTTGAGGACTTGTCTTAAAGCTTTATCTGACACTATACAAATGTTACATACGTCCACAGATGGTGCAACAAACGGACCTTTATTTTTGTGCGCTGGAATTAAAGGCATCTCTTCACCTATCAATTGGCCTTGACATGTGGAACATTTCATTTTGTTTTGTACCTTCAAAGCAACATAGCCAGCAATATAACGAACAACATTGTCCACATACACATGATCAAATAATTTATATGGTCGTCGCAATCGGCTAACAACACGAAATTACCGTTTGACGTCGGTGAATTCTTGTGTCAAAATGCACATGTGAGAGGGAACGCGCAAAAACGATTCGCCTATTTTCTAAGCTTTTCACGTATAACACACACATGAATCACACATTTTCTTAAAATGTTATCGCAAAGCACTCGTTAAATATCAATTCACAGCGAATTTTTATTAAAAATAAATAAAACACGAAGCGAACTCAATAGCTTTTTCAAGAACTGTAAACAAAGAATGTAAACAAAAAACACAGATATGATAGTTTGACACAAGGTGTGGATGAGGAAGAAGAAGACGCTATGTCATCTACGACGACCATATAAATTATTGGATCATGTTAGCGCAAACCGGATATTGAGAAAACGGCCCTAAGATAAGTTAACATGATTTCTTCTGGTTTACAGGGTTCAAAGTAATGAACCTTGCTTGTCCTGTGTGAATTCTCCTCTGTGGAACTTCATGAACTTTCTTTGTCTACTTCGATAGCCTCAGTGTGGTGTGTTTGAAAACGAATTCTTTGGAAATATCTATTCAAAGCAAAACTGTTTTCATATTTTTTTTTTTTTAGTTTTTGTTGACTGTTTTACTTTGAATGAAAACGGGCTGCAAATTAAACTATTTCGGTTGGCCTATAAACTGTCAGCCACCGACTAAATCATGTAAAATCAGAATGTACCGGTACCATATCCGGTATCCGGCAAAAGACTGTCAACATCAGCAACACTCGCAACAACTACTCAAATAAGCAAAGAAATAAACTGTAATCAAAATAGCTCCGAATATACGTTACCAGTCCAAGATTGCTCCCCCAAAAAGTTTACAGCTGTTTTAACTGTATTATCTTCAACATTCTACAAATTTACCGTACAAATTCTTGGGCTATGTTTCCCTTGAACCGCAAAAAAGGCAATGGGGGCGGTCGTGGCTGAAATAATACAGCTTTCTCAGGGGCGCTACAGAGGGAACGTGTGCTTCCATTCTTCGGTTACATCGTTCGGTCAAAGATTGCTTTGATAGAGCATGTCACTCAGTGAAAAATTATTAGTCAATAAGCAGTCGTGAGCAGTTTCATGAAGAAGATCGCTATAGGTAGCCCAGTAGCCCGATTCTGTAACTTTTAACCACTCGCCGAGCGTTAAGCTTATCGCCAAATTTCGGCGTTTGTTCTTAACGATAGTGCGATTCTGTAACTTTCCTTTAACGCCGCTAAACAGCTGACTCTTGATGGTGATAAAATATGGCAATACTTCTCTTTTCGCCGTATTTTGCACTAAATCACATGCAAAAAACTCTAAACTAATTTTTTTACTTTTTCCAAACGCTAAAACCCTTGCAAATATATTAACGCTATTGTTAACACCTCGAAAATAATTCGCGACAGCTAACACTTTTCGTGTGGTTAAAAGTTAGTGAATAGGGAAAAGCGTTAAAAATGGTGTTAAGCGAAGTTAACGCTAACACCTGGCGTTAAAATAGTTACAGAATCGGGATACAGGCCGTTTTTGGCTATAGTCTGAGTTGTTGTTGTTGTTGTAACGGTAAAAACACTCCCCGAAGATTTTGGGGAGTTCTGCCGAACTGACAGTCCTTGGTCGGATATTAATCCGGTACGCTCCGGTACTCCCTTGCAGTACTGCCCGCATGTCGTGGTAGCGATTTGGTATGACCAGTGGAACCTTCTAGGTCATGTCACCCCTTCTTCCGTAAGGAAGGAGAGATGGGTAATGAGAGGTGAGAGGCATCATATCCGTAGTTCAACCATCGGGTTACACGTCATTACCTTTGTGCGTATTAGTCGCCTTTCACGACCGATATGCCTACCTCGGGCATATTCTAAACCCCTAACCCGCAGGGAATCTATAGTCTGAGTCGACGTCGGTATCTCCGATAGTATGCACATCTAGGATTTCAGAACCATTTGCATATGTGTTGAAACTAAAAATATGCAGTATCGCTCGACCCATGTGTTGTATTGCGTTCATGAGGTGTTTGGTATTAAAAATAAAAAATACATCTATGTTTAGAAAGGCTCAGACAATTCTGAAACTGCAATATTTATATTTTCTTTGTTGGTCTGAATGCAAAGATTAGGAGGGGCTTTATGTAGATATTGCAGCGATCTGATATCTTGCTTATCTCATTAGATTTTCATTCAGTATAAAACTACTCAGTGGTCAAACGTGCTCTGTCATGGAGCCATCAATACGGCTGAGCACCGGCATTACCTTGATCCGACCAAGGGCTGATAAATTAGTATGGCTAACAGTGTGACCAGGTGTTAGAAAAAAAGAGGCTAAATCGGCAAAAAAGAAGGTTTGAAAAGGCTAAAATTAAGAAAAAAAAAGCCAAAAAAAGTCTGAAATTTTTTTACGAAATCCATTTACAATTTTTTATTTTAGTTTAAACTATTTGGCCCATAATCATAGTCGTTGCTTAACACGCGTTTTAATTAAAATCTTTACTTAACTTAAAACGGCATTTAAAATGTTGGTCAATCATAGTCATATTAAACAAAGATTTTAGCTAAAATGGAAAATAAGAGGGTCGCCTTATGAAAAAAATCAAGTTGGTTGGTGGTATGAAGAAATTTTTTATGTTTTGCAAGGTCACCCTGTGTCAGCTTTTTAATTCACAAACCATAGCATATCTGTGCAACAAGCCAAACTCAATTTTCGAGTAAGCGCTGTCACAAGCACAACCGTAGACACAAACCGTGATTTAAAAACGTTAAAATGACATTTTCGTCATTTTAAAATTAAAACTCCGTCTTAGACATAAGATGTATTTTAAGTTGACTATGGCAGACATGAAATGATGTTCATTATAGAATCATGTTTAAGTTGATAAAACTCTATTTTAATTTGACTATGATTACGGGCCTTTGTATATAAGGCTGTAGACATAACTTAAAGGAACTATTCTTGTTTCAACACATATCAGGCACATTTTCCTTGACTAAGAATTCTTTCAAAGAAACACATACCATAGAAAAATCACTACAAACTAATTAATTTTATAATATTTTCTTCGTCTGATGAATCAGAAAAGCTTGAGTCTGCGTACAAAGTTTGGGTATTTATCATAGAGATGAGATCATCGGTAATTTCAAAATCAGTGCAACATTTGGATAAGCGTTTTAACGAACATCTAATATTAAGCAGCGAGTTAAGCATTTTAACTTTTAATCTGTTCCTTAACTTAGTTTTTAAAATGTTCATGGCACTAAAAACTCTTTCAACCTCCGCATTACTGAAAGGTAATACCAAAAAGTTAAATGCGAGTTTGACAAGTTCTAAAAAAGGGGGTTCGTTTAGTGAATTTTTATGTTCTCGGACTTCAGATTTGGCCACTGCAGCTCAAGCAATGCTACTTGACTTGGAGAATACCTAGGGCCGGTTTCACCAACGTGACTAAGACTAAAACTTAGTCGTGACTTAAGTTAGCACAGATTCGAGACTAACTTAATTTTGGGTTTCACCAACTGAGCGACTTAAATAATTTTGAGCACAACAACCCGATCAGCTGTTTTATGCATAGTAGTATTTTTTCATACCAGACAACTCTGCGCATCGCAATATCCCAGTGCGAAATGGGCATGTATGACTATACACGAAGGAATGTATTGATCTTACACCCATTTCTCTTTAGTTGGAAGGTACTAAAATTAGCGCTTAATTGAAAAAGATAGTTTCGTAATGGTTGCATGCTTGAAAACTAGCGTTTACATGCATCTACACTTACCCCGTTAAAGTCAAGCATGATCAAGTTTCCGACTGGGACGTTGCACAAAACAAATTAGCAGGATTACTGACATTAAGGTTTCGAACCACAGCAACACTGCTTAGTGGAGAATAAGTCAGCTGGCAAGTTGACTAAGTTGTGACTAAGCTAAGTTAGGTGGTGAAACTGAAAAAGTGAAAATCGCGACTTAACTAAGTTAAGTCGAGTTGGTGAAACCGGGCCCTAGACTTTTTTGAAAGTGAGAAAATACATCCGGCTTTGTGGCTTTCAAAGAATTATCAACTGAAAAAAAATGTATCTTTTGTAAAGAGTTCATATTATTAGGTAGGCGATGTCGCAATTGGGTTATCAACTCCATTAAAAATAGTTGAAAATTTTTACGAATAATTTTCTGTATTTCGTCATCAATACTACCGTTATTCAACTTTAATTTTATATATTTCTCGAAGCTGTATGAAAAATTTGGTGCAAAAAAAGGCTAGAAAAAGCCACGAAGCTAAAAGCAAAATTATGAGAAAAAAAAATTCAAAATCTAGCCTCGAAAAGGCTAACCTGGTCACACTGATGGCTAACAAGGCGAAGTACTGTTATTACAAGAACATCCAAACCGTCTTAACCCTAGAAAGCTAACCTTCGCTCACTCCCTATAAAACCTAACCATTCGTCGGTTCGACTAACATTCTTTAAAATACTTATTTCTAATATAGTTATTTAATTTTTTGTTTCCTTTTTTTTCTTTGTACACATGCGTGTAACAGTTTTTAATCCTCGAAATACAATTTTTTTTTATTATTTTGGAACAATTCTGATATATTTTTTTAAGTCTTTTAGAAAGGGCAGAAAATTTTCAATAGCATATTCGTCGAATCGACGAAGGTTACGTGTCTAGGGTTAAGTTTAAAGCTCGATAAACCTTCGAAGAGATTTTTTGGGTGTGCTGCTTCTAATTTTTCCTAAAATTGGCAAATCCGTACAGAACCTTTTCTCAAGTATTTTGATTTCTTTTAACACAACAAAAATTATATGTACTCGTACAATAGCGTGAATTTATTATTTACAGTTGTATAAATAAAAATATACAATAAAACTAATTTATAAATAAGTCCATTGTTGAAGTGAATGAATTACAGAGGACATGTAGTGCATGTGGAACAAAAGTGTGGTTAAAATGGTTACGAGTGTAATATAAGCGGACTGAATCACTGGTGCAGAGAGTAAAAGGGCAGCGTTCCCCAGTAACTGAACACTGGGCAACACGCGAGGAAAAAATTATTTTATTTTTATAAATTAACTACAAATGAAGCTTTTGATGGCACTTAAATTTAGGTAATTTAGTTGGTACAATGTGAGACAGAGCTCTAAACGACATCATCAATAGTGATTTTGATTTTGTAGATTACCGTTATGTGAACGTGTCATCGGCGGTGTATAATCAGGTGTTGGATAAGGTGTTATCGCATCATCTCTGAATGACGTTTGTTTAGTCGTTTTTTTGTTGTAATTCGTAACACTTGGAATGTAGTTGTTGTTGTTGCTGCTTCCAGGGCGTGGTGGTGGGTATTGTATGTATGAGTCTATATCACGAAAGCGTATGCCTTGCATCGAAATATCGGTAGACATGCGGGCGGCTCGCGACAGAGCGTCTTGATTTATCTCAATCGTTACCATGGAGCGATCGTCCGGTATAAAAGCTTCATTGGTATACATTTGGCTTTTAGCTCTGCAAGTAAAGAAACAATGAATTATACGAAACGATGAATTAGTAAAATGATTAAAAAAAATATATATATATGTGAAATAGGTATCCCAGCACACAGCCACTAAAGTTAGAGAAGTTTTGACTGCAATATTGGATAGCTCGAGGAAAAATGTTGCATAACGGACTGGAGAATGATAAAGAAACTAACGCCAATTCAATTAACATTATATGGAATGAAATTGAAGAACTAGGACTTTCTCGTTTGGAGAATTGTGTCCCAGTGTTTCTCGAGTCTCCCCTTAACATTAGAAATTAGTGAAACGGGCTTTCTAATATTCCTGCAACCGATATCTACTTTCAGTGCTTGTATACCTTAAGTAAGGGTACGCGTAATACTTCAACTAGTTAATAATCACTTATGTGTCTAGGGAAATAACCATCCGGATAAACATATTTTATAGCACTCGGAAGGTGCTAGTATCTGAATTATATCCCACACCCCTAAACTTTTGAACTTAGCATGCTTATCGCAACAATATGAGCCTTATCCACGCTCAAAAATTTTGTAGTCTCTCCTTATGGTTTGTTTGTTGTTGTTGTAACCGCAAAACACTCGTGAGCTTTGGATAAGAGATAGAAAAGGCGGGGGGACTTCAAATAAAAGTGTTCTCACAATTTCGGACAGTATCTGAAGAAATTCTAAATATATTAGTCCCCCTTATTATTAGCTCTATAACTCTGCCAGAATCAAGGAAGTGCTTGAAATCAATCAAAAATACTCACGTTTGCTCTTCATATGCCCGTATGGGAGGACGTTCGGCCAGAGCGTCATCTGAATCCTTTCGATTGATAAATAGGGTATCCTGTAAATAAATTGTGAAGATTTCAAAATATAAGAATATTCCATGGGTAAAATGTAGAAGTGGAAAGCTATAGACTATCGATATATACCGATAATATCGATTAACACTATCGCATTTCCAGAGATAAACTCGTACAATTTATAGTAAAATACAAATATTATGATTAATTCTAGGTTTTACGCAAATTACCACCAGCAATAGGCATTTAATCAAATATTCGATAGTATCGTCGATAGTTTTCCACCTCTAGTACAATGCCGATGCAATATAATATTTGGGTACGGAAAACATAGATATTCAGTTATTCCCCCTGCCGATCTCGCTTTAAAACTTAATCGAAAATCGACACCTTTTGAGAGTAAATTTTTTAAAAACCACTAATACGGCCGCCATGGTGTGGTGGTAGTGTTGCTGGCCTACCACACCAAAGGTACAAGGTTCGAACTCTGGTATATGTAACATCAAAAGTATTTTGAAAAAGTGTTTTCACCTTGGAAAGCCTACACCCTTCACATCAAAGCCTGAGATTAAAACGTTACATTCTTAAACGACCTGACAGCCTCATCATCATAATTTTACTGGGGCACTTTTCCTAACATGAGGGGCATGAAGGCAATAAACAGGGATCAGCTTACAGAACCCCAATGGGCTAGGGGCTTACAATGTACCCGCGGCTAAGTGAATATATCGTCAGAAGCGATTAAAATCCACCAGCCTAAGGTTTTTGGGGTCAAACAAGTTAGCTCCCATTGCAGTCTGGTTAATCCCAGAAGTCGATAGCACCGGATGCATTTAAGAAAACGACTTCTCATACCCCTAACACTCTTTAAACCTTCGCGAAGTATTTTCTTATTGCAACAGCAAACAACTTTGCAGATCAGGGTGCTTTGTCAGGATTTTATGGTCGAGAGTAACTGGGAAATTTAATGGTTTGGACAAATTAACAAATCTGAAAGAGTTAAAGATAATTCTGATAAAACTAATCTTTGTTTTGAACATAAACATTCGGTTGACCAGAGAGCTGTATTGAGAATTTAAGTCACTCGTTTCATCCACACAACCAACATGACGCACGATAGCATGGAAAATATTTTTTTCATTTGAGTGAAAAAGGAATCAGACATCTATTTAGATTATAGCCAGAAAACAAGAAACAGGTCTCTGGACTCGGTTGTTTCCAATACTAATCCTAGTTAGCGTAGCAATTCAAAGTTTTCCAAATTAACAGCAATTAATTAAAGCTAGTGACCATGCTCATGCAGCTCTCTGATGTTGACTACCCACAATAAGCTTCGCAACAATAAATTATTCATAAATTCTAGTAAAATAACTTCTTATCGATTTCATTAAGCCCAGACGATTTATAGATCTAAAGCATTTTATCGATAGGCGTAGTCTTTAAAATTACTTGAAAAATACTCGGCTCTCTTTATATGTAAAGTCAACACTTTCGCCGATGAGACATACCATAGATACAATAATAACAACAAATTGCCCTTAATGTCACAACTCAGCATGCGCGATAAACGAGCGATTGTTATGCCGGTGGAAACGGATCAAGCGTCATATGAATTGGCTGTCGAGGATTCGCGCACCTTCAACAATTAAAACCTAAGGAGCATCAGCATTCCATCTGTATACAAGAAACATATACACAAACACAAACAGAGACACATGAGGATTAGGAGAGGTTTACGCATATTATTTGAATGTTAAGATTTGATTTATTTGAATGTTTGGAATTTAATTGAAAAGTAAAACACTTTGTTTCCAAGCAAAAATTTAATTATTTAAAAAACCCACTAATGTAATATTAGTATTTATGTATTTTACGTTTCATTTTTATTAAAAAACCAACAAACACAAAAACCAAAAATAGTTAAAACGCCGTTAAAGGGTGTTTTTGCTTTGGACAATCATGGGCTGGAATTGTACAATTGCGAACATCTTAAACAATACACGCACACATACCTACATACATGCTTTATTATTATTATTATTCGCAGAAATAATTGCTTCCATACTAACTGAAGACTAGATTTTAAAATAAAATACAAAATTAAATAAGCAACAAAAAATAAATAAAATAAAAAATTATCAGCATATGTATGTTTGTAGTAAATGTGCATAAAAAAAAAAAAAAAATTAAATTATTGAAAGAATAATGTGCAGGAGCATATAAAATATAAACTATTTAGAAAAAAAATGTATGTAATGCAATTTAGTTTAAACAAATTCAGTATTGAGCCCATAACTTTCTAACTTTCTAATAACAAAAAAACTATTCACTAAATGTAAAAAAGAACATTAATTTTATGCTCTTCCAAATAAATGTCAATATGTATTTAGTTATTTATTTCATTATTAAGAACACAAAATAACATGTTAATCATAAAAACGAAAAAATAAAATGTCCATTTATTCATTCATCAATGTTATTTATGTACATACATAGTATCTTGTAAATAAAACCATTGACTGTAATTATGTTTATCTAAATATGAAAACACCTTATATACGTGCAATTATTGTAGAACTATTAAGTATTTACTAAAAGTGAAATATTTACTAGATGTATCCGTATTTGCAATAGCTACTCGCAAGTTATAGATCTAAATTAAAATTTTTATACATTCAAACTGAGATTGTTTTCTTTATTTAACTAAAATTCTTGTTTAATTTAATATCTGATAATTTGTATAGTCTGTAAGATTCATAGACTGAATTAAATAAATAAATAAATATGTCGTAGTATAATACCAATTTTTAGTGGAAATCACGGTAACCATATTATCGTAATAAAAATACACATCACACCGACGGCTAAGTGGAAGATCAACCTATTTTCATATGTTTTCGAAGAACGCCATATCTAAAAGTTATTTCAATACATTTTCAGTAGGTGTTCTACCTTTGGTGGAATAAAGTTGAGATATTTTTAGCTTGGACGTTATTGTCACACACTATTAAGATGAGGTGTCTTAAAGAGTGATATTTTAAACACATTCGTACCATATCGGCCATAAGTAATACATATCACGAGGGAGTACCGGAGCGTACCCGGTTCATATCCGGCAAAGGACTGCCATTTTCGACAACACTACCCAAAACCTTCGGGAAGTGTTTTTCTTGTTACAGACTATAACAACAAGAACAATAGGATATAGTTATATAAATAGTTGTAGTTATAGCACAATCTTCTCTGACGACTACACATGGAAAAGGCAACGCGATTGATTAGAGTATTTAATTTAGATAATTATATGACTACCCTGTAAAAAATTGTGCGACTGATCTCTTAAGAGAACGATCCGAGATCAATATCTTTGGCTACAGTGCCCTACAATTTAATTCCTGTAGCCTACTTATAGATGTTGAAAGTAAACTTGTCCGACCGTACCCGTAGGAGAACAAAGGGGAGCTGCCCGACACTAACCTTTCAGCTATAAAAGAGACCACTTAGTCCCTTCATAGGACATGCTCAGACTGCACAGGCTCACTGCAACCCATACAAAGAGATCAAAACTGGTATAGACATGTAAAAGAAATTACCATCATATGTATTTTCCACCACCATTGCAATAGTACCCTTAATTGTATTGACTTAACTTCCATTCACGGTAAAACTTACATTTGTGTCCTTATCCTGAACAACCATCTTAACAAGTGTCATTAGGTAGACCATTAAAACGACATTGATAAGCCATAATATGAATCCTTTAAATGAGATTATCATAAGCGAGAAGGTGACTACTCCGCCGGCTACTAGTTGAGCTGCTTGTGGATCGATGGCGCCCGCATTAATTGTAGACAAATTGTAATTGTAAGCAGCAATATTAAATTTATTGTAGTCAAGACCAAATATGACGCCCAATCCTAGATCCATCAAATTGATGCATAAAATTGTAATGGTCCAAAATACGGCGACATGACTGGTTTGTTTTAAATTATGTTTTCGGACAACTGAAAAATAAAACCATACAAAATTAGTACGTATACTAGAGGGTATTTAAAATATACATGATTAGAGTGATTCTAAAAATAATATAGTACATATATAATACATGTCAATATGAAACTTACGTGCCAATAGTAACACGGATGCAAGGAACCAACATACTGCCACACCTAAATAAACGCAATTCCAAATGAATATATCTTCCTTTGTTAATATGGTTTTCACAGATTTCAGCATACTAAAATCCGATTGCTGATAGTTCTCAGGTATGCAGTCACCTTTAAAGTAGAGCGTATAGAAAGCATATTGCATGAGGGAACCATATGAGAACCGAGAATTAATCGGCATATAACAGGTGTAAGCTAAGATACCGACAATCGTTAGGCCAATCCACAGTATCGATTGAATCTGTAAAAATAAAGAAAATGTGTTCAATATTAGTCGAGGGCAGCGGTGTGTCGAACGCTCACGACGGCAATTAAAACATGCCCGACAGAGGCTCTGAATGTGATATGCAGCATTATTTCTTTATCAAGTTAAGGAAATATTTTTCATAGTGAGCCAGCACATACATGTGGTAACGACAAAAACACTCCCCGAAAGTTTTGGGGAGTGTTGTCGAATTGACAGACCTTCTAGGTCAAGTCACCCCTCCTTCCTTAAAGTAGGAGAAGATGGGTAATGATAGGTGAGAGGCATCATATCCGTAGAAGAACCATCGAGTTTCACGTCATTACCTTTGCGTATTTTAGTCGCCTCTTACGACCGGTATGCCTACCCCGGGCACATTCTAAACCCTTAACCCGCATGTCATGGGTTGTACATCACTCAACATGCGAACTAATTGGGTGGTGAGCTCAAACTTCTAGGAAGTCGTAAACTAATGAGAAAGGACTTTTTATACATTTGTATAGAATAATCTGACTGTGTGAATGATTTTTACGACCCAAAGCAAACATAGGTCCAAAACTATTTTTAGAAGACTATTTCGGGATCCTATAATTTAGAGTTTTTATAATTAGAAGTAATTTGGATCATTGTCAGGTCTGTTATATAGCTTTAGCTTTTTCATTTTATTTCACCTAATCGGTTTTTGATTTGATAAATTGTTATGCTAAATAATGGGTTTAATCCGGTCCCAGCCCAGATTTGGCTATAGGAACGTAAAATTTTGCAGGTTTGGTACATATTATATATGTAATTTGACAAATGAAAATCACCCAGATCGGACCTACATAACATATAGCTCCAATACAATCGTTTGCTCCGATAAATGGGGTTTGGGATATAACTATTGCAATTGAATAGCGAAGAACACAAAATTTGGCAGCTACAGTACTTTTTACATATCGTCTGCTGAATGGAAGATTACCCTTTTTCAAATTCTTTTTCAGCAACGCCCTATCTGAGAATTTGATTCAAAAACGCCCTATCTCAGCTAAAAATGTAAAGAATTTTCGTTCAGATAGGGCGTTTTTCAAACTCATTCTGAGATAGGGCGTTCTTAAGCCAAATTTTGAAATAGGGCGTTATTGAAAAAAGTTTTGAGGTGGGGTGTTCTTCAAAGAAATTCTGAGTAGGGCGTTTTTGAAAAATATATTGAAATAGGGCGATCTTCCACTCAGCGGTCGATATGTAATCTGTGTAGTGTAAATCATCAAGATTGGACGAATATATCGTATAGCACCCATACAACATATTTTTCCGATAAACGTGGGTTGGGCTATGTATCTTTAACCCAGATAGACCTAAAAGAAAACGGAGAAGTAAAACAAAATAGTTTTACTGAATTTAGGCTTTAAATGTGATTAAAAATACATATATAAATTCTTTTCAAAACATTTAATTCATAAACTTTGAGTTTTGGACCGTACTATATTTAGTACATTGGGTTGTAAACGACCAATATTAATTTTTAGTATGAAAGGAAATAATACACTTTACATGCACTTCAACGTCACATTTTGAGCATCTGGTCGTGGTCCGTTCATGGCAATATCCACATAGAGTTTGCTTATCCAGCTGAACAACGAAATGATTTAGGCCATCGTATCGTTGAACTGATCCTTCCGACCTTCCGTGGGGTCCTCTTTGATAATTTTGCTTCTTCCGATTTTGCTGCAGTATTTTGGTTGCAATAACTGATCTAAACTTGCGCATTTATTACGCATAGTTGTTAGTTTCAGTCAGAATAAGCTCTATCTCTTTATTATCCTCAATCTATCTGGTTATCATCAAAAACCTTAAAACACAGATCTAGAGTATTTTGTGAGTCCTTTTGTGAGAAACTTCCAAATCCTCCCTTACCCAGTTGCATCTCTTTTGCTTTTTCACATTACTTTTTAGCAGATTCTGATTCTGGCAAGTCGTCGTCGGAATCATCTGATAAAGTATGCTCGGGGTTTCTTCCTTCAAAAACGACTTCTGCTGGGGTTCGCAATTGTGAAGAAGGCAGGTTATCTATCTGCAGATAACTTCGTCCCCGAAATCTTCATCAGTCAATTCATCCGCTGCATTATGTGGTGGAAAATTACAAATTTCATCAACTCTTTTCCCATTAACATCGTCTTCCTCCAAAATGGCTAGTACTTCGTTAAGTGAAATACCCCTAAGAAATAATTGAAAAATACAACGCATATAGTCCCAATGTACTAAATATAGTACACCCTAGTTTGTTTAGCAGACAAAGATAAAAAATTTCAAAACCAATCAGGTTTTTCATATTAGACTAAAATGTTGGTTAAATTTCCTCAACTTACCGGTAAACTTATTATTTTTTTTAAATATATTATTCTACATTGCCTTACCTTTCGAACCTTATGGTGAAATTCTGTATTTCACAATTCTGCCAAACTTCAAACCATAAAAACACAAAATTTTAACTTTACTAGCAACTTACGCTGTATGTCAAACGACTGCTGCAATCATAATGGACAGTGCATGTCGCGCTTCCGAGAGAAATCGTATGTGAACATGACGCAACATGATCTAAGTGTACTATATTTAGTACATTAGGCTTATCTGGGTTAAACTAACAGGGTAAGACCATCAAATTTTGCAGAATTTATACTTACTGTGAGTAAAGATCGGACACTTAAAACCGTGATGCGTTTTCATGAAAGGTATAAAGCCTTCGGCACGGCCGAAGACAGCGCTTTCATGACTTGTTTTAAAAGCCTTTGATATTTAAAATTAATTGCATGATATATTAAACCTGATAAAAATTGAATTCAGCACTTTAAAAATATGTTTGTATGTATAGGCTGAATTTAAAATATCTCTACTAATTTACTATGAATCATAAGGTTGTTATCATTTGAAAAGATAACCACTTCCTCTCTTCACCGAAAATTGTTTTAATACAAAAAAATTCTTTACATGAAACGTCATCAGAAGGAATGTCTTTGTTATTAATTTATTTACCAACCGTATACAAACGTCACCATATATTTTAATGCATTTATTTAAACTACTATATGTTGTTACGGGTGCCATGACAAAAAGCCAAGTGACACAATGGCAATTGAGACCATATGCGAGTTTTTTAAATATTTCGATCATTGCGCTACCTAGCGGTATATTTTTCCATTTGATTTCTCATCATGTTCTGAGCCGTATTATAAGTGTCAAGTCTCTATATCACTCGAAAGTTACAAACAAAATGATAAAAGGCTTCCCGGCAATCCAAAGCTAGGTTTCCTATTTGGGGGGGGAAATTTCTAAATACTTGGACCTGCTGCATGGTTATCGTGTTCTAATCTATGTTGCAAGATTTCTGTCTATAGCTCAGAAGGATCGCAAAATTATCCAATTTTAAACTATCATTGGAATTTGTGTTCTTTTGGGACTTAGTCTTCTTTTTATTAACGGACAAGTAATTTTGTACATGGAGGATTATCTAACCGAACATCGTTACCCCGCCAATGCATCTCATGTAACCTCGATTCTAGGCTAAATGGAAACGATGTCAAAAAAAAAATTGCCAATAGAGAATAAAATTAAAACTCGTCCGAAAATTGGAAAAAATATGCTAATATTGTTAATGAATTTTTTTCATCAGTACTTCAAAAATTATAAAATGTACTTGGAAATAGCGAAATGAACTTCAAAATATATGAAATGCTCTGCAAAATAGTCAATTTGAATTCAAATGTCATTCTCACCGAAAAAGCAAGGCTGCTAAAAATATATGTAAAGATATACGTTCAAGTTCCATCCACATTTGTCCAGGGTGTCGTTGAAGAAAGGCTTTTAAACTTGGGGAAAACTTATCGATGAAGCTGTACATACTACCACCTTCCATCCAAAGGCACTGTCGCTTCTGGAGATGCAGGTTGGGACGTAGTTTATTTACGAGTATTTGAAGTACACTTTCTCTATTTTGAAGTACATTTTACGCTTTATGAAATTTATGTAGATTATTGGAAGTACATTTAACGGAATTTGAAATAAATATGATTATTTTGCATTAAATTTAATAATTTTCAAAGTACAAGGTGGCGCAAAAGTAAGCTTCCGATGTTCAGGATATCGGTTGTGGCACGTGCAGTGTATGCTGTTGCACCGTCTTGTTGGAACCACATGTTTTCCAATCCCAATTCATCAAGTTGCGGCAAAAAGAACTCGTTGATCATTGCTCTGTAGCGCTCACCATTCACAGTAACCGTTTGGCCCCGACCGATTATTGGTCAAATAAATAGTCAGCAATATTCCGCGTTCTGGAGCAGTGTAGCGTAACATTGTTTATTAACGTGTATTTCGCATGTGTTTACTACACAAATGTCAAAACAGAACTGACTTTAGGGGCCAATCGCAAAATTTATAGCATTTTCTGATAGGAGGATAACTTTTGCGCCACCCTGTACATCTTACTATTTGTAAACACATTTTACGGCTTATGAATAAATATTACGGTTTTTGAAGTACTGGTGAAAAAGGTGTAGTATGTGTATGCAAGTTGTGCTATTTTCTGTCCAGAAAAATACTTCTAAAACAGGTGCAATTTTTCGCGGTTACGTGACGTTACCACTTATATTGGTGTTGCCGAAATTCGACTGAAACTTAAGTTGGCAGAATACCAAAATGGTGTAAAAGTTGCCAAATTATTTCTTTACCGGCAAAAACAATGTTGTTACCACACTAGAATCGGGGGATTAGACTCAATATGGGGGTTGCATTAGTGTACAAGGCGTGAAGTACTCACAGTCCAAAACAGCTTTCACTTAAAACAGTTTCATGATAATTCGGGAATGTTCAGGTACTTTGAAATTTTTTACAGCAAAGCTTCAGACAACGCAGTAAGGCATGAGAAAACCAGGTTTACAACTATTCAACTTACAATAAAAAACAAATAATTGGGTTTCACCTTAACAACAGTTGGTTGATAATTGTACTTTGAATTAGAGTTTCCTAATACGATACGAGTAGATAATAGGTTTTAAATACCCGGTAAAGTACAGCCACTTATCAAAATAAAAATTTATTTGTAAGCATTGACTTGGCAAGTTCGTTCTTATACATTAAATTGTATAACTAGGGCCGAATTACGTCATACGTTCCGTGATCGAAAGCGAATTTTTAAGTCATAATAAAGCTCTAAGCCCATAATGCGGAATGACGGTATACGTGCCAGTTCCACAAAGTGAAAAATAATTTGTTTAGCTTATATATATAATTTTTCTGTGGTTAACCTCTTCGGGTATAATGTTCCACATAGTATGGGACAAAAGTTTTCTTTGTGAAAATATTTTTCTCAAACAATATAACCATTTATTGGGAACGTATTCGCATGCTTTTCTACATTTTTAGTTTCTCTCTTTGCTTCTTCTGTCTCATTCATTTCATACGATATTTTCAAATGGACTGAAACATGATCCAATAATACAGGCCGTGTTAATAGACCAGCTGATTTTTACTTTTGTCCCGAATTTTGACATTACACTCATTTCTCAGTACGATTTTGACGTTAAACTCACAAATAACAAAAACAAAATATATGGAAAATTTTTGTGTGTCTGTATGTTTGTCGAGCGGCTACGACCTGTTGTAGTTGGATCATGGACTGAAATATGCAAGATTAGATCATATTTGGTCACAAGTGAGTCAATATTTTTTTACTTTTTACTTTTACTTTTTTTAATATATATTTATTTATTTTTAATAAAAAAACATTGAATTATCTTTTTCCTCGAATGACATAATAATATTTTGTTTTATTTTGCAGTTATATTAAAAAATTTAAATTTCGAAAAACAGTTTTTATTATTTAAAAAAAAATTTTTTTTTAAATAAACTCTGGTGTCTACAGTTATTAAAAATAAGTCATACAAAATTATTTTTTCGAGCATTTTTTCGATGCGGGATT
Source organism: Merzomyia westermanni (assembly GCA_949987695.1). NCBI lineage: Eukaryota > Metazoa > Arthropoda > Insecta > Diptera > Tephritidae > Merzomyia > Merzomyia westermanni. The sequence goes on along the minus strand of OX465291.1, from coordinate 35,687,841 downwards.
GAAGAGGTTAAATACCCCCTAAGCGGGTTGACTGATTTTGTTCAAGTTTGTTGTGCATTTTAGGGACAGCTCGATAATGGTTTAGATTTACAATTTGATTTTCAAGGTGACTAAGGTCTAGCTAATTGGACTAAAACCCGGACAAAAGGCACGGATGTCATCACTTTGTCATCTCTATTTTTGGTAGAAATTATTCTAAAAGTCACTATATACTATAATGAAGGGGCTAAGCTATGTCAGCGGAGAGATACAGGAAGAAGCAAAACTAAAGTTGAATGAAGGGGCATTGAAGGAAATTGAAAGAAAACTGCGTAGATCCAATCAACTTTAAGGAAAGAACAACATCGGCACGGTAGTCTCATATAAAGTCCAAATAATTTCAATTTATTTCATCAAATCCTGACATTCCATTAAAACACTGCTTCAAGCCTGTCATGTGACACAAATTTAATTACAAACTCAAGTGTAATTTAAGTTCACATAATAAAGTTGTGTGCGAACATATGGAATATGTAAAAAGCTTACATAAAATCAATAAATAAAAAGTCAAAACTATGCTAAAAAGTATTAATTTTTAGATAGAGATGCACGCCGAGGGGCATTTAAAACAGTGACTGCAGAAAACATTCTTTCCACAGATGCTGATGAGGGCAAAGGGGTATTGAATTTTAAATAGCACTCTTTTAATCGCGTATACTTATGAATCATTTCGATATTCGTATTTGGATCTGCAATATAATTGCAGTAGGAAGAGGGAGACCACCACTCCGATGGAAGGACCAAGTGGAGACCGATTTGCGATCCCGCGGTGTTTCCAATTGGCGCCAGTTGGCGCAACGAAGAAACGACTGGCGAGCTATGTTGGACGGTCAAAATCGCCCAGGCGGTTAGATGACCATTTAAAGAAAAAAGAAAGAAGTTGTTTTCTCCTCTATTGATTGCTAAACTTTCTAATGTAGCGGTTTCATCTTAGGTTATGGGCGTTGGGAGAAAAGTAAGAGGAATAAAGAGGAAGCGTCAAAAGGTGAGGGGCAGGACAACGTCTGCCGATTCTAATAGTATATGAAGATATATATATGAGATATATTAATGATACAATGGCAATACTTTTTTAGAAAACTGACAATTTTCAAAACAGATATGTTAGAATATTTGACATTTGCACACTTTATTATTACATTATTATGATATTTTCAAAAAGTAAATATTATTTCAGTTAATATTTTTGTGGCTCATGATAAATAAATTAACTAATAAAAGGTGTATAAAGCCAAATAAACCATGTTTTGTGTAACTGCTTTGAAATGTCTTTAACAAAAAGCAACCATGTGCATATTTCAGAGGGTTCCGTGCCTATAGCATATTGGTATCGATGGATTGGTACTAAATAAGTGGGTGCACACCATGAAAAGGCTGCAATCAATTGAATGCTTATTCAGTGTTAAAAGTTATTTATTTTTCATTCAGTATTTTCAATCTTTCTTTCAAAATCTAAATGTGTGCAGTCTTATTTCCCACTCGTGAATAAAGAGGTGGGGAAATTATAAGTTACTCTCTTCAAAAGGGGAAATTGAATTAAAAAAACACCAATCCCAATATGATGAATTATAATCCCAAAAGATTGCACACTTTTACAGCTCTGTTGTATATATACCTTTCAGTTTTTAATTGAATGTGTATAAGTTGTGCAGTGGTTTTTAATTTTCAGGTGAATTTTATTTTTCTTTGTCCCACCTGAAAATCTGATTACAAGGTACAGGACAAAAAATAATAATAAATAGCAAAAAAGTCAAAAAAACATAAATTGCATTTTGAATTTCTTCCCCAATTATTCAGCACTCATATTATTTAACTCGTTTGTAAAGAGGCCAAGTAACGATTGGAAGCAAACCTCAAGTTTTTGCCAGTTGTCACCTTCCCATTAAAAATTATAGGAACAGTTGGAAATAATCTACAACAATAGTCAGTCACTTCAGACCAGATTAGTAATGTTAATTTCATTATTATTATTATTACAGTAGCAGTACCTGTTGTTGTTGTTGTTAACAGTGCTTCGCCCTGCCCAATGGACAAGAACACTCTAAATTGTCATCAGGCTCTTCTAACGGAAGTCCGAGGAAACGCGCAGTTTCCACAGGGTTGGACCAGAGTGATGTAGGTGTTACAAGAGTAGGTTGGACTGAACAGGAGAAGAGATGTTTGGTATCATGAGGGGACATACCACATGCAGGGCATGTGTTTGGTATGTTGGGGTTCAGTCTGAACAAGTAAGAGTTTAACATATTACAATATCCAGAGCGAAGTTGTGCTAGTATGACTCTAGTCTCCCTCGGAAGTGCACGCACCTCTTCAGCCAATTCAGGTGGCTGAGTACTGATACTGGGATTCACAGGCCGAGATCTGAGGGATCTATCTACCGACTCAGTGTGGAGGTCATTTAGAGCCCGCCTATGCCTCCGCAGATCAAAGGGCAAAGAGATGTGGTGCCGGATCCCATCGTAATGCTTAAAAAGATGACTTCTTATGTCTCTGGGGGGCGGGGCTACATCCAATAGATGTCGAAGTATCGAAATATAGAAATTAAACAAAAGGGGACACCACCTTTCGGCACCCCTTGTTTTATTCTTCGTGGCCTCGATTTCTTGTTCCAGAATTTGACTGATGCCTATCGACCATTGAGGTAATTAGCGGTCCACCTTTTACGGCCGGCAGGGAGCGGTGTCTCTTCCAGGTCCTCGAAGGAGTGTGGCGTGATTGACCGTGTCAAATGCATTTGATAGGTCAAGTGCCACGAGAACCGTCCTATGGTTTGGTGGGTGTTGATTCAAACCATGATTTATCTGTGTTGTAATGGCATTCAAAGCGGATGTAGTGCTGTGAGATTTTGCGGAAACCATGCTGGTAATCGGCCACTTTCAGATTTACAATAAAGTAAGGGAGCAGATCGGTCTTTAGTAATTTCGCAACCGGCGAAAGGAGAGATATCGGACGATAAGAAGCTCCTTGGTTCGCCGGCTTCCCTGGTTTTAGTAGGGGAACTACAATCGCCTGTTTCCATATCTCAGGTATGACGAAAGTAGTTAGAGAGAGGTTGAAAAAAGCCGCTAAATAACACTGTCCCTCGTGGCCTATGTGTTTAATCATCTTCATGGCGCTTCCGTCGGGTCCAATGGATTTTGAGGGTTTGGCCTTCATTATGGCTTCCTTGACCTCTGCGACTGAGACGCAGTGGAGTGGTTGTGTTTGTGCGCACGTCGGATGACTATTCTCTTAGTCCCATCCGCAGGTGGATGCATGTCATATTGAACCCCTAACCCGCTAGGGTGGCATAATTTCATATTTTGTATTATGTATACGAAATCCGATTTTCAGCGAGGACAAAGGAAACACCCTAATATACATATGAGTGAATGTTTTCATGAACTTAGTAATGTAGGTATATTATTTGAAAAAAAATTGTAATTCTCACATATTTATCACTTGACTATCTTTTTAAAAAAATCTAGCCCTATCAATGAAATCCGAGTCAGCAAAGATTTTTGTTGAGTGATACCTAACTCTTAAAGTACAATGTAAGCTGTATGTACTCTATCCCGTGCATAATTGTAAATAAAGGGCTTTCTTTCATTAACAGTCCAGATCTAAAGTATATGAATACGAATAGTAAATTTTTGGGCTTAACAACGTCTGCCGAGCCTGCTAGTACTTGACAACTTTGATATTTAACAGACAATGTTCTGACGGAGTCATTTCACAAGGTAAAATGAGGCGTCCTTGCGTTTGTTGGTGCACCGAGAGGAAGCACTGACCATAAAAATAGTAACAGAAAGCTTATGGATAATAATGATCGCATAGTATATCCACAGAAATTATTCAGTTGAAAATTTGTTAAATGTATGGATTATTGTAAATAATATTTTTGTAACCCTTGAAGTACTCCAAAGCCTCCTTAAATTATTGTAAAATAAGAGTAAATTTGAAAGTTTAAATTCCATTAAAAAAAATTAGCTAACCACTAAAGAGCTAAGCTTTTCATCGCCTGGCTACTCCTTTTGGTTTAGCGTTATTGAAATGGACCGTTTTCTTAGCCTTTCGGCTTAAGACGCCCCATTTCAATAGTTCTAAACTGTTGGGGTTCTAATACACAAATCTCTATATGTGACCGAGTTATTACAATACTCTCACAAATAAATTATCCGCTGTCTAAGAGGCAGTACTTTCTAGCAGATGTGCGCTCGCAAAAACTTCAGCAAATACATGTAGAATTCTGATCTACTGGGATCGCGTCGTATAGTCCGTGAAACTTGACATTATTGTACTATTTCAGTTGTGTCAAATTTACGGCGAAGCAAGTACTTACCAAACTTAGTATTCCAGCCCATATTGCGACCGTGCGGAGTGTCGAAAATTTCACTATATGTTTGCTATTGTCATAACCGCCGTATCTGCTGGCAGCCATATTAGTTGTCACTGGAGTTGTTATACTCCACCTTGCATGAAATCACGTCCCTAATTTGCTCTCACGTTTAAAGACGGTACGTGAGAATCAAGTTCAAATTACGAGCGACACCAGGCTTGAAGCCGGAGTCGAGACCAAGCACAAGATTAAGACCAAGACTTGAAAGCGGGAGAAACTGTGGACAATTTACACTCCACTTATAATAAATTTGTTTCTTGTTTAAGCGCTCGATGTCGCGCGAATCGTTTCTCTTTTAAATTGTTATAAAACACTTTCTAACATTTCATCGTTTGAAAATATTTATCGATACCGCACTTGCCACCCGCCGGCTTCCTGTATTTCGTTCTATGCATACAAATAGGGTTGCTAAACAACAACAAAGAAATTAAAAAAAAAATAAGCGAGTAAAGAACTTTTTCGTAATGCTTTCGTTTTTGGACTGTTACGTGTATGGCGGTTTAAATATTACGGCCCATAGTTGCAGCTATAGGTGTATTGCAAACTAAATACATACGTACATACATATCATGTGTGACAATTGCCAATGAGCCAAAAAGCAATTTGCTGGTATCTACAATAACGTTTATTGAGCACCTATAATGTATTGTATGAACTCATCATGCATAGGAGAGGCTCTCCAAAAACAATTAAAGGTTTTGCACATTATGTATGGGTGGGTAGGGAGCTACCCTGCCGGAAAATCGATTATTAATGAGTGCGAAGTTATTATTTGGGAGCTCTCGCTTTCTCTCTCTCATTTTCTGTATCTCTACCACACCACTACCTCTAGCTAAAGCTGAAGTTATTGGTGCGTTTGTCGTATCGCTGTAGTCGTATCCTTAACGTAAGAGAAAAACCAACATGCAATTGGTGGGTAAGGTTACTTTACGGATAAGGAATTATGATACAGCACCAATAACACCGCGTTACACACATTCTGTCCTATGAACCAAATATACTTTATCGGAAAGGGGAGAAAAAAAAAACACGTGTATCGGCGATTTTCATGTACACGTCAGAATTTTTTTTTTAGTCGTGTGCGACTATTGCTATAGAAATTTATGTTAGTTTACTGATGGAAGGTCAATAAGAAAGTACGCTGTACCAACAATTTGGCTACCACGTACGGAACACTGCAAAAAAAAAATAAAGAAAATTCAAAAAAATTCTGACGTGTACATGAAAATCGCCGATACACGTGTATTTTTATTTTTTCTCCCCTTTCCGAAAAAGTATATCTGGTTCATAGGACAAAACTAAAGCTCGTTTTTGTAACGCAGTGTAATCGATTGCATTGTTTCTCATAAGGTTGGTCTAATCAGCTGTTTTATAAGGTTACCGATAACGCACCAATAACTTGAGCTTAAACAATTTTATGCTTAACTGTTTGTGAGCCGTCTCATTCCCATAAACTTTCATGACAGAGATAAAGTGTAATTGTAGTTTAGAAATAGCTAGTTGTTTCCAACCAACACCCTCGGCGTTTTTTAAGTAACTCTAGAGTGAGGCGATTTTCAACCCTGTTTTTGCATGGAATGTTTTAGATAGGACGTTTCGCAATTCTCATTCTGCTTATAGGGGAATATTGTGAGCGATTTTTAAATAACGTGCTCACCCGAACGACCTGTCGATGCCTCCAACGAAATCATTACATCTACTTCGAAACTCAACGTCGACTTTGAGTAAAAGTCCGAAAATCCAGCTAGGTTGAAGCATCTTATCTTCTAATTGCAACGTACATGATTCCGGCCGCATATTAGGACGTATGTAAGCTGCTTATAGATCACGTGAAAGGGATTCACCTCTCAATTCCTTAATCAGTCTACAGTTTCTGGGCTTTGTTTTCGTTAACGCAGCTGCCGAAGTAGACAAAGTCATTTATAATACCTTAATATGCCATGGTTTCACAGATGACTATATTTCGGATCCCAATGAATCTAATATTTCCCGTCCTAGCGTCGTTGTTGATGTTGTAAAATGTATGCTTGAACAGTGGATACGTCAATTAAAGACAGCATTAGGGCATCTAACTATAGTCCTAGGAACACGCCGTTTCAACTTAGTGGGGTCAAAGTGAGATTCGGTTGGATGAGTTGGCTTAACAGGGCATGTGCGAATAAGAATGGTCCATAATTTTTTTATTTTGGACAAGCTGCTGTTATCCGCACAGGGTCTTTGCATATCGCTATTTCCTATTGTAAGAACTTTGATTTTCATTCTCTGCCTTGTTTTCAATTTATTCACATTTATGGCAGCGACGTGGTAGTGACGCTTAGGAAGAGAATGTTATAAAATATAATTTCTTAAATGGTTATCAGCTCAGTGATGTTATCAGTGGTTATCAGTTGGCTATTGCGATATCGCAATTATTGACCTTATCGATAAATTGTTTTATACTCGAAATTTGTCAGTACGCAGACCTACAAATTTTACAAATACAGTACCGGGAGACGGAACTTTGTTCGCCATTTTTCTAGGTCATCGTATAATTCAGTTTTGGGCAAGTTACTCATCGTTTTTGAGAAAATAGGGTATATGGAAAAAATTAATAAAACAGGATTAGGTGACAACGCTAACGTGGTAAACGTACTTAAAAATAAGTTCAGATAGATGGCAGCCCCGAAAAAACATACTCAGTGGCAATACCTAGGTATAAATTCTTAGAATGTAGGTCGCTATCTATGTTGTCATCCAAATATAATTTATAAAATGCATGTCGATTTTCGATCTAAGGAAGTAACCATGTTCCATGTTTTTTTCAACATTTCCAATGCTTGATTGATATTCGAACTTTCGATAGCACATTACTTATCGTTTTGCTTTTTTGTAAGGTAAAACAAATTTGTTTTTTTTTTTGATTACTAAAGGGAGCCAACAACGCTGTTTGCAATATAAACTATTTCACTAGCTTCAAAATACCTCGAAACACTTTTTGAAATACTAAAACGAAAGTGCTCATATGGGAACCAAAAATGTGTCGTTGAACTTTCGATATTGAATTGAAGTATAGAGACGACCATAAAACGCTAACCGGGCTTTAATTGACGTAAAACGTTATTTCAGCTGTCAAATTAATCGCCGATTAACATTAACAGGCTTTCATAAAGCGGCCCGAAAGGAGGAAAAATTAAACACATTGACGACAATTGGCGAATCTTACTTACCGAGCCCGGGTAGAATGCAGTATAAAGAAAATCATATTCCAAGGCGCGCTGGAGTCGTGGTATTTCGAAAATTCGTATTTACGATTCGATTAGGCTCATCCTTAGAACAATGAGTAGTCATCAAAAACAAAGTAGCACGTTGGCTCATATTCAGAAGATTTATGCTATAACGGCATAGAAAATAAAAACCTGAAAAGAAATTTTTGTAGTTACCTTTATATAAACTAACCCAAATGTTTTCTTTCAACAAAGAGATAGTCTTGCTAAATTCATTATATGTACATATGTATATTAAATATTAGTACATATGTATATTAAATATTAGTGTTATAAAATTTGTTTATCATTTTATATACATGCTTACCTCTTAGGACAAAAAAAGTGTAAATTATTTATCTTATCAGCGGTATTCATATTCAATGTCCGAGCCCTATTATTAACGCAACTTCTGTGTCAAATGTGTACATAAAAACAACCGATCTACATAATTGCACATTTATCAAATTATTAATCTGTTTTTACTCAGTTAAGTGTTATGTTTATCCAAGCAATTAAGTAGTAAATTCTTGTCTAACCCTTGAAGTATTGTTAAAAATTAAAACTTTATTGATATAGGTATAAGTTAAACCGATGCTTTGTTCAAATTTTTTTCTGACGTTTTCCTTTCTTCTTCAACTTTTCCAATGCAATTCCTTTTCCTATTAAATCTTATATTCAATTCTTCCTTTAGCGCTTCCCTTTGCTTTTTATTTTTCCTATCCATCCTCCACCAAATCCTTTTCCTCCTCCTTTATCCTGTTTAACAAATGATCGCTAGAACAGAAATTCATGGCAACTTTCACCAAAATCCGCAAAAACATTTTAAATAGCTTTTACTAAACAGGGGAAAAAAGTGCACTTTAAATGGTTGTAGTAGTAGACTTCATGGATAGATTTTTCGTAGATCAAGACTGGACTACCATTCAAAATTTAAGTTTTTTGTAATTGTAACTTGTTTTTTTTTTTTTTGATACCTAGTGCTAAGCACACAAGGTATATTGACTTCATTCGCCTAACGGCAGTACGTGACGACGTAAACGAATCGAGATAGATATTGACTTATATATATCAAAATGTTCAGGAGGAAAAAAGAAATTGATTAAGCCATGTCCGTCCGTCCGTCTGTGAACACGATAACTTGAGTAAATTTTGAGATATCTTAATGAAATTTGGTATGCGGGTTCCTTGGCACTCATCTTCGAGCGCTATTTAAAATGGGCGAAATCAAACATAAATCAAAAACCGTTCAAGATATCGAAACAAAATTCAGCACTTAAATTTTCATGAATACAAGAAAAAAATGGACTAAATCGGTTAAGGTCCACGCCTACTTTTATATAAAAGATGTTGAAAAGGATATATTTAATAGGCAATAACTTTTGCGTAAGATAGCTTTATATAATTTCTGTTACACTTTCAAAGTGTCCGTGAACGAAGAAATTCGAATAACATAAATTTTCGAAAATGGGCGTGGCCCTACCCCTTTTATAGTGGATTATTCCACAAAAATGTGTATGCCATAACTCCGGCGAAAACATTGAATATATAAAGGTGACTGTTTATTGTAAAAATGGGCGAAATCGGTTCACGGCCACGCCCAGTTTTTTAACATAGTTCTAAAAAATTTGCTTGTAAAATTTAAAACAAGCTATAATAACCTTTTTAAACAAAACTCGACCGCGCAAACATTTTTTGGATTTTGGGAATTAGGCCTGGCGCCACCCACTTTTTAGCATAAAAGTTCTGCTATTTTCAAAGGCGATTACTTGTTATTTCAACTACATATTTCAATGAAAATTGGCCAGCTGCTGCCAAAAATTTGGCAAATAAGATAACACATAAGCAAAATATTCGGGCAAGTAGTTAATACCCCACTGCAATAGGGGAGTTATATATCTTTTTTGATTTTCAATTGATATTTTCGTTTTTCGAATAAATTTGACAAACATAAAATAATTTTTGAAAGCAGCTGCTCTATTTCCAATATTTGGGAAATTTTTCAAACTTAAAAAGTGCATGTATTGGTATATTGGGAAAATGTGGTTAGCAGTGGTTGGTAGGGAAGCTATTTATGAGCAAATTATTTAATTTACCACTCGAAACTCGTAAAAGAAGTGTATTTTTTGAAAACAATCAGCTGGCTTTATAATACGAGCTGAAAAGTATTAAAATAGACCGCGCAAATTGGGATGAAATAATAGATCAATACTAGGTATATAACGTTCGGGTCCACCCGAAGTTAGACTTCCTTACTTGTTTTTTGAAAATTTTAATTTAAAAATTTAAGTTCGTTTTAATAAAAAGAGGCATCTGGCGCCATTTCTTATGATTGGAGATGCGGGGCATCGATCCCCGTACCTCTCACATGCTAAGCGAGCGCTCTACCATCTGAGCTACATCCCCATGTGGTCAAGTACGATTTGTTTTTAGCTTTTGGCATGATCAAAGACAGCCAGCCAACAGGCCAAAGAATTGCCATCAAGCAAGGCATTAGCACAAACATGCATTCAAGCATACATATGTATGTATGTACATAGAAGTCTTTTTATTTCGTTGTACATTAGACTGATTCGAAAAAAACTGTGTTTTCTTTTTTAAAAATTTCCCTTTGGTGTAAAAAATAGTCTGAATTAGCTTTTAATCTATATATATATACAATTCAAATTATGTATGTATGTATGTATCTATAGACCGACTTGTGCCCTAAACGTATAAACCGATCGTAACCAAATTTGAAACACGCACTGGATATCTTCCAGGGATGGTCATGGGCTAAAAAATATTTTGATAAATATAGGGGCGTGGCACCTCCCATACATCTGGAATTTTTCATAGCCCATATCTCTGGAAGTATTTGGGCTACACAACTGAAATTTGGCAAGGGGTTATATGACACCTAACACCTGCATGAATACTGGTGATAACTAAAAAGGGGACGTGGCACCTCCCATACAACTGGAATTTTTCAAGTCGGTCTATAGATACATACATATATAATTTGAATTTATATATGTATATAGATAGAAATGTGGGGTGAAACTCACGGGTATAAGCTAGTGTTAATATAAAGCGCTTGCCAACTGAGGAGGCGGCAACGTGGGTAAGGGCTCTTTCTAGACTAAGAAACATTTATGATCACTGCTGGCTAATTTAACGTGGTCGTGGGCAAGGAAGGAGTCCTTCGTCATCATTTTTTATCGGTTGATAGCCGAGGCGATTTGGCCGTTGCGATAGTCTCCCTTTATAGCGAAAACTGAAAGCAATTGGAAACACCAAGCAGGTTAGGGTCTTAGAATATACAAACGGTAGGTATGTCTGTCGTAAAAGGAGACTAGAATCCACAACCCGAAGGTTGTGGTTGGTGTGGTTGGTGTTGTTGTTATTAACAGTGCTTGTTGTTGTTAACAGTGCTTCGCCCTGCCCAATGGACACGAACACTCTAAATTGTCATCAGGCTCTTCTAACGGAAGTCCGAGAAAACGCGCAGTTTCCACAGGGTTGGACCAGAGTGATGTAGGTGTTAGAAGGTAGGTTGGACTGAACAGGACAAGAGATGCTTGGTATCATGCTAGCATGACTCTAGTCTCCCTCGGAAGTACACGCTCCTCTTCAGCCAATTCAGGTGGCTGAGTACTGATAACGGGATTCACAGGCCGAGATCTGAGGGATCTATCTACCGACTCAGTGTGGAGGTCATTTAGAGGCCGCATATGGTTCCGCAGATCAAACGGCAAAGAGACGTGGTGCCGGATGTCATCGTAGTGATTACAACGATGTCTCCTTATGTCTTTGGGGGGCGGGGCTACATCCAATAGATGTCGATTTGGATGACTGGGTTTATGACAGTTCAGAAGGAACTGCCTACTCAAGAGTTCCGCGTGCTCTTGAACATTGAGCAATTTTGCCTCTTGATGGAGGTGAGACTCAGATGACATAAGCAGACATCCCGTAGCAGTTCTGATGGCGGTGTTTTGGCAGACTTGCAATTTCCTCCAATTGGTGTCAGCAAGGTCAATGGAGGGACCCTTGCCCGAGGCCATTATCGTGCAGTCATCAGCGTAGGAAACAATGTAGACTCCCTCTGGTGGAGGGGGAAGTCTCGAAATATAGCAATTAAACAAAAGGGAAGAGAGAACACCAACTTGCCGCACCCCTTGTTTTATTCTTCGTGGCCTAGATTTCTTGTTCCTGAATTTGACTGATGCCTGTCGACCATTGAGGTTATTAGCGGTCCACCTTTTAAGGCCGGCAGGGAGCGGTGTCTCTTCCAGGTGCTTCGCCCTGCGTAATGAGCACGATCACTCTGAGAATCGCCATTAAGCTCTTCTAACGGGAGTCCAAGGAAACGCGCAGTTTCAACAGGGTTGGACCAGAGAACCCGGCGACAGTTGCGATAGTATCAAAAAGTAATAGTGCCGGAGAATACCTGACTCATTTCCGGCAAAAGTCTTCCGCACCGGTAACACTCCCATAAACCTCTCTTAACACTGTCCCCGACTCCGAGCCTTACATTAGGACAGGTATGATGAGAGCCTTATGGAGCATAATCTTGTTCGTCGGCAGGTTTTTAAATCTCATTTGCCTAGTCAGCCTTTGGTCCTACATTCTGAAGAATCAGCCTCCACAATGTGATATGATGTTACTAACATATTTGAGGTGGCCCAAAATATGGATTAAAAAAATGTAGTATCAGGTTCCAGTGAAAAAATATCCACCGCGCGACCTCACAAGCTAGAAAATACACTCCACAACCCATTATGTCCCAAAAAAAAAAGCTTGTTTTCAAAAATATATTTGCATATATTTTTTACTGTACACATACAGGTCAAAAAGACTTTTTACTATTTTTAGTTAGATACTTAATTTATTATTTATTTTCTACTGTTTTTTGAAATCTCAAATAGACACCCATCTGTGTTCTCGAAAGCGAAGATTTTGTAATTTTCAGAGCAGCAACGAAATCAGTACCAATTATCTCACAATCAGCAGCTAAAGTATCATCGATACGTTGAAAGGCTATTAAAGCGGCTTCATTGCAAAGATTACACATATCAGCACCTGTATAAAAATCCGTTGCCTCAGCTATTTTCTCTAAATTCACACTCTTTGCAAAGGGCATACGCTTAGCATGTAATTGAAGAATACCAATACGTGACTGTAGATCAGGTGGTGGAACATAAATATGTTTACTTAAACGACCAGGACGCAATAAAGCATCATCAATCATGTCGGGCCGATTACTTGCGGCAACAACAAGAATATGCTGATTGCTATTTGGGGAGCCATCAGCAACACCATCCATTTCGGTTAGTAAGGTGGATAATATACGAACATGTACATCGTTTGAGCTGCTGGAGCCAATGGGACGACGACCGGCTAAAGTGTCTGCCATATAGAAAGGTAAAAAGTATAATCATTATTATTATTTTTTTTAATAATTGTTCAAATTTTCTTACCAATTTCATCAAAGAATATGAGGCAAGGCGCATTTTTTCTAGCCGTATCAAAAATTTTGGATATAAATTTTTCAGCACAACCAACATAAGGCGAGTAAACCTCTGCGCCAGATGTTGAGATGAACGTCATATCCGCCTCTTTGGCGAGACATTTTGCAAAAGTTGTTTTTGCACAACCAGGTGGGCCGTAAAGAAGCAGACCTAAGGATTTGAAGGCAAAGTAAAAAATTACATTTATATGAAGATTTGAACTTTTAAGTTTCTTTCAGATTTACTTACCCTTTGGCAGTTTAAGCCCAAATCTTCTGTATACGTCTTTTTGTCGCAGTCCAGCTAAGACATTCACTTCCAAGGTGCGTTTCAATTTATCCATACCACCAATAAATTCAAATCCTTCTGTAGTTTTCAAGACTTCAACATCGGCGGCATGAACAGAAGTGGGTTTTACCTAATGATATAACATAAATATATATATATATAAGTGCGGTGCTTATCTTGATATAAGATGTTAAAAGTGCATCTCATTTCTATACCATTTACAAACCTTCGTTAAACAAAAGTTTCAATGTTTTATGGAAATCTTTCTATTTTCATAGGTATAAGTGAAGTGCAGACGTGTTTTCTCTTACTCCGCTGTTTTATTATTTTTATAAACATTCACATACATTTACAAAATTTTTCAATTTATTTACATTTTGGTTTAATACAAACAATAAATATCACCGTCATAAAAAATTAAAATTAAATTTAAACTAAAATTAAAATTGAATTTATAACCTATCTTCAACCATAAAATAATTCCAAAGTTTTCCTGTGCTTTTCTTCAAAATGCCTTGTATTTGTGGATCTAAAGTTGATCGGCTCTCGTTAACGAAAGTTCAGTGTGGTAATTGCACTGACTTTTTTCATATGGGGTGTGTTGGTGTTGTGCCCGCTGACATAGAGTATTTGGTTAGCACGAACAAACAGTTTTTTTGTAAAGACTGATCTGCTGTTCGGCCGCCGTGGTGTGGAGGTAGTGTTGCCGGCCTACCACACCGAAGGTCCATGGTTCGAGCCCTGGTACAGGTAACATCAAAAGTGATTTGAAAAAAGTTTTTCAAAACGGGGTCGCCCCTCGGCAGTGGTTTGGCAAACTCTCCGAGTGTATTTCTGCCATGACAGGCTTCTCAGCAAAAATTCGTCTCCTTTGTAAATGCCGTTCGGAGTCGGCAAAAAACTGTAGGTCCCACCAATTTATAGGGAAAATTCAAATCGGCACACCACAAATTGGAAGAGAAGCTTGGCGCAAAAATCTCTTAGGAGGTTTATGATGATATACCTGTTGTATATCGCGCCATAAAGAGAAGAAAAAAGATCTGCTGTTCGCCGCAAGTCTATTTGTTCTCCGCAACCTAATTGAACTCGTGTGAACTCAGCATCGGATATATCAACGCCATCGAACTCTTCTGTTGTCATCGTTGACACCGATCTCACACAGCAAGTCAAATGACAGCAACATCAATAACAATTTGCAAATCAACGGCTACAACAACATCAACAATAACGAGCATACTAACGCCAACAACATCAACAATAATAGTGAGCAATTGAGTCCAACATCCACAGCTAACACACTTGCTGCTCTTCTTAAAGAGAACGCGAGCATAAATACTTTAATCACTGATCTTAAATCAGATAATGTCAACCTGCTCAAAAAAATTGATAACATGCTTGATTGTTTTTGCTGTTAAGCCGTCGTCTTCCACTTTTTCGTCCACTGCTGCTGCTAATGTCACTGCTATTGCTACGTATCTTACATTCCACCAAACAGTTCTGACCACTTTTATGCACTCCACACCAATAACTTTTTATATTTTTATGAACCATTCCTGCATACTTGGTGATTTTAATTTGAACAAGATCATGTGGTCTGACTTGCTTAGGAATGGTGTCTTAACTGCCTCTAATGCTAGTCTCCCCCATAAGATCCATGTTTTGGATAGTCTTTCCAGAATTAATTTAACTCAAATTAATTATATTCCCAATATGCTTGGTAATTTCATTGACGTTTTATTCATTGATGAGAATTTGTTCTTTCAGCTGCTAGAATGTAATTTTCCTATTTGCAAGTCTGATATGCACCAAGTGCCGCTCTTTTTATCCCTTCAGTTTTGTAAATTTCCTATAATCTACACAATCGAAACTCAGTCTTTAAACTTTAGAAATGCCGATTACGACTCTTTAAATGCACTTTTCAATTAAATTGATTGGAACTCTATTTTTCTTTCACGTAATGTCGCTGAGTGCTATGAGGTATTTCTTGAGCAAATTTACGTAGTCTTAAACTCTAATTTAAATCTGATCCCTCCTCGGTGACATAAGTTACCTTGGTATACGAGACGGCTCAAAAGACTGAAGAACAAACGAAACAAATATTAAAAACTTTTCAAGTCCACAAATGATTTTAGCTTCAGAGAAAAGTATGTCAGACTTAGTAATGAATTCAATGAACTTTATAAAACACTACAACAATTATATATCTCGCTATGAGGATGACTTGAAGTCCAATCCCAAAGTATTCTGGAACTACAATCGGCCCAAGAAAGGACGCTCGATTATTCCCAGTTGTATGACTTTGGATGGTCTTTCCTCCTCTTCTCTGGCTGACACTGTAAATCTCTTTGCTGACTTTTTCAAATCCAACTTCGTAAGTGAGGTTGGTGCGAGCTCATATAATTCTTACGGTGATGATCCTGGTCCGCATTGCGTAGATTTTGGAGCACTTTCCATTACTGATTTGAATGTACAGACTGGTATCTCTGTTAGAAATTACCGTCCAATTTCAAAATTAACTACCTTCTCAAAACTTTTTAAAAAGGTGGTAAAAGATAAGTTATTCTTCGCAGTTAAAAATTATTGATCCCAACCAACATGGTAACCAATCTCGCGGTTTTTTCTGAGTACTGTTTATCGGCCTTAAGAGTGGATCTCAGGTGGACAACTTTTACACCGATTTCTCTAAAGCCTTTGATGCAGTCTCAGGATACAAAAGGAACTCAACAAGCTTACAGATTGGAATCTAAGAAACAAGCTGTTGCTCAACATCAAAAAATGTTTTCATTTAACTTAGTCGAGGACCAGGAATCGTATCAATTCAAGTTACTGGATCCTAAACAATCAACTGCCCTCAGTCGAGGTATTTTCTGATCTAGGCGTTCTGTCTGACTCTGGTTTTACCTTCGTTACTCATGTGAACACAGTTATCCCCAAGAGTTTTTCGAATTTGGGGCTTATGAAACGTTATGCGAAAGATTTCAAAGATTCCCTATACAAGGAACTCCCTTTTTACCTGCCTTGTCCGGTCTAAGTTGGAGTATGCATCAATTATCTCGAAACCTTCATTCTGTCAGAAGCATGTACTGCGCCGCTTTACTCGCTTTGCTCTCTTACCTCTTCATTTAGTCGACCCCTATCCTTCCTATAATGCACTCTCTAGTAGGCGCACAATTCATTCGCTAATGTTTATTTTTGAAATTGTTAATGGCGTAATTGACTGCGTTAATCTGCTCGAGCAACTTTGCTTCAATGTCCCTAATCACATTATACGTTCCCACTTCCATCTTATAACAGTTAATTCCAATTACCACTATCCCGCAACAGCCGGTTCTATCGCACCGGAATGACCCGGGTTTTTTCACCCGGCCAAGGGCTGTTATTTCAGTGTAACCCTGTCCAATCTGGGGCAGGGCGAAGCACTGTTAACAACAACAACAACAACAACCACTATCTCGCGCCCATTACCAGGGCAGTCAGTGAAATTAACAATATTTACAAAAAGCTTGATCTTGACTTTGTCATGCCGAGATCCAAGTTTGCGATAAGATTACTTCATTTTATCCCTAGTACTTAATTCTATCCTATTTAGTCAGTAAGTAATTTCTTCTATCTTTTTTGTACATTTCTAGTCTGTAAGATATTGTTATCATAGACCGAATAAAGAATAAAAAAAAGAAGAAATACCTCATTCAGTGCCATCTTCACTAAATGCACCACATCTGCTGGTCTTTTCTGTCTCAATTGTTGGCGCTCAATATATTGTACAAGTAGCGCCAAGTCACCAGCTACAAAGCCCTGAGTGCGTTTACCAACAAAATGAAGTAGCGGTTCATTAAGTTTCATTTGATGTAAAAATGGTTTCGTTTGACTGTGTTTAAACATTGAATTGAATAGCATTTTACGTGTATCTTCATTTGGCCAATCGATGAAAACTTCATGTTGAAAACGTCCCGGCCGACGCGCTGAAGCATTTATACTAAATGGATCGGATGTAGTGGCAATGCAAAAAATGCCGGCACTTGAATTATGATAGTCATCTAATAACTTCATTAGTTGCACGCAGATACGATTTGAATGAGCTGCTTCCGCTGTAGCGGATCTGGCAGCTGGACAGAGAAGCTCAAGATTTTCAATTATAATTACAGTTGGATCTGAAATGCATAGAATACTATTATTATTATATGATGCTCAATTTATCATGTTTCTATTGCAGTTGTCTTAATTTGACTCTACTAATCCGGTACGTTGTTGTTGTTGTTGTGGTAACGACAAAATCACTCCCCGAAGGTTTTGGGGAGTGTTGCCGAATTAACAGTCCTTGGCCGGATTTGAACCCGGTACGCTCCGGTACTCCCTTTCGGTACTGCCCGACTGTCGTGGTAGCGATTTATGACCAGTGAAACCTTCTAGGTCATGCCACCCCTCCTTCCGTAAGGACGGAAAAGATGGGTAATGAGAGGTGAGAGGCATCATATCCGTAGATCAACCATCGAGTTGCACGTCATTACCTTTGTGCACATTAGTCGCCTCTTACGACCGGTATGCCTACCTCGGGCATATTGTAAACCCCTAACCCGCAGGGGTGAATCCGGTACGTCCTGTCATAGAGCTCATATAACGGTAGGACTAGGGAACAAGCAGAGCTTCACACTGTTTATTTTATGTTACCAGGGGTTGTTGTTTGTTGGGTTTAGCGACTAAAATACTCCCCGAAATTTTTGAGGAGTGTTGCCGTCAGTAACAGTCCTTTGCCGGATATGAACCCGGCACTCCCTTGCGGGGAATGCCCGACTGCCGTGGTAGCGATTTGGTATGACCAATGCAACCTTCTAGGTAATGTCACCCCCTTCCGTAAGAACAGAGAAGATGGGTAAAGAGAGGTGTGAGGCATCATTTCCGTTAATCAACCATCAAGTTGCATGCTATTACCTTTGTACATTTTAGTCGCCTCTTACGAAAGGTATGCCTATCTTCGGCTTTATTCTAAGCCCCCTAATCCACAGGGGGATCTGCGTATTTGGTGCTTACCTACAGCTTTTAGACGTGTATGTAAATGTAGAGCGTTATCAAACACCTTACGCAATGCAGCTTCGGCATCACCAGGATACTCTTGTAATACACTCTCTGTCGTTATATGAAAACAATTGAAATGGTGTTGCGCTACAAAAGCATTCAGCATTGTTGTTTTCCCACAACCCGGTGGGCCGACAAGTAATACATTTAGATGGGGTCGCATACTTCTCGTTTGCTTAGTATACTGTTTTAGCTTTGTGACGGCCAATAAATCTTCTAAATCCTTCCACGCTATTTCATAGCCATACTTAAAGAAAGGACTTTCTGTATCAGTAACATTTGTTGATCTTGTGCCAATATGAAAATTGTTAATAATAATTTTAGTAAGACTATCTAACAAAAACGGCTCATTTTCCTTTGCTCCGGCACATGCATCAATATAAATGGCATTGATACCTAAACGTTTAGCATCTGTAGTGCGTATAGCACATCCCACTGACATGTGAAATCCTGCTAAAAATTGCTTTGCTGTGATTACTAAAATATTGGCACCCAACTGACTTAGACGACTATTAAAAAATTGCTCGTTCATTTCCAATGTAATTTCAATTTGATCAACGACTGTTAATTGGCTTTCGATTGGTTCCAACTCATACAGATACTTGTTTTCCGTAATGTCAGCTTTAGTAGTTCCCACACAATCGTCCATGTAGCAACATTTTGTATCAATATCTCGAGGATAAATTTGGGATAGGATGTAACCAAGGGAATCTTTTTTAATTTTACATTTCATCCAAGCCCCGGCGCGTAGTTGCAACGTCTGAAACACAGCTTGGGGTAAAATGCACTTTTGGTATGATTTGTTGTCAATTACTTCAAGTGGTAAAATGCATAAATTCAGATTCGTATGCTTTGTCATAGTTATATGATTTGGTATTGCATTAAGCAATGTTGTAAGGATCTAAATAACTGAAAGTCTTTCTTTTTTGGATTTTTTTATTTAAAAAACGTGTATTATAAAATAAACAAACTAATTTTATTTTGAAGAAACTGCATGTGAGGAGTATGGTAAACTCCTATTGTGGTGGCTGAAAGCTATGGTGGACTCTAAATGCTCTGCGAGGCACAGAGTGATTCATAACAGCATAACCGTTTGCAATGTATACCCTTCTACACCATACACATACAGTACGTGTGGTGCTATTATCAGCTTGCTTGTCATCACGGCGAATTCAATATAAAGTGGAAGCAAGGCGAATTACAAACATACAGACAAACATTTTCCATCTATTTGGTTTTTGTAATTAATGGATATAATGTCAAAATCATACTGCGGTGAAATTTGTAGTGTCAAAATTCGAGAAAAAAGTAGCTATCAGCTGATTGGATAGTGCACCTTCTAATGAATTCGCCTTGCTTGTCATCTACAAACGAAGTGGCGACAGCTGCAATTTATAGGAACAAATGGAATTGGCCTATAACAATTGTCCGTAGTCACAATGACAAGCTGCCCCAGAATAGGGCAGTTAAGTTAAAGTAACAGGTGCAGATGACAGTACATAGGCGCATAGTCATAGACAAAGTTATGTATGACTTAAGTTTAGTTTTAGCTTTAGTTTAGATAGTAAAAAAAGCTTCATCTAAATTTAAGTAATATTTAACTATGACTATGCCCCATAGTATGTAGACCTTTATTATATTTATATAATTTTTACATATTATGCAATTTTTGTTGCTTTAAGATAAGGTATCAACAATTTAGAACACTGAAGGTTGACTCCTGCGTGGTGGGGGTCTAGAATATGCACTGTAGTAAGAGGCGACTAAAATATACAAATTCAATGACATTCAACTTAATGGTTGATCTACGGGTATGATGCCACTTACCTCTCATTATCCATCTTCTCCGTAATTACGGAAGGAGGGGTGACATGGCCTCGAAGGTTTCACTGGTCACAGCAAATCGCTCTCACGACAGTTGGGCATGTACCACAAGGTAGTACCGGAGCGTTACGGGTTCATATCCGGCAAAGGACTGTCACTTTCGACCACACTCCCCGAAAGGTTTGGTAATTCACTTCAGTCGCAGTAGTTTGCTCTGTTTAGTCTGTGCATCCATTCATCCAATCGGTAGTGGCGAATCAAACAGGGTTATACTGATACTGACAGTCCCTTTCCATATATGAATCCTACTAACTGCTGTGGTAGCGATTTCGTTGATTTTGGAATCAAGCTCGATGTGGATTTTAGTAGCCTCTATCAGAATCGTTGCTTGTGTGCAAGCCTCTAATAGTTATATTACACTACAAACGGTAGCAAAAAATCATGTTTGTATTTTATTAGATTCATAATCAAAAACATATATATAAATTCATACATTAATAAAAAAAAATAAAACAAAACAAATACAACTAGGAACCGTTTTCACCATCTTCGTTACGAGCTAACTGGAACTCCATCTGACAGACAGCCCGTCAGTTATCGTTTACCCTACGAAACATTAACATCGGCGAGAAAAGTTGTAAAAATTGTAAGTAAAGGAAATTGCGCAAAAAGTTTCCGTCGAACAGGATTAAAGTCTTTTAAATTTTTTTTTTAATTGGAATTAGAATTTTTTTGTAACTTTTAAATTCCTTAATTAATTTATTAACTGTTTAAAAAATTATTACCGCCATTATTAAATATTTTAAGGCTGATTCTGTAGGTTTAACTAGCACAATAAAACCATTATGCTTAAGTTTTTGGGCTAGGAAATTCAAATAATTCAGATTACAAAATATAAATACAGGAATTTGTAAAAACTTGCACAACAGCCATTGTGTACCTAAACATCTCTTACTGTTTTTATTAGTTAGTAGCTGTGTTCGGTGACAAAACTTGCAAACATTTGCAAAAAACTGTGAGTAAAGTAAGAATGACGAAAAACTCTCTCGAAACGTCAAAAGTAAAAAGTTCTCGGCGAACAGGAGTCAGTAAAAACTTGCACACAAAACGGCTGGGTTAATAGATCAAATTTTAAAATTTTTGTTGTTGCTTTCCTTTGTCACAATCAGCTGTTTTTCACTTACAAGTTTTACTGAGTGAAATTCACCCAGCAGTAACTTGCAACTCTCTCTCTCAATGAAATGTCAAAATTCGTTCCCTCGCTGCAAATGTTTTGTGTCACCAAACACTTTCCAGTAAAAATTTTATAAAATTTAACAAAAATTTTATCCTAACTCAAAGTTTTTGTTTTGCTAAATCAAGATCAGATGTTTTTCAGCTCCAGTAGCCCGATTCTGCAACTTTTAACCACTCGCCGAGCGTTAAGCTTATTGCCAAATTTCGGCATTTGTTCTTAACTAAAGTTTGATTCTGTAACTCTCCGTTACCGCCGCTAAAGAGCTGATTCTTCATGGTGATAAAATATGGCAATACTTCTCTTTTCGCCGTAGTTTGCACTAAATTACATGCAAAAAACTCAAAACTAATTTTTTTACTTTTTCCAAACGCTAAAACACTTGCAAATATATTAACGCTATTGTTAACACCTCGAAAATAATTCGCGACAGCTAACCACACAAAAAGTGTTAGCTAACACTTTTCGTGTGGTTAAAAGTTAGGCCATGTGCTAATCGGAAACATTTTACTCAGAGGAAAAATGAGGTGAACAAATTTTCTATGGTGCAAAAATATTTTCCTTTTCGCTGTGCCAAATGAAATGGTAAAATTTGACAGTAGTAAATTTTGACATTTGAAAAAATCACGTGCGAAAGCAAATAGTCTGTGAAGAAATTTTAAATGTACGTATTTTTTCTGCCATTATATTTCGTTTCTTTTGAGTTAAATTATATCTTATCGTTTAATAACGTGTTGGCATATAAATTCATTTGAAATAATATAATTGGCAATACCGAATGCATATATGTAAATGTAAAAGTATCCATATAAAGAAATATCAAAATCGATATTTGCATGCCAAAATGTTCAGTTGAAATTTTAAACAAAATCAACTGTCCCAAAAACGGTCACAATGACAAACTTTATCATAATAACATAATCCGACTTTTGTGTAAACGAAATTGATAAGGTTATCATGGGATAAAGTTTATCATAACCAGACATTGAGTAAGCAGTCTTGAGTGAAATTTCACGTGCAGAAACTTATAGATTTCCCCAATGAAATGTCAAAACGCGATCTCTACCCGCAAAGGTTTTGGGACATTTACTTGTTAAATTGTTTTTAAAATTTCAAATAATTGTATGCTTGGTGTATTATTGTCAACCCGCTTACGATACTTTTTAGCTACTTTCTCGCTAGCGAACCGTGTCGAAAAAGGTTCACGTACGTTTTCACTTCATTTTCAACTACGAGAAAGAATCTATAACTGAATCGAACACGAATGTCGATAAAATGTGCTCTGCTACAACAAACTAACAGAAAGGTAATAAATTTACGATAGTTTTGAGGGATCCGTTCCCGAAAGTTTCGTCCGCAAAAGTATTGAGCAACGCTCCCAGTGTCACTGAATTTGTCGGCCTATGTCAAGGCGAATTTATACCAGGTGATATCACGTCGAATTTGTTGCTGTATAAACACACATACTTCATGTGTTTGGTTTTTCTTTTGGCGGGTTCTCCTGTCATATTGCATAGAATTTTTTTACTTTGACAGAAGAAGCCACTACTTATATGTTCGTATGAGATCACCTGTGAGTGAATTTGCCTTGGCCTATGTCAACAGACATGAACCGATGTAAAGAATCATTACTGGTCGATAAAGTTGACCTTGTGTGGAATGAAGGCCAATCAAAATCGGTGTCAGTGAGAACGTAAACTTGCTCTAGCTTTAGAAAAATTAATAATTTTATTAGGTGGGAATCCTTCGCTTAGTACAATATCCCATAAATTTTACTTAAAAACAGAAGATATTGGTATGTTTAAGCAATAAAACTTTTATAATGTAAATTAATTACATTTATTACTCATTTCCTTACAATTGTTAACACAAA
Organism: Merzomyia westermanni; assembly: GCA_949987695.1. Taxonomy (NCBI): domain Eukaryota; kingdom Metazoa; phylum Arthropoda; class Insecta; order Diptera; family Tephritidae; genus Merzomyia; species Merzomyia westermanni. The sequence continues at coordinate 35,664,401 of OX465291.1, read as the reverse complement.
TACATATCTTCTTTTATTGCTTAAAGTATTTTTTAAATCACTGTTAAATTCTTTGCAAAAATTGCAACTCTGTATTTTAAGAAAGAGGCGGATAGCCTTGCGTCGTACTCTGATTCACTCGTCCACCATTGCTGAGGTTGTCAAATAAAGAAGAAAATTATCCATAAAATCTTCAGGTGTATAGAATTTTCATTCCACGTTGATTTGCAGAAATCAATATAAAAAACCTTTAAAATTTAAATATTTCAGCGCGAAAATAAAGTTTAATAAATCCGCAAATAGAAAAGAAATAAAGTGAGGTAAGAACGGCAAACAAACGCGTTTTAAAAATAGTGAAAAATCGGCTTCATTTCCAGTTTCTTATTTTCTCTTTTTGCCACATTCGTTCCTGATACAGGAGTAAAAAGTCAGCCATTGATCAACGTCAGCGCCGACTGCGCAACGCAACCGGCCAAGACCGAACCAAACAAATGAAAATAATGGCCGACTTGGATGCAGTTCATCTGGGCTTGGATGAAAATGAAGCGGATATTGCGGAAGAACTACAAGATTTTGACGACTCATTTGACACGCGCAGTGAAGCATCTGAATCCGCATCAGATTCGTCGGATTCCCAACCGAGTATTAGTTCAGTGAGTACGGACGAATCGTCTATTGGTGAGAAACCTGTAAAGAACAAGACAATTAAAAAAGCTGTTACTAAAGAGAATGAAAAGAAAGCGCCTACAAAGCGTACTTCATCACCAGTGGGCGGAAATGCTAATGGCAAGAAAGTGTCTGTAGTCGGTGGTAAGAAGAAACGAAATAACCAAGAAACAGTGCATAAAGTTGTCCAAGCATCGGAAAGTAAGGCGGTGCGAGAAAAAAAGCCGTCTAAAAAGCTTAATACCAGCAGCACTAGCAAGAACTCTTCAACTGGGTCAACATCTAACATCAATGGCCCCGCGAACGCTAGTGGTGGTTCAATATCGCATGCCAATAACAGCAGCAATAAGAGCGATATCAGCGATACCGAAGATAATACAATTACAAAAGATCCTTTTGAAAGCGATTCAGAATCTGAAGATTCAGATTCGGCGGCTAATATTAAACGTAATGGCGGACGAAAGGCCATATCAAAGAGTGCTTCGCCTGAGAAGAAGCTACAAGGTGGCGCTGGTGCAAATGCAAGTGGCAAATCATACGATTATATGACTAAACTGAACTATTTATTTCGTGGTACTCATTTCTTCTTAATCAAATCGAATAATGCAGATAATGTTGCTATTGCAAAAAATAAGAATATTTGGGCAACATTACCACAAAATGAAGCAAACCTCAATCAGGCATTCAAAGAGTCACGTAATGTTTTGTTGATCTTCTCTGTCAACGAGAGTGGTGAGTCATTATATATTAGTGCATGTGCATATTTTACAGCTTCAACGACATCATTTCGTATGGAAGAACATTGCATATTTTGAGATTTAATTGCTTTTAAATGCAATGGAGCTGTAGAAATTGTAAATGTTTAATTCCTAAACCGCATGTCCGATATTGTATGTTTAATCTCACAAGCCGATGCATACTACACCTTTTTCAGTTTATTTTCAGAAAGTTACAATTAATATTCAGAAAACTACAATTCATATTCAGAAACTTACAATTCATATTCAGAAAAGTTCAATTCATTTTCTTTTGTAACTTTCTGAATATGAATTGTAATATTCTGAATAAGAATTGTAGCTTTCTGAATATGAATTGCAACTTTCTGAATATAAACTGGAAAAGCTGTAGTAAATTGGTAGTCTTATTGCAACGCCCTGACTACTTTTAAGTATAAATTTATTTCTTTTTGTTGCGAAAGTAACATAAGTTACTGCAGATGACCTAGAAGATTCCACTAGTCATACCAAATCGCTCCCGCGACGGTCGAGCATGTACCGCAAGTAAGTTTTATCGCTACAAGCAACAACAACTGCAGCTTTTACATGTTAGCAGTGACGAAAATAGCCGTTTGTTCCTTCCTTGGTACAGATGTTTCAAATTTCTTCAACTGTAGAATACATTATTCTTTTTAGTCAGACCAAGGCTCTCGACAGGATTTCTAAAAGACCTTTATAATCACAGCGTAAAGAGTAAACTCGTTCACACTACAGCAAAACTTTCGAAGTGTGTTCGCTGTTAAAACAATATATTTAAGAAATAATTCCCTTTTTCATACATATGTATTGCTGTATACTTTTTTACAAATCTCTTTTTTTTCATTTTTCAAGGTAAATTTGCCGGTTTCGCTCGAATGGGCGCACAATCACGCCGTGATCTTCCACACCCGGCTTGGGTATTACCGCCTAGTATATCACCTAAGGCATTGGGTGGCATCATTGAATTGGATTGGATATGTCGTAAAGAGTTATCCTTTAATTGCACATCCCATCTATACAATACATGGAATGAGAGTAAACCTGTGAAAATTGGACGAGATGGTCAAGAAATTGAACCCAAAGTTGGAGCTGAATTGTGTCGTCTATTCCCCGAAGATGAGAAAATCGAAATGACACCCATTTTACGTAAATCCAAGGATGCTGCTAAACTGATGCGTGAAAAGGGTGTACGCGTGGCGTATCGTTCGCCTCGGAGTTTATCTATACGTGGCAGTCGCGGTGGTGGTGTTAGTAACAGTTTTCCTAATTATCGTCAAAGTGATCGTCGTATCGGCAGTGGCGGTAGTAGTGGTGGTCCAATACGTCATAGGCGTGGTTTTGGTGGTCCACCACATCGTCCATATAAGCTACCACCACTTGGTATGCCACCAGGTAGTAGTTTTAAACGTTCTTCCTCACCATACCGTAGTGGTGGTGGCGCTGGACCTGGCGGCAGTGGTGGTTCACGTTCAGGTGGCGGTGATGCTGCCTTACCTTCATGGGATCGATATATGAATTCTGCAGAAGCTTACATGATGGACTATATGCGTTCAATGCATGGACAATTGCCACCCTTACCATTTGTACCGCCATTTGCACAACTTCCACTATCTGCTTCCGGTGTGGCTGGTCTACCACCACCAGGACCACCTTCAATGTATGATCAACTACCACCACCAGTACGTTACTATGACGGTCCACCACTACCAGATTATCCACCACCACAACCAATTAGGCCACCACCACCTGGCTTTGACAAAGCACCATCGTATGAAGATTTTGCAGCTTGGAAAAATGCAGGTCTACCAACTTTACCAGATGGAATGCCACCAGGTTTCCCTAACTTTAGCAGCAGCGGCACAGGGCCATCTGCATCCAATGGCGGTGGCAGCAGCGGTTTAGGTGGTTCAAGCTCTACTGGCGGTGGTAACGTAAGTGGTAATAGCGGGGGCAGTAGTAGCTTTTCAATCTCTAACAATGCTATGAATGCAAGTCACTCAACAGGTGGACCAAATAGTTTTCGTAGTAGCAATCAACGCCCCAACAGTTCTAATATAATGCGTCCACGAGAACGTGTCGGCGGTCGTGATTATCGTGGTCCAAGCGGTAATATAAATACTTCACGTAGCGGTGGTAATGATAGACATTTCCGTCCTGGTGGTGCTGGCAACGGCGGTGGACCTCGCAACTATCGTGATGGCAGACGCTAAAGTGGCACCAACGTAAGGCGAAACCGGGTGCGTGGCAACAATGAAAAAGAAAAGGCTAAAATTAAATTACAAAAAAAGAAAGGTGTATCTATTTAGTGCAGCACATGCAATCAGGCATCTATCTGCAATACAACCTGTCGTCCCCTACTGTGTAAATGAATGGTCAGCCTGGCCATATAATGCTGGCGACTGCAAGTTAAGTGAAAAATATTCAAGTGCGTCAAAGAAAAATTATTAAAATTTAAATACAAAAACTAATATATATGAAACACCCTCAAATATGTAAGCTGTAGCCTCTTCGTATTCGAACTAAATATGTACGTTTAAAAAGAATGTGGTGGTGTTAGCAAGCGCGTAAGAAGATTATAGAATGAGAGTTAGATTGTTAAATATGAATTTCATACGGAGTGGCAACTAAAATTTTTAATGGCATTTTCTTCTTCATAAATTACTTGATGTCGGTAGTGTTAAAAAGTAGGCCAAAAGTAATTATGAAAAATAAAACAAGAAATTTTAATATTCGGAAACATAAAAAGTGTTACAAAATAATGATAATTAATATGAAATATGAAACTTAATAAGAAAATCTTAAAGACAGTACGAGTAGAACGAATTTTCTTCGTTTAGCTCTAAATGGTTATAAGTCGTATATTTTAAGCAACAAAAACTATTTTATTCATAACCATTAACAGAACTGTTACGCGTAAGTTCTTTGTTAAGTCATGACGCGTTAACAGAGCTGTTAGCTAAATCTGATACGCCAAACAACTTTATCCATTCGTTAAAATTAACAGAGCTGTTCAAGTGCATTTCCTTTGTCACGAAAAATTCTGCCATGATCAGAACTATTGATGTATGCTAGCAAAGAAAAGTGTAGTCATGCTAATTAACAGAGCTGTTGAGTAGGGTTTTAAGAAAGGGAAACTTTGATTATTTGAAAATTAAAAGCATTTTAAATTAATTATATGAGAAATTTTAAACAACCCACAGAAAAGCATGTAAAAGAAATTGAACCCTTGTAAGAACTTATTCTATTGAAATTAAAGTAAAATTTTTTTTTAGATTCCTATAAAAGGTCAATCAATTTTCTCCGAAAAGCAATGACTTAAAGCTTTTTTAAGTACATAATTAAATTATACTTAAAAATGCAGCATCGATGTGCAAACTTACATATACATTTGTGTAATCAATGGTTATTAAAAAAGTTTAAATTTAAAACTTTAAAATTAAAAAAACTTAAAATTATGAATACATGCATATACAACCATACATACATACATATATAATTTAAATTATAGTTTTACCCGTAATTATACGTATCGTAAAATATAAAGAAAAGCCACAAATAAATATTGTATATGTGAACTTTATTTGCTATGCAAAAAAAAAATCGAAGGCGGAGAGGTTGCAAAATGTTTTCAGCAAACAACAAGATAAAACATGTACGAACTGTTATGTGATAAAATATGGACTGCTTTTTGACCGGCCTAAAGAAAAAAGACGTTCACCCCACAACCATATCTTTTGAGACTTTGTATCAAAAAAAAAGTGCATTAAAATATTAGAGAGAAATAAATAATACAAGAAAGAAATGAAAATGTGTGTGCAGTGTTAAAAATGCAAGCGATAAAGCAACAAAATAAATTTCTCTCAAACAAATATTAAAAGTGACAAAATAAAAGTCATAAAAGTGCTACCAGTTTTTAACGCTGCTTAAATTCTTTACAGCGTTTAAGAAATCTGTTGGACTTGATTATATTCAAACAACAACACCACTCTTTTTACTCACTTCCGCATACATTCGATTTCGTTTGTAATGAGTGAGAGTGACGTTATTTTTTTCCGTTAAGCTCAAAGAACATTTTTGCATGTGTCCGCATAACAGAAAAGAGCCAACAAAAAATATGAACTATTCAAGAAGAAATTTTTGTTAAACAAATTTCTTAAAAAATTGGCTAGTAAAAAAGTGCATATCTACTACATACCTACATGTGTATTCATATGTTTGTCTATTGGGATTCGAGCATAATGCTTTTGAGTTCCATAGTAGTACTACTTAGTTCCCGCATTGCTTTCAATAGCACATAACGCACATAAAACCACATTTGCCTAAACAAACCAACATAATTTTACTATCTAAATATGCTTTCTAATCTCAAATTAATTCTTGTCTTTCAGACCATGCAGACTTCTTAATGGAGAATTTAATATGTATGTATCTAGCTGCTTAACTTTCGGCACTCCACTGCCCCGCATTGTTTCCAGCAAAGTTTCGTTATAAAATCAACCAACTGTATAAATGGGACTGTGGAATTTTTTGATGCCAGGAAATAGAATGGGTGTAGTACCTTATGCTTGTCCTAGTGTTGGTAATCTATATAAATTTTGCAAGATTTTGAGATTGTAATATTTCTTGTATAGCGCTGAAAAGTGTTACTTGTTAGATAAAATTTGAAGCCAGTTGTGCCGAGATTAAAACGAGACCCCTGGGGATTAGGGGTTTAGAATATGCCCGAGGTAGGCATATCGGTCGTGAAAGGCGACTAATACGCACAAAGGTAATGCCGTGTAACCCGATGGTTGAACTACGGATATGATGCCTCTCACATCTCATTACCCATCTCTCCTTCCTTACGGAAGGAGGGGTGACATGACCTAGAAGGTTCCACTGGTCATACCAAATCGCTACCACGACAGTCGGGCAGTACTGCAAGGGAGTACCGGAGCGTACCGGGTTCATATCCGGCCAAGGACTGTCAGTCCGACAGCACCCCCCAAAACCTTCGGGGAGTGTTTTTGTCGTTACAACAACAACAACAGATTAAAACGAACTGACTCCACACAGCCCTAGAAAAGATTTCTTGACTAACGTTAGTCAACATTGCAAACATGGACAGTTTGGTGCAGAACCGTCTCATTGCGAAACTGGTCATGGACGATACCAACGCAAGGATATCCTAGGAATGAGATCTTGTCTGCCTGCGGATTTCCTTCCATGTTGTAGTTAATAACAGTGATTCGTCCTTCCTAATGGGCACGATCATTCTGAGAATCATCATCAAATTCTTGTAACGGCAGTCCTGTTACGGGTTAGGTTGCAGGGGCTTTACTGAACGCTAAGAATCCGAAAGACACTTAGGCCGCTGTATGCCCATTGTGACCCGGTTGGACCAGAGCGAATTTGGTGTAAGCAAAGTATATTCTATTGCCAGTTAATAATATATTTGCTGTTATGAGGGGACACGCCACATGGAGGACATGTATTTGAAATAGTGGGCTAAAGTCTGGATAAGAAAAGTTTCACATGTTAACAATAGCCAGATCGAAGCTCATCAGAGTGACTCCGCTTTAGCTATTTTAGGTGGTTGGCTATTAGTAAAGCAATGAAATTATTTAATACATTAACTTAACGTCGTAAAATAAGTTCTTATCTTTGTAGAGAAGTTAACTAATTTAACTTTGGTGTGCAAAATAAAGAGGGGGAATCGATCAGGTTTACTCTGCTTGTAACCCTGGGGCACTGCTCTCCACAACACAAAAACTCTGGACGTTATTCTCAACTACGAGTCAAGTATACTACTCCAACTGTGTATCGAAATCAGGAAACAACCCCTGCGGCTTAGGGGTTTAGAATATGGCCGGTCGTAAGAGGCGACTAGAATACACAAAGGTAATGGCTTGCAACTCGATGGTTGATCTACTGATATGATGCCATGACCTAGAAGGTTGCCGTCGTCATACCTCATCGCTACCACGACCACCATGGAATGGGTCCTAATGAAATTAAATGCATTGGTTTCAAGCCCACTTAATATACCAGGGGCGTACGAATATAAAGTGCAGGGACCCCAATGCTCGATCAGTAACAACAGCTGGTCGATGTCTGCAAAAATTCTTGGACAGTGTGTTTTAACCATAGTCGATGCTGGAGGGTCTGGTACCATATGTCGAAAATTTAAATGTCGAATCTAAATATGCCGAAACAAAAATATCGAAACCGAAAATGTCGAAAAAAAATGTCGAATGATAAAATGTCGAAGCAAAAAATATCAAAATAATGTATTTAATGATGTGTAAAACTCGCGCGCGCATTACATTAATTCGATATTTTTTCTAATTTTAATCATGTAAAAATTTGGAAAAGTTTCTAATATAGCATTAAAAAATAGCTTTAATAGTATCGCCCAACTTATGGAAGACCGAATTTTACACATCAATAATTACACCCCTTCTACATGTTATACGTTGATGTTGGAAATTATTTGTCTTTCTGTTTCGAGTACGTCTTCTAAGCAAATATAAAGCCTTACGGTAAACTTATACCATTTTCAACAAATCTCACTGCTCTTCTCAATAAAAAAAAATCGCTCCGTACATAATATGCGGTTATAGATGTGAGAAAAGTACCGTTTTTAGATAACTTTTTTAGTTATATAAATGGTCGATATATCGGTGTGTTTATGAAAATTTACATAATCAGGACATTTAACAGCTATTTTTTGACAATAGTACAAAATCAAACCTAAACTCGACCAAAATATAAAGCATAAAAAGATTTTTTTGGTCAAATAATACTTCACATTATTAATCTAGGCATAAATACGCGACTTTTGATGCCCCATTCGATAATTTTTTTATCTAATTTTCGAAAGGTATCATATAAACCATTAAACTATACACGTCATCACGTTTGTACTTTCAATGATGTGATCTCTACGGCCATCTCTACAGTTCCCTAGAAGTAAGTTTTTCCAGAGCGTATCGCATTATAGTAAAGTTTAGCCAAATTCCACACCGATATATATCGAAAATATCGATTCATCGATGAGCTAGTATCTCTAACACAGATTAGCTCAATGAACAACGGTAACTCTCTTAAAATCAGCGAAGCTAAATGGTAAATTTAAAAAATATTAAAGGTTTATAAAGAATTTTAAAATGACATTTCCATACAAATTTCCAATTATAAGAACGTAATAAACCTATTTTATTTTTTATGAATAAGGGGGTTAAAATTTCGTATTTTTATCGTAAGTATACAAATTTCGGCCTTTTTCGGTCATTTTCGTTTTTTCGACATTTTTTAATTCGATCAAAAATGTATTCGGTATAATAAGGCTTTTTTCAATTCGGTCTTTTAAAATTCGACATTTTTTTTTTCGACTAATCGTACGGATCCCGATGCTGGAGGCTCAGTCACCTAAAAGTGACGCCAGAAAGCACTATTGAGATCACACAACTTTTTGGTCTAACACTCATTAAGCAGTGTGCTTCCTTGGCCTACTTTTAGAAACCTATAGCATTTCCACGTTTTTTTTATTGCTTTCGTTTCCAACACGAAAGACAGCATAATGGTACATAGTTTTCCAGTTACAGTTTTGGCCTAATCAATGACTAGATTGTGTACTTTGAATTATTTAGCATGATGAGACTCTCGAAAGTATGTCTCCCGGACATATTACAAAAAGGACGAGCTTGACGCGTGAAATGCTAATTTTTTTTTTGAGTGTACAAGGACTAACGATTATGTGGAAACTGAAGACAAACTGGACTTGAACTAGAACAATGTACATGTATTTTTCTCAGTGTCTTTTCAGGAGCAAACCCTACCTCTAAGATGATGGAATGAAAAGCGCGTTTCCGTGCAATCGGCCAATTTTTACTCCACAAGTTTAACTGCAGTTTTATTTAAATTTTATTAATAAATCTTAATTCATATAAATATTTAAAAGTAAAGTGAGTGTTTTTAATGAATGTTAAGAATGTACATGCGTGCATAAAGCTTAAGTTTTAAAAGTCACCATCACCCCTATTGCGAGTGTCGATTTGCAATAAAATATTTTGTTTTTTCGATAGAGTCGATTGCATCTTACTTCGGTATTGCGTAAATTGATCGACAGAAAACTGCACATTTTTAATGTATTTCATTTTTTTTAATTTACTCTTTATCCATCTTATTAGCACTTTTCAAATCACATCGACAGGCCAAGGACTGTCAAATGGTTGTAGAAAGATGATCGATTGAGTATTCACAGTCGCTCATTAAGCGATCGGGTCGATACTCGCAATGGTTCGATGATCGCTTAGCAGTCGATTGTCTATACTTGTTCGACACTCACAATAGCGGGGCATATCTGAGGTTTAACATTTCTAGTTAAGTGTATACAAAGATTAATATTATCCTCTATAAAGGATTTTATGAGCTCAAGGTCTAAAATAATTAAGGCCATCTATGACTACCAATATTATTCTCCTTTATTAAACTTCCTAATAGCTGTTGGCGTTGCCTCAAAATCGCTTTCATTCGAACTTATGTCGTCATGTAAGTTATTTTTTGGTGAAGGAACGCGAGGACATGTCGCTGTTGATGATGTGCTTGGAAGATCGGCTGCGGAGCTGTGTGGATTGCCGCTTCTCGGTAGACGATTGTTGTGAGCATCTGCAAAGAAAATAAATCAAAATTTTAACGCAGGCAAAAAGTTATAGAATGTATTTCTAACTAAATAATATAATAATTCTGGAATATAATATTCTTTGAGTAGTGTATTTGAGAACTTTTAGTCGTTATATGGCGCCCAACCCGTTAGCCCTATATGATGCCACACTTAGTACCTTCAATCAGTAAACCGTGATTATGCTCCTGCCTTTTGGTCAAAGCAAATGTAGTGCCATAAAATATCACAGGTAAAACTGCTACGATGCTACACACAACTAGAAAGAGTAATTTATCAAACTCACGATGACAGCATTTCAAATCCTTAGACCAGTGTGCTCTTGTTCTATTCATCTAATAAACGATATATAGACACTTTACTAAAAACCAACAATGCTTTAAATTGCATATTTACCGTATCTTGCAAGTCATAACAAACTTTTCCGTCATTATGTTTATCCAGACTGCTATAAAAGCTATTTAAAATAAGATATTCGTTCAAGCATAATGTGCATTCTTTGCCTTTGTTATGCTTTAGACAATCGTCAAATATCGTTTTCTTTTCGTCGAATTCAGATGAATTATTACCGTTGAAGCAGTCTACAATCCAACATGCATGTGATATGCTAAAAAGTACATTAAGTTTTAATAAAATATATTTCACTAACCATCACAGTAAGCTTTTGTCCACAGTCCAGCCAATATTGATTGTGTTGTAGAAACAATATTGATACGATCTTTATCAAAATAGTCATTCGTACAATTCTTCTCTTCTCCAAATTGCAAATATTTAACTTGCATTTCGGAGTAGGGTTCCTCACAGCCGATGCAGACAGTGACTGGTACGGCATGCAAGGTTGAACATTGGACAAATGCGCTTTGTTTTTGTGCTAATTCACGCAATAATTTGTGGCATTCCTAAAATGAGTCATAAAAGGGATGTTAAATGCATAAATACTTAGAGAACATTGCAAACTATCAAGTGTTAGAATCTAATGTATTGAAGAAATTGTAGGGATAGTTACTTCCTCGGCCAAACCGTTGGATACATTCCAATACAGTAGAAGTAATGTCATCACAAACTTTAAATTGAACATCGTAATTTGCTAATTAATCCACAGATATTTCTTTTTAATTAGGAACAAAATTTTAATCGAAAATGTGAAGCAAATATTTGTTTAGTTTTGTGGTTTTTAATAACTGCAATGAGGGCAAGGCGAATTTATGAATGGATTCGCCTTGCAATGAGGGTTGCTAAAGTCGGCTTTAATCGAAAATCGGTATTTTACTTAAAATAATCGAAATTTGTATTGTCGACTCCATTTTTACTATTTCAAATTTCAAAAAACGTTACTATTATAAAGGGTGTTTTTTTAGGGGTATAGAACTTCGAATTGAAATAAAACACAAGAAAATCGTTTTAAGGTCCATCAATTTGGCTTTATTGGAAGGATAATTTTATGCCATTAATGTTTAAATATGATTTCGGGCATGTGGCCGCCGCGGCTGGCTCGAATAAAGCCAATTCTACAGGTCCAATTTTCAACCACTTTTTCGAGCATATGGGGCCGTATGTCGGCAATAACGCCACGAATGTTGGCTTCCAATTCCCCTAACGTTTCTGGTTTGTTGGTGTAGACGAGCGACTTCACATATCCCCAAAGAAAATAATCCAATGGTGTCAAATCACACGACCTTGGTGGCCAATTGACAGGTCCATTCCGCGAAATTATGCGCTCATCGAATGTTTCCTTCAATAAATCGATTGTGACGTGCGCTGTGTGGCATGTAGCGCCGTCTTGTTGGAACCACAACTCATCCACATTCATGCCATCCAATTCGGGAACAAAATAGTCGGTTATCATGGCTCTATACCGGTCTCCATTAACGGTAGCTGCCTCTCCAGCATTATTGCGGAAGAAGTATGGCCCAATGACTCCACCAGCCCATAGAGCACACCAAACAGTCAGTTTTTGTGGATGTAATGGCGTTTCAAGGGTCTCATGTGGATTCTCTTCACTCCAAATGCGGCAATTTTTGCTTGTTGACGTAGCCATTCAACCAAAAATGAGCCTCATCACTGAACAAAATTTTGCGATGAAAATCAGCATCGAAATCAATCTCATTTTCGGCCCATACACCAAAATTACGACGCATTGCATGGTCTCGCGGCTTTAATTCTTGCACAAGCTGGATCTTGTAAGGTCGCAAGCCAAGATCTTTGCGCAAAATCTTCCATAAAGTTGATGGACAAAGCTCCAATTGCTGTGCACGGTGGCGAATCGATTCATTCGGGTCCTCTTCAACACTTTGCTCTACAGCGGCAATTGTTTCTTCGGTGCGCACTGTTCGACGTCTCTGCGGATGCGTATTATCACATAGAGTAAACGTAGTGCGAAAACGATCCATGGTTAACCGAATTAATTGCTCTGATGGACGATTATGTCGACCATAAAATGGACGGAGCTCACGGTAAACTTCGCGAACTGGACCATTATTTTCGAAATAAATTTGCACGATTTGCAAGCGTTGTTCTTTTGTCAACCTGTTCATGATGAAATGGCAAACCAAACTGAACATAAATGACATTAGAGTTGCCAGATTTGACCACAAAATGCCAGTTTTATCTCTATTCGAAAAACAAACCTGTAAAAAAAACACCCTGTATGAGTATGGTAGTGTAATCAGTCTGCAATTCAAATTCAGTTAAGTTGAGGTAATAGTTTCCATTACGAGACAACTGCCAAACTATTACATAAATTTCGACAGGGTTTCAAAGACCGCGTTTTTGTCCCATGCATATGAATCTGGAGTCGCAACCATAATATTCATAGTTAAGAGCGCCTGCAAAATATGCGGTTTCGCTTAACAATCATGGTGAAAACATCACGTAACCCTACTAGACAGTTACCAGCTGAATGGTAAGTCAGATAACCTCTCGGCCGGACTTGCGTTTGTGTTATTTTTCCTTATTTTTCTCAATTAGTTTCTGAAGACAAGTGTGCCAAATCTAACCATGTGTTTGCTGTCCGTGTTCACACGAACAGTATTCGACATCACTTTCTAGCGCATGTAAATTCAGATATATCTGCTCTCTTCACTCTCGTTAACCATAATGAAAAGATGGGTTAGCGCTAACAGTCAGGTATAATGCAAACGCACGCCACCGCTAATGGTTATGAGTACGGAAAACATGCGTCAGGCCTAATGGTTATGAATGACGCAAACTTCATATTAAGCCAACTATGATTATTAGATTTGGTTTTTAATGTTTATTATAATTCAAAATTACACAATTTTCACATTTACAATAGTGAAAAAGATCTATAAATACATATTTATATCACTAAACATTTATAAAATATAATTTCATTCCATTCGCCCCAAGTTGAAAATTCCTTTGCTCGTCCACCTGAAAATATGAAATTTTTGCCAGGACTTGACTTGTTTAATAACCATAATTAGCACTTGCCTTATCTAGGCGTATTAGAAGCAATTTCACTGCAAAACTCCTTTTTAAATAGTTTATAAGTTTTTTAACGACGAACTTACATTCTGCTCACAATATCAAAGAAGAAAATACACAAAGTAAAAGAAAAACTTGACACAAGGCTTTGTGTGTGTTAGTAATTTAAAATTTTGCAGGCATGTGTAAGTTAGTGCGGTTAGGCCCGTCTAGTAGGGTACAATATATTTAAATCTTTCCTTTACCGAATTTATGAAAGAACCTCAGATTTTTTAAAGAAAATGAAATTATTAGGGGCTTTTGAGGGCCTTATTTATTTGAAATGTATGGGCTTATTCAAAGTTATGTTTGACTTAAATGTAGACAAACTTTTGTGACTGGTATCCTGTATAATATTTTGTCAAATAACTACAAATAAATTTAAAGCATACTTGAATTTGACTATGACTATCCGCCTACATTTTTTAGGATTTAATTTGTATAAAAAAATGTATAAAAATTAATTTAAATTGAAAATCAAATTAATTTTGCTATTTAAAAAGTTTTTAAATCGATTTGGTATGACCGATTAAACCTTCTAGGTCATCTCAGGAAGGAGAAGATGGGTAATGAGATATAAAAGGCATCATATCATTAGATCAACCATCAACCTATTACGACAGACTTTGTAAAATTGTCGCCGAAAGCCTGATGAAAACTGCCTGTTTCATCCCAAAACAGCACCGAGACCCATTTCAATCAGTGTCGGCGCTAAGTTTTATCGATAATCGAAAAACATACTGCCCCATAACCATTGTTTACCCGTACTAGTTTGGCATCTTCTTTTGCGAATCGGAGTGGAAGGCAGTGGATGAATGTACTCCGAGAGAGTGTAATGAAGGAAATCGCGTTCAGAGTTGCTTTAAAGTAAAAACTACAACTAAAAACTTCAATTTAAACTGAAATTTACATTCCGCAGGAACTGATAAGGTGTTATAACTGCTTTATATTCAATACTTTGGGTGTTTTAAGTCTTCACGTTCAATATTGCAGCATTTAAATTTCACTGTTGTATTATTGCATATACTTCACCCTGTGTAGTTTGTGTGTGTGTGCAGATTCGGAGTAAGTTGCGCTACTAGTAGACATATACTATGCACATAACTGATATGTCATTGATCTTTCCCTGCCGGACACTAATTTTATAACATTCTATACAATACGAGGAATTCAAAAATATTTTAGAACATCAGACATCCGAATGTGTTTCTGCTATGGAAAGGTTTTTAGCGGCTAATTTTGGAACTTAGCGAACGTTTTACTTCATGGTATGAGGCAGCACGAACTACGAAATTACCGTAATTGCCCTGTGTGCCGATAAGCGTTTATAAAACTAAAATCAGCTAATCTATTCAAACTCTTAGGCCCGTTTGTATAAAAGCCGGCTTACGCTAATCAGCGATTAATTTGACAGCTTACCGACCGATTTACGGCAATTAAACCGCGATTCTCGTTAAACAGAGATTGTGAAAACCGTAAGAAGGCTAATCCTTTCGGGTTAGGGACTTAGAATATGCCCGAGGTAGGCATACCGGTCGTAAGAGGCGACTAATATGTATAAAGGCAATGACGTGTAACTCGATGGTTGATCTACGTATATGATGCCTCTCACCTCTTGTTACCCATCTCTCCTTCCTTACGGAAGGAGGGGTGACATTATCTAGAAGGTTCCACTGGTCATACCAAATCGCTACCAAGACAGTCGGGTAGTACCTCAAGGGAGACCCGGAGCATACCGGATTCATATCCGGCCAAGGACTGTCAGTTGGACAGCATTCCCCTCAATTTCGGGTAGTGTTTTTGTTGTTGCAACAACAACAAAAAACGATATATTCTTAATATTCGTATAACGACAACCAAATTTCAATTGACGAAGATTGTTCGGCAAGCTGTCAAATTAACCGACGATTAGCGTTAACCGGCTTCTTGCAAGACCATCTCCAGCTAACCGGGCTTTGATCGATGTAAATTCATAAGGTTCGCTTTCGAACGATTTAGTGTCTTTCATGGGGATGTTGCGCTTTGCACTCACCAGCGTAACCCTAAAGCGTGTTTTTGCACCTTCCCTCCCTCACATAGAGGCAGAGCCACCTCGTGGTGACACCTGGTAACGCTTCGGCAACTTGTGAGCTTTTGTCTCTCTTCTACTGTTGCTTAGCCACTTACTCCAGTACATTTGCGATGCATATGTGGTGGTGGAAACATATTTTTTTCAATGTATTGGTGCATTGGATAGACAAGTTTTGCTGGGCGGCTGCTTGGTGTCAGTGACAGCTACGCTCACACATCTAATACCCATCCGTTCATACAGATTTTAAAAATATATCTGTTCGTCGAGGATGAAATTTTTTTAAATAGTATAAAATAGTGACAAGTGCTCGGCGAGACAAAACATTTGCAGATAGAGAGCGCATTTTGACATTTCATTGAGGAGAGAATTGCAAGTTTCTGCTGGGGAAGTGTCGCAGAACGCCCATTTTTCCTACACGGTCATCATAACTTCATATTTCATTTCCTCACTAAACCTCATTTATCTTTGTATTTATGTTTGCCATATTCTTTATGTACTAAACATCAGTTGAAATTGCATTGCACGTATGCATACATATGTATGTACGTAAATACATGCATACATATGTATTTCATACTTTAAATTTATATACATTTTTGCCGCTACGAGCTTGATCCGTTTGCTTGCATTTTGGCACGAGTCAGTCGTTGGCCAGCAATCGGAGAAACCAAAGCAAAATAAACCTATTCAGCATTAATTCGACATTAATTCGATTCATCCATTCTACCATTTAAATCTATTTAAATCAAACTAATAATTAAACTTGTTAATTCAATATAAAAAATATATGGCGTTTTATTTATGCGAATGCGTTAAATTTGCTACCACAGGCCAACGACTACAATTTTATTTTGCTTAAATTCGCGAAAAGTATTCGCGTTTCTATTCAGTCGCCATTTCTCAAAAAATATTTTTCGATACTGTCGTCGTCAAAGGACAGATGTTGCGCTCTCCACCACGGAGGAGTCCGCGCTTGAACACATTGATTGCGCCTACAAATCGTGCTCTGATGGAAAACAACTTGATTACAATTGAAGAGGAGTTATTGGATGCCAACGAAGTTCCAACAAATAATACACCAGCCAACGAAGCGTCTGCCCACGCAATAAATATGCCAGCCAAGGATTCCAGCGCCACTGGAACTCCCAGTAACAACGTGCACGATAGTGCAACCAATGAAGCCATCGATCTCCTGGCCATGGAGAAACGGCTAGCCCTATTGGAAGCCCACCTATCAGCCACGCAAGAACAGTTACGCGAGCGTGACGTTGAAAACGACGCCCTAAGAGCAGCGCTGCATAGCAGCAGAAATTCTGCCGTCACCTACGCCAGCAGCATGGTTGCTCGGTCGCAGCCTGCGCCGCCGCCGCCACAGTCAACGCAAGCAGCACCGCCCGTAGCTGCACAATCACGCGCAAATTCAAGCGCGAGCCAGCCGTTCGCCGAAGTACGCAACAGTTCCACGAATCAGCCAGTTATTTGTGGAACAACTTCGGCAACAAATAATTTGTACAGTGCCTTCCATACAAATGGAACATTTTCATCAATTCCAACACAAATGCCAAATTTTTCAATGCCGCCCGTTGCAAACAGTGGTTACATGCACAGTCTGCAATATCCACATCAAAATTCGTTCATGCCAAGAAAACTTTTGGAACTTCCCGAGTTCAGCGGCCAGCCAGAAGACTGGCCTGTGTTTTATACAGCTTTTAATGAATCTACTGCCGCCTATAATTATAGCCACTTCGACAACAACCAACGATTGCAAAAGTGCTTGAAGGGTGATGCTCGTGAGACTGTCAAGTCATTGCTTATTCACCCTAGCAATGTTCCGTGTATTATTGATCAGCTTAAATTCAGATATGGTCGCCCGGAACAGCTCATACGTAGCCAGCTGTTGCAAGTTAAAGAAATTTCGCCAATTTCCGAGAATGCATTGAGTAAGCTGATTCCCTTTGCCATTAAGGTAAAAAATATTTGTGCGTTCTTACAGTCAGCCAGTGCCGAGCATCACCTTTCAAATCCAATATTACTCGATGAGCTTATTGCCAAGCTTCCGATGAGCAAGCGAATTGATTGGGGTAGGTATGCTGCCACAATACAGCCTCGCGCTACAATGTCACATTTCAGTGAATGGCTCACTTTGCTAGCCAACGTTATTTGCACCGTATATGATGAAAGTCAAGTTATCAATCGTGAGCCGAAGCGCCGGGTGATTCTTCATGTGGATGAAAGACAACAGCCGCAGAAATGTTCTGTATGCCAGGGTTCGCACAAAGTACCAGAATGTAAACGCTTTACAGAGAAGCCAGTGTCCGGTAGGTGGGCAGAAGTAAAAAGCCGCCACCTATGTTTTGCCTGTCTCAATACCGGTCACACTACACGCAACTGCAGACAGCGCAAAGAGTGCGCCATATATGGGTGCAAACGTATCCACCACCAGTTGCTCCACGAAGCCAAACCTCAACCTCCGCCAGCACCACCACCTGCAAACAATACCAATCGTGTTGCTTCATCCCAGCCGTCGTCGAAACAGACACAAGTCGATCATCATCAACAATTGTCCACGGAGTCAGAAGCTACAGTGTTAAGCTGTGCAACAAACGCCGCAGAGAGTAAGCTACTATTCCGCATCCTACCAGTGACACTGTATGGTAAACGTCACCGCATTGATACCTATGCCCTACTTGATGAAGGTTCATCAATTACTATGCTCGATGACACACTCGCAAATGAGCTTGAGTTGCGTGGACGTCCAAACCATCTCCACGTCCAGTGGTTCGGGGGTCGCACAGCTCAAGAGCCTGCCACCTTAGTTGACCTATTCATTAGTGGTACCGGCATGGACAAACGTCACAAACTGAGCAATGTATACGCCGTCAAGAACCTACAGCTACCGTCCCAAAGTCTGAGTAAGTACGATCTAATGTGCGATAATAAACATTTGCAACAATTGCCAATTCAGCCACAAACGGGCGTGGTACCTAGACTACTTATTGGTATAGACAACTGCCATTTGGGTCTAGCGTCCACAACAATTGCCATGCGACAAAATGGACCATTCGCTGCCAACACGGAACTGGGATGGGTTGTATTCGGCCCAACCAGAAAAGAATTACCAGCACCATCAACGTGCCTTTTTACCCACATGTCTCCGGACGAAAAGCTTCATAGCATGGTCGCCGAGTTTTTCGAAACGGAAAGTTTTGGAGTTCGATCCGCACCGCCAATTGAGAGTAAAGATGATGTTCGCGCAAGAGCGATTTTGAAGTCCACGACAGTCCGTGTTGGTTCGAGGTTCCAAACTGGTCTTCTTTGGGACAGAGACAACGTTCAACTGCCCGATAGCTATGGTATGGCGCTCAGAAGGCTAACGAGCGTAGAGAAGCGTATGAGTCGCGACGTAAACTTTGCCGAAATCTACAAACGCATGATTGATTCCTATGTTGAGAAAGGTTACGCCCGTAAACTAAAACAAGCTGAGGTGACCTCTACCATGCCGCTAACTTGGTATTTACCACATTTCGGAGTAGTCAACCCGAACAAACCTGCCAAGCTGCGAATCGTTTTCGACGCTGCCGCCGAGGTCCAAGGTGTATCTCTAAACCGCCACCTCCTTAAAGGTCCACAAGAGTACAGACCACTGCCGTCCATCATTCTCCACTTCCGTGAAGGTGCAATTGGGGTGTGTGGTGACATCAGAGAGATGTTTCACCAAGTCGTTATCCGCCCCGAGGACAGATGTGCACAACGATTTTTATGGCGAAATGGAGATACGAAAAGACAACCTGACATCTACGAAATGTGCGTTATGACGTTCGGAGCAGCCTGCTCACCCTGTGCCGCACATTACGTCAAAACTCGAAACGCGCTGGAGCATAACAAAGGGGATATCGCAACGACGCGAGCCATAAAGGCCATCGTAGACTATCACTACGTGGACGACCTTGTGGATAGTTTCAGTACGGCAGAAGAAGCTATCGCCATCGCATCCCAAGTAATTGCTATACATAAGGATGCAGGCTTCGAAATACGCAATTTTACTTCAAATTCACCCGCTGTTTTCAATACTTTGGGTGGAGCCGGTGTCATCAAATCCCTCGACAAGAAGGAAGGCATGACTGCAGAGAGAGTGTTGGGTCTATTTTGGCATCCTGAAACAGATTGCTTCTACTTCAACATCAAATTCAACAAAGTAAGCGAAGCCGTACTGAGTGGTGACAGGTGCCCTACCAAAAGAGAGTTGCTAAGTGTCGTCATGTCGATATTCGACCCACTAGGCTTCCTTTCGCATTTCGTCATAGGCGCTAAGCTGTTAATGCGTGAGGTTTGGCGACACGAAGCAAGCTGGGACGAACCAGTGAACGATAGTATTGCTGATTTATGGGACAAATGGCGCAGACAATTACCAAACCTAACAAATTTTGCCGTTCCACGATTTTACTTCCGCAATGGTCAACCAGAAGACTTGCAGCTACACATCTTTGTAGATGCCAGCGAGAACGCTTTCGCCGCTGTAGCATATTGGCGAGCCACAAATCGCCAGGGTGAAATAGAAATTACACTAATATGTGCGAAGTCCAAATGCGCACCCTTGAAGCCGTTAACAATACCACGCCTAGAATTGCAAGCAGCCGTTTTGGGCTCCCGCCTGCTGCAAACTATCCGAGAAGAGCACACTCTCAAAAGCGATAACTGCTTCCTCTGGAGTGATTCGAAAACAGTCATCAAGTGGGTACGCAGTGAAAGTAGAAGGTACAAGCCGTTCGTCCAGCATAGGATTGCTGAAATTTTAGCCGCCACGAAAGTAACCAACTGGAGGTGGATTCCCACCGCCGACAACGTCGCTGATGAAGCCACGCGGTTTAACAGCAAAATTAACTTCACTCCAACTGCCCGTTGGATTTGTGGTCCTTCGTTCCTACGACAGAAAGAAAACGCATGGCCTTTCGAAGACGTCACCATAGTCGAACATGAAGATCCCGAGGATGAGCTCCGACCACAATACGCCTTGATCATCGTAAGTAGTGATTTCATTAAATTTAATCGCTTCTCGTCTCTCTGCAGGTTGGTCAGAACCACAGCCTGGGTCATTTTATTTACCGATTTATGTCGCCGCCGTATTCAGGTTTCCAAGTCCTATGGTTTAACTGCCCGTGATCTCGAAGTATCAACACGTCTTCTGTGCCGAATCGCGCAAGGTGAAGAGTTCGGTACGGAAATCCAGCAAATCCGCGATGGGCTCGATATATCTCAGCGTAGTCCATTGATGCAACTATCACCATTTCTCGACGAAGAAGGTGTCCTACGAGTGCGCGGCCGTATTGACGCTGCAAGCTGGCTTCCGATAGATGCCAGACACCCGATAATACTGCCATCAAACAATGAGCTTTCAAAACTAATAGCCGCGCATCACCACGTTCTCATGGGTCATCAAAATATTGAGGCTACCATATGCTCCATCCGACGTGTATATTGGATACCTCGCCTGCGAACTCTACTACGGAAGGTCATCGCCAATTGCCAAGTTTGTCGCCTCCGTAAGACAGTTCCGAAACCTCCTCTCATGGGACCGCTACCCGTCGACAGGGTCACACCCTACGTAAGGCCGTTCGCCTACACGGGATTGGACTACTTCGGTCCGTTGAACGTGACAGTGCGAAGAAGCACAGAGAAAAGGTGGGTGGCCCTATTTACATGCCTCACCGTAAGAGCGGTTCATCTCGAAATAGCGCACGATCTCAGTACAGATTCCTGCATCCTTGCCATCCGAAACTTTGTAAACCGTCGCGGTGTGCCTATACGCTTGAGGTCCGATAATGGCAAGAACTTCGTAGGAGTCAACAATGAAGCAAAACGATTTAACGAAGTCTTCGACTGCGAACGCATACAGTCCGAATTGTCAAAAAGGGGTGTTGACTGGGTATTCAACTCACCGTTTAACCCAGCTGAAGGTGGAGCGTGGGAACGCATGGTCCAATGCGTCAAACGAGTTCTACGCCAAACACTCAAAGAGGTCGCTCCACGGGAACACACGCTCAATTGTTTCCTTATTGAGGCAGAGAACGTTGTGAACTCCCGGCCACTTACGCACTTGCCGATCAACGCAGACCAAGAACAACCTCTAACGCCTAATGATTTCCTCTTGGGTTCACCCAATACCGCCAACACGCCCGGGTCGAACGAAGATATAGCCACCACCTATGCCTTACGTCAACAGTGGCGCATAGCTCGTCAAATGAGAGACCACTTTTGGAAACGCTGGATAATGGAATACCTTCCCACTCTCACACGCCGAGTAAAATGGTGCCAAAGATCAACGCCGTTGAAAAAAGGCGATCTAGTATTCATCTGCGACCCGAATGTACCCCGAAGAGAATGGTGTCGAGGTGTAGTAGAGGAGGTATATCCAGGGCGCGATGGTGAGATTCGACAAGCTGATATCAAAACTACATCTGGAGTAAAGCGTCGTGCAGTGTCAAAAACTGGCTGTTCTGGATGTTGATGTTGGTGAATTGGGTTGATTCACGGGGGTGGGAATGTCGCAGAACGCCCATTTTTCCTACACGGTCATCATAACTTCATATTTCATTTCCTCACTAAACCTCATTTATCTTTGTATTTATGTTTGCCATATTCTTTATGTACTAAACATCAGTTGAAATTGCATTGCACGTATGCATACATATGTATGTACGTAAATACATGCATACATATGTATTTCATACTTTAAATTTATATACATTTTTGCCGCTACGAGCTTGATCCGTTTGCTTGCATTTTGGCACGAGTCAGTCGTTGGCCAGCAATCGGAGAAACCAAAGCAAAATAAACCTATTCAGCATTAATTCGACATTAATTCGATTCATCCATTCTACCATTTAAATCTATTTAAATCAAACTAATAATTAAACTTGTTAATTCAATATAAAAAATATATGGCGTTTTATTTATGCGAATGCGTTAAATTTGCTACCACAGGCCAACGACTACAGGAAGTTTCATTCAGTAAAACTTGCAACTCACAAAAAGATGATCGTGACATAGGAAAGCAACAACAAAAACTTGAAAATTTGAGCTATTAACAAGGAGAATTTGTACCAGGTGATATCGCGGGAATGAATTACTGTATATACACACCAAGGCGAATTTATACAGGTGGCCGCGGGAACATATATGTAAATTTCCCATGTATTTTGTTTTTGTAAATCGGATGCGAGCTGTCAAAATCCAAATTCGCCTTGGGCGCCATTGCTAAAACTCGAATTGCCCTATTAGCGCAGTGTCAAAGTAATTCGTAAATAAAATGTAAACAATGTACACACAACTTTGCTAAAGTAACAAAATCGCAAAAATTAAGAGATTTGGATGCTAATTCGGAGCCGGAAAACAAAGAAGGACATTAATTATGCTTTCTTAAACATCACTAATGCATTATATTTAAATACACAGATGTTAAACGTACCGTGATCTTCTGTGCTGCGCCTGGTAGTTGGACGCAGGTGCTCTGCAAGTATTTCTATGAAAATCCTATAGACAACGAAGAAGTAATTGCATAGTTTGGAATTTTTACTTTTAGTGGGTAGATAGTATTGATCTAAATGTAAAATATCTGCAAGTGTCATCAACAGATGGGGAACTGCTTTTGGCATCAATCTCGGCTGTTTTCCACTGCAAATGATATCTTCGCGCAAAAAATGATCTGCGCAAATATGATCTTTTGATCTTAAAAGCACCCCGCAGCTATTTTGCCACAACAGACGTCTCTTCTCATCAAGAGGCACCTTGTAGAATGTCCCAATTCCCCGCACAAATTGTTTTAAACAAATCGCACATTTAACCATGCTGAAAACTTTTTTTGTTTGTAGATGATACTATTTCACAAAAGTACACTTGTTTCTTCACCACAACTTATTTAATTTTAAATAAACTCAATATTTCTACCAAAAACACGTGCCAATCAGAATGCAGAATACAAATGTAAACAAACAACGTCAATTCGAATTCGCCTTGAATTTGGCTGAGTTTGACATTGCCCTTTCGACTGAAAATAAAAAAAGTTCAATACATATATGTTACCAACGCCATCTGTAATGAATTCGCCTTGATACACACCTACTTAATGTGTTTTATTTTTGCTTTCGCGGCTTCTCCAGTCAAATTTCATAGGTTTTTTTTATTTTGACACTAGACGCCGCTGCTCATATGTTCTTATGATATCCCTATATATGAATTCGTTTTGGCTATTAAGCAATGAAATGAACAACAGCTGTTTTGCTTGCAAGTTTTTACAAATTCCAGTTCAATGGAAACTTTTTACTCTGCGTTCCGAGAGAGTTTTAAATCCTTCTTACTTTACTGACAGTTCTTTCCAAGTTTTGTCACCAAACAAAGCTAATGTCGTATGCTTAGCATCAATGCGCCATCCCTAATCTCAACTATTATTCGCTATTTCAGCCCCCCTGTGGTGTTTCGTCAGACATTATACCGCACAGGGTTGCATGTGCACGCACTTTTTATCTTACAAAATCCAATTGGAATGCATTTTAAACATTGCAAAATACGACGCCGAAAGAAGTGGATGACAATGGAGTTGGTACGGTGTTTGTTAAATTATTAGTTGATATATATGTGCAAAAATTAAAGGAACAAAGCAATTAAAACCAATATATTTGTAAAGTGAGATGATTAAGCTTTGTAGTAAATTGAGGAATTGTTGCATAGTCGCGTTGTTTAAGAAGGAAAAACTCGGATTTTCAAACGCATAGAGAATTTTTTGCGGCTACTGCGCTGCTGTTTTTGTTGCTTTACTTGGAGATATAGAGAAGCCGGAAAAATAGAGTTGCAGATTAATAAAGCTGATAAAACAACACAAAAATGTAGAGAAAAGCATAAAATTGCAATGTTCTTTTAACAAAAAGTGATATTTTTATACTGGCGAAAATTTTTTTACATATAAATGCCACATATATGTGAAGTGTTTGAACAGGCAAAATTGTAATCTAATAGCTGCGAAGAGCCCGCCACTCCTTCACAGAAAATTCATTTTCCATTTTCTGCATTTGTGATTCTGCAAAGTTTCGGTTCGGCAGCAAAATCATCAGCACCAGCAGCAAAATATATTCCCACTGGAGCTCAAAAGTGTAGCTGCTGGAGCCGAGTCGAGTCAGTTTCGCGGTTATATTTTATATTCGAGTGTGTGTTTGTGTGTTTATGTGGGCTTGTGTCTGCAAACAAGGAAGCCGAACAAACTGCCAACAACAGTACACTGCAGTGTCTGGTATTTTAGGGAGTTATTTGGCTACAAATAATCAAACCGAATTGTATTGTCAATTCAACGATGAAGGGATAAATAGTAAATAGAGTTAAAATCAATTGTATTTATTTGAAATAAATAATATAAATTTAATAAAGTTTAATACAAAAATGCAAAAAAGTGTTTTGTGCACAAAAACAAATCTCTGTGTCTCAAGTACTCATCTGTGAGAAAACAAAATATAGGAATTATTTATTGAGGAATTCGGAATACAAACATTCACCAATTAAAGCTCTGCTGTTTTTGGGGTAACTTTTGCAGGTGAGTGTTTTTTCTGTTTATGTTTGTTTAGTTTTAAACCCATTATAAATCTTACTTTTCTATATCCTTATAGTTGATGAGAAAATCACATTTGTTTTCTGCCACGCCTGTATCCCTGCATGAATAGGAGGACTGATAAAAGTTCTCTATAGCTAACCAGAAAATACCCGACACAGTAACTATCATTAAAGTTGAATGGAATACAACTTTTAACCATTTCAATCAAAGCTGAAACTCAAACACAACCGAAGTCCCAATGTAGTAAAATTGTATTCAACCGTGGTTGTTTGTCGAAAGTAACAGCCATCGTCATTACCTTTGTGCATTTTAGTCGCCTCTTACCTCTACTCTATGAACCTAAGATTACTTTTGAAATATTTTCTGTTTGCCTAAAGAATAATTCTGAGTGAGACACAAAAGTATCCCTTTAAGGCAGAAACACGTTGAAATTCAAGACTTTTAAAATACTAAAGTATTCTGAGAAATTTCAGTTTTTGATTGATCGAAGCCGAACCGAACTAAATTTTTGATGGTGGCACTTGGACGGAGCAGAACGCAAATGTGAAGTCAGGACCTTCTGAAACCTTTCTTTATTAAGTCTAATATTGTCTTCACTGATAAACTTTCTGAGATAAAGTGCTATTGAAGTAGGGCGGTCTTTCACTTGGCCGTCGGTGTACATATGTATGTAAATATTTAAATCTCAAAACAGTGTCAAAAAACTTACATTTCGAATTGTTATTATTATTATTATTAAAGTAGTACTACCTCGCCCTGTTTAGCGGGCATATCAATTGGTGGAATGGGACGAATTGCTCCAATAGGGTTATAATGATGTTGACAGTCCTTTGCCAGCTATAAATCAGGTAAGCTCCTGTACGAACACCCTGCGGCGCCAGCCCGACTGCCTTTATAGCGATTTGGTTAACCCCAGGCATACTTACGTCGGGATTATTCTAAGCTCCTAACCGGCAGGATTGCATTTGAGCTCATAAACGTATCTGACATAAACTTGCATTAAATTTTGGAAATACTTAACCAAAGATCACACGGTACTAAATCCCGGGAACATGGTGGCAGTTGTATATCTTAGCGTTGTTGTAAAAGGACCATCAGTCTAGCCTTCTGGTTCATGTTAGAGAAAACATTTGGTAACTAAAACTTCGTGTGCCAATTTGCAGTTACAGCCCCAACTTCTTACAGTTTCTTTACGGATTTATTATTAAACTTTAGGTTGGACTCATTTCTATTACCGGATGATTGTGCTAACCAAAATGTTTTTGTGTTATTCATTCTCAGCTATTTTGTATCTCCTTTTGGTCACCTTTTCAAGAGATTGTTAATTTTGAAACATATTTGGGAACATTTTCGAAATCACCAAACAAGCGAACTTTTGTAAGTTCCCTCGTCGTATATAAACTTCTCCTACCCGTTTCATTCATGAAGTGCTGCTCTACACACAACTGACACCCCCGCCACTACTGTCTCCAGGTTCACGTTTGCCCACATACATATGTATACATTTATATGCTTCCAACTTGTCTACTTTGCACGCATTGTCGTATCCAAACAACTCCTTGTACGAGTTGCCTGCTGCCTGCGGCGGTATTTCAGTGTTTCTGTTCATTTTCCGTATATGTTTTGATTTTATCGTTTTTATGTATTTTTTATATATCCTTGTGAGGGAGTTTGAGGCGCTTCTAAAAGGGAGTTGTGTAATACGTTTGTACATCTGTATGGTGGTTAGTTGTGCGCAAACTCTGTACTTTTGTTGGAGTTCCTATTTGAGCTATACATTTAGCTAGTAAGAGTATACAACAAAGGTTCTTTCTCACTGTACGTGCATGCCTACGAAGCTATGTAGATGGCAAAATATTTTGTAAATTTTGAATGTTCCGGCAAGATATTTGACTTCAGGACTCGGTGTATCATTGTTTTTTTTTTTCAGCGGGAATACCAGTCACCAAAGGTCTAGTGGGGTTTTAATAATAAGGGGCTTCCTTTGTCGAACATTCTAATACTAGCCCAACGAAAATGCTGCAGGGTCGACTTGTTTGAGCCGGTCAAAACTTTCTATTACTTTCATACCTTAACGTACGGGTATACTATAGGCCTGGAGGCTCTCTGCATCATCATATTTATCAGACCTGGAGGCTCTCTGTATCATCATATTTATCAGGTTTTTAATAAACTAATCCTTAACGCTTCTTAGGATTTAAACCCCTTTCCAATAAGGACTTTAACATCACCGCTTCGGCTGTATATGGTTGTTCTTGAAAGCTCGCCGTACAACCCTGGGAATGGGATGCGACGTAGAGACGTAAGAGGTTAAGCCATTTTTTGATCGGTGTTGCAACCACAATGAGGCCCCTCAATTCGGGAGCACACCCCTCAACGCACTGCTCCGTATTTTAGTTATTTTTGCAATCTTCAGCGTACGGCTGTAATTTTGAAGGGTTTGCGAAATATTTGGTGTGAATTGGTTATATGCTTTGACATGTTGCGTTTGACATGTGAGCTTGCAAGGGGCCGACGGATCACTACTAGTTACGTTACCGTGGCGATGAAGGCCATAGTAGAAGTGGCAGCTGCTCAAGCAGCAACTCAAGTTAACAACAGAAGAGGCGGCTAAACATATACAATTGTAGTTTCAGATTACAAAAAACGCTTATCTGGGCAAATGCAGCCATTACTTTGTCAGTATTTGTGTAATATATATTCTTGTTCGTGGTGTTGTTTTACATCTGCGTACCAAGAGCTATACTGCACAGATCCAGCATCTTCATTGGCGTAGCTATGTTCTAAACAAGGATGGGGCTGGACTTGCTTGCAGTAACTATTCTTAGATAGCCAGGCGGTACATCAGGCTCTGGGGTCAACAAACGGTTCGGGAAGTCTACGGTAAATGCAAGTTCACGAGCATGTTCACCGAAGCAGAATCACCGCATTATCCCTCATCTAAGGCCAGATTTTCGAACATTCATCAATTTCTAAAGAAACAGTAACTGATTCCCACAGCGGATTAAAACTCACGGTAAGGTAAGCCACAACCCGACCGCCGACCGGGTCAAACAAATCGTTGTTGTGGTAGTGGTAACGACAAAAATACTCCCCTGCAATATTTTAAACACCGTCGCGATACCGAACTTAGAAGAATTTACAGCAAACTGTGGCTCGAACTTCTTAGACTACCAAAAGAAAAGAACTACAAACCTTTTTTGGAACTGGAGTGGGATGGGACCTCTTCCCTCTAAAGCCAGTTTGTATACGCCTCAGGAGTGCCTTTGCCGTTGTATTACAAGTCACAGATATTATTAAGTCAGTCAGTCACTCAGTTGTTTTTAGCAGTTAGTTAGTCATGGGCTCGTCAACGAGCTGCAACCAACCGGGCGAACAGCTTGTCACGCGCGCACTATCACAACACATGCAATATTTACTCACTTGTTTATTTACAGATTTATTCTTGTTGTCTTGTTGTTGTTGCTCGAATTTTGTTTTCACTCGTCGGCCTTTTGTTTTGTCTACCCAGCGCCATACACCAATACCTCAATACGCCAAGCGAAAAACTTGTAAGCCCACAGCTGTGAACGCATTGCAGGCGGCATTGGTGCCAATCTTCGGCCCACTTGTGTGGCTGACGCTGCTGCTTAAACACAATACCGGTCCCCTCGTGTAGTACTAGTTTCCATGTCGTCCCTGTTTATTAGTTTTATTTTATTTATAAAATTTTCATATCTTGGTAGCTTTGTTAAAGTGCATCGTTGATTTATCTGCAGCGTTTTACTTTTCGTTCGGTTGCCGTTGTGCGGTATTTTTGTTATTATTCGGAAAACGGGGGCTTGCTAACAATTTCTCGCGGGTAAACACAAAAAACACTGAAGAAATTGAGAAGGGAATCCAACAGTGGCTATTCAAATCGATCGGAAGCGTTCATGCAAAATAGGGATGTGAAATAGATGCCGGAATTGAAAACCAAGTTAGGCATGAATTTTACTATCTACGCTGATGACGTCATCTGCGTCTTAACAACCAATAGCGAAGAGCGAATATTGCAGCTGATCAACTAGCAGATAAAATTCGAAATAAAGACCAAAACAAGTGGATTAATTCCCAAAATAAAAAAAAAAAATACATTTACTGACTTCTACCGATCTCAATATCGTATCACTCAACCAAGCGAGCATTCCAAAACCTCTCATTTTCAGATACCCACAAAAACCACCCTTCTTACTACGGGTACCTACAAGTTAGAACTACCTGCGGCGGTACCTACGAACTATAAATACAAGGCAAAGGGTATCAGAGCAAGAAATACACTGAAAATGGCACAACACCGAAACGGGGGTGTCTCCAAAAAAAGTTTGATGTCAACTCCCATCCTGTTTGAAAATCTTTCAAACCAAGCAAAAGACTTAGGTCCGTCACGGTTGAGCACATAAATAGCACATAAATATAAGTTCATCCAATTTCAGATCCGTCGATTGGGGATATCGCCTCCCCCCTTGTTGTTGTTGTTGTTTTTGTTGTTGTGGTAACGACAAAAACACTCCCCGAAGGTTTTGGGGAGTGTTGTCGAATTAACAGTCCTTGGCCGGATTTGAACCCGGAACGCTCCGGTACTCCCTTGCGGTACTGGCCGACTGTCGTGGTAGCGATTTATGACCAGTGAAACCTTCTAGGTCATGTCACCCCTCCTTCCGTAAGGAAGGATAAAGTGGGTAATGAGAGGTGAGAGGCATCATATCCGTAGATCAACCATCGAGTTGCACGTCATTACCTTTGTGCATATTAGTCGCCTCTTACGACCGGTATGCCTACCTCGGGCATATTCTAAACCCCTAACCCGCAGGGTTGTTGCTGTGATTGTGGTAGCGACTATTTAACCTGCCTAAAGTATCACCTCTTTTATCCAACATTGTGATCAGGCTCTTCTAACGGAAGTCCTAGAAATCCCGCGAATTCAACAGGGGTGGACCTGAGTGAGATTGCTGTTAGAAGAGTAGGCTCGGTTGAGCAG
The DNA here is from genome assembly GCA_949987695.1 of Merzomyia westermanni. Lineage (NCBI taxonomy): Eukaryota > Metazoa > Arthropoda > Insecta > Diptera > Tephritidae > Merzomyia > Merzomyia westermanni. The sequence continues at coordinate 35,634,188 of OX465291.1, read as the reverse complement.
ATGAACAGATGGTTAGTATCATGGGGAGACACGCCGCATGCCGGGCAGACATTTGGCATGTCAGGGTTCAGTCTGGATAGGTAAGAGTTTAGTCTGTTACAGTATACAGAACGAAGTTGGGCCAGCATGACCCTTGTCTCCCTAGGCAGTTCGCGTTCCCCTTCCCACTTGCCCACAGCGTCTGTTTTTCCAGATACCTACTGATTTTATTTCAAAACCTATAATTTCTCGCGGGTAAACGCTAAAAACTCCCTATTGAGCTTTTAAAAAAAGTACTTGAAAATTGAGCATAAGTAGGTATCATTTTATAAAAACCATTAAATTGTGAAATTACTAAAATTGGTTAAAATGTTAGTAGTTTTGAAGTGTGTGAACATAAAATTTGATTCAAAGTTGCTCAACGCTGGCTGTGCGCGATTGCCAAGTGTGTGTTCTAATGCTTACTTTGTCCCGTCAGCGTCAGCTCAAATAAAACCCACACACAGCTGTTGGGGAAAACAAGTTTTCGTTGGCCAAGACAGCTTTGTCACTTTTTTTGTGTTTAAATTTTATGTTTTTCTTTTTGCCTCCATCCGCTGTTTTGGTTCCATTTATATATATTTTTTTTGCTTTTGTTTTTACTTCGATTTTTGGTTTCCAAACACTTGTGTTACCAATTGCCAAGTGTTTGCTAGCATAACGTCCGTTGTGTAACCTAGCTGGGCTCAGCTGATGCTGTGAGCTCGAAGCTATTTTATTTGCATTTTTTTGTGCAATCGAAAATTTGCATCACGCGATCGCTGGAGTGTGGCAAAAACGCATGACGACCAAATTAAAAATATAAGATAACTGCAGTACTTGAAAGTACAACAAATAAGTAGAAACGGAAATAACTAAGTATAATAACGAGAATGTTTCGAATTTCGGCCATGTACCGATTTATAAAGTATCCTGGCTTAATGTTTTATTTTTTTAACATTATTCGAATTTACACGGTGTCCAAAAAGTTCGAGTACAAAACTAAAGTCCTTTCAAAGCAAAAGTTATGGTAAACCCTTATCAATTTTTATCTAAAAGAATTTATGTAGCATCAAGAGATAGTTTTTTAAATTTTTTATTAATAACACCTCCTTTGGATAACTAATCGCTTTTCGAAAGAGCAACAAGCGGCACGAACCATATCCATCAGCATTTCGTCCCATACTTTGAGTAATACCTTACGAAAAGTTTCCAAGTTTTTTATTTGATAACCGCTAAACTTCGACGTCATGTAGCCCATGCAAAAAAATCCAACGGATTGAGATCAAGACCATTCGTCCTTATGCAAAAAGTCGGTTAAATTCTCTTGATACCATTGTTGCACGATGTTTGCGGTATGTGAAGACGCTCCATCTTGTTGAAAGCAATAATAATCATCACCGAATAAACTGCGACAGCTGGGTAGTACCACTGCCTCTAAGACGTGTTGTTTGTAGTAGCCGGCGTTAACTTTAATCCCCTTTTTGGATGAAAACTAGCGGTAGCTTTCCTCTTTTACAGAATCCGGCCCACACCATGACGGCAAAAGCGCTTTGAAATCTGGGCACATACATTTCCTTTTCAGGAATATTTTCTACAGACACTGACCATACTCGATCATTTTGCGAGTTGAAAGCTTACTGTAGAACGAACAACTTTTCATCAGAAATAAGAATTCGTCACCGCCGTGCCATCCAAGAATATCAGATACTCGTTTGGCTCTCTTTTTCTTTCGCTGGCGTAGAAACGCCGTGAATTTTTGGTTTCTTATACGCTTTCAGGCCAAGATCCTTATTAAATGTGTTGAAGGTTTGTTTATATTCAATTTCGCAGCAAATTTTTCTAACTGACGACCGGCAATGGTTTCTCCGAATTTGTTCCCTCACAACTTTTATGTTACCACTATTGCGAACCGTTCGCGGTCTTCCGCTTCTTGGTCTATTTTTAACGGACGAAGTCTCATTGTACCGCTTTATAGTTTTATAAACAAAATCGCGCTTGAAACCCACACTTTTAAAGCCTTTAAATATTGCGCACGGTCGTCTGCAGATTTGAGTCTGTCGTGGTTTGAGAGTCATAGGAACGATACTCGATTTAGAAAAAAAATAAAATCAAAGCTCACTCGATTGGTGTTTTAAATAAGTTACAAAGTTTGTATTCGAACTTTTTGGACACCGCGTATATTACTCGAATTTTTAAAAATAACTAATTAGTCGAACCATTAAGACTTTATTTCGAACTTCGCAAACCAAATGTAAATTTTCAAAGAACTAAGTCTGTTTTGGTTAAAATTTCGAAGATAACTAATTTTCAAATATACATATTTCGATTATGAAAATAACTTGGATTTCGAACCAAAAAATTGATAATTTATTTCTTAAATTATACAAAAAAGGTTGAAGTCTCGAATGTAACGAATCACAGCAAATAAACAACAAAAAGCAAATAACTTAATCTCGAAACATTTTGGCAACTTCGGTAATAATTAAAATTTGTAAAATAATTTGGATTTCAAAACCACCAAAAAAATACATTCCGTAGATTTTGATTTGATAGACAGATCCATAATTCTAATCGAAAGAAAAGTTTTTAATTTCGAGAATACTTTCCTTTCAAGACTATTTTCGAAAATTCGATTACTTTATATACGAAAGACGTTTTTTTTGATTTTGACAACTCGAAAATTCTTAATCAAATTATGTCAAAGTTTAAAATAACTATATTTTCAAAATAATTGATGTTTCGAAAATATTTATGGTTTCGAAAATAATTTAATTTTTATAAATTTGTAGGGTTTGAAAAATTTTCAATTGGGAATCACAATTCACTTTTAATTTTTTTTAGAATTATATAGAAAAACATCACAACTTTCGAAAGTTATTCGAATTTCGCAAACAATTGAACTTCGAAAAAAAAAAATATAAAAGCATTGCATACTCTAAAATAAATAAAGATTTCAAAAATAATTATGTAGATTCGAGTACGTTTAGAATCGCGAAAGAAAATTGAATTTCGAAAATATTTCGAATTCCGAAAGCTACGTATTTCTGAAATCATAAGAATCCCCAAAAACACTTCAATTACCTAGAACGTGTCAATTTTAAAAGTAATTTTATTTCAAAAAAATTTTATTTCAAAAAATTTAAAACCTCGTTACTGATCGAATTACTAAGTGGATTTCTGATTTACAAACTTACGCAAAATTTCGAAAATAATCGGATACAAAAAATCTGATTTCGAATTTATTTACTTCTTCACATAACTGCATATAATGCATAGCTCTAATAAACATACTTACAAGCGCTCGACAGTGACAATAGCCAATATGTATTGCAGCAGCTTCAAATTCAAGCAACGCATCTCTTAATTACTTTTAGCCTTCAAAATATTCGCTCATGGCGCTTAGTTATTTTTCGTTGTCTGAGCACAAGTTTCAATAAGAATTTTTTGGATGTTTGATTTAGCTATAACAGCACAGTTTTTTCATTTATTTTTAGCTCGTGCTGATAATAGTCTTTTACAACCTTCAATTATCTTAATAGGCAGTCTAGCAATTTACTCGAATTATTCGCTTTTGATGCCTTTGTCTTATTTCGTTTTGATGAATAAATAAAACGATAATTAAAACGGATTCTTTTTTCTCTCTCTAACCGATAATAAATTAAATGAGATTTGAAATGTGAGACACATATATATTTCTCTAATAACTTGAATGTTATGTTGCTCTAACACGACAGAAAGGAAGAAGGATTGTTCTGCCCTATACATTCTATCCAAGCTTTTTGACGGCTGCCTTTCGTTTTATATCAACAACAACAAATCAATAGCTTTTTTCATTTATCCAAGCTACGCACCTCTTTAAGCGGACTAGGAGCAAAACTCTTCTTGGAGGTAAGAATTTTTATGGGAAGTCCTGGTATGCAAGTTAGACACATCTGGTGTTGGCTTGTCATGAGAACTTTAGCTAATTCCTAGCTGCTACCTTTTATAAGAATGTTTTTTTTTAAAAGCACTGGCGCTTATCGATAGCTCACGGGGACTCCATAGGCTTTAGCATATAGTTAAATCTCAAACCTTTGAATATGATTTTGGTCTACCACGGCTGCTCTGAAAATTAACTTTTACAGTTTATAACTTTGTTATATTTACTAATATATAAAACTTTCTCTTCTCTTGCAGGTTAGTTTGCAAAACCTTTCGCTTATACTCGTATTCGTAAGGTAAGTTCTAAAATAAATTGAAATAGCTTTCAACCACAAAATGAAGACTCAACTGGAATGGAGTGGTGCTGAGAAGTTTATTGTGTTTCAAAATATATTATTAAGCGGATACTAGAAATTAAGTGGTCTATACTAGCCATATAATTTGCAGTGCCGAAACTTTGTCCTAACTAAATCTTGGTAACCATAAAATTGATTTGTATGTCCACTATCGGCAATCAAAATGTATAGCACTTTGTATAAATTTGGCACTCTCAAAATTGAACTCCTAAAAGCTGCGCACAAAATTTAGAATACGGCGTGTGCTCTAGCTTTGAAACGCACTACAGTAAGCTAGACAATGGAATACTTATGTACTTGCTATCTACTTCAATACAAAAATGTCCTTGGTAAAGTTGTAAAAGTTTTTTCAAGTATTAAATTTATCTACAAAATCCACTTCCTTCTTTTCCCATACGAACGCCTATCAACTTTCATTGAATTTTCACTCGTGTCACTCCACGTCATACGAGTAGTAGCTCCCATGCTGTGTACTTCCTTCCAACATCCGCCTAAGTTCTATTGAACAATTTCATTTACAATTTGTACGTGAGAGCATGCATTGTTAATCGGGGTACAGCAAATATGCCCGGAAGCTTTTTGACTAAGCGCATCAAACGTTGCCACCAAACGAAGCGACATGACATAAACACAGTTAGGCAGCAAATTCAATATTCTCACAATGACGTTCACACGATGATAACGACAATTGCGATGCCAAATATGTATTAAATATTGATTGTCCTATAAGAGGATATTGCATGGGAGGAGTATGTGTATGGTATGAAATGATTATGAATGTGTCTACTAACAATGAAACTAGTTTGTGCTAAGGAGACGCAAGGAAACTCATTCCTACGACAGGCAACTCAACATACCGGAATGATTCTGATTTTACCTTGAGAAACCACTGCTCACTATCACACTTTTTAAGGTTAGGGTTATATTTCAAGGGATGAGCTGAAACACTAAGGACTAGCCCGACACTTCGGCCGCTAACCGGACCCATTGTGATACCCTATACGGTCTCTATACACTTCTACGGCTAGGGCAAGGGTCGAACCACTTCGTGAAGTCAATGAATGTTGCTAACACTTTTATTTCCTCTTTTGATACCTCTGCGACGTCACAGATAAACGGTTGGCCGAGTTTAGCTAACCATCGGCATAGCAGATGCTGAACGCTCTACACCTCTTCGATACATTGGCAATTATGTAAGTAAGTGCCTATTAGACAGTGGCTCGTTTGAATCCTTATCAGGAATGATATACCCAATTTATTTATTTGCGCGATTGGTGTTTGTTGTTGTTTGTAACGACAAAAACACTCCCCGAAGGTTTTGGGGAATGTTGCCGAAAGTGACAGTCCTTTGCCGGATATGAATCCGGTACGCTCCGGTACGTTGCGGTACTGCCCGACTGTCGCGGTAGCGATTTGGTATGACCAATGCAACCTTCTAGATCATGTCACCCCTAGCTGTGGTCGACAATCTCCTTGCCTATATTTTAGTCATGGAAAGCTTTTTGGCAAATTCTAATATTTTAAATCTTAAACGTAGCAGAACACAAGTTGGTAGAGATGCCTTATTTTCCCCGGAGTTATATAGTGTCTAATTATTACCCCTTGTGCGGATAGTAAGCTGTATACCAATTTTTTTTGCTAAAACGACAGACAGACTCACGGGCTTTCATGGTTCTATCGCAAACTCTTCATCCCAAGTATTTTGTTGCATTGCAATCTATATCTTTCTCTATTCATTTAAGTCTACAAATAATCGTTATATGGGCAGAACTACAACACTCTTTAATCTAATACAGCCGAGTATACCAAATTTTTATTTTAACCCTTTCCCAAATGAATGGGTCCCTAATGGGCTACTAAGTTTCCATTAAACATACAGGAATGTATACTTAAACTAGTTCCTCCCCTCAAACTTGCACAAGTTTCGACTCTGCTTAGAATACTTAAACTTTTCGTTCACGCTCTACCTCAATGTTCTTTACGATTTACTTCATGTTGTGCTCGTCCTGCGCTCGTGTCATTCCGCTTTACTAAAATACGCATTATGTTATACCTTCATTCATACAGAAGTTTTACTACAGGATTCTGTGTTATATACGCAGCTAGCCTTTAAAACTGTTTGCTTGGTCTTTTGTAAACTCTGTTTTATTATCATTATTACATCATACATTTATACTTGCCCTTGACGTAACTGCCTTCGTCTTCTTTGAACGCTGGCCAAAATCCGTGAGTGTTTAACTTTTGTTTCTGATATTTTTTTTTGCTCAGAAAAAAAACGATGTAAAAGGGAGGGCTGTTTAAAGTTTGCTGCTAGAGATTTCAGAGAAGGCAAAATAGCAACGGGAAAATGCTGAAGTTGAATGTTATACGTCTTTAAGTTGCTTCATGCTTTGCTTTATGTCAAGTTGCATTTCTGCATTTGCTGGCAGGATGTACAAAAAAAATGAGTGTGCAACGAAGTGGAAGCAGAAGCAGCTATGCTCGCTCGTAGGAGGCGCGCAAGGAGTTGATGCTTTGGATCGATAGTTGAAACTCAGACGTTGTCATTGTCGTCTTCGTGGCTATGTACTTTATTGCTAGCACTATACGAATTTTTTTAACACCTTCCATTTATTTTTATGAGCAGCATTCCCATTGTGTTTAAGTTGCATAATGCATACAGCTTTTAAGGACATTCGCCCGTCTATGGATGCTTTCGGAAAATGTTTGCTCTGTCATCATGTATAAAATCGGCGCCTTGACAGATATAATTTTGAAAATCGGGATTCAGCAAAAACAAAACGTGTTCACATCGACACCCGATTTTGGTACAGAAGCACGGCAAGTTGTTTTCAATTGGCGTTGTTGTTGTTGTGGTAACGACAAGAACACTTCCCGAAGGTTTTGGGGAGTGTTGTCGAATTAACAGTCCTTGGCCGGATTTGAACCCGGTACGCTCCGGTACTCCGTCGCGGTACTGCCCGACTGTCGTGGTAGCGATTTATGGACAGTGAAACCTTCTAGGTCATTTCACCCCTCCTTCCGTAAGGAAGGATAAGATGGGTAATAAGAGGTGAGAGGCATCATATCCGTAGATCAACCATCGGTATGCCTACCTCGGGCATATTCTAAGCCCCTAACCCGCAGGGGTTCTGAATCGGCGTCATAGCTTTTTATGAACTAGGCAAACATCTATGATTAAGGGGTTCCAGTCTAAATCCGCTGTTTGCCATTTTATGGGACTCTGCTAATATGCCATGTGATAGAGGTCCTGAACAGGGTCCAGTATGAGAAACACATACATATAATGTACAACGGCGCTAGCAAGATTTTTCTAAGCTCTGCCTTTATAAAGAATTATATATAGAGGCCGTATGGCGATTGTCTAGTGTTATTCTCGATTATACCTATACAACTGTAGGTATTACTCCTTTGTATTCTGAGCGGTCTGAATATTTATATATTTCGATATGCTAGGAGGTAATCTGTTAATTAATCGCCTACCGGTTTCGGCCGTCCAATATAGCTCGCCAGTCGTTTCGCCAACTGACGCTATCTTTCCCTGCTTCCCCTGGCGGGTGCCGATAAGAATGCCTTCTGGGCTGGAACGTCTGCGTTCATTCGCAAAACGTGGTCTCGCCAGCGAAGCAGCTGAGTTTTAATTCGCTGAACTATGTCGACGTCTGCGTAAACCTCATACAGCTCATCATTAAATCTTATTCGGTAGCCGCATGAACATGAAATGGTGTATTAACTTTGGTCCGATGTTTGTAACGTTTAGAAATATAAGAGATAGACCCACCATTAAGTATACCAAATTGATCAGGACGATGAACTGAGTTGATACAGCCATGTCCGTCTGTCCGTCCGTCTGTCCGTCTGCCCGTCCGTCCGTCCGTTTGTTTGAACGCAAACTAGTCCCTCAATTTTTGAGATATCTCGATTAAATTTGGCACACGGATGTATTTTTGTATTATATTAGACATTTGTCGGATCCGGTATAATCGGGTCACTATAGCATATATCTCCCATACAACCGATCGTTCAAATAAGAGGATTATGACCATTTCTCCCTCATTTTTAAAGATAAAAACTTGAAACTTGGTGAGATATTTTCTTATGGATACCAAAAGATTTCGTAAAAAAATCCCCAAGATCGGAGCTATATATAGTATATATCCCATAAAACCGATCGTTCAGATAAGAGGATTATGGCCATTTATCCTTCATTTTGGAAGATTAAAACTTGAAACTTGGTGAGATATTTGCTTACAGATAACAAAAAATTTGGTAAAAAAATCGCTAAGATCGGAGCTATATATAGTATATATCTCATACAACCGATCGTTCAGATATGAGGATTATGGCCATTTCGTACTCATTTTAAAAGATTAAAACTTGAAACTTGGTCAGATATTTTCTTATGGATAGTAAAAGATTTCGTAAAAAAGTCAGCAAGATCGGAGCTATATATAGTATATATCCCATACAACCGATCGTTCAGATAAGAGAATTATGGCAATTTCTCCCTTATTTTAAAAGATTAAAACTTGAAACTTGGTGAGATATTTTCTTATGGATATTAAAAGATTTGATAAACAAAAAATAAAAGAAAATTAAATGTATTGCTGACAAAGTTTTAGAGAACTTTAACCAATGCGTATTTAAGTTTGCACGTATTCATGAAAGGTATAAAGCCTTCGGCACATCCGAAGACAGCGCCGTCCTTACCTGTTTTTTTTTTAACGTTAGCATGGTTTTTTTCAAATAGACTTTTAAAAACTGCTCCTATTCTATTCTCCTTTCTGAAACTTATCCTACAAAATACACCAAATATCAAATATCTAACTCAAACAGCGCTCACACAGCAGATAAAGAAACTTACTTGAACATCGTGTTCCAAAGTGTTTGTGCTGATTGCTGTGTCTTTTCTACTGAACTTAACCTCAACCACCTCAACTACCTCGACCACTTCATTCGAAAATTCTCTTATAGCAAAGTATTTACTTCAAAACTTTTCTACTCGCATTAAAATGCATAGTATGTAGACTATCAGCTTGATCCACAGCGCAGCATACACACTTTAGTTGGTTTTGTATTTGTGCATCCTGTCGTAGCCTTTAGTGTCTAATATTACTTTATAGTTTATTTACCTTTTGTAACTTCTAAGGCTTTTTTTCCTTAGTTTTCTACTTTTCCCAGCTGTCTTCCATTTCTTAGCTTTTAAACGCATTTACATATATATATAAACATTTATACCTTGTATTTCTGCAAAAAAAATCATCTTTGACTTGCTAGAAATCTTTTTAATTTTTTGCATTCGCATTTTTCATAGTCAAGGTTTGCATATGAGCAACTCAATGGTTTCCAATTTTCTCTTATTCTCACTGCTATTTTACTTGGTGTTGAAATTTCGTCGTAATATGCAAACGATTTGCTCAAATCCTCTAAGACTTTACATAAAAGGTTTTCTGCATTTTTAGCCAGTTACTCTCATTTCGTTTATAGCCCCCAGCTGCCTACCCCTGCTCCAAGAGTGGTTTATATTATCGGATTTAAATTTTGTTTTTAGTATGAATAGGTAGTTTCAGACGTGTTTGCTGCATGCCTTGGTATAATATTTGAGCATTTTTAAGCGTTTGCATACTTAATCCGCTTTGTGTTAAAAAGGGCTGATATGCCTAGCTATTAGGTTTCCTTTTTTCTGCTTGCACAGGTGTGTTTAACGTTAGGTGAGATGGGTTGAAGGGAGAGTGTGCGCTGTTCAAACGCTAATTGATGTGGTCACACCTCTAGAGTAAATTGAACCTTTAACTACACTATTTCAATGAATTCTACGAAATGTTTACTTTATTTGTAAGAATATTTAATAGGCTTGAAAGCTGCTGCTGCAAGTGTACCCAACCAAGTTATCAAATTTCAGAATATGCCTGGCAGCATTAGGTAATGTTCTAATCATTGTTTTCGAAAAATTTGTGGGACCAATTTAAGTGGAATATAGTCTGATTCTCATTATATATATAGTATGAGTCATTAATGGGCGCTTAACCGCCTAGACGATTTGACAGTTGCATATAAAAGCTCGCTCGTTATCCTTTTCAGCGATAACTGAAGCCAGTTGGAGCATAAATATTCTGAATAACTTTTCTCTTGAATACTCTAACTGCCAATTGCCATCTCATCGTTTTGCGACACAGTCCATGATTATGCGGCATACAGGCTAGGACAGGTACAATGAGAGTCATATAGATCGTATTCCTTGCGGCTTAAGGGCTTAGAATATACCCACGCTAAAGCATGCGTGTCGTAAGAGGTGACTAAAATGCAAAAAGGCAATGACGTGCAGCTTGATGGTTGATCTAAGAATATGATGCCTCTCACCTCTCATTACCAATCTTCTTCCTCTTTGCGGAATTAAGTGGTGTGATGACCTAGGTTACACTGGTTACCGCAAGGAAGCACCGGAGATTATCGGGTTCATATCAGGCAAAGGCCTGCCACTTTCGACAACACTCCCAAAGACATTCGGGGAATGTTTTTGTCGCTAAAACAACAACAACAACAACATCACATAGATCGTATTTTTTTGGTAGTGTGTGGACTTTACTTCTCAATTGCCTACTCAGTCTAAAGTAGGAGCATTTTTGAGAACAGTGTTTATTAGGGGGGGTCGATTTGTATGGACGAAAATTAACCGATATCGCGCCATCGATTTTTCGATAGCTTTTGAGCTCAGGAAAAAAAAGTTCCACTACGCATACCCAAAAAAATAAATTTCGAGCCTGGGAAATTTAATTTTTTTGACTTTTTTCGACTTTGATTTTTAAGGTTTTATTCATGACGTACTAAAAAAATTTTCATTTGGAAAAGTCGATTTTTCGACCAAAACAAGTCCCAAAACCCCAAAAAAAAATTTTTTTTTCAAAAAACCGTTATCGCCAACGTTTTTAGCGCATAATTTTAAGTGAGACAGGAAATATGAGACAAATTCGTTTTCATCGAAAACATTTTTGCATGTATGCTGCAAAACACCTTAAAAAAACTGGCGAAAGGGTAAATTTTTTGACCAAAACACTCCTCAAAACCCAAAAAATATTTTATTTTTTTTTTCAAAAAACTGTTATTGCCAACGTTTTTAGCGGACATTTTTGGGTCGGACAGGGTATACATGAAAATTTTAAAATCAAATGAAATTTTTTTTAGTAGGTCATGAAAAAAACCTTAAAAATCAAAGTCGAAACAAGTCAAAAAAATGAAATTTCGCAGGCTCGAAAATTATTTTTTTGGGTATGCGTAGTGGAACTTTTTTTCCTGAGCCCAAAACCTATCGAAAAATCGATGGCGCGATATCGGTTAATAAATCGACCCAGTCTAGTGTTTATCCTTTAAATATCTCGGTTAACATTATTTTTGGTTTTAACCCTGGTTCCTAAACATACGAAGTTCCCGACAGCTTCACACCAATGGTGAGCTGGAAGTTGCTGGTACCTCTTTTTGGCCTCGTTCACAGCAAGATACACTCTTTTCGCCTCTACGTCAAAACCAGAGAAGATAGCGCTAAAGGCGTGCTTATTAAGAGTTATGTTAGCAATAATAATTTTTGTTCATTAACCAGTGTAATTTTAAGTTCCAATCTGGATGCATGCCTATCTCACGGTAAAAATAAATTCACACAAAATACAAAATTTTTTTTTCATGGGCACGTAGTTATTTGTTTCTCTTAGCAATGCATTACTTAAATTAAAAAATATTCTCATCCTCTAAATAAGAGTTAATATCAGGTCATGTATATTCTCACAGTTCAGTGAATGTTTTCGCGTTTTAAGTTGAATTCTCTCATTTATTTGCTCTGTTATGTTTGCGAACAATCTAAGTAAGCTCTGGGTCATTCACTATTGAACTTTTGTATTTGTGTTTCAATCATTTTTGCAATTAGAGCTTATTTACTCACATTTGTGTTGCGTATCAACTATGTGAATATGATATGTGGACTAAATTAATAATATTTTAGATTGGATATTTTGTAAAAAGCTTGCAAAATATACTTAATATGCTTATAGCTATCATCTCATTAAATGATTTATGAGTAAGTAGTTAAGAAAGCACAAATCTCTACGACTCACGAGATCTTTATAATATAACGCTCCCATCTTTCTCAGTTTTTCAATAATTCTTGTGAAACCTATACGAATTACATAACCTACAAAATTTTACGGAATTTGACAGCTAGATCAGATAGTAATCACGGCAAGTCTAGTATCTAAACAATACGTTTGATGAAAGCTATAGTATATGATGCTCTGATCGAAACCAATTTCTGGGGAAATCTGAGAGATGTTTTTCCCTAATTCTTATTTATCGTATCGTAATTTGTGATATTTATAATATAGAAAGCTGTACCAAATTGGAGTAATTTTTTGAGTAGGTAAAATGATACATATATGATAAGAAAGTTTAGTTTACAACCTGCTCCGCTCGGATTATGTATTTCCTGTCAACTTAGGCGAATGACTCATGATTTGATCCGCTCGCAAAGTTGTGTTCCGTTTTTTTAACAATGAAGGGCCTAGTTTGCACAAACAGACAGATGGACTCGACGCATAGTCCTAATAGCTTGAGGATTAAGAGCAGATAATTTCCACAGTTTAGTCTGATTTTGAAATGTTTTGTTTGAGCAAAACGTTTCCATTTTGTTTCGTTAGTTCACACAAAAAAATCTAACCAAATAATTTTTTTTTTCACTAAATTATGAAAATGTAACCCATAACGTTGCAATCAAATAAATAAACGAAAATATCTTAATTAAACTGTGCTGGCAATACCTTGACGAGACGCATACATAACTTTCAGTTAGATAACATCAATTTGTGCAAATATAAACTTGATTTTTGAGCATTGAAAAATTACCATGGGAATTATATTCTGCACATAAGTAGATTATATAAATATTTATATTATTAAAAAGTTAGAATTTAATAAAAAAGCTACCTAAACTCGCGCATTCCCAAAATTTAATGTTTTCTTTTCTTTCGTATATCAAGTTTGTATGTATGTCATTTGGCCGACTGTTCGTGACGGCATTGCCAGCAGAATACCAACATAAAGTTTAGTGTTTTACCGTTATCAACAATGTATCGTTAATCAACGATATATCCTTTGTATCGGAGTTTCATCTTTGAAGTTTTCTTTTCAGTAACCCCCTCTTCTGGGTTGCAAAATTGCTCCGCTTTGGTATAATAAGCATCTTTAGAATATTTTATGAACCAGTTGAGAATTGTGCAAATGCTAATGAAATCAATAAAACAATTCATACCAGATTATGTCTAAGCGACAATTTTTATTGGTGACAAAAGTTAAAATAATGCTAAGTGATGAACGCTACTTTGAATCATCGCCTATAGTTATTGTATGAACAGTGGGAAATAAAGACAAACTTATATATATTTACCATACATATCTACAATATAATATGCCATGTAATGTGTAAAAAGAAAGTGCAGGGTGACATAAAGTTTGTGCAAAAACTCATTAATACATGCGCTGAAAAATAACTAAAATTTTTCCAAAACCACCCATCCCGACGATTTTGAAGTTAGTAAAGCTTGTCAGGCGGGCCCTGAAATTCCAAGAAATAATTAATAATTGCCTTGAATCTACTCAAACACAGTTATCTCTAGGGCAATTATGTTTTGAGGTATTAAAATTCGCAAATAAGTTTGTATCAGTTATTTCTGCCACCCTGTATTTTTGTATGAATGTGACAATATTTTTTCGCGACTAAAACCGCCGTCGGCATATAAAAGCCCCAATAATTGCGACAAAATGTTGACATAACATATTTACTTTTATTTTTATACAATTTTTTTTTCTCCGAATCTCTTATTATTGCGGCTTTTGTTGTCTGCTGCTGGTATTGTATTTTGATGACAGCTTTTGTAGTGATGACGGCTGCAGCATTATTGCATCAATATTGACTCATAAATAATAAATATTATTGATTCATCCAAAATGGGTTTATTGAGTAAAGATACAGGCAGTTAGTCATTTTTTTTTAGAATATTTAAAATTTTGGTCTAAATTAATTACTCAATTAATTCTACCAATCAACCAAAAATTAATTTATAGTTTAATCTTCAATCTCGTTAATTAATTGGCGCTTAACCGCTCAGGCGAAACACACCAGCCATCAATTCTTAGCGATAACTGACGCCAAGTTTGAATCAACAAAGTCAGGCGAAGTCGATCTCACCCTTATCTTTCCAACTCAATGGGGGTCTCCACACTGACATCATCCATGATTCCGAGAAATACATCAAGACAAGTATAATGTGATCTTTAGAGCTGTCATATTTTTCTTTATCGAGCAAATAGTCTCTTTCAATTGCTTAACTCATTCCAAGTTAGTAACATATAGGTGACAAGAGGGATTCTCTATTGAATTTCTGTTTAAGCTTTGTAGGGAAGTTATATTTAGACACGGCGGCATACTAGAACTAATTTTCCATGATTTGAAATCGACAAAGAGACGGTGGGTTTCGATTCTCTTAACATGGATTTTCTTCACGATTTGGGGTATAGTGCAGATCTGGTCGAAGGTAGACTTTTTAGCTCTGAAGCCACACTGATAGGGTCCGATCAGCTAGTCCACTATGGCCTTCAATCTTTCAATCACTACGCTTGATTGGACATTATATGCGATATTCATGTGCCGGATTCCTTTTTTGTATTATGAGCAGAGCTCTTTTTAGTTCCACTCTTGAGGAAAGCGTTCGTCTCAGCATGTTCTGTATAAAAACTCGGTGGTAACAGTATCATTTACATGTGCTTTATTCATTTTGTGTTCTGGTATCAGTATATGAGAACTTATAGTGTTCTGGTATCAGTATAGATGTCGCTAAAGGCTTGATCTTAGCAAGAAAAAATAAAAATAAAAAAAAATGGCGCCTACTAAATAGATAAAAAATTCGTTTAGTTTTTACCTTAACGATCTTTTAAAAATACTCAAAATTGAACTATTTTTAAATCCAAGAGAAGAAAAAAGACTCCGACCAGATTTTACAGACATCGGTCAGGTAGCACTTGAGATGTCATGATCACGACTTCAAAAAGTACAAATAAACAACAGTAAGATTGATGCAAGGTCATCATGAAACTGTCGTTTTGAGTCGCTGAGTGTGCGATTTAAGCAGTTCCGGGCTAGTTTCTTTTTTTTTTTTACTAATGTTCGGTCAGACTCGAACCTTGACTTTCATACTTGTTTTAAATTAAGTAAGTATCCGAAAAAGCCGGCAAGTTTTAATTGAAAAGCAGAAATGATAAGCACAAAATAAACAAATCGCTGACTAAGTATGAACGTAAGCAATCTACAAGCAGAAATTCATAAAGAAAAACAAAAGAAATAACACGAAAATGCAACTTAAAATACTTTTTTTGTTTAAATCACTCACTCATTTGTATTGATGCCTGCTGAATGCATATTGGCGGTCATTAAACTATAGGTGAAAAAACAAAAACTAAAAATAAGTGTTTTGAGCTTCAACAGTATTGAGAGCTTCATATTTAGTTACGTGTCAAATAGCGACAGTTTAACGCCTTACACGTTTCACGTTTATAATTATATATTACTATTTCCTTTTTAACTTTAACTTTTGCTTTGTTTTTTCTTATTTTTTTTCTTTTACTCTGCATTTAATAGTTGAAGTGTGAAAACAGCTAATCATATGGTTGCACTTTAAGGTGTTCATTAGTGCTACTGTACCTTCAATACATTGTGAAAAACTAAATATGTGCGATTACTTGGCACCTAAGGCAAGTTCGAAAAAAAAGATAATATCATAATAGGAAAGGTTGACAAGCTAGTAGGGTAACTGCACTAGTTTCCGAACAGCGCTAGTGTCCGGACACTATGTCAATGTTTTGGGATTAATAGACAAATAACTAAAAAATAGTCTCAAATAACAACACAAATGGAAATGTACATGTTTTCTGAGTGTACGTGGAAAGTTAAAGCTGAATCAAAAGCATAGTTTAAAAGTTATACGTAATATTAGTGTTAGAAGTCTGAGCATGCGTCAAAATTGAAGGTTTTGTAAAAAAAAAAGTAATGGCTTAAACAAGTATTTATTAACATAGTACAATAAAAGTTAATAATATTTGTTTAAAATATAATAAACTTTCATTTCATAAATAAAAAAGAAATTTACTTAAATTTTCAGCCGATATGATTACTGTCCCGATACCAGAACCAACATTTGAAATGATTTTCAGTTTCCGGATACTGAAAAGAAGGCGAAAATTACGAATTACTATTTTAATGCTCATAAATGATAGTTTATTATATTATATATGCATTACAAAGAGTAAAACATATTTTCCTCCTATGCTTTCAGTCTTCGGACACGTTTTTTCAAGTATAAATATTGCTGTCCGGATAATGCGAAAATAAGTTTCAAAGTCCGGACAGTTAGCATTTTGTGCAAACTTTGTTGCTTTTATCCATATTATTTTTTATAAAATGAATGCAGACTTTTACCTCAGCCCTTCGAGGTTATAAGGTCAAACCAAACAAGCATCAGACAAGCGGCAGCTTAGGATAGCTGTGGAACTCCTAATAGTCGGAGCCTTAATCTGGCGAGCGACAGAATCACAAAATATGTTCAAGCATTACTTGTACAACCTATAAAACATAATATTGCAGTCTTACCGTTTTTAGTCGGCTAATCGATTTGAAGTAGTTGTAAAAGTAATCGATTGTCACTAATCGACTAGCCGACTAGTTGTTTGCATTCGACTAGTTGTGTTTTTTTTATTGACAATGGATGCTCTATTCGCATGGAACTGAGTTCCATTACCTTCATAAACATGTGTTGCAACTATAGAAAATATTGATTTTTTTTATTTTTATTTTGAAAATTGTATTTATCAACCGGCAGTATTCGATTAGTCGATTAGTCGAAATCGAAAATTTGCTATTCGATTTTCAAACATCTCAATAGTTGCTATTCGACTAATCGATTAGTCGGATAACCGATTGTAAACAAGAGCCCTAGTGAGAAGACTCACGTGTATCCCGCCATGATTATGTAAACCCGCATTTTGCGATTAACTCAACGTCGGATGCTCAGACAAAGACCTCCTGAAGTTCCCGGACCTTCATATAGCTAATTGTTGGAAAAACTATACAGTTATGACAAATAAAACATCAACTGCGTACGCCGTAAGTTTGGCTGATCCCTCGAACCATCGATCGAAAAGTTGGTTTATGACCAGTGCCCAAATCAGTGAGATGTCCATCCAGAGAAAATATGATTAAGACGTATTTATTGTATTCAAAGTCCTTCTTTACGGTTCAGAAACACTTTACAAAAATATAGTGTATATACGAATTTCGAGTGTCCGGAAACTAAAACCAAAGTGTCCGGAAACAAAATTTTACTGTCCGGAAACTAGAGCAAATCGAACTTTTTTAAGTTTTTGCTTTAAAAATATTAACAACATTATATTTTTAAATTATAAATATTATTGAGCAATATTATATATATTTTCGTTGTAGCGTTTATAGTGAGAAAATGAGTCGAAGTCAAAGTTGACGAAAACGTTAAGTGTCCGGAAACTGGTGCGTTTGCCCTATGTTTACTGACTAGTTTGATATTTCACTGCAGGGTATTTGTGTACTTACTTATATGTGCCTAAAGTCAACGAATGCTTACAAAATCACTTCAAAACCCACGTATACAATTCCAAAAATGTCATTTTCCAAATCTGGTTTCGTATTTGAAATTCGAAATTGAGCTTACTTTGTTTTTATTACTTCAAATAACAGTTAAATTAAATTAATAAATTGTTTTCTGCTAATTAATTTTTTCATTTATGGCTGCTCAGCAGAGACTTAGATATACATAAAATTGATTAAAAGTAAACTAAGAAAAATACATCAACCGTTAAGTCAAAAAAAAAAAAATTAAGTTTGTCCTATTTTTATTTTTTGATGGTATGAATTTTCCCGAAAACAACCACGAACTGCAAATTATGACATATCTATACCCTTATAATAAAACATACTAAGTATCACAAGCAGAATATGAAGAAACAACAAAACGAGTACCAGAAAAGAGGTTTAATAACAAACAAACAACAAAGAACATTAGCAAAATCAACATACTTCAATTCTCTACACACATACGTACCACATATACACATAGGCGTAGCTATCCACATGTAGGGGAAGGGCTGGGCTCGTTAATATTTGAAACAAGTAAATAAGTTTGGGTGGAACCGTAAATTAAATACCCTAGCCCCTCCTTTCAAACAGCGATTTCGCTCATTTCCACTAGGTTCATATATATTGGAACGATTTTCCTTCATCCCTTGTCAAATTTGGTTTTGTAACAAAACAGTTTCGGCGTTCCCGTAATATGCCTTGTCTGAAGTTTTGAGATTCTATAGTTAATGACGCCGAAGTTATTAACTGGCGAAATTAAAATTTGTTCACTTATAATTGGGCGGTGCCACGTTCATCCAAAATTTTGCAAAAATCATTAATACGAAGACCAAATTTACACATTTTAGATGCATCAGTTAATAAATTATCTTATATTCGAAAATTTCGACATCGAAAATACAGACGAAAGAAGCGGAAAATGCAGTCACTACTATCGTCACTCGAGTCCAATATCAAACCTGAGTGTCTAGGAGATCAGATGAATTCCCGCAAGTATCTGTTTTTCATTTGTCATTTCCGTCGCTTAGATTATTCTAGATTGACCACTCGAATAGTTCGCGGAAAACCCGGATGTAGCTTGATTGAACCTTTTTTTGGACCTTTGACACTGGTAAGAGACGATATATCGGAAGGTATTTGGTCTGAAAATATTTATTTTATTTTATTGCAGACGTCTTACCTAAATTTGAAAAACAATCTCTCGCCTTTCTTCGTTTTCTCTTCTATATCATGTTCATATATTCTCATTTCCTTACCTCTTCCCTTTCTCATCTTATTCATATTCTATTACTTAATCCGTTCCCTTTTCCTATTCTACTTCTACTCCTATTTCTCATTTTCTATTTCTTTCTATGCCTGTTGCTTTATTTATGTTTCCCTTTTCTCCTTCATATACAGGACCTTTATACCATCTGAGCTCGTATGATACGCAAGTTAGCCCAAGGCTATTACTTTTATGCAAAAGGAAGAGGTAAAATGTGAAGGTTAATGGGGGTCCAAGCCCTTCTCCTACCCAACTACACTCATTTATCTACATACATACATAAACAAGAACAACAGTAATAAGTCTGTCAAGGCTGTAACGGAAACAAAATAGCAAAAATTTTATTGTGCACCCATGCAAATTTCAATAAAGCAACCCACATAATAACGGCAAAACAAATAAAGCGTGGAGCGAATGGTAGTACTTGTGAGTGTGTACAAGGAGAGAAGGGGCAAAAAGTTTTTCTTCTTTCATTTCGGCAAGTTAAGCATGTTGACTTCTTCCCGAAAATAGACTAAAGTACATGTAAGTAATAAAGTCGTAGCGAACGGTGGGAGAAGAGGTGTGGGGCTAAAAACCTTCCATTTTCGATATTGATACAGTATGACAATGTTCATTACCTTATAAGTTAACAAATATCCACCATTGCATATAGAAATCTCAGTTAAGTGCCTCGAAACTACTGCCTATTGCCGAATGCCGTCGCTTACTTCACGGTATTTTTGAGGGTTCCAGCAGAATCTGCTCGGATTTTTGGGGGAACGTCCCCTTGGAAATTTGAGACTTCAGTGATATTCCAATGTGTAGCCAACTAGAAGTAAAGTAAAACTTTATCTAGGCTAGCGAAAAAACACCGTCTTACTGTAACTCTCCTGGTCGATGGAAACATTAAAAGAGACTGTCAGTGACCGTAAATAGCCGCGATTCGAAAAGCTCCGTGCCTTCACTCATGATATCTAATTGAAGGCAGATATCATTTACCGGCTATACATCTATCTCCTTTGCCAATTTTTTTTCTTTCAATTCCGCCGAATCGATCACTCCCTAAGCGTCATCCATTACGAAAATCGTCACCAATATCTTCTAGCGGAAGTTCTAGTTCCAATAAGGTTAAACAATAGTGAGTTTACTGTTACATAAGTCTGCTCCGTTAAGCCGTTAAAAGGAACATTTGGGTGTGGGACCCACCACATACATTGTGGGTTATTCTGGACCAAGCATTATGGAACCTATTATAATATCCAACCAGACGTTGATCCCGAAAGACTAGTGCTGCCTAGAAAGATCGGATACATTTACAGCTGCAAGTGGCGCTTTCGTGTGTATCATGCAGTTCACCGGTCATGAGCTTAAATACTCGGTGTAGATGTTATTGAGGACTTGCCAGCGTGACTTTGGATCAAACGGCCTTGTTATATGTACATATCTCCCCATTGTGCTTAGAATTTTGTCTTTGACTCCAGTCTCGGTGTTACTTCTAGGTTTGGTTACGATCTTTGTTTCGATTTGGCTTCCAATTTTGGTTCGGTTTATAATTTCTGTCTTGCTTCCGGTTCCCATATCGGTTCCAATTTGAGTTCCGATTTCTGTTCCTTCTTCGGTTTCGGTCTCTAATTTGGTTGCTAACATTTCCTGTTCTTTCTTTTCCCTTCCTTACCTTTCCTTTCCTTTCTTTTCCATTCCTTTCATTTTTTTCATTCCTTTCCTTTCTTTTCCATTCTTTTTCTTTTCTTCAATTTCCTCGAGCTTCTCTTTCCTGCTCCTTCTTTATAGAAAGCAAAAATTTTGCCTTCAACTCACAGCTCCAACAACTTCTGCCTACAAGTCTTCAACCTCTAAAAGCAAATAAACTATGTAGCTTAAGCAGTTTTTAATACCAGATTCCGTTAAGCGCTGACTCTGCTATGCGTCTACAACATTCCTTTACTGCATCGACATACATTTTTCTTATGGAACTAACATTTTTTTCGAGGTTATGTTGATTTCTAAGTCTGCGTCAAGTTCTGATGTTTTAAGACCATAACAACGAAAGAGATGTATTGAATGGAGTCGAATGGCATGAAGGATGTTAAATGCTGACAACTTTATGACGTTTATTGTATATTTTGATGTGAGCATTTGTTGTTGTTTAAGCGATTTTACTTATCTTCTCTGCGACTGCTGCACGTGGATCCAGTTCGAGACAAAACTGATTGCATCTGGGTAATCAAGTAAACTGCTTTGGCTGCTATTTCTGTGTTGATTCATCGAATGTTTTCAATGTATGTATATGGCATGTATGTTTATTTTGTTTTTGCGATTTAATGCTGGTTCCATTTGGTATTACATACTCTTCAGCCATTCATGCCACACATCCGCAATTAGGGATGCACGCTTTCCTATTAAATTGAGTCTTAAAAGACAGGCATCTGTATGGATACTCTTATGTCTTGTAGAATTTCTGCAATCTCTGATTGGCGTCAGTTAGTTCTTCTTCTTCTTCTGTTACTAGTTGCGTGGTACCTGATATGATCAATGTAATTGTTTCTTGGTATTTTCTAGTGGATTTGCTTGTAGTAGATTGAAGTAAAGTCAAGTCAAGTTAATTATATCGTTACTAGTTAGATCTTTCCGATGTTACACTTTCCACCAGCATGGCAAAGTGCATCAAAATCAAATCAAAAATACCCAATAACTGGGAGTCCAACTATTCAGCCAAGGGAAAAAATGGTCCGTAAATATGGTCGAATGTGTGCAACCCTGCCTATTGAAATATATGTTTGAGCTCCCTTAAACCATTTAGATTTTTTGCTATAGACTGAGTCCAATTGTCAATGAGCTGACTAGATTTTAGCATTTCGCCAGCGTACCTCGGAAAGCCTACTATTAAACAAATTTCCTCGTTACGCCAAATCTTTGAGAAAGCTCATGAAACGCCTTAGAGCATTTAACCTTTGTCACCATGGATAAGCCAATGATTGGCAAATCTCTACTCTTTGCGGAACCATTGAGTGCCCCGTGGAAAATTGCTTCTCTATTCACAGATTTCTTCTTTATCGAATTTATTTTCATCCAACAGAGTATCTATACATACATCTGCAGTTATCGAATCCTTATAGCCAGTATTTCTGTAGCATAGACCCGCAAGTTCTGCCATACCTACCATACCTAAATTACCCTAAGGAGTGCTGTTTATCCTGTGTGTACGACTCGAAAACTAACTCAATTTGTGTTGTATGCTAAGTCAGTATTGACTCCATTGAGTCGTCTGTACTCAAGTCATGTGTATCTAGGAAGGTGAAAGAAATTCCGGTGCAAACCACTGAAACCAAGGTTAAGACAATGAATGACAATTATTTTTACTCCTATGCTAAGTCAAATATCCGTCTTTAAGACCTCGAAGAAACATGATATGGCTGACAGGGGACCGTTCTTTTGCTCCGTGTTTTAATGGAATTTCGTACGGTGTGGTGCTGTGCCTTACAAGAGCTGGTGTGTTGCTCACCACAGGTTCGCGTACGGGAGTTCACAACAATTTCTACATGTTAGATATACTATGTGTTCAAGCGACATAAGCTGTAATTATTTCGTTCGTTTGTTTCATTTGCATTGCATGCTATTGTAATTCGCAACCAGCTTATGAAATATCCCAAAGATATAGTTTATGTTTTGCACTCACAAATCGCGGTTTTTCACTGTGCTTATCCCTCAGAGCCACAAGTGCTCCCCCCTAATTAATACATACAAGGTGTAAAGGTGCCGCGCACCCCCCGTTCTATAGAGAACAAATAATTTAAATAAAAAAATAATAATTTAATATTACCAAAGGTTCGGTACCGAAATCGGACGTCGAAGGTTTGTAAAAGAAATGTATATCTAGTTATATATATGTAAGGAGCATGGCCTATGATTAATGACTTCGAAGTACCATAGTACGACATCTTTCCAACGGTGAGAAACTTTTCTCATACTAAATATAAATATTCACCTCATGCCTGTCAAAAATTTCACCTCATATCTGTCAAAAATACTTATTCAAAGTTCTTTTTTTTGGTTTCATAAAAACCCTTTCTACTGATCAACTTCCATTATAACTACGATTCCAAAGAGTCGGTACCAGAATCGGAATTAGAAATCTACATTAATCAAAAGTTCCGATATTCCGCAACATCTCTAATACATATCTATAAATATGCACTTCTTTCTTAGCATTTTGAAATGTATGTAAATGCAATTAAGTCGCTCCAAATACTGTAATTACCACGTTATATCTAACCCGTCACATATGACTAGAATGATATTTATTACGGCCGACCAACAACCGTGAATGACATTCATCACTTCAACCAATAAAATATTTCCAGCTTTCATACAAATTATTCCCACCATATCATACCAGGAAATCTCGCACCAATATTAGCATTTGCGCCAAGAATATGGAAATGGTAGAACAAGAACAAGCAACTGGGATTAACAAGAAATGCAACGGACTAAACAGTCAATGCACAGCTCACACACTAACACCCAAGATTAAGAAAAGAAAATATAACATTCTTTAAAATAATCCCAATGGAGTTGTAGAAGCTAAATTTGTCGTCAAAGTGGAGCGGATGGAAATGGTTTCGCATAGAAAGTGTTGTGGACGGTTTTTTTTTTTGGAAGCCTTATTAATGTCAAGTTCATTGGCATGAGCTGTCATCATCCTCACTACTCCCAGTCAGCCAGTCGATGCGTTCAAAAGTTGCCGATCGAATAGAAAATGTCTGTGTTTTCACACACACACACACACACACACACATCGATAAGCAAGACTACTGCAACTTACTAGATATTTGTTTACTTCTTCAACAACAACTTTACTGCACTTTGTTCGCTGGCTGTTGGTTCTATCGTGTTTGCCTTTGTGATAGCACTGACTAAGTCAATATTTTCTTGTTTGTGGCAGTTAGTTCGATTAGGCTGCATTGGCCATGGTTTTCCCAGTTGCTTGTGTGTGTGCATGTGGGTATTTTAACGTGACCGAATCCGAAACCGAGCCTAGCAATCGTATTTTTCTTGAGGTTCGACCTAATCCGAACTTTTCACATAAGAAACAAAAATTCCACTCTCCTCCTTAGTTCTCGGTTTCTATTCTTTTTGCCTATCTATTTTCCTTTTCCTCTTTTTGTCCTTTCTTTTTTTTTCTGACCATATTCCTATCCCTCTCCCTCTCTCTCTCCCTCTCCCTCTCCCTCTCCCTCTCCCTCTCCCTCTCCCTCTCCCTCTCCCTCTCCCTCTCCCTCTCCCTCTCCCTCTCCCTCTCCCTCTCCCTCTCCCTCTCCCTCTCCTTCACTCCGTTCTAGTCCAGCTCTAAAGGAAACATAATATTTTAAGGTTGGGAATTTTTGGAAAGACATAAGACGACCTGTCCATGTTCGCTGAAACAGAAACACCCTAATGTAGATATAAATAGATTTACTAAGCAAGAGTTGTTTGGTTATGCGTGTTCCCAACATGTTGTTTGGTCGTGTTACAACAAAAACGAATATGCCTACAAGCGATTATGTTAACTGCCGGCGCTGACGGCGTTCACATCAAACATTATTACATGTACGTATTTATGTACATTAGGGTGCTTGAATTTTTATTCGATATTTTTACTTAATCCTATCCGAAAATCTGATGATTGGGGATCCTTTCTTTTCGGAAATTTCACGGTCAACACTTTACTTCTGGGGCTACAATCTACTGCTAGCCAAGTCGTTGCAGTAGTCTATAACATAGCTTTAACGGTTGTATCTACCTCTAAAAACTGGCTCTAGCTGACCTTGAGTGAACTGGCTAATTCCAGGTGGGCACAGGAACCAACTGCAGATAGGCGTATCATGGATATAAAAAAAAACTATGCCCCTCATCTGACTGATAATCTGTCACTGTCCTATTGGGATTAATGGGGACTGTATGGGTAACTCTGCCGTAGCTGCAGTGAGCAGAATTTGATGTTGAACATTTTGTTTTTTAAGGGCCTGCTCAAGCCTTCTTCCTTTTTGACTACCTAGCTTAACCTGACTCTGTGGCAGTCGCGGACACATACTGTGCCATCATGGGTTTTTGAGGAAATAGAGAGAGTCAGAACTTACACCAGTGGTATCACTATAATCCAACAGGCCTATTGTCTCTCTGCAGTTATCGTTGGAGGGCATCCACCCTAACTCAACCTACCCGTCGTTCAAATTAAATAACCTAACATTACGATTCAAGAATCGTTACCATACAGTGCAATCGATGACACATGAAATCGGTATCGCCCAACTGTGAATATAAACTTAGGCCCTCATTATGTAAAACGCAACCTGACACAGCGGGCACTTTTTCTCAGATTGACAAGAAATGCAAGTAGCTATGTGAATATATTTACCAGCGAAAGTGAATCTTATTGAATACCACGCAGTGAGTCATGGTGAATTACATAATCAGCCCCTTATATTTAACATAATTCAATGGACCTTCACTTGTATGCGAAGATAACTGCCGAAAATTCAGTGCCATTTAAATGTTATTAAAAATGCAACAACAGCGCCTATAACACGTCCGCATACACACTCGTTATGACTCAACTTAGCCAGCTAAAACAGCAGCCAAAAGAAAAGGAAGCCCCAGCAGCACTTCATGCCATGCAATCAGACATTAAAGATGCGCACACATTTTTCGAATTTCTGTTTGCTGCTTGACATTTTTTTTAACTTTTCCCCCTTTCCCTCAAGACCGTCCGACCGTAGTTCATAAGCTCTTGAAAACTTAAGTAGGATTGCTTAAGCATATGATTTTACCTGCAGCCAGTCGTGCCACCGAATATACTCTTGGCAGAATTGCCTGCACTTCCCCTGACACCCAACGACGCGACTCACTCCCCAGCGAATGCTATTGACTATTTAGTAGTGTCTTGTAAGTGTTCTTCATGCTTTATGTGTTCATCTTGTAACTGCATTCATGCACCAAGTTTACTTGTAAGAATTCAAATGAAAAAAAAAAATATTAAATTATTCTTAAAGGTATGCGCTGCTTGTCGTAGTTGTGAAGATGTTCGTTGGCTGCATTGGTGGCGGCTCCTGTAAAAGGTGTCTCTGGCACTTGAGTGGATGGCTTTGCTTGGTTTTTGTGAATAAACAAATAAATGTGCTAATGTTTACTTTTCTATTTTTAACTTTTATTTATTTTCATATTTTTTTATTTAACCTACAAATTGTGGCAGAGAATTTTAATTTGTGATTTTTTTTTATGAGGGTACCATTTTCTCTACGCAAACTTAAATATTTGCTTTATCTCTGCGTCATTAATGTCGTTGAGAGTTGCTTGAACTTTAAAATTTACCGTTTATTTGATTGCTTACTGTAGGCATATCAAAAGCTTTCCAGCTGAAAGGAATTAGAGAAAATGGAAAAGAAAAATAAATAAAAAGACAAGTATAAAGCATAAAATAACGATACACATTTTTTTTTTATAAAAATCTTCAAAGACAGGCGTAAAAGAACCGCTTTACCCTTCTTCGGGTATGGGTACTGGAACTCCTTAATACGTTTTTTAAGCTTTCTGTAAGTATTTTCAGCTTCTGTACAAGCTACCCTTTAATTGCTGTAATCACTTCACTAACCACTCAAGGTTTCAAAATGCCGCTAACATTTAATGTTTGAGTGGAAATTTATTTTCATTATCACTCAAATAGTATTTCAATGACTAGCCTTCCATTATCACTCGAGGCTGCTTGTGATTGGAACTTTATCCCCACTACCACTCACATTTATATTTAGTTAAAAATTGTCTGACTCACTGTATACTCAGACACATTTCCATTCAAATCCTTTTTAATGGACAGATAGACAGAATTGGACATTCAACAGAAACATAAACATTCACGCTTTTGTTTACTGATCTTACAAATTCTTTTACTAAAATACAATATTGAGTGCTACTGAAAATGACTGCTCTCAAACATCAATTATTAGTGGTAATGGAATGGAATTTCACTATGAGTTTACCTTGAGTGCATCGTTTGTTCCTTTTAGATTTTAATGTAATATCTAGTTTCGAAATCGAGAATCGATTGAAAGGGGTTTAAATGGAAATGCGTATGAGCTTACATTAGTGGCAATGCAAACAAATCTCTACTAACTATAAATCTGAGTGTGGCAATGTAGTTTGAGTTCCGTTTTCAAGCCGGTCGTGGGATACCCATTGGCTGAGACTTATCGTTGCTGGTGTTTATACCCCTTCTCACAAGCACTGAATATAGAGAACTCAACAAGGAATGGTTCGGAAACCGTAACCGCTTGAAACCTTTTCATTTTTCACAACAGGAACGGACTGAATTGAAGAAGTCAGCAGCAGCATGGAGAAACGAACTTGCGTACATAAATGGCTCAAAGGATAGAAGACTTTCGAATGATTGTGCGGCCCTTTGCAGCATAAGCTATCGAGGCTTGAATGAACCTTTTTAAATCAGCTGGCAATAGTTTAAGTGATTGATCCAATTTGATTGACAAGCGATCGCCCAGTGGTTGAAATTCAACCACAAAACTTTATTCATTTTAATTACTTGCTACTAATTTCATTCGCTTCTTTCCCTTCCTTTCTCTGCTCTTCCTTTCCTTTAGTATATTTTCGTTTTCTTTGGCTTTCTCTTTTCTCTGAAGTCTCTATTTTTTATTTATTTTATTTTTTGTATCCCCTCTCTTCCTTTCCTTCCTTCTCTTTTCGTTTAACATTCCTTTCCTTTCCTTTCCTTCCCTTTATATTTCTTTTCTTTTCCCATCTTATCTTATGTTTTCTTTTCTTTTCTTTTCTTTCCTTTTCTTTTCTTTTCTTTTCTTTTCTTTTCTTTTCTTTTCTTTTCTTTTCTTTTCTTTTCTTTTCTTATCTTTTCTTTCTTTTCCTTTCCTTTCCTTTCCTTTCCATTCCTGTCCTTTCCTTTCCGTTCCTTTCTTCACTTTTGTTTCCTTATTGTATTTTATTTCAATTCACAAAAACCTAACCACAAAAAATACAAAAACAAAACTACCGTGTTGAATACTCTTTTGAATTATTTTGTTTTTGTAAATACTGTTTGGATCATCAATGAAATTTTCCTATTTGTCAACACTTATTCCCCTTTATATAAAAGAGATGGTCCAATTTACATGGCAAAGTCTTAGGATTGGATCACCTACTCCATCTCGGAGGACCTATGCGAGAGTACTCTCAGGTGTACTTTTGAGGACCATCACAACAAAGTAGCAAAAGCATAAATGCATGACACGTTTACTCACACAACAACGGCTCTATGGTGTGAATATTTAATGTCTCCAACAAAGCAACTATTCGTGCTCTCTGGAGGGCCGATGACACTGGGCATCGTAACCAATGATCAATACAATAACAACAGCTAAACCAAAAAATGCATGACACATTCGCTACACAACATCGGCTCTATAGTGCGAATACTTGTTTTTCATTGGTCCACTAACAACTCTTCGCACTCACAATGAGAGCAGATCGCACAAGTAATACAATAACATGCATGACATGTGTACTCACACAATTACGGTTCTATAGTGGAATAAATGTTGGCCATTGGTGTTGGTGTCATTTTTAAACTAATTTTTCAATATTATAATTAATTTTCAATTAAGTTTTTTGATTGACGGCACTGCAGTTTGGCCATACCTAACCATACATATACAATTGTAAATACCGTAGATGTATAGTTTGGGCATAAAGTGGGACAATTTCCCTCAACATGCCCATTTATATTATAGATTAGGCTTCCTAGTTGGCTCAAGAAGGGGGAACAAATCGATTCTGGGACCACAATTGTATTTTTTTCAACTGGCCAATGTTTTCTCATTTATTTATAATTTAGCTCATCTAAACAACCGCTATTACCCAACAAACACGTAAGTTAGATAGCGATTAGAGGTAGATTATATAACTAGCCCCTTCTCTAATCTCTACTCTTATAGGACGACTCTAGAAATACTGCAGAAACATAATGTTCTCAAATAAACTGGAACATCATTCTCTAATCTAGAAAATCATAGTTCAAATCGAACCCTAATGTCATTCCCTAATGGCATTTTAAGTTGAATTAAGTTTTGCTTTATCTCTCTAATCATTCTCGAATCGATTCCTAGTGTAGTTCTCTACTATCTTTCTCGACTCGATAATTACGCTAGTTATTTAAAGTGGCACTCAAAATTTCGCCAACGTTTGCGACTGGTTTGCTGGGTATTCATTTGCTTGCACTTCCCGAAAGTTGCGTGTGTTTTGTTTTATACATATGAAAACGATGAATCTCAGAGGTTATTTCACTATTGTTCCTGAATTCAACAGATTCATTAATAGAACCACTTCTATTGTCAAACGGAACGAAACATATAATTTTGAAGAGAAAAACAATTTATAAAATCGTTTAAAAAAGTTATGTAGAATCGGTTGTATTTATTGGAAGAGCCCAAATTTTAAAGAATTTACACATTAAAATTTTCAAGACATACCTTTTGGTATTCGATATGTTTACACAAATGCTTCATCTAGGAAAAAGTAAAATAAAATAAAATTGTGTGCATAAAAGTCAGAAATTCGAAATGATAAAAAAACCGAAAAAATAAAATATTTTCGTGCCATAAAATGGAACCTAAGGTTTAAGTTGAACATCTCACAATACATCTGTGAAAATTGTATTCAATTCTGTACAGCAGTTTTTGAGTAATGCGCGAACAAACATACAGACTGACAGGCAACAATTTTAAACAACTCTTGCCTCGGCCTCTAGTATGCATTTTTGATTAATATCTTAAATATACAGGCATCGCCCTGCTGCAATTTTATTATATGAGGAGTTAATCCGGTAGTTCCAGTAAACATGTTTTTTGGAAGTCCTCCAAATACCAGTTAAGAACTTATAAGAATGACAAACCAGCATGCTGAACTTTCACTTAATTTGAATATTTGCTAAGAAAAAATTTTAAATTTAAGTACATTAAATCTTAAAACTTCAAGTTGAAATTATCATCTTTCTCTTGCAAATTTAAATTTATTAAATATTTAATTACGCCGCGCTGATGGCCAACGCTTTTATCATTAATAATAAATGTTTATGTAAAAAAAAATCATAAATTATTAAGTCTAGCAAGTTAATGAAAGTTTACTGAACGTATAATGAAAGGTTTGTGTAAACAAAACAACAACAAAAAATTGCTAATATTACCAAGCCAAACAGCAGCAAAAGTCCAACAAAATTGTAGTACAGCTGAAGCGGCAAAACGCCATTTGACTCGGTCAAGCTAACCAACCCAACCGAGCGAGTAAATCATAAATGAAGAATGACTAAACAAATGAACATACCATAACTAACAATAATGAACATGGATGAGTTTGTTTGTGTTTAATGGGCATTGAAGGCTTGGATATGCGTGAAGGTGTTCATGTATAAAACTAGAGGTTTGGATGAGTTCACTTAAGCATTTGAAATATGTATGAGATACTCATAAAATAGCTTAATTGCCTGTTAACCGTTTTCTGTTGGCCAAATGTGTTACCGCTTTGTTGATTCGCAACAAAACGTTTCTTCTTCTTTAAATGGTCATCTAACCGCCTGGGCGATTTTGACCGTCCAACATAGCTCGCCAGTCGTTTCTTCGTTGCGCCAATTGGAAACACCGCGGGATCGCAAATCGGTCTCCACTTGGTCCTTCCATCGGAGTGGTGGTCTCCCTCTTCCTCTGCTTCCACCGGCGGGTGCCGATAAGAATACCTTCTGGGCTGGAGCATCTTCGCTCATTCGCACTACGTGGCCTAGCCGAAGCCGCTGTGTTTTAATTCGCTGAACTATGTCGGCGTCTGCGTAAAGTTCATACAGCTCATCATTAAATCTTCTTCGGTACTCGCCGTCGCCAACGCGTAGAGGTCCACAAATCTTTCGAAGAACCTTTCTCTCGAATACTCCCAGAGCCGCCTCATCAGATGTTGTTAGTGTCCACGCTTCTGCACCATATAGCAGGACGGGTGCGATGAGTGTCTTGTAGAGTGTTATTTTCGTTCGTCGAGAGAGGACTTTACTTTTCAATTGCCTACTCAGTCCGAAGTAGCATTTGTTTGCAAGAGTAATTCTTCGTCGGATTTCTAGGCTAACATTATTGTTGGTGTTAATGCTATTTCGAAATTATTGCTGCCAACAGTGGCTTGGTTGCCAAGGCGCGAATGCGCTGACTCTTTGCATGATGGCAGAAGGTACTTCGTTTTGCCCTCGTTCACCACCAATCCCATTTTCTCCGCTTCTTTTTCTAATTTGGAGGAAGCAGAAGTTACGGCGCGGTTGTTAAGGCCAATGATATCAATATCGTCAGCATATGCCAACAGTTGGACGCTTTTATAAAATATTGTTCCAGCGCGGTTAAGTTCTGCAGCTTGTATTATTTTCTCCAGCATTAAACTAAAGAAATCGCACGATAGGGGGGCACCCTGCCTGAAACCTCGTTTAGTTTCGAACGGCTCGGAGAGGTACTTCCCAATTCTGACCGAGCTCGCGGTGTTGCTCAAGGTCATTTTGCATAGCCGTATAAGTTTACTTAGATATAAAAAAAAAGTAGTGCAAGAATATATGGGATGATTAGTATCCTAATAGGACTAGTCCCGAATAGCGTATTTTTGAGTATTCTTCAGGCTGCAGAGAGATATAAAGGAACTTGCTAAAGAAAACGATAAATGCAATTTAAATTCGAATATTCGATTTAGTGTTCCAAAAAATGTATACCACGATCTGCGCTGCGAGAAAGATAAAAACCAAGGTCGAAACACTGTCTGTCCACCTCAGAGCACTCCGCTAAACTTTCACGTAATGTTTTGTGGCTACAAACTACAATATGACGACGAGTTCAATCTCCACCTATTGCCGTTTATGAGCTCAAACTGCCCAGGAAGACCAGCTTCGCTCTGGCACAACTTTCTGTTTAGCCGGATCGGAACTTAATAGGGTTTTTGTGACATGGTCGAAGGACTTCAGTGAGCCTATTGACTCCTGTTACTGCATGTTCACGCGTGAATCATCTACTATCCACTCGATTTTCGCGACATGCAGAATCTTTGAGAAGACCCATGAAAAGAGTAGGGATGCGTGTTTTATTTAATTTCGAAAGAGGAGCTCCCTATATATATGTCGCCATATTTGAATGTCGTTCTCTTGCAGAAATGGAACGGATCTTTCAAGTGATGCCGAACATTATTTCAGTTTTACGTTAACTTTAGATTCTTCTTCTTTAAATGGTCATCTAACCGCCTGGGCGATTTTGACCGTCCAACATAGCTCGCCAGTCGTTTCTTCGTTGCGCCAACTGGCGCCAATGGGAAACACCGCGGGATCGCAAATCGGTCTCCACTTGGTCCTTCCATCGGAGTGGTGGTCTCCCTCTTCCTCTGCTTCCACCGGCGGGTGCCGATAAGAATACCTTCTGGGCTGGAGCATCTTCGCTCATTCGCACTACGTGGCCTAGCCAGTGAAGCCGCTGTGTTTTAATTCGCTGAACTATGTCGGCGTCTGCGTAAAGTTCATACAGCTCATCATTAAATCTTCTTCGGTACTCGCCGTCGCCAACGCGTAGAGGTCCACAAATCTTTCGAAGAACCTTCCTCTCGAATACTCCCAGAGCCGCCTCATCAGATGTTGTTAGTGTCCACGCTTCTGCACCATATAGCAGGACGGGTGCGATGAGTGACTTGTAGAGTGTTATTTTCGTTCGTCGAGAGAGGACTTTACTTTTCAATTGCCTACTCAGTCCGAAGTAGCATTTGTTTGCAAGAGTAATTCTTCGTCGGATTTCTAGGCTAACATTATTGTTGGTGTTAATGCTGGTTCCCAGGTAAACGAAGTCCTTTACTATTTCGAAATTATTGCTGCCAACAGTGGCTCGGTTGCCAAGGCGCGAATGCGCTGACTCTTTGCATGATGCCAGAAGGTACTTCGTTTTGCCCTCGTTCACCACCAATCCCATTTTCTCCGCTTCTTTTTCTAATTTGGAGCAAGCAGAGGTTACGGCGCGGTTGTTAAGGCCAATGATATCAATATCGTCAGCATATGCCAACAGTTGCACGCTTTTATAAAATATTGTTCCAGCGCGGTTAAGTTCCCACCAAGACGGATTTCAAATTTGACACCACAAATTATGTGCTATTTATGTGCTAATTTGTTCCCAAAATTAAAAATTTCCTGCTCAATTTTTAAGTACTTTTTTTAAAACCTCAAAAGTGGGGGTCCAGCTGGACGTCGAGCTAGACCTCCCCCCCCATAGAAGCGATAGGTTTTGAAATAAAATTGGTAAGTGGGAATTATGTGCTCCAAGAAAAGCAGTCGCCCGCCCGGAAAAACAGAGGCTGTGAGCAAGGGGGTGACAGCTTTTCTTGGAGCACATAAATAGCACATAGTTTCTGGGGTGTCAAATTTGAAATCCGTCTTGGGGCGGGTCCAGCTTGACGGACCTAGAAAACCATGCGAGGTAGGTAATTAATTAACTCACCACGAGTTAATTCAATAACATATATTTTTCAAATGGTGAATTCCTATCTAACTCAAAGTAGTCCACATCATTCGACTAAAAACGAACATCGGAAATGGGTTTCTCTTGACACCCATTACAGTTTGAACATAAAATGTAAAATGTGAGTAAAGCAGTTTTGGAAGTATTTTCGTCCAGACCACAAAATCAACGGATTAAGTATGGAAATGTTACAATAATTTGTGCTTTGAATTACACGCAGCCATATTTCCACCAACGGTTGTCAGTTAACCAAGCCTCTTTCTCTGTAAAAGGTCTGTAAGGCATACGTTCATAGCAGTGATCGACAAAAATACTCTACCAACCATAGCTAACCACTTTTGCCGAGGTGAATACTTGGATTCCAACACTTTCACAATTTTTTCTCCTAAACATCAACGCATATTGAGGGAATTCTTATGGAAAACAACAATTGCCTAAAAGTATGCAGCCTTCCAGAGCTCACACCTACACAGAGAATCATTTTACCATAGTTAATGTTACCAATTTCGGCAATGTCGATTTGTTAAAAAAAATGTCTAATAAAATATACTTTAAAAAATCAACACAAACATTCTCGGAGTGCTCATAATTTAGGAGTCCGATATGAATCCTAAATATGTGAAAAATATGAACCTCAGAAATACGATCATATAGGAGTCTTTTATGACTCCGATGTGTAGAAAATTATAAGCCTTTTACGAAGAGTGTTTATTTAACAGAGCAACTTTGGAGCAGATATTCATATTGTTGGTTTTTGAAAAAAATAAAATTGTTTTCCATAAAAATTTTTTATATCTAACGTCCTTTGCTGTTCCTGACATATGTGTGTATATACGTTTTCGTGGACGCCATCTCAAGTCTTTTGCAACGGAAAACTGTGTTCCACAAAATTGTGACTGGATCGATATACAACACCTACGTATTGGTGGTTTTTAGTATATTTTTTTTTTAAACCCATCGTAAAGATACACATGTATGTAGAGGAATTTTTCAAGGGTTTTCTTCCAAATATCCTTTATCAAAATTATGTTAAACATAGCTTCAGACAACATTTGTCGGTCCACATGCCCAAAAAAAAAAGAGATTGTAAGGGACAGAAATCACTCCGAAAAGCTTCGTATAGGAGCCTAATATATGTCGATTATGAGCCAAAGAGGTATCATATATGACTCCTATTCAAGCTCATATGATATATGAAATTCGGCTCATATCGGACGACAATCCCAAGAAGGGAAATACCCTCTTTTCTCCAGCTCCAATTTAGGACTCCTTTCTGACTCATTTATGACTCCTTTGGTTTGCTGGGAATAACCAACGACACACTACCCCTATCTTACTACTTTTGCGAACCCAGGTACAGTTTAATTTGGACGATTTTCTGACCTATTACACTCAACAATGCACCATACATGGCGGCATCAGCCTGTTTCGTTTAATGCTTACTTGAAATTACTGAAAAAGTTGTGGATCTTGTGGTCTTTCTGTCGACGTTCGGTATGGATTATGTTGGCTTTTGAGGGAGCACCCTTACGACTCTAGAAGAACTATAAAAAATTAAATTTTTTCCTATGGAACTGCACCATTTGCACAGTATTTTATTTAAAGATGGAGTCAGGTGGCTCCGAAATGTTCTACAGGTTTTTCTATCTATTTAAAGTACAAATTTCATTATGCTATGCAAAAAAAAAATGTTCAACCCAGGCTATTGCGTATGTATGAAAACCGAAACTAGCGCGCGTTACAGGAAAGTATTTGCCGATCACTGCTAACAAGCGCAGAAGTGCGAAATTTGCCACATTCATACAAATATTTCATTGCATTTTAACTGTAACACAGCAAAATGATGTTTAATTGAGAGTTACAAATAAGTAATCAGACCATATGAGATTTCAATGATTCCTACTAATTGATTTCCTTTTAAAAATTTTATGTGCAATTTGATTATTACTTAAGTCAATTTGAGTTTAAAAATAATTATTGGTGTTAAAACTGAAACAAAGCAAATATTTATCTTTCAAATATGGGACCTAATTCTATTTTCTCTTCTTTTGGTAATTATCTTGCTTAGATTAGACTTCTAATATATTATAGACATATGCACACATAGAGGCGAGTTATATATTTAATAATAGTCTTTTTCGTGTCAAAATCACATTTGTAAAATCAGACAATTTCTTTTTCTTGCAAATTAATTTTCATACATACAAATCTTCTATCTATATAGATACATTTGTATATTTGTGTACATCTGCTTGTTTAGCGTGGCACATTAATTAATTGCTGATTTAATTAAGTATAAATTTGTGTTGTTTACATTTTTATGCGTTGCATGACTTGAACATAGCGCTAACAGGGCTCACACAAACTTACAAACTATAGCTATTTTTGCCATTTCAACCGCTTGTCTGCGATAATTAATGACTTTTGTTTTTTCCTTTATCATTATTATTTAACTCATTGTTATGTCTATAATCGCTTAAATCGAGCATGAATGTAGGTTAAGATTAACAGTTAACACCTCGGTACATGCAATACATACTCGAAACAAGAAAAACAAATAAAACAAGAAGCAATTAGTGTTAGGTATTTTCAATGACAAATTTGTATATTCTATTTTAATTGCATGGATAAGAATATACAAATAAAACAAAAGTTAATTTCATAAACAATTTAAATAAAAAAATTATGTTAGTTAAAATATAAATGAAACTTAGCAAAATGTATACAAAATTTAAACACAAATAGTTATTATCCAAGTTACCAAAAAAAAAGGCAACGGAAAAATATTTTCAAAAAATATAATATTATATAATATATAAATATAAGAAAGTACATAGAATAAAAATATGGAAATTAAAATTTTAAAGAGTGAACTTTAATTACAAATAAAATAAATAGAGAACGCTTAAAAGTAGAAAAATGTCAAAATTCGACAATAAACATGCCAGAAAATATTTGAAATATGTTTTAATGAAAAATATAAAGTAAATAATAATGAAAAGTTATAGAGAGAATTAATTATTTAAACGAAAAACAATTGCACGAAGAAATAAAAAAAAACGAAAGTGTCAAAAATATATTAAATAAATTAAGAAAAATAAGCAAAAAATAAATAAAAATACAAGTATTAAATTATAAACCACATAAGAAGGAAAATAACTCAAAAGTTTAATGAGTGGCAAAAGAAGTGCAACATTATAAAAAATAAAAAAATAAAAGAAGTAAAAAAAAGCGGAACTAAAAAAAAAAACGGAAGATGTGAAAAAAAAAAAATTAAAAAGAAAAAAATAAGAGCGAGATTTTGTTGTATTTTATTTAAGAAAGCCTTGAGCTCATAAAAATACAACAAAATTAATTCAGAGAAGGCTATAAATGAACATCAAAAATAATAACAAGATAATATATATAAAAAAAAACATAAAAAGATAAGAAAAACAAAATTAAAAGCATAAAAAGGTGAAAAAAAATAAAAAAGCGCAACAAGAAAAAAATAAAATAAAAAAGCATAAGCATAAAAAATAAAACATGAAGCATAAAGTAAATTGAAAAGATATAAAAAAATTAAAAAACAATATATAAAAAAAAACAAAATTAAATAATAAAAAATAGAATAAAACCAAAAAATAAATAAAAAAAAGCAAAAAATAAAATAAAAAAATGAAATAAAAGAATTATATTGAAAAGAAAACGGAAAAAAGAAAAAAAAAAGAAAAAAGAAAAAAAAAAAAAAAGAAAAAAAAAGAAAAAACAAAAAAAAGAAAAACAAAAAAAAAAAAAGAAAAAAAAAGAAAAGAAAAAAGAAAAAAAAAGAAAAAAAAAAAAGAAAAAAAAAATAATAAAAAAAGAAAAAAAAAATAATAAAAAGAAGAAAAAAAAGAAAAAAAAGAAAAAAAAGAAAAAAAAAGAAGAAAAAAAAGAAAAAAAAGAAAAAAAAGAAAAATAAGAAGACAAATAAAAAAAAAAAGAAAAATAAAAAAAAACAAAAAAAAATTTCAATAATTTTGCCATTTTTTGTAATATATAACAATAAAATAATAATGAAAAAATAAAAATTAAAAAAAAATTTAAAAAGAAATTCAAAACCAGGTAAAAAAATAAAAAAATAATAAAAAAAAGCTAAGAAAACAAAAAAATTTAAACAAGATTTTAAAAAATAATAAAAAAACAAATTTTTAAAAATATTGAAAATGAAATTAAAAGAAAAATTAAGAAAAAAAATTTTATAAAAAAAAATAACAATACCATTGAATTGTTGGCACACAAAATTAAAAAAATTAAGAAAAATAAAACAAATCATATCAAAAGAAAAAATAAAACCGCGCAACCTATACTTTACGTATGTCCATTAGCGATTTGTTGTTTTCAACCCCTTTTATGGTAAAATAAGTGTTTAATAGATATTGTTTGTAGTTGCTGTTACAAGAATGCCATAAGCGTGCGCTACTAGCCTCAAAGACAGGCGCATCCGGCTCGCGTGGTCAGTTAGCTGGTGGCAGCGCATATTCACATAACATGACAAGGCCGTTGCACGAATAAATATGTAAACACTTGCATACATACATACATATGTACTCTTTTGTTTGACTACATAAAAGCTCACTGTTTACTAGATTTTTACGTCGCTGTGGCATATTTCAAGTCTTCTTGAGTGCTAGCCACACTTACATACTAACTAACCGTCTGTGTTT
Organism: Merzomyia westermanni; assembly: GCA_949987695.1. Lineage (NCBI taxonomy): Eukaryota > Metazoa > Arthropoda > Insecta > Diptera > Tephritidae > Merzomyia > Merzomyia westermanni. The sequence goes on along the minus strand of OX465291.1, from coordinate 35,595,738 downwards.
TACATGAAGTTATTGCTAAATGTTCACATCCTTAAATGTTTACAATTTCCATGGGCTTACTTTTGTTCTCTGTTTATATTCTAATCAATTGTTGGCAAGTTTTTCTGTTTATATTGATCAGTTCTCCAAGTGGGTTTAATATTTGCATAGAAACATATGTTTATTGTGTGTTCGATATGTCCGAGCTGCTTTTTCTCCATTGCAGTTCATTTAAGACGTGTGTCAATTAAGTACGCACAATGTTGAAAATGATGTATGTATGAATGGGTTGAAGAATGATTGTGTTTCATATGTGACACATAAAGCATGTTATGGTTCAGCTGATTTGTTTACTTTGCACACTGAATTGGGGTGAGGAGGATATGTTTTGACAACTTGTTTTCTCTTACCTAGACCCATGTCAACGAAAATTTTTTCGGTACAATGAAACCCACACATGTGGTGCCTATTCTTAATCAGACCTGTTAAGTTTGATTAGTAATTAATTAATTAGACGACTTTTTAATTGGTAAGGAAAAGGCAATTATTAATTGATTACGATTAGAAAAAATCAAAAAGAAAATCAAAAAGATTAAAAAATCAAGGGAAATCAAAAATAATCAAAAAAAAATTGTTTTGATTACTTTTTACAACTTTAAATTCTTTTTTTGACTATTTTTGATTCTTTCAGTATTATATTTATGTGCTTCTACAACAATGCTGAAAAAAAATCCAATATAATCAAAAAAATAAAAATAAATAATCAAAAGTAATCAAAGCAACTTTTTTTTGATTATATTATATTATTTTTGATTTCTTTTGATTTTTTTTTGATTTTCTTTTTAATTGAAAAATAATCATTAAAAAATGAAAGAAAATAGTAATCAATCATTAAATGGATTCTCAGGAAAGTAATTAATCAAACCGATAATCATTATGATTAGTAATCATTATTTAACAGGTCTGTTCTTAATGACAAGTAGGTAATGAAAGTGCTGTTTCTTAGGCTCCACACCCACAAAATCATAGCTCGGAAGTTAAGTGGTGTTTAGAGGTAGCCACGTTGAACAGCTCTATACAGACAGCCGTTAAACACTATGCCAAACCTTTTTTAGAAAATCAGGTCAGGGATTTATCGCTACAGCACCAGTTATAAACTGATGTGATTTCGATTGTTATAGACTTGGATTCATGGGATGGATCTTGAACTGGGCTGCACATTTCAATAGATTAACAAAAGAAAGGAATTCCTGTTTAACCTTTTCCTAACGTTGTTTTAGTAACAGTACTTCGTCCTGCTTAGTAACTGAATCACTTAAGGATGCAGATAAATCAGGGTTATTCCAGATTAACAGTCCTTCGTCTGGTCAAACCTGAGTCGTTTCTGGTTGGTACGAGAACCTTTTCTTAGGATCATTTTTATGCATCTCAAAGGCGAAGTGGTTCTTGCAAATTTGTTGACCAATAAATAGTGCGAATAGGTTTAACGGAAAGTGTATTTATAGGCACAAACATCTCTTTCGGCAATTTTAAACTTTTTGAAGTTAACAAATTTTCAAATTCGGAACAATCGTAAAATATATATAAAATTATTTTCTCATAACTTCGCTGAGAATTCCAAGCATCAGCTGATTGAGTAAAAATTAACTCAAACTCGCGAAAAATTGGTTTGAATGAATATTTGTCAGCCTTCAAAATTAATAGTCGTGGTCTCAATTACTGTGTTCTTGTCTTCACAAATGTATTCTGTATGAAATAATTATGAAATCGGAACCTTTTGACCGCTTTTCAAAATGTAGGCATTGTACAGGGTGTTTTTTTTACAGGTTTGTTTTTCGAATAGAGATAAAACTGGCATTTTGTGGTCAAATCTGGCAACTCTAATGTCATTTATGTTCAGTTTGGTTTGCCATTTCATCATGAACAGGTTGACAAAAGAACAACGCTTGCAAATCGTGCAAATTTATTTCGAAAATAATGGTTCAGTTCGCGAAGTTTACCGTGAGCTCCGTCCATTTTATGGTCGACATAATCGTCCATCAGAGCAATTAATTCGGTTAACCATGGATCGTTTTCGCACTACGTTTACTCTATGTGATAATACGCATCCGCAGAGACGTCGAACAGTGCGCACCGAAGAAACAATTGCCGCTGTAGAGCAAAGTGTTGAAGAGGACCCGAATGAATCGATTCGCCACCGTGCACAGCAATTGGAGCTTTGTCCATCAACTTTATGGAAGATTTTGCGCAAAGATCTTGGCTTGCGACCTTACAAGATCCAGCTTGTGCAAGAATTAAAGCCGCGAGACCATGCAATGCGTCGTGATTTTGGTGTATGGGCCGAAAATGAGATTGATTTCGATGCTGATTTTCATCGCAAAATTTTGTTCAGTGATGAGGCTCATTTTTGGTTGAATGGCTACGTCAACAAGCAAAATTGCCGCATTTGGAGTGAAGAGAATCCACATGAGACCCTTGAAACGCCATTACATCCACAAAAACTGACTGTTTGGTGTGCTCTATGGGCTGGTGGAGTCATTGGGCCATACTTCTTCCGCAATAATGCTGGAGAGGCAGCTACCGTTAATGGAGACCGGTATAGAGCCATGATAACCGACTATTTTGTTCCCGAATTGGATGGCATGAATGTGGATGAGTTGTGGTTCCAACAAGACGGCGCTACATGCCACACAGCGCACGTCACAATCGATTTATTGAAGGAAACATTCGATGAGCGCATAATTTCGCGGAATGGACCTGTCAATTGGCCACCAAGGTCGTGTGATTTGACACCATTGGATTATTTTCTTTGGGGATATGTGAAGTCGCTCGTCTACACCAACAAACCAGAAACGTTAGGGGAATTGGAAGCCAACAACATTCGTGGCGTTATTGCCGACATACGGCCCCATATGCTCGAAAAAGTGGTTGAAAATTGGACCTGTAGAATTGGCTTTATTCGAGCCAGCCGCGGCGGCCACATGCCCGAAATCATATTTAAACATTAATGGCATAAAATTATCCTTCCAATAAAGCCAAATTAATGGACCTTAAAACGATTTTCTTGTGTTTTATTTCAATTCGAAGTTCTATACCCCTAAAAAAACACCCTGTATTAGCAGTAGAATACACACATACATTCACTACATGTATGTATATATAAGTATATATGTTCTTGTTTACAATCTAGCAACAATTGTTGCATATCTAATTTACTTGTCTTCATCATTGTTTGGCGTTTATTTAATTTGTTTGTGTGTGCAACAAATCTACTTGAATACATATATAGAAGCAACAAGAATTGCAATAAAATTTTAAAGCAGTAGCACTGTTCACACTCATCACACTTACAGAGTGGTTGTGCGAAACCTCAGCGGAGTTTTTTACGTTATTTCCCTCGCATTGTACTTGAATAATGGAACATTTATGGGTAAAATGAATTGCATTTGTATGGAAATTGTTGTAACAATATACATGCGAGTATATAAAGGGTGTTTCAAAGTGAAGGTCCTAAACTGATATGAAATTAAGTGGAAAGACATGCTCGCGAAAATCATTCAAATTCGGTAGGAAAGTTGATGTAAAAGCCGAACATATAGCCATATTAAGACTATTTTTTATTAACTGTTGATGTTTCCGATGGTCTAAAAGTTTTAATTATTTTGAAAAGATTTTCCCTCAACTACTAAACCGGTTACAGCATTGTGCCATCTTCAGTGTACTTTTTGGTTCTATCGCATTCGTTCTCTTGTTCTGTTCCTTAGTCCCGCTGAGAATTCTTCGTTTTAGTTTGTACAGCATAGCAGTTAGTTAATGTCTAGGTAGTCAAGCGGTTATTTCGTTTAGGGTTTTATGTTATTGATTGGTGGGTAAGCATTCCGTATTCTAATATGTTTGTCAATCGCATTTATTATTTATATTTTGTTTCTTTATTTACCTCAACAAATGGTATGTATATATTTCAAGATAACTTTCATGTACCTTTTCTGAATTTTATTTTCATCATAAATTCTTTATCAGGAAATAATAAAGTTTTTTTTTCAACTAACTTTAGGCCAACATAAATTGTGAGCTTTAATGCTATAGGTTATCTAACGTGTAGTTTTTAGATGCATAAGTACGTCCGGGACAAATTGATCACGCTTAGGACTAATAAGCATATAAGTTTTGAATAATTTTTTTTTTAATTTACTTATGACCAATGAAAGTTTCTTTCTTACTCAGGTTCCATCTTTCATAACTTATATGCTTAAAATTGCCTTTATTATTGGTTAAACACTAGATTAATCAAAAATATATTGCAACACCCTGTCAAGATTTATGAGCCTAAGAATGTGTATGTAGAATAACCTTTCACGTATTTCGGATTAAATGCGTCGTCCAACGTCATTGGCATCACTTAATCTGTACTGCATATACAGTGGTGGACTGGTAATTAGAAATCAGTCCTAAACAATTTTATAAAATGAAGTCAAGTCAAAGGCCGTTACGCATTTATATTTTTTCTATAAAAACAAATATTAAAAGACATAACTCAACCGCCAATATATATTATTTTATATTTAATTTTATTTTTAATTTTTATTTTTTTTTAATTTTTTTATTTTTATTTTTTTTATATTTTAATTTTTTTATTTTTATTTTTCATATATTTTCTTTGAAATTTTTTTAAATTAAATTTTACATAATTTTATTAACTTTTTTTTTTATTTACACTTATATTTATTACATTTTTTTTACACTTTTATTTATTACATTTTTTTTACACTTTTATTTATTAATTTTTTTTTTTATTTAAATGGTTGTTTTTATTTTTTATTTTATAAAAACTTTACTTTATTGTGCAATTTGGTACGATTTCGTGTTTTGATTGGACTATAAAGGTTGGGCTAGCTTAAGGGGGCTCTCCTACTCAGCCAAGGTAGTATTTCCTTCACTACTTTTTAATTAACTATTTTTGTATATTCTTCATCCTCATACAACTGCCCACTACTGTACGTACTTCTGTGTTAGAAATGAGCACAAATGCAAGATTAAAATTATAAATAAAGCTCATAGGTATTTATGCATGCATGTGCTAGTATTTGTTGTGTTAGTTTGGCAGCATTTTTCTAAAATTTCTTGAAGGTTATTGTTCTGGTCTGGTTGTCATTTCGTACAAACAATAAAGCGCTTATCTTCAAGAGATGCAAGGTTTATTACAAATTTTATTGCATTAAATATTTTTGGTGCTTCGAAAAACTAAACAAAAATTCGCTAAAAAATCATATTTTTTACTTTACGGTAATTTGATAGCTCTATCCGTTACCTTCATACGATTTCATTATCTAATTTTCATACACTTGATTACTTTCACTCAACAACAGTTACACAGCTTGCTTACATTATCAAAAAATTGAATGTTTGTTGCATTTTATCATTCAGTGGCCATCGGCGAAAAGAAAGTTTGATGATTACTTCCGTCCAATAATCGCATACGAATATCAATTGCTTTCTTTTCATTCCATTGTCCATTTCTATGTACATCAGGCACCGCTGGGTTTATTGGTCATTTTAACCACCATCAAACCGAAAATCAATCAAGTGACGAATTTTTAAATGCAGCGAGCATGAAATTGCGTTTATTTTATAACAAAGCAGGGGACTAAGATTAGGTTCAGACTTTCGTAACCTCGGCAACAATTATAATTATACGAATTTTGTTTTATTGTTGCAACTATTGTTTACAATACCATCTTCTACCGATTGTTTTTCTTATTTGTCTTCTTTTATTTCTTGAATAACTTTTCGTTAGTTTCCCAACAATTCTTTCAAAATTCGTTTTAATCGTTTCAGTGGGGTTTCAGAGCATCAGGAATGAAACAGAAGTTGCGTTCCGTAACAAAATTTCAAGTGTTTTAAGTCAGTAGGTCCCTTTTGAGCCAACTCTTTCGTACGAAAGAAAGCCTGGGGGGTTACTCTGTATCGCGATGCGAAAGAAAAATGTTTCGCATTTGCTGTACTAACACTCTGTAACTCGGCTATCGCAGCCTGAAATTGACATTTTCACGTTTGCCTTTTCCCTTTCGCATTTAATTTTTCACTCTCGACTCCCTGCACTCTGTATAGCGAAAGAAAATGTCAAAAGCAATGTATGTGATTTTAATTATGGTTTATGTTTATTTATGTACATACTAAGAATTATTGTATAATTCTTGTTGAATTTATGAAAGCACGTCGCGATGTATCCAAAGCATTATTAAAAGCTTCAACAAATTGATGGAAGAAGTTATCTTGGTAATTGTTTTCTTTAGGAGACAACTGCTAAAACACGTCCAAAAATAACGGGAGAGGTATCAAACGACGCGTTTTGACCTCGGTATCTACAATCCGGATTTTCGATTTCATATTTCAGTCGAGATATTTGCAATTAAAATTGAAAATTTTCTGTAATTTCGGTTGTTGTAGACACAGATATCTGGTGTACCGAAAGGTGTAGAAGTGTGTTCTGCGCAGAAATACTGGAACCGCATAGCCGGTAGAGGCAAATAGTTGAAATAGAGAATAGAGGAACAGATGGTAAAATGATAAGAAGAAGAATGGTAAAAGTAAAAGTGGAGGTAGAGCTAGAGGTAGAGGTAGAAGCAAAGGTTGATGTAGAAGCAGAGGCAAAGGCAGAGCATCAGGTACAAATGCAATTAGAGCTGTACGGAGTGCAAGAAGAAATATTAGAAATTTCTTTAATTTTATTTTCAAATTCGATGCCCGCGGTCATGTGAGGCTTCGACACGATCTAAAAAAATAAAAGCGAAAAAACAAAACAAGAAAGAGAAAAGACAGAATAAAGAAAAAAAAACAGAAAAAAGAAAAAAAACGAAAAAAAAAAAATAGAATAAAGAAAGAGACTTAAAAAAGAAAAACACAGAAAAATAGAAAGAGACAAAAACAGAAAAAAATAAGAAAAAAGAACAAAAAATTAAAAAAAGAAAACAAAAAGGTAAAGAAAAAAAGAAAACAGAAACAAAGAAATTTTTCTTTGATTGAAAAAAAGGAAAAAAGAAAACAATTAAAAAGGAAAACAATTAAAAAAGGAAAAAAATTAAAAAAGGAAGAAACTTAAAAAAAGGGAAAAAATTAAAAAAGGAAAAAAATTTAAGAAGAAAAAAAAAATAAAAATAAACTAAAAATATAAACAAATAATAAATAAAAATAATTTTAAAAAATTAAAACAATCAAAAAAAGTAAAAAAAGCGAAAAAAAAAATTTATTAAAATGCAACGAAATTGAAATAAAATGCATAAAATATTAATAATACTGCATGCAGTTGCTCTAATTGTAACTGCCCATATGCGAAAAAGAAATTTTTCTTTGATTGAAAAAAAGGAAAAAGGAAAAAAATTAAAAAAGTAAAAAAATTTAAGAGGACAAAAAAAAATAAAAATAAAAATCAACTAAAATATAAACAATTAATAAATAAAAATAATTTAAAAAAATTGTAAAAAATTTGTAAAAAAATTAAAACAATCAAAAAAATGAAAACGAAAAAAAATAAATAATTAAAATGTAACGAAATTTAAAGTTAAAAATTAAAAAAGTAAAAAAAAAGTAAAAAAAAAAAATTAAAAACAAAATAAATAAAACAAACAAAAAAGTGAAAGCGGAAAAATATGTTAGCGAAAAAATAAACATAATACAATAATAATAAGAAAATATTTTGAGTCATCTTTTATTGCCACCACTGTGTACATCGGGAATAAAATAATTCCAGGCAGTAAAAGGTGTATTAAACTGTAAGTTAGGGATCTAGAAATACATTGCTGAAAATAGAATTGAGCTCTGAACAGCGTTTTTTGAGTGATGTGCGTACAAACAGACATACATACATACCAAATATTGTTGTTGTATTTGTACTGCACATACATCGGTTTATTATAATTTTACTAGATCTTAAGACTATGCAGGCTCTCCAAATGTAGGCAGATTGCGGTGTACCGGTTCTGCTAGTTCTATATATTGCTTGGATCTGATTTGACGCATTTATTTCTTGTCGGCCAGTGTTAGAGAATTGTTACAAAATTCTTTTATTTAATGTTGTAACAGCTGAAGTACATTCAATGATACATATATAGTAGATACTACGTAATATATTTTTTCAATCCAAAAACTCTAACCTCGAAATCGAATGCTAACTTTTATTCTCTTTTTCTCCCTATCATTGCAGTGCTTTGTATCGAACGATACTAACAGTTGAGAAAAACGATCCAAAATCATTTCCATACCCGGCTTGTTCCGCCAAACTCAAACAAAACCTTACAACTGCCGCCACAGCGTCAATTCATTCATTCCCTAAATCGGTGGGACGTTGAATTGTTTTTGTTGTTAAGCCAGTTCGTTACTGCCGCCAGTAGTGGTTGATGTTGCTGCTCGAATGCACAGCTGCAGCTGCTAAACGGTGATCCAAAAGTAAATAAAAAAAGACAAAAAACTTTTTTAAAACGAAAAGGAAGTGCAAAACGAGGAGGCCAAACACACCGGCAGCGGTTAAGCGGCAAAAACAAAAATGCAACAAATTAAGTTGCAGCAACATGAGTGTCAACAACAACACAAACAAATAAAATACAATAAAAGCCAACAGCAGCGACAACGAATAACGAATAACAAATAGCAAAGAGTAACAACTACAACAAAAAATAGCTGGAACAACAAGCCAAACATAAAGAGCAAAAAGTCATGCCAGCCGCATAGTTTGTTGTTGCGTCCTTCAATAAAGAGTGAAGGGAGGAATAAATAAATAAGTTTAAAAAGCAACAACAACAAATATGAAAGAAAACAAAAAAGACAAAACTAAAGACTCGTTTATTCATATGATAGTACAATGCATTCATAAAGACATCATCATCATCAAAAGCAACAACAACAATAACAAAAACAAATACTAAACCAATCAACTTAACAACTGTTGCTGCACACGAAAGTAAATTTGCCTGCCGCGCCTGGTCGGGCAATCAACTAATCAAGGGACATTCACACTTCTGCACTGTCGTCATATAGTCACCACTGGCCGAAGAAGGTTGGAGACGAAAGAAACAGAAGAAAACGAAACACATTAGCAACAAAACAGTATTTGTGCAACAGCCAACTTTAATTTTAAGGTGAGTTCTAAATGTTTGTTGTTGGTGACTTGAGCGTATTTTACAGCTGTGCCCGAAGTAATGGAAACACTCTGAAAAAATTATAATTAATTGGGACTAAATTTTGTATGAGTTACCAATTTTTTACAACACGAAATTCCAAGTTTATAATAGAGTTGCCACCTTGTTATAATTATAGTATTAAGTAAATGCTCCAGGTTGTGCGAGGCTCCGACAAGCACCTCAAAAGAACAGTTGTCTACAGCAGCAAAGGAAAAAAGGAAAATATGATGTAGTTATTAAACTATGCGCACACAAACATGCTTACAGAGACAGAGGGGGGAAATTCAAACAATTTTGGCTTCTATTGCTCTAAAAGCAACCTCTGTATTCATTTTGACATAACACGTATTATGTGCAGACTTCGAATTTTTATTATTCCACTACATATATGTATGTATAAAAAAATGTTTGCTATTTTTATTGCCACCAGTGTATTCTGTGGGAACGAAATAATTTCGTGCTGTTAAAAGTGTTCTAAAACTTGATTTAGGCATATAATAAATACTTTGTTGAAGATTGTATTCAATTCCAAGCATCAGTTTTAGGGTGATGCGCGAACAAACATACAGGGTGGCTGATGAATTTTGCTACATTAAGAAACTCAAATAATTTTTTTTTCAGTGTATGGAATTCATTTTTCTTTTATTCATGTTAAAGCTCATTAAATTTTATTAAATATAGCTTAATTAGTTTTAAAAATAATGGAATTTAAATGCCCCCCCTGCTCGTCGATGCATGTGCGGCATCTTACCAAAAAGTTGTTCATTACTGCTTGGAGAGTTGAGACAGGAATAGCCGCAATTGTTTCTCGAATCGATTGCCTTAGTTCATTCAAATTTGTTGGTTTTGCTTTGAAGACTTCCTGTTTGCAATAACCCCACAAGAAAAAGTCAGGTGCAGTAAGGTCAGGCGACCTGGGTGGCCAACGGAATGTGGAGTTTCTGGATATCAGCTTATTGGGAAATTTTCGTCGCAATTCTGTCATAACAGGTTGGGCTATATGAGGAGCTGCACCATCTTGCTGAAACCACACAGAGTTGAAAGAAATTCTCATTCGGCGTAATTCTGGATAGAAAAACTCTCTCAACATGCTCAAGTAACGGTCTCCAGTAACCGTAACGGTGTGACCGTTTTCTTCGAAGAAGTAGGGCCTGACAATGCAGCGTGATGAAACTGCACACCACACTGTGACACGAAGTGGATGCAATTCCGTCTCATGGAGTATCTGTGGGTTGGAAGCACTCCATATTCGACAATTTTGTTTGTTTATGTTGCCGTTTAAATCGAAATGGGCCTCGTCAGACATGAAAAGACAGTTCAACATGTTTCCATCCTTTTCCACCATTTGAAGCATCTTCTGGCAAAATTCCAAGCGAATCGGCAAGTCTGCAGCGTTCAGTTTGTTGGCCATTTGAATTTTATACGGGAATAAGTCCAAATCTTTGTGCATAATTGACTGTAATGACTGTCTGCTTACACCCATTTGAGCAGATAAGCTTCTTGTCGAAACACGTGGATTGTTTTGTATGGCAGCAGCTACAGCAGCGATTGTTTCCTCCGTTCGAACTGAAGGGTTTCGATGGTAAGGTCTTCTGTTGACTGCCCCATGCTCGGCAAAATTGTTTACAAGTCTTATTATGGTCCATCTGCTCGGAGGATTGCCGCCAAACGTGCGCCTATACTCTCTTTGAACCGAAACTACGGACTCCAGTGCGTGATAGCGGCGGACAATCCAAATTCTTGTTTCAGTGTCCCAGTTATCCATTTTTGTTAAATGTAAAAGTCAATCTGCAAAATAAAAAAAAAATTAACCAGATTCATTAAATAGAAAAAAAGTTATTTAATTTTTTTTTGGTAGCGGCTTTCATCAGCCACCCTGTACATACAGACAGACAAAAATTCTAAAAACTGTTGATAAGGATTCTATTGGTTTAGTATTGATCCCTCCTATAAATTTTGCTTGAATATCAGCAATGTATAGACCTGTTTAAATTGTATTATATCTAGAGATGGCATAACTTTGGTGCTTTGCTGCCGGGATACCGGTGCTTTAGCAAAGAGGTTGCCCATAGCTATTGAATAAACATCAAGACAATGGTCTCTACAAAAAGAATAAGAAGAGGAAGCAACGCGAATTATCAGACGCTATCAATTCACAGGTGCGGAATTCGCCATGCCGTTCCAAAATTCACCTTCGTAAGAATTACATTAGATCAACTTTTCTTACCACGTGGTGAATTCCTTACCTGTAATTTGATAGCGTGCGCTAACTCACTAGACATTTGCGGCTAACGAACCATCAGCATGGTTGCCGTAAAATGCACAGTACCACCACCGCGCTGAATGCTGTAAATTAGAGAAGCCTTCTCAATAAAATATAAAACATAAAAGTCGGAACTAAATTTTTTTCTCAAAAGTCAATGTAAATTTATGGACTTCTTTACGAATTGTTTGAGCATCACAGAACCACTTGTTACAAGTTTTTAACTTGATTTTTTTACCTTAAAAATAAGGGTTAAAATTTCTTACCTCTGTATTCTAAGAAAAGGAAACGTTTCTATTATAATGACCTCAACTGTAGTTATTAATGTTAGCGTCACATGCACACATCTTTTTTTCTTTTTTTACCCAGAAGTGTGTATGTTGCATATGAAAAACATTGCCTGCGGTGGATGACTGGGAGTTCTATGGATTGCTCATCGATTGTCATGTAGGGGCAATAACCAATTTAGTGTCGTATGGATTTCTGGTATACTTCTATCTTTTGCCATCACAACACTTCTGCAATTAAGTTTTTGCTACTTATAATCATCAACTGCCACGAAATCTATGTTGCGTGAAGCCACTTCTGAGCTACTCAGATTATGCAAAAGGCGCACGTTGATGGGAAGAAATAGAGGATCAAATTTGATGATTTGCTATGTTTTAATTGGCTTCTCAGTTGTTAAAGTTATTCATATGCGAATTGTTTTCAAACATATAGATTAATAGTATTGTGCAGGAAAATTTTGAATTAAAAATTTGTTAATGTAGTCCTTTTTGTTTAATCACTTGATTCTTCAACTTAAATGTGTTTTGTTGAAGATCTATACCATTTCCAAGAGTATTTCATGATTAAATACAAATCAATTAAAAGAAAAGAAAAAAGTAATTCAAGAAATCTTAACTGCATTTCAGAAATGCTCAAACGCTTCACAGAAAAACTTTACTCTACTTCAAATAATTGTAAAAATATTCCGAAGGGCGCAAATATACTTCAGAAAAAAGCAAATGTATTTCGGAAAAGCTCGATGATTATCATCACAGCTTAAATATATTTCAGAAAAGGTTAAAAATATTTCAGAAAGGTCAAACGTACTTTAGAAAAGGACAAAGCTTTATTTAACAAAAACTCAAAATCATTTCAGAAAAGCTCAAACTTTTCCAGAAAAGCTTTAATTATTTCAGAAAAGGGTAAATACATTACAGGAAAGGCTAAATATATTCCACAAAAAACTCAAAATCACTTCAGGAAAGGTCTGTTTAGAAAAAGCTCAAATGTAGTCAGAAAAGCTCAAACGCATTTCAGGAAAGCTCAACTTTTTTTTAAGGAAACTCATGTATTTCAGAAAAGTGTAAACAACATTTCAAAAAAGGACAAATATATCGAGCCATAATAGCGATTTTAGAGTAACCAACCAAAATAAAATTTTAGAGGAGAAAGGTTTTTAGTTTAAAAATATACAAAATTTTAAAGCAACATTTTACTTACATCATAATTGCCTTTGCTTTATTTTTGTGATAGTACATACCACAGTTGTGATATTTTGTGAGATGGTTTAAAATAAACAGAACTATCGATATCTGTCAAAAAACTGATTTTCTAAATTTTGTTGGTTACGCCGAAATTGCGGTTAGGGTTCGATATTTCAAAAAAGCTTCAATGCATTTCAGAAAAGCTCAAATATATTATAAAAAAGCTTAAATGCATTTCAGAAAAGCTCCAACTTATATCAGAAAGTTAACACTTATTTCAGAAAAACTTTAATCGATTTCAAAAAAGCTTAAATCTGCTTCAAAAAAGCTCAAATCTAGTCAGAAAAGTTCAAACGTTTTCAGAAAAGAGCGGAGCTTTTACAGTAAAGCTTTCACATTTTTCTGAAAAGCATTTAAATTTTCCTACTTTTTTTTCGGATACAGATTGTTTTTTTTTTTGAATATATTCTAAACACTTTTTTAACGGGCTTAATCAGAACCCGATATAAACTTTGAGTTTCCAAACATTCAAGTTATTATTCTCAAGCTCTTTAAACCCACCTCCATTTTCCTCTGCAATCAGCGGGTAGCTGAGATATTGCTGACCAAAGCGAATCTATCCCTTCCAATTCAAAATCGAATAACTAAAATAGGAATTTAAGTCAAACGAAAGGTTTCCCAAAAATCAATAAAGAAACTTTTAATAATTAATTAAAATGATTGTTAATAAATAAAAACAATAATAATTTTCATAAAAATTCAAAAAGTGAAAAATTATTATTCTTGGCCTTGAGCTCGTTTCATGATTACTTAAAAATCAATAAAGAAAAAAAAGGAACAAAAATACAAAAAAAAATTCAAAATTTTTGTTTCACTTTATTTATTAGAATTTTTTCAAAACACGCCAGTTTTTGGGTTAAAATATTAAAAAAAGAGATTTCAATATACAAATAATTTAAATTCGAAATTTAGTCAATCAATGGTTTGTCAATCACACAAACGAAATCACACAACTTGATCCGTTAACTGTTTTCAGTAGTGTTGCTATTATACATAGTATTGCTGAATGCTTTGCTTATTTTTCGAATAATAAATCATCAATTTTGTTGTTGGTTTATTTCACTGATTGTCTGACGCATTGTCATGCTATCCACAGCATTGCAATTTGCATTTTCAATAACACTAAATCCTCCTAAGTTTGTATTGTAATGACTCCACAACTCATTCATCCCATCATGCAACAACAATAGCCTATTCAATCAGTATACATACTTATTACGTTTTGTCGGTATCTGCGAATCATTTGTAAGACTTTCATTGATGACTGGCTAGATTTATGTTGCATGCAAAAATGTAGCTTGAAAAGTAGTGAGAGTTTTGCAAAAGCGAAAAAGTGAATGTGGAAGCGTTACGAATTTTGCCGAAGCTTTGAAGTGTAAAGAGTATGTAACGAAAATGAGAAAATGAAATGAAAATGAAATGAAAATGAAAACGAAAAAACAAAAAAAAAACAATAAATGCTTTTAGCTGGACATGGTTGAACCGTTTTGCCAAAATTAAAATTGCATGAACGGAAGTAAGCTATTATTGCTTCGAATTTTATTTTGTTTTTTGTAGAAGCGAACATTGCAGCTGGGGCGATAATGCAATTCGATTGCTCTTTCCAGTGCAAGAATAGAGACAACCATGCTGTGAGCGCGGTTAGAAAAACCAGGCGGTGCAAGCTTGTATATTTTGCTACCGCCTAGTGACGTCTTATCCTTGGGCGAAGTGAGCCAGTTTAATATCTCTCGGTTTCTCCAAGTCTCAGTAGATGGTGGCGGAGTTAACAAGAGATGAAAGAACTGGACTTCGGTAGTAAATATTGCAATCAATGATAACTGTGGGATAGAAGTAACCTCTGGTAACTTTGGGATACAGTTAAGAATTTTTCATGACAATCAAGTAACACAAAAATCTCATAGCGTCGGCTGAACATTGGCTGCAACTAGGGCTAAAATAATATGGGTGGTGAAAAGAGTGGTGATGGCCAACTTCGAAATTATACTCGAGTAGCTTCGACATGTTCGAATAAATATTTCCCGCTGCAGTGGGGTAAGTACCTAGGCTATAAACATCCGGACAACAACCCTTAACCGTCGGGACGACTCCAGCGGAGAGATCTAAAATATAGAAACATAAAAATTAAATTTATCTGGGAATTATAAAAAGACCCTGTCTGTTGTTGTCGTCCTGCCTAATGGGAACGATCCTTCTACGGGAGTCCAAGTAAACAAACAGTTTAAACAGGGTTGAACCAGAGTGATATTGGTGTTAGAAGAGTAGGTTAAATTAGGCAGTTAAAGAGATTTTTAGTATCATGAGGGGACATACCACATCCAGGTCAAGTATTTGGTATGGTGTGGTTGAGTCTGGATAGGTAAGAGTTTAACCTATTACAGTATCCAGATCTAAATTGTGCTAGTGTGCTTCTGGTCTCCCTCGGACGTTATCTTCTGCAGCTATTTCAGTTGGTTGGATGTCGAGAGCGGGGTTTACAAGTCGACTCGTAGTGGTAAACGGCTGGGTAATGTGATGTCGGTCCTTATGTCCATAGGCGGCGGCTCGGTTTGGGTGATTAGGTTTGTGACAGTTCAGTAGAAACTGACAGTTCTGTTTGCTCTTTAAAATTTATACTTTTTTTCCCTTGATGAGGTGAGACTCAGATGACATAAGAAGACATTCCGTAGCACTTCTAAAATCGGTGTTTTGGCAGACTTGCAACTTCCTCCAGTTTGGTGTCAGAAAGATTGGGCGACCAAATCGGCGCAGCGTAATCAATAACTGGTAGGATCTTGTTGCGGCTCTGTACCATTATGGCTACTGCAGTGGCATGATAAGCGAACATGTGGCCTTTGTCAAACGTCACACCCAAGATTTTAGGGTTATTGACAGTAGGTAGAGTTACTCCATCTACGTGGACGTTTAACTCTTGCCTCATTTGCACATTCCACGTCGTTAAGAGACTCGTCTTCGATTTAATCAGACATAGTTTCAGATTTCGCTTCTTGAACAAGCCGGA
Source organism: Merzomyia westermanni (assembly GCA_949987695.1). Classification (NCBI taxonomy): domain Eukaryota; kingdom Metazoa; phylum Arthropoda; class Insecta; order Diptera; family Tephritidae; genus Merzomyia; species Merzomyia westermanni. The sequence continues at coordinate 35,579,790 of OX465291.1, read as the reverse complement.
AAGGTCGTGGCGATAGCTGTTGATAAAAAAGTCATCAGCGGAGGAGACTACATAGACCCACGCGGGTGCAAGGTGCATCCTCGATATGTAGAAATTAAACCAAATGTGAGATAGGACGCCAACCTGCGGCACCCCCTGTCTAATTCTTCTTGTCTAGATGTTCTTGTTAGTCTCTGAATACGGCAGGGTGCGGTAACTCTTCCAGGAGGTCTGTTGCTTTTACCTCAACAACAAGTTTGTCTTCTTACAAATAAGGCACATTCTAATGAATACCTGTAAACTTCAAAAGTTATCGTCGTTTGGATCTTCACAATGGCGACTGCTTCCTGTGCAGAAGCTAAACTATTTGGGGAAACTTCTATTCAGTGGTGTCCTAATAATCAGAAAGATCGGTTAATTTAATCATCTCCTAGTGCTTCTAGTCAAAGCCTTCAAAGTTTAACTCAATCGCCGACTATTTTCTCATATTTTAGCCATCTATTAAATAAATGAGAAAACAAAAAAATATACATATCTATGTCTGCAACCCGGTACTTCCTTTTCTAGGAAACTGGGTGAAGTGTTGCTGCTGTTGTCATCTTCTTGAAATATTTAGTTGCCTGCGGGACTACATTCAAACATATTTACCTAGTTTATCTTACATTTCAACCAGTGTTGCCACTTTGGTCTATTTGAACTAAAAAAGGGTGAGCGATTAGGTGGTATTTTTCTCTTTGCTTTCGGCTTTTATACTTTTACTTAAAGTACACATAAGCTAAAATACTTTGCCGATTTTTAAAACACAAATATTACATAACCTTATCTAAGTGTAGACTAATATATCCATACTATATCAAATATGCAAGACTTAAACCACAATTTTCTTAAGAGCAAAGCAGCCGATTTCTCTAATTCAAATTTTTAAATAATATATTCGTGGTACACAATCACATAGGAGCTTTTAAAGTGAGAGAGGAATACGGAAAGAAGAGGAATATTTAGAAGAAGAAAAAAAAGAGAGGAAAACTTTGAGTAAGAGTAAATGGGTAGTTGGAAAAAGAGCGAAAGAGGTAGTTTGAGAGGAGAAGAAAGACGTGGGGAAAGAAGTGGAATTAGGGCAGAAGAAAAGGGAAGTGAGAGCCAAGATGGGCAGAAAGCACAATTTTTCGGTCCGAAAAACATCTGCTCGGCTGCAGAGATTAAACCGACTTGCAATTTTTGCTACTTTTTTTAAAGAATTTTTTAGCTTTTGGTAATTTTTCATACTAAATTTGGGCCCTAAAATAAATATTGTGTGGCAACCATGATTTCAACTAAATACGACAAAAATCTGTATGAATGTCAGCGAATGTAAGTTGAGCCGCGTCATGCGCTAAAATAAGCCCATACTCGCGTCATATTAAAATATGCAAAGAGGCAGTCAAAGTTGGCCAAGATGAATGAGGCTGCGATATAGTTTTTTAGTGAGTGTTGGAGATGAAGATGCAATAAGATGAGGGGGGTCTTTTTGGGGAAATAGTAAAACGAAGCTAAGCTGTTCCATTTTATGTAGCAAAAGTGATGGAGATGTTGTCATTGTAGTATAACAGAGGTTGTCCTAGAAATTGTGCAAAATTGCTTAACTTGTCAAAAATGACAGGAAATGATGAGAATATTTAACTTAAATATTAATTAGGATAATTTGTGTTATGTGTGGATAGCAAAGAATGTAAGAGAATACAGCAGTTCGTTACTGAGTACTAAAGAACATTTTGTTTAATAACTAGCAGATCAGGCAGATGTTGTACGGACAGCAAAAATGTAATTCAGCCCTCAGCTTTGCTGCCGGCTTCCTCTCTGTTCTACTTTGATCAGAGCTGCGCTTAAAATAAGAAATGATTTTGAAATCCGTACAGCTCGGACAGTAGTTGCGACTTAGCTGCTCTAGTTTAGTGAAACTGTTCGCTAATTTTCTAAACCATTCAGCACTATGAGTCATAGAAAAGCGCATCTATTGGTAGAGCTAAGAGGCAAATAAGTTACAGCTCCAGAAGGCTATCAAGCTAGCGGCCTAGTGAAGGTCACTACGATCCTTCGACTGATCCTGACACCCAAGGAGTATGGTTTCTGTCTGGTTGGTTGGTATACCCTGTGGCCTCTGATTCCAATGGGCGCCAGTTCGCCGTGACACCACAACTGGTGAATTAACCCATAGAAGTTATTATAAGAAGATTTACCAATGCTCAAAGACCGTGGCCCTCTCTATCTATCCTGTTGAGCTGAAGAATTTCAAAAACTCTCCGGACTGAAAAAGCCTTAATTCCGAGAGGCTTCCGAAGAAGGGGTGTTCCTAGAAATTAAATTCTGCTGTTGTGAGGTTCACGGGCCGCTCTTTGCATTTACCAACCATGGTTGTTGTTATAGTTGCTAACTCGAGATCTTGAAAAGCGCTCTGCTTGTCTATCCTACAGATGGTGTCCGCATACAATAACGCCTTGTATGCTGGTTGGAAACTCCCTTAGTCAGCAGAGCGAAGAACATGTCCGGGAGTGTTGCCTAGTGAAGGTCACTACAATCCTTCGACTGATCCTGACACCCAAGGAGTATGGTTTCTGTCTGGTTGGTTGATATACCCTGTGACCTCTGATTCCAATGAGCGCCAGTGCGCCGTGACACCACAACTGGTGAATTAACCCATGGAAGTTATTATAAGAAGATTTACCAATCCTCAAAGACCGTGGCCCTCTCTATCTATCCTGTTGAGCTGAAGAATTTCAAAAACTCTCCGGACTGAAAAAGCCTTAATTCCGAGAAGCTTCCGAAGAAGGGGTGGTCCTAGAAATTAAATTCTGCTGTGGCTGTGCGCACAGCCCTTGCTCCGCCGTCTCTTGGGACCTAAGAGTGCAGCTGCTGAACGAGCTAGTTTGTTACAGACCCCTATGTTCTGCATGCGCCCCAATAGTCCAGTGATTGTGTTGTTATTCATCTTGAGAATGATTAAGGATCCTACTTCAGAGGACCACGAGCTCCCAGACGCTCTATAGGACTGCAAACGATTCCACCTATTATAAGCCTCATTGCAGCTCTGAGAGATACTGCCCCTTTTGCACGGCATCCAATTAACTCTTTCGCTTTAGAGACATTAAGAGTTGAACCACTCCGAGCCAGGCCATCTCGTTTCCCGGTACTCATATTAGAGAAGAATATTCCAGATTGTGAGGTTCGCGGTCCGCTCTTTGCATTTACCAACCATGGTTGTTGTTATAGTTGATAACTCGAGATCTTGAAAAGCGCTCTGCTTGTCTATCCTACAGATGAGGTCCGCATACAATAACGCCCTGTATGCTTGTTGGAAACTCCCTTAGTCAGCAGAGCGAAGAACACATCCGGGAGTGTTGCAACGATTCCCGCTCAAAATCCACATCCCATTTAGGTTGAGTGGCTCGTACCGTGTGGAGACTCCACATACGGGACATACTTTGATTATGCAAGGGCTTCATAGATAAGAGTTTAAGCTATTACAGTGCCCAAAAAAGTTGGATGTTTGGGCAGTTATCATTTGGGATGTCTTGTACGATGATATTCCAACGGGAACTTTTTATTGTGCTGCTCAATTTTGAGCTACCACGGTGGTATTTCGGCGCTATAAAGATGTAGATTCCGGCGCCTTGGCAGTTCAATTTCGTCCATAATGTTTTTTTTAGCTCCGGCAGCCGTTACAGTTGATCCGTTGTTCAATCTTTCATGACTGAGATGCTTTCTCAATTTATGAATTAAACGATTGCTTGTAGACTATTCAAATAATCTCTGTGCTCCCCACCTGGCTTTTTAACAAATATTTCTTTTTTTATTCCAGCTCCATTTGTAGAAGCCCACACATTCTAACACCAGCAGTTCCAACAATTTGTTCACAACATGCTTTGGTGCAACTATAATTCTTAGTCTTGAATGGCCAGAAACTTCACACCTCACCTCATGTACTCCCAGTTTACCTCGGCCTCACTAACTGCATTCAAATGTTGAAGTTGTTTTGGAATTCCGTTACACTTAAGTCAGTGACTAATTTGTATATTTTTAATGTTTGTTATACCATTAACTGTTATTGTTGTTATTATTTGTTTATTCAAGAACCTGTCGTTGGCAGAAAACCTAGTTCAAGTTCCATGGGCTTGGGCTTGGGCTTTGTCTGTTACTAACAAACACTTGTTATAACAGTTAGATGCCTTTGTAATTGTTGTAGTCATTGCTTTTGCAAAAATTCTTGAAAATTTATTCTTAGCTAGCCATTGTTCCAACAACCACGCGTTCAGCATGCCTCCGTTGTTGGTTTCTTTACAACAGAGCTCAACTCACTTTTTATTTAGTGTAAAGTGGATGCAATGGACTGGCGAGTGTGCTGGACTTTTTTTTTATGGATTTTTTCGTATTGTTTACCAGAAGTTGTTTGGGTGTGTTTCAAGTTGTGGAATGTTTTATGATAATTGCGGTCTTGTTCATTGAATTAAACTTGTATTGGAGGAGGCAGAGCGAAGGGAGCTGGTGAAGTGCGAATAGTAATATTTAACATATTTTTAAAAACTAAAGGGGTTAAACTTTGGTTGGTGGGGGCTCGGGTTTTTTTTTACCTCTGAAATCCATATTGTATCGCGCAGAATTCTTCACTTTTTAACCGTGTGCAACACCATGAAACTGTACTCCATGTACCGGAGCCTAATATAAAAGGAAAGCTAGGTAAAATGAATTAAAGAGCGGATAAGGACTCTAAATTAAATGAAAGGTTCTTTTCACATACAAAAAAACAGACGTAAACAGACCAAAACCTGTTGCTCTTGTCGACCGCCGTTTTGAAGTGAAGTTTAAGCACCCACTTTCAAGTAGTTTTAAGTTTTTTTTCAATTTCTTTCTGGCTGACTTTGATCTTATACAAGTCTTTAAGAAGCGGTCACTTTCAACAAAAAAAGCAAAAAGCAAAAGCAGATCAATGCGCTTAGGTTGCCATTATCTATTCCCGCTGGCCTGCATATAACTTGAGCGGGAATCCGTATTGTTGAAGCTCACTACATGGACTATTCCAATACCAAAACGTCAGCCAAGTGCTTGCTCAGCTGACATGTCTAAGTGAAAGTAGCCAGCGGAACTCCAAAGTCGTCGGCCAACCTAATTTTTGGATGCCATTATACTCCTAACACCTCCCCATCCACTAAAGACCCCAACGCAAAAGAGTTCAGCAGTCTGATACTAACATGTGTATCTTACTGAACCTACGAAGCTGAACTAAACTACTTTCCCACTGGATTGGTCAACCTTAAAGTGGTTGTGTATGGCCAGCGTTTCCATACTTAGCCTCACATCTACCAAGAATCGACGACAAGGCAGCCACCACCACCAGGGGAATTCAGAACCACCGTTTTCATGACATCAACAATTTCCGTTTGGAAGGGCTTGGAAAATAGCTTCCAAGTCTTCCAAGGTACAAAACGCCAAAACATTCCTCTCGTCCACGGTAATTAATTTTTCAGGGTTTAGTACTTAACTTACCATGCCTGCGTTGAAGAGGACGAAACGAGTCAAAACTCTTAGCGTTTCTATCATCCAAGTGCCCTCTGTAATTACGTTTTGAAAATACCTTGACTTTAAAGGTCTCAAGGTTAGTTACCTGAGTTTTGAAAGCTTCTTTACAGTTTGACATTTGAGACTCATGAAGTGTGTAACTGCTACAACTTCCCTGCAAGACATCGTGGGACTGATCTCCAAAGAGAGTGATCCAGGATCAATACCTTTCGTCTACAGTGGCTATTCCAACTATTCCGTTATAGGCATTAATTTCTGTAGCCTACTTGTAGGTGTTAAAAGTAAACTTGTCCGACAGTACCAGTAGGGAAACAAAGGGAATTTGTTCGACACTACCCTTTTGGGCATGAAAGAGGGACCAATCAGTCTCTTCATAGGGCATACTCAAATAAAAGAGACTACTTCAACCCATACAAAGAGATCAAAACTGGCATTGGTCGCATGCTCCTTCGCGACTCATCCCGAATTCATCCTAGACTAATCCCATTTTTTGCAGGGTTTTAAACTCCTCAACCAGCTTGATTGTTCATAAATTCGATTAGAAATGAACGATCGATGTGAAAGCAGTCACCGCATAAACAAACCTGCCATTATCCCAGGCTTGCCTCCAGGTATGTGTATATTCATCAATTAAAATGCCATTTAACACCTCTTTTTTTTAATTAAATTACCGCTTAAAGTGTCACTTAGCAAAAAAATATAATTTTCATTGAAAAAATGCAGTTTTTGAACTCATTTCAGAGCTCATTACGAACATTTAATTAAAAGCATTTTTTGTGCTGCACACTTGGGCGCTTGTTGTTGCAATTTGGTTGACGCTGCATGTAGTGGGTCATTGCAGCGAAATTAATGACGTTGTACGGTGCAGCTGTACCTGACGGACTAAGTGAAAGGCAGTAGCGAGAGTAGCCATGCTGGCCGCACCGAGGTTTTGGCCCCAGTTAAAACACCTTTTTCTCTTAATTAAATGCAAATAGTTTTTCCGTTACACCAGCTATGCAAAATAATTACGTATGAGTTTATGTAGATATGTGTGTGTCTGTGTGTTTTGGAACTGTAGTCAAACCAATTAGTTGTAAACTACTCTAAAATTAATATGAACGCCAAACACGAACACCAACTGATTTGTTCCATGTAGGCAACTGGTATTTTTAACAATTTATTTTAAAATTTCGCCCAGAAATAGACTAGCCCCAAACTAGTTCAACATGGACCAAAACAATTTAGTTAAATTTTTATGGTATTTGTTGAGTGAAAATAATTTTAATGCCTCTGGGCGTGGTGTATAAGAACGCGGACCACCTTGTAGACGTCACGGATTAGAGCTCTGGTGCTGCAAATATCAAATTAAAAAAATTAATTGTACCAGGATTTTTCCAACTGTGGGCATCCCAGTATTATGCAAAATAGTTTTTTTCGAGTTAGTTTGAGATGAGTAACAAAAATCATCTATGTTTTACTGTAATATTATTTCTCATGAGTATGATATTATAGCTCTTACTGAAACTTGGTTAAATGATAATTTTTCGACTAATGAATTCTTCGACAGTTACTATCATGTATTTCGAAATGATCGTTGCCCATCTCCAACTGGTCTCGAGAGAGGTGGTGGTGTACTGCTTGCTGTCAGGGCTGATCTATGTAGTAAATCCATCAATATTAACTATAATAATGGTGATATAGAGCAGATTTGTGTGAGCGTAGAGTTTGCTGGTAATAAAACAATAATTTTTCTAATGTCTTATATTCCACCAAGCAGCGACATCACAATCTATCAGAGACATATGGATAATTTGACATCTGTCATTGGTAATATTAATATATCTGAGATTGTATACTTAGGAGACTTTAATTTAAGTAATATCTCTTGGTTGAACGATTGCAATGCTCCATCCAATGTTAAAACCGATATCGATATGCTAGTTGTAAGCACCCTGTTCTCACATGGTCTTACACAATGCAACTATTATCCTAACAGTAACGGTAGATTCCTAGACCTAATTTTTGCATCCGATGATCTCAGATTGTCATGCCTTGAATGCTTGTCTCCAATTCTGGAAAATAGTCTTCATCACAACGCCTTGATTGTCAAGTTCGAGTACTATAATTTCGATAAGAAACCAGCGGAACCCTCGTTCGCATACAATTATTCCAGGGCTGACACTATAGCCATGAATGAGTTTTTATTAGCTGTAGACTGGTCATTCTTGGGTGCAGCTAATAGCCCAGAAGCCTCTTACGCAAATTTGCGTCAAAAACTCTTATCATCAATCTCAAATTTTGTACTTTTAAAGAGATCGGTTCCGAGTAATAAGCCGCCGTAGTTTAATGCGAAGCTGAGTAGCCTCAAGAACTCTAAAAATAAAGCGTTTAAGAAACATAAAAAGAGCAATGATGAAACTGATCGTCTTATCTATATTAGACTTAAGAAAACATTTGATTGCCTTAATAAGTTTCTTTATAAGAACTATATGCTCAAAATAGAGTCTAACTTGAAATCAAACCCATCCTGTTTTTGGTCTGTCATAAATTCTAAGAGGAAAACTAACGGTTTTCCGACTAGTATGGAATATGATGGTGAAGTATCCAGCAACACGCAAGGTGCATGCAACCTGTTTGCCAAACTCTTTCAAAAAGTGTATCTAAAATCTACATCCCCACAAGGTTCTGCCCACCTTTCTGCGCCTGCTTTATCTATCTCTTCCTTCGCTATTACGACCGATGATGTGCTTCTGTCAATCTCAAAACTGACAAACAGTACAAAATCTGATACGGAGGGATTCTGTCCTATGTTTTTTAAAATTTGTTCAAATGCTGTGGCGGAGCCCCTGTCACTTCTTTTTCAAGAATGTCTGACCTGTGGAATTTTCTTAGATTCGTGGAAGCTTTGTTCAATTAATCCCATATATAAGTCTGGTGACCGCAACGATGTCTGCAACTATAAACCCATAGTTAAACAGGGAACTCTGGCAAAGATATTTGATGACATAATCCAACGCAAATTATTCGATCACATAGGTAAGGCCATTGTTGACTGCCAGCATGGTTTTTCCCCTGGGAGATCCACTTCTACCAACTTAGCTTTATTGACCAACAGAATTATCGATGCATTTGAGACATATGCGCAACTTGATGTCATTTACACTGACTTCTCGAAAGCATTTGATAAAGTTGATCACAGGATACTACTGCGTAAGCTGGAGATGTATGGAATCGAAGGTAACTTATTGAGGTTTTTCTCTAGTTTCTTATCGAATAGGAGGCTATTTGTTTCAATTGGAGATGTAAAGTCATCCTTATATATCGACGCTTGGTCGGGAATTCCGCAGGGAACCCATAGCGGCCCTTTATTATTCCTGATTTTTATTAATGATTTGCCTAATTGTTTCAACTTCGCCAAATGCCTAATGTTTGCAGATGATGTCAAATTGTTCTTAACAGTCCGTAATATTTCCGAATGTGCCAATTTACAATCAGACCTTGATTCTTTTGCTGAATGGTGTATTGACAATAATTTGTTTTTGAATGTAAATAAGTGCTGCGTTGTTTCATATTCGAAAAAGTCAACTACAACTTATTTCAATTACAATTTAAATGCCGAACCTTTAAGTCGTTCATATGAGATTAAAGACCTGGGTGTCATTTTCGACACCAAACTCTCATTCTCTCGTCACATTGACTTTATAGCTTCGAAGGGATTTGCAATGGTTGGATTTATAAGACGTAACTCTGGAGACTTTAAGGATCCAATGACGCTGAAAGCACTTTTTACCGCTTTGGTACGAACTCGTCTGGAATATTGCTCGATAATATGGAACCCATTTTATGAAGGGAGTTCATATAAAATTGAAAGAATTCAGAAATTATTTAGTAGAATCGCTCTACATATGCTTAATTGGCCCAATGGCCTTCCATCCTATGACAGCAGGCGTAAACTACTCGGCCTCCAGGCTTTGTGTGAAAGGAGAACTTGTATCTCACTCATGTTAGCTTATAATGTAATTAATGGTAATGTCAACTGTGCTGAACTGTCAAATCTATTCATCTACTATATCCCTTCGCGCGAGTTACGACATTATAGGTTGTTTATCGAGGTTACTCATAGAACCAATTATGCAATGAATGGACCAGTAGCCAGAGCTGTACAGCTAGCAAATCGATACAGCAACGTTCTTAATTTTAAAAACAGTTTATATAAATTTAAACTGGAATTGTTTTCTATTTTTAATTAGTCTGTATAAAAGCTTGTACTTTTTAGACCGTAATAAATAAATAAATAAATAAATAAATAAAATAAATAAATTATATAAATTATTGAGTTGCACTGGAGAGGAGGGGAGGGGGATAAATTAGCCGTCGATTCAATACTGACCACAGGCGGATATTCAGGAGTAAATATCCAATTTCCTCGACAGTCGGGCTAGTACCAGAAATTGCTGGTACCTCAGCGTACCAGATTCATTCCGGCAAAGAATTGCTCATATCCGTTACACTCCACAAACCTTCGGAGAGTGTGTCGGAAACCAACTACAGTCGGATTCCTATGCAACAATCTCTACATATAATAAAATTGTACAAGGTTCTGTCTGTACATTGCAGGTGAACCAGGCCAAAATTGTCCAGACGATTCAGTAACAATATTCAAAACTTAGATGAGCTAATATAGACGTCCTCACCGCAATGGATGCGAATAGAAAGCCATGTCCTTACACTAAATTGCAATCGATGAGGGATGGTACCTTTGAACCCTGCAGACATTTAAGAGTTTGTTATGAATACTCGACATGATACTGGGGACAATCGGATATAAATGATTAAATGGTATTTTCATAGGTTGCCATCAAATTTAGTTGGCTTTAGATACTCACCAGTAAAGTTATTCTGCTTGTTTGTTTGAATAATTTCACTTCCCAGCAATGAAGATTTTGAAAAAGAGATTTTTTTATTGGTAAGAAAGTTTTAATACACATTATTAGTCCTATGTTGCTGCTCAAAAATGTTTTCCACATATTTTCGACAATTCTTTATAAGATTTCTTGCTGAATTATATGGTTAGGGGCTGTCCATTGTTATCAAATAATCGAGAAAGAATAGGGTCACATGGGTATATTTGTCGGCTAGTGCTCTATATATCGGTCAACATTCTTTGATTTCTTCTTTATTTTTCAAGAGAGAATTATCTATAACTTTTTATATTTCATACTTATGAAATCTAAGCCAACACTTCCTCCCATAACATGTTCCAAGCACGTCTCTGACTTTCTTTGAAAACGCCACATAAAATATAGCATGCATGAGTATCGATGAGTTTAGCTCCACTCCGACAAACGGGATTTGATGCCGTTGCATGGTACACCCTTGCGGCCCCTTGGATGAGTGTGATTCTCAGTATATGTACTTCTTTGCCGGATTTTTGTTGTCGAATCAAAGTGGTAATCCTACTTAGAAATGTTTTTTCTTAATACGCAGGAATATACCTTTCGTTTGATACCCATATGGGTATATTTCATTTCATTAAAAAAAAATTATCTGATAGGTGGCAACTCCGTAAAAACATCCCATGTGGCATCACCTTGGTACAATTTTTTAAAATATGGTATCTTGTGCACATACCAAATTTCATCAAAATCGGTTTAGCTATTGTCAGAGATTCTGAATATAAAACACGTAAGGACGGCGCTGTCTTCGGCTGTGCCGAAGGCTTTATACCTTTCATGAATGTGTGCAAACTTAAATACGCATTGTTTAAAGTTCTCTAAAACTTTGTCAGCAATACATTTAATTTTCTTTTTTAATAAGCTTTATTTGTTTAAGGGAAGTTGCCATAATCCTCTTATCTGAACGATCGGTTGTATGGGATATATACTATATATAGCTCCGATCTTGCTGACTTTTTTACGAAATCTTTTACTATACATAAGAAAATATCTCACCAAGTTTCAAGTTTTAATCTTTTAAAATGAGGGAGAAATGGCCATAATCCTCTTATTTGAACGATCGGTTGTATGGGATATATACTATATATAGCTCCGATCTTAGCGATTTTTTCACCAAATGTTTTATTATCTGTAAGCAAATATCTCACCAAGTTTCAAGTTTTAATCTTCCAAAATGAGGGATAAATGGCCATAATCCTCTTATCTGAACGATCGGTTACATGGGATATATACTATATATAGCTCCGATCTTGGTGATTTTTTTACGAAATCTTTTGCTATCCATAAGAAAATATCTCACCAAGTTTCAAGTTTTAATCTTTAAAAATGAGGGAGAAATGGTCATAATCCTCTTATTTGAACGATCGGTTGTATGGGAGATATATGCTATAGTGACCCGATTATACCGGATCCGACAAATATCTAATATAATACAAAAATACATCCGTGTGCCAAATTTCATCGAGATATCTAAAAAATTGAGGGACTAGTTTGCGTTCAAACAGACCGACGGACGGACGGACGGACGGACGGACGGACGGACGGACAGACGGACAGATGGGCATGGCTGTATCAACTCAGTTCATCGTCCTGATCAATTTGGTATACTTAATGGTGGGTCTATCTCTTATATTTCTAAACGTTACAAACATCGGACCAAAGTTAATATACCATTTCATGTTCATGAAAGGTATAAATATAAAAGAAAAGCTCGTTAAAGGTCATAAGATATAATAAGCCCGGGTGGCAAAAATAAGTGACAACCCTACTTAGAAATGTTTTTTTTTTAATACGCACTAAAATACCTTTCGTTGGATACCCATTTGGGTTATTTCATTTAAAAAAGTTAAGATAGGTGGCAACCATGTAAAACATCCTATGTGGCAACAACTAAGTAAAAATTCTTAGAATGTAGTACACTATGTACATACATACCAAATTTCCTCCAAATCGGTTGGAACGGTTTTCGAGATAGTCTAGACATACAAATATACAAGAATAGCTCATTTAAGGGCCGTTTTCTCGACTGCGTGCTAAAATTTATCTCTTTAAACCGAATTTTGTTTTCTCTAGCGCTCCTTAGCATTTTCCCGTCGACAAATTTAATCAATCCAACCTTTAAAATTTGTCTGCTCGAAAAACACAAAACAGCTGATTGTCAATTGAAATTATTTCGGCAAAAAAAATATAAAACAAAGAAAAATTATACAATTACTAGGAAAAAACGGACGTGCGTTTTCACTGGAAGAAGAATTTGAGGAAATCAGTGAGCGCAATATAGCCAATAGGAATTTTCGCAATCGCTTCCATTACTTTTAAGAATACAAACACAAATTTTAACAAATTATGTACCGAATAAAGTTGCCTAAATGTTGTTAAAATTTTGGTATATTTACAGCTGTTTTTGACATGCTCTTTCCTTCCGTTCGCAGTGCTGCCATCTTTTCTAACATTTTTTACAAGTATTTAACAGGAGGTTGAGAAAATGTATCCGCCGGTTGGCTAATCCTGCCTTTAACAGAAAGTCGAGAAAACGGCACTAAAGTTATAAGATTTAGCTCAGAAATGAGAAAAGAAATAGTTCTGACGAAATGAACAACACAATTATTGCACCAAATAGCTCAATAAACACAGGGCGAAATTAAATGAACATAAGAAAATGTTTCTAATTTCACCCTTTTTGTATTTACAGCGCCGAAATCTCTGCGCCCAAGATCTCATTGACTTAAAAATAGAATTTACATAACACCTTACACTATCACTATCAAAGATAAGATATGACGAATGAACTACAATCTTTCACTTGCTTTTATCTCAAAGACGACCGTAACTTTTCTTGTATGCTTGTAGATATTCAGATTGATAAAAAAGGGAACAACAAAAAGTATTTACATGCTTACGACCTTGTTACTAAACTCGCGTTATTACTCTGCATACCAGGCGAACATATTTCAAATCAGTCTTGCTTCGGGAATTTACGTTTACGGTTGCATTGTGGAACTGAATTTGGTTCTTTTTTTTTGTATTTTTTTTTCAGTTTTTGTGGAAAAATTTCATGCTGGTTTTGTCGACAAAATTAGCAAAACATCGGCTTACAATGTTGCAATAAATTATGGTTTTAAATTTCATTGAGAGTTCGAGTGATTATTATAAACGCGCAAGTGTTTTTGGTGCTTCCGTGACTTTTTCAATCTTAAAAACAAATTGTAAATACTTACTTTACTTAGTGATATATTTATTGAGGTGTTTTATTTCGTTTTAAGAATTGTATATCTAGATTGTGTTTATACCGGAAGTTGGTAATTTGTGGAAGCTCATGTTTTGAAGTATGCGGTAAGCAGTCAATGCCGTTGGAATATTGTGGTAGGCTTGAGAAATTATATGTGTGTTGTTGTTTTTATAATAGATTTGCCGCGATACATTTTTTTGTTCTACAACTCGTGCAGTGCTACTATACATTTTTCTTACAAATTGTTGGGTCCATGACAGTCGGACTAGTACCCGAAGGCAAAGTATTGTCACTTCCAGAACACTGCCAACAAACTTCGTGGAATATTTTGCTGTTAAAACAACCACGTTGCATACTAGTCCAATTTGGTTCGAAATTCAACCTCTTCTAAACATTTATATGGGACCTCGAAATCTAAAGAGTGGGACCAAACCCCTTTTTATATATTTAAATTAGTTTATTTGTAAAAATAAATTCATTTAAATAACAAACATAATCAAACAACAACACATTACAACGAAAAAAAAAAGAATTTCACACAAAACATATTTCATATTTTGAGGTAGCTTTTAAGGCACGGAATTCAATTTCGGTTACTCTTATAAAAGTCATATGAACGTGAGAAATTTTTGACGGAAAATTCACACTGTGCGTTTATATATTGGTTGAGCTGTAACTCAGAATTTGTTTCAAGAACGGCCTATCTTATATTTTTTTTCTTAACGCCTTATCTCAACGTAAACCAAACCCAATTAATTTTCCACGAAAATTTGAGGATTTGGTTTTTTTTACTAGTAATTGCATTTGAAAATATCTTTTCGCAATTTTTCTTATCTGCTATTGTATATGTATGTCACCGCTGCTGACGTAAATTTGTTTAACATAATTTCTTAATTTGTATTATCTTTTTCAATATTGCTTTTGCCACGTGTTTTTTTATCAGCCTAAACAAAGATTAAATTAAATAAAGATAAAGGCGAAAATATATGTAAAACAAGTAATGTAACCCAAGGTGAAGTCATATAGAACGGATGTATAAATAATGTAATCCTGCTGCACAAATTTAAGAAACCAAGCATAATATAGACTTTATCAAACCCCTATATATGAATATATATATATATATGTATATATTAAAGTGGGTCGATTTGTATGGATGAAAGTTAACCGATATCGCGCCATCGATTTTTCGATAGGTTTTGGGGTCAGGAAAAAAAGTTCCACCTACGCATACCCAAAAAAAAAAATTTCGAGCCTGCGAAATTTAATTTTTTTTCGACTTTTTTCGACTTTGATTTTTAACGTTTTTTTCATGACCTACTAAAAACATTTTCATTTGATTTTAAAATTTTCATGTCCGACCCAAAAATGTCCGCTAAAAACGTTGGCGATAAAAGTTTTTTGGAAAAAAAAAATATTTTTTGGGTATTGGGGAGTGTTTTGGTCAAAAAATTTACACTTTCGTCATTTTTTTAGGGGTTTTATCAGCATACATGCAAAAATGTTTTCGATGAAAACGAATTTGTCTCATATTTCTTGCCTCACTTAAAATTATGCGCTAAAAACGTTGGCGATAACAGTTTTTTGAAAAAAAAAAAAATTTTATTTTCGGGTTTTGGAAAAGTCGATTTTTCGACGAAAACAAGTCCCAAAAACGCAAAAAATATTTTTTTTTTTCAAAAAACTGTTATCGCCAACGTTTTTAGCGGACATTTTTGAGTCGGACAGGGTATACAGGAAAATTTTAAAATCAAACGAAAATTTTTTTAGTAGGTCATGAAAAAAACCTTGCAGGCTCGAAATTTATTTTTTTTGGGTATGCGTAGTGGAACTTTTTTTTTCCTGAGCCGAAAGCCTATCGAAAAATCGATGGCGCGATATTGATTAATAAATCGACCCAGTCTAATATATATGTATATGTACAAATTTAAATTCAAATCTCAAAAAAGCGTGAATGAAAGTGTGAAGCGAAAAGTCAGTTAAACTAACTAAAAACTTCAAAATCGTGACGTCATTTCTCAAAAACTTTTTTCTTAAATGAAATTACAAATACACGCTTGCCAGAATGTGTGAACTTTAGTAATTGGTTCATGGTATTTTTATGTCCTTCTACAGCAGAAAAAAATCAATAACCAAAAATATTAAAAAAAAAATAATTAAAATTAAAAAAAAAATCGAAAAAATTAAAAATAAAATCAAAAGTAATAAAACAACCTTTTTTGATTTTTTTAATAATCGTAAAAAATCATGATTTTCTTTTTAAACTTTTTTTTTAATAAGTTGAAAAATAATCATTAAAAATTGAAAGTAATGGTAAGCAATCATTAAATGGATTCTCAAGAAAATAATCAAACGGATAATCATTACGATTAGTAATCATTATTTAACAGGTCTGGTTTGTAGCCTATCAAATTCTAGCCTCACAAAGTGCAAATTTCTTAAATGTTTGGTAATTTTTTTTACGTGGGGGCTTAGTATTTTCTTCCATATGAACTTGAGTAACTAGGCCCAATTTGTGCGACAGAAATTACCCAAAACAATTTAAAAAAAATTGCCCAAAATTAACCAAACTGCATCCTTAGAAATAAATTTGAAATTTTCCCTCAACTTTGAAATTTCTAGGAATGTTATGGAATTTTTGGAAATGCTTCTACCTTTATTTTCTTACTCATTACATACTTATTGATCTTCTTTTTTTCTATTTATTCTCTTTTCAAATTCTGCTACGTATTCGGTGAGTTCACTGTGTGGGTTGAGTAAATTAATTACATGACAATTTGTTATCAGAAAGTTATTGTTTTTATTTACATTCAATACATTGAGAGCGTTTAAGTTGTACGGCAGCTAAGTTGGTTGTCTGATATTACGCTGCCGCAAAATCATTTTATATCCCGTTTGTATGTCTTTAATTCATTTCTTATTCAATGAGCGTAATCAGTTAACTGGCCATGTTTTCGCGTTGTTCAGCACTTATTTCTTGCTTTTTAATTTTTTATTCTGCGATTTCTTACGCGGCTGATTTATTTCAATGGAAATTTGTGCATGATTCTTATTCTTTTCTTCTACTTTCTTTTCGTTTCATTCGCATGTATTTACTATCTTTAGTTCTTCTACTTTCTTTTAATCGAAATTCACCTGCTACACAAGTTTTGTTATCTTGTTTTTAAATTTTGAGCGCGCCTCGCGTCACCTCTTTATTGTAGTGGAAAAAAAGGAAAAGTAACAAACAGTTCCATGCGAGGAGACCAACAAAAGTTCGCTTGATTGCAAAAAAAAACTGTTAAATATTAAAAATAGAACAGAATATTATCAACTGATAGCAATATAAAAGAAGGAAAAAGCATAACAAATGAAAGAAAAAAATAAATAAAAAATTTCCAATTTGTTTTATTTTTTCTCAATTTTATTATTTTTTCTTAATCTTGGTCGTTATATACTCCACTTCCCAAAGCAGTCTGTAATATCTAGCTGTTTAAGCACATCAGCATTGATACAAACAATTATATATGATCTATTCCATATTTTTTGTTCAATCTGTTGAAATAGTTAGAAAACGCGTGGTACAACATGCGGAGTTATGGAAAGTTAACCGGTATACAGTGGCTTACTGTGAAAGTGATCCAATTGTTAATTTCATGTGAAAGTGTAGATAGTTCTTTCAAAAAAATTTTTCGAATCAGCGCTTCCAAGTTTATACAAAAATTCTGAAAATTGTCGGAAATTAAAAAAAAAAAAAAAGAAAGTAGGAGTTTTGAAATTTGAGGCAAGAGTTTCAAAATTATTTCGGAGTATGAAGTTTCGTAGTCTATTAAGTTCTATTCCCTTGAGATTCTTAACAATTTCTTTGTTTGTGGCAATTTTTTTTAGGTGTTTGCATTTTCTTCCATATGGGCTTGCCACAATTTGAAGCTATTGGGCTCCACACAAGGCACTAGTAACGACTTTACTTAGATTGCTTTACTGCTTATATTTAAATAAATAAAAAATACTAAGAAAACTCTTCCATTTTTCATTTGAAATACGTGGAGAGCCCCAAGTATACCTGTTTGTGTATTCCTCACGTATCTCTCTATCTCTATGGCGCGATATACAACAGGTATATCATCATAAACCTCCTAAGAGATTTTTGCGCCAAGCTTCTCTTCCAATTTGTGGTGTGCCGATTTGAATTTTCCCTACAAATTGGTGGGACCTACAGTTTTTTGCCGACTCCGAACGGCATCTACAAAGGAGACGAATTTTTGCTGAGAAGCCTGTCATGGCAGAAATACACTCGGAGAGTTTGCCAAACCACTGCCGAGGGGCGACCCCGTTTTGAAAAACTTTTTCCAAATCACTTTTGATGTTACCTGTACCAGGGCTCGAACCATGGACCTTCGGTGTGGTAGGCCGGCAACACTACCTCCACACCACGGCGGCCGCCGTATATCTTATAATAATTTGTCTGACGAAGGTTGTGCTACTCGAAAATTGACTTGGTGATATATCAAATATTGTACCCCCTTCCCCTTCCGATCTCTCATTTTCACTGACTCTCTCCATCTCCCTTTTTTCTTCTGCCTTCTCTTCCCTTTACCGTTCCTCTCTCATATCCCTTCTCTTCTTAATCTTCTCTTTCCTCCCCCACTCCGTTTTATTCTTCCTCTATCTCTCTTATTAAACTCAGAACATTTCATCAGCACTACACTCCTTTGTCGCTCTTGGTTCTTCTACAACTTGAGGCTATACCAGGGTTGCTATTAATTAAAAACGGTCCGTCTTACATCTACGAAAAACACTATAGATGCAATTTAACCATTATATATCGACGGCTGAGTGAAAGATCAACCTATTTCAAAATATTTTTCAAAAACGCCCTATCTCAGAATGTTTTCCAAAAACGCCCTATTTAAAAATTTGGTTCAAAAACGCCCTATTTCAGCTGAAAATATATCGAATTTTCATTGTGAAAGGGCGTTGTTGAAACAAATTCTGAGATAGGGCGTTTTTGAAAAATATTTTGAACTAGGGTGATCTTTCATTCAGCCGACGATATGTAATCATTGTATTGGAATTTCGTCTTTAAAAAACTAGTTGAGAACGAACTTTTGTTAGTACCCTCGTATTTACTGATAATAATTATTGCACATACACGTTTATCATGACATTAGTTATATCAAGTAAAGATTTGCAAAACAAAACAAAAATAATAATAAAAGCACAACAAAAATTTCTAGTGCAACAACAATCATGAATGCCGTACAACGCCTCCCACCGCCTTTTGCTTTCAGTCAGTCAAACACACGACAAAGGTGCAGTTCAATTGATCAAATAACGGTATTACGGAACTTGTAATGTTATTTCTTATTAAAAAAAAAAAAAAAACAAATTGTTATAATAAATACTGTCCAAAAATGTATGTTGTAAAAATGAAAGAAAATAAATTAACGAATTAAATGGCTTGCGCAATCAAATGTGAACGGAAACATAATCTCAAGCGGAATTCCCAATTTGGCCAAATTGCCTTTCTATTTTTATTGTGATCAAATAATGAATGAAGGAAGTTGAGTTTTTTTTTGTTTTGAGCATTGAGTAGAAAATAAAGAGGAAGGAAGAATAGATAAATTCAATTGAAGAAAATAATGGAATGATAAATTAAAAAAAGTACAAAATTTAGCAAAAAAATGGGATGATAAATAAAATTTAAGTATGAACAAAAAAGAAATGTGAAAAATATTGAAAATAGAACAGAATAATATCAACTGATAAGTGATATAAAAAAGTGAAATCATAACAAACAAATGAAAGGAAAGGTAAAAATTATAGTAAGTTATAAAATAAAAAAAAATTTCCAATTTGTCTTGAGACATCATCATTCATAACCGGGCCGCAAAGCCTTTGAACCTTAATTAGTTGTACTATGCTCACCAGATTCGATATAAATAAATCACACGAAAGTAGCCCTGTCTGGAGCCTCGTTTTTATAAAGCCTTACAAAAAAAACTTGAGCACGTGTTAAATGTTAGAGAACATCTTGCGCAAAATGTTGATGAGCATGGCGGAAGGTACAGTTGTGTTCAATATTATAGTAGTGAAATTAAATTGGTTGTCGTTAAACGCAATAAAAAGAAGCTGTGTTTTTAATAATTTTAATTTAAAATTTAGCGAATTCCATAACAGATAAAAAGAAATTACAAAGCTTACACAAAGTTCAGCAAAGCTAATTAAACTTTTAAAAATTAACATTAAAATTTCAATATTTTTGGGCAGAAATTTTAGAAAATTTTTGAGTACGCAGTTTTATAGCACATTCAAGTTTAGCATAATAATGTGCAAGTTAGAAGTGTCTCAAAATTTCCCCTGAATTTTTAGAATTTTTTTATCAAAGATGTTGGGTATTTTTTTTCATACAAAATTTATTTCTCTTTATGTCAAGGCGAATTTACTTACAGGTGATCTCATAAGAACATATGAGCAGTGGCTTCTTTTCTCAAAATAAAAAATTCTGTAAAATCTGACAGGAGAAGTCGCCAAAGGAAAAACAAAACACATGAAGTATGTGTGTGTATATAGCAACAAATTCGCCGTGATATCACCTGGTATACATTCGCCTTGCTTCATGTATTGTATGGAAAAAATCACTCAACATCCTTGACGAAAAAAATGTCTAAAATTCAGGAAAATTTTTGAGCGAGTTCTAACTTGCACAACTAAAATTGATTGGTCTACAAAACCCAGTACTTAAAAATTTTCTAGAAATTCTGCCAAAAAATTTGAAGATTTTGAAGACCATTTTTTAAAGTTTAATTAACTTTCCTCAACTTTGTGAAAACTTTAAAATTTCTTCTCATGTGGTTTCTGTTATGGAATTCTCTATATTTTAAATTAAAATTATGAAAAATACAGATTCTTCTTATTTCGTTTAACGATATCCAATTTAATTTCACTACTATAATATTGAACACAGCTGTGTATAGCAAGAGGAGATCTTATTCTAATTCAAGAGATATTTTAATATAGTTTTGTGATCTCTATCGACTTTATCGAAATTCACTGCCAAATCCCGATTAAATAGATTGAATTCTCCCATGATCTATTACATTTTCCACGTAGGCAGTTCCGTCGGAATAGCTGATAGACCCATAGAACAAAGTTTTATATAAACAGTTTTAAAGGTAGTTTCTATTTGATGTATATTGGAACGATTTTTCGTCATACCTATTTTCCTGGTAACAAGTCTCTAGCTCATTTGGTTATATTTGAGGTTCGAAGCTATATTCTGCTTGAATAATCGTTGTACTAAACTTTTATTCTAACGATTCCCATCATCCGACACAAACAGAATTTAACACTTTTATAGGACAATTTTGTGCCAAAGTAAAGTAAAAGTATCTAACAAGAAAGCTTGCAAAAAAAACGAATAGCAAAGTCGAAAATATAAAACATAATAAATTTGAAAGTATAAAAAAAAATAAAAAAAAGTTATACAAATCCAAATTAAACAAAACCAAACATACTATAGAAACGTGATTTGTTTGATTTAATTCAAGCCGTAAAACTCATGTTTGCGGGTGTAAAAGTAAAAGTGTCCATCGACATGTTCGAAATGGTAATTCAGTTTCAAATATCTTAAAGTTTGTTTGATATTGGCTAAAACACAGAGCTTTCTCTCGAAAGTATTCGAGAGAAAGGTTCTTCGAAAGATTTGTGGACCTCTACGCGTTGGCGACGGCGAGTACCGAAGAAGATTTAATGATGAGCTGTATGAACTTTACGCAGACGCCGACATAGTTCAGCGAATTAAAACACAGCGGCTTCGCTGGCTAGGCCACGTAGTGCGAATGAGCGAAGATGCTCCAGCCCAGAAGGTATTCTTATCGGCACCCGCCGGTGGAAGCAGAGGAAGAGGGAGACCACCACTCCGATGGAAGGACCAAGTGGAGACCGATTTGCGATCCCGCGGTGTTTCCAATTGGCGCCAGTTGGCGCAACGAAGAAACGACTGGCGAGCTATGTTGGACGGTCAAAATCGCCCAGGCGGTTAGATGACCATTTAAAGAAGAAGAAGAAAACACAGAGCTTGGCACTATGCACATATACAGGGTGGGCCAAAAGAAACCAAGGGGTGTAAAAGTTTATTTTTCGTTTATTAATTTTTTTTTATTTTTTCTTTCAGATTATATAGACAACACTTGGAGAATTTATAATGGAGAGGTTCACAACTGAACAGAGAACCAGAACAATAGAATTTTATTATTTAAACCAGAGATCAATTATTTTAACGCAAAGAGCATATCGTCGACATTTTAACGTCATTTGAATGGCTTTGTTAATAAGCAGAACTGTAGGTTCTGGGGTTCTCAAAATCCAAGAGACATTCATCAAAGCCACTTACACCCCATCAGTATGGTGTGCGATCACATCTGAAAATGTCATTGGGCCTTACTTCTTCGAGAATGAAGATGGAAGTGCTGTAACCGTAAATGGACAGCGGTATCGGTTTATGATAGAAAATTTTTTACGTCCTGCTCTTGAAAACAGACCTGGTATGTGGTTTCAGCAGGACGGAGCTACTGCCCATACTGCCCGAGACACAATGGCACTTTTAAGTCAAATTTTTGGAGGGCGAATAATTTCCAGAAATTCGGAAATTATTTGGCCAGCGCGATCGCCAGATTTGACAGCACCCGACTATTTTCTTTGGGGTTATTTGAAGGAGCGAGTGTATGTGAACAAGCCAGAGACAATCCTTGAACTCAAGGCAAACATTGGTGCAGAAATTCGAACGCTACAGCCACAAGTTTTGAAAGATGTTATGGAAAATGCTCTAAAAAGAGCCCATCAGTGCGAAGCTGAAAACGGCGGTCATTTAAGAGACATCATTTTTCATACTTAGTGTAAAAAAATTTCCCTTTTGTATATTATATAATCTGAAAGAAAAAATAAAAAAAAATTAATAAACGAAAAAGTTATTAAACTTTTACACCCCTTGGTTTCTTTTGGCCCACCCTGTACATTCTTACACTTTTCTCTCTTAGCTCTTATACACATCTTTTGAATGGTTTCTGGTATACTACTTTTTAAATACAGAAAATGCATACGTTGTGTAGCACATAGTATTCTCTTGCGAACTCAGTTATTGGATTTGGAAGTTTATGCGTTCGTTAGATGAACGGAGAAGTCTCTTGTCTATGGCTTGGGCTCGGTTTTGTACCGAATTCTAAATATATGTAGTATACATTGATGAAAAAAGTACCCAGCAGCTGTGGCACAGAGTGATCTGTCTGTTTTCCGCAACCATCTTCGGAAATTCAACGTAGATGGCTTAGTGTAGTGTACAACTCCGAAAGGTATTTCAACGAAAATATTTTTAAGTAGAGTTTTCAGTTAGGGTTGACACTTTATCCTATAGTATTTATTCTTTCGCATATCCGCTATTTATCTCGAAAATTACTTCATATTAAAGAATTCATGAACTTAACATATTTTTTAATGGAGTTGCCACTTATTTTTATTTAAAACTTTAAAAAATCAAATCAAATGTGCCTATATAGGTATCAGGTCCAAGATATGTTACGCCCTATTCCGACCAAAATATTTCTAAATACGGATACCACCTATTATAGATATTTTTTGTGTATCCGCTTTTATCTAAAAAACCAATCGATACAAGAATAAACTGAATTATACGGCAACGCCGAACATGCCCGGCATTTCTAGATAGGGTTACCACCTTTTTTGTTGTGTATCCGCTTTTATCTCGAACGCCGAAAATGCCCGCCAAAGCATATTCGCCCATTTACTGAGTAATGAAATAATAACAAATTACCTCAAAGATATTTAAAGAATGTTAGAAAATATATCTGTTTGTTTTTAATACACTATCTTACTATCAAAATTAAAAGTTTCTCTGTTATGTCTCATTACAGACGACTCCGTACTTACCGTCATCTTTGAACAGCAAATTTCTTTCCAGCCAAAATGGAAAAACCCATACATCCGACGCCAGTTGGTAAAGTCTCGCAAATCGCGAATCTCTTCCAACGCAAACCAATCGAAATACAGCCAGTCGAACAACTAAGTGCCGCAGCTGCAGCTGCCGCCGCCGCCGCCGCTGCTGCTGCAGCAGCAAATCAACAACAGCAACAAGCAGGTGGTGCACCAGCTACCGTAGTACGCACCGAATCACATTCTGCACGTTTTAATAATGCACGAGCCCTTTTCGAGAAACTCGGTGTGGAGAATAATTCCAATTCGAGTGGGAAAATGACACGTTCCGGTTCACGTGACGACAATCTTTGTGAAGGTAATAATTCCGATCGTTCATCATCGCGTTCATCAGATCGTTCGATATCGCCACCTAAACGACGTTCACCATTTCCACCCGCTTGCAATGTAGCCGCCTCGTTGGCGAACAATAACAATTGTGCACCGCAAGTCAATGGCGGCTTGGCGTTGAGCAATAGCAAATTTATTGTAGAGCCTGGTACCAAGTTACATCACAATATTGGACGTCATAAATCTGAAGATGGTGTACTATGTGGTCCATCGGCTGGCGGTGGTGTAAGTGCCATACTTTCAGCGGTTGCTGGTGGTGGTAGCGTTGATAAGCCAGAGAAACCTGAACGTAAATTCAATTCACGCGAACTAATCGAAAAGCAAAAAAAGTGGACTTCACATTTTACAAAAACAAAATCGAATCGTACACATAGCGATCAAAATCGTTGCGATATCATACGTACCGTACCGGGCACTACGCTCTTTTCCGGTACGGCCATACAATCGAAAGAGAAGGAGAAAGAAAAGGAACGCGATAAAGAGAAAGACCGCGAACGTGATCGTGAGCGTGACAAAGAACGTGAGCGCGAGAAAGAGAACGTCAGTGTTGCCGTTACCTCACCCAACGTCAATCAAAAATCAACGGCAGCCAATAACATTGCTTTATCCAATATGGAGCAGTTACGTTCGCCTATTTTAGCTGCTACACACCAGCATCAGGATCATCCACCCAGTCCACCAGTACGTCATACTATCGTACCACCTGAGATAAAACCGCGTAGTACCAATAAGATTGGTAGTCCAATAAAATCTCCACCATTGCCACCCATACCAGCTGCCAAACCAAAAAATGTCAGTCCAGTTAAATTCAATCCAGAACGTGTACGTTCACCAACAAAGCTGCCCGATGTTACACATCAACCGCCGCCGCCACCTGCCAAATCAGCCGCTGTCACTGCAGCTCTGCAACGTTCACTTGATGAACAAGCCGCGGCAGCGGCCGCTTCCGCTTTATGTGCCCCAGTGCCACCCGAAAAACCACGTAAAAAATCGATGGATCTCATTGAAGGTGAAGAGCGTTTGACACCCTCCTCGCCCACTTCAGCGTCATTCCAGTATGTTGCAGTGGCTGCTAAACGTGGCTCAATGGATAGCCTAGGCGGTGGTGCAAATGGTCTAAGTGGTAGCATTAATTCGGCTACTTCTTCATCGCCAGCAGCTAGCGCTTCATCCGGCCCCGGTTCGCCAGTACATACCGAAGATGAGAAGCAAGAAAATGAGTCGACTGAGAAATCAGAAATGCAACAACAGTATTATAATAGTATGCCGCGTACACGTCGTAGCGAAAACGAGGGTGAGTACAAAGTAGTTGTTATTTTTTATTTAAAATTTCTAAGATTTCCAAAAATCAGAATTTTAAAAAACAAGTTAAGCTATTCTTGCTCAAGTAGAGACATTTTTTGATTGTATCAACTTTGCTGACGTTTATTTTGAGAATCTTCAAACCTGTATGCAAGATCTTCCTTATCTGCTCTAATCAATTTACTCGCGTATGTACTTGGTCCGGCCATAAGTTCTGTTTCAATTTGAAAATAAGTTAAAAAATTAATGAAAGGGTCTTTAGACTTTATTGCAGTTTGTTTTTGTTAACTGAATGTTAATGTTATTTATTACAAGAAAAATTATTCAAAATGATCGCCTTTGGCCTTAATATGGGCAAACAAAAATTCTGCTTCCTTCTCCACAAGTCTTATTTTTACTACACGTTACGTTGAGATAATTCAAGGTATCCGAGTAACCGCTCAGCTAAGGCAACTTTATTCAGTAAGCGAGTTTTTCGGCGTTTTGCTAAGAGAGGAAGGCGAGCAATCGTGGAAACGCTCAGCTTGCTCAAGCTAGGTTGCACTATTTTCAGCCCGTTCAACTGTCATCTCATATCGTATAAAACATTGATACTGTGTAGGGCTCCGACCAGAACATGTACGAGTACTTCAAAAATAAGGCCCGCAGGTTAAGGAATGGTTGTGGTGTTACCGGACGGTCCCACAAGGGCGCTCGTCTTTTGTTTTTACTAAACAACAACAAAATATCGCCAACAAAGACAAGTACAAGATAAAACTATCAAAAACAACGGATGCAAAAAAAATAATAATAAAGATAACAAAAGTTAAACGAGTAAAAAGAGCAAAAAGAACATTAGACCCAGCTACAACAAAAGAAACAGCCAGAAAAGAGACCAGAGAGTAGCCAATAATAAGAATAACAACAAAGACAACTGAAAAACAATATGACAAGCAAAGAAGAACCAAACAAAAACAAGCTTATAAACAATAAAAACAACAGCACAAAAAGAAATAAAAGAACCACATACAACGATGCAAAAAATAATACAACAGCATAAACAACAAATACAACAATACAAAAGCAATTCCGACATTATAAAAACAACAACTTCACTATCCAAGCCAACACAAATATTAAAGTGAACAGTTGCAACTAAAAAATACAACAATAAAAATAATAAAAAAACTACGACAACAACAAAACCCGGCCACAAATAAAGAAAAACAATAACATAGCTAAGCCCTGAATCAGTAAGCCCTGAAAAAGTGGGAAATCCTAAAGGCAAACAGAAATATTGGAGGCAACCTTAGAATTGCCTTAAACAAAAACAATTACTACTAGGAAGTTAGTTGGAAAATAATTAATGTGCTTCTACAACAAGGCTGAACAAAATAAAAAATAATCAAAAAGTCAAAAATAATCAAGATTTTTTTTAAAAATTTTTGAGTTAAACTTTTTTTTTTATTTTATTAAATTTTTATTTTTTATAAATTTTTTTTTATTTTTATTTAAATTTTTATTTTTTTTTTTTTAATTTTTTTTTTTTTTAATTAAAAAATTTTTTTTTTTTGTGTTCATATCCGGCAAAGCATGTCACTTTCGACAACACTCTCGAAAACCCTCCCTGAAGGGAATCGGTTGATAACAGATAACGCATAACGCTGCCAGAAAAAGTAAGTTTATAGAGGCTACTCTTGTTGTTAGTATTATTTCGATTGTTATTGTTATTTTTGTTACTGGTATAATTTTTATTTTTATTTTGGTTCTTGGCATTATTGTTATTCCGATGTGTTATTGACTTTTGTTGTATTTGTTAGTTTTTTTTTTTTGTTATACCCTTCAGGGAGGGTTTTCGAGAGTTACAACAATAGCAACAAGTAATAAGTATAACAAAAAAAAAAACTAACAAATACAACAAAAGTCAATAACACATCGGAATAGCAATAATGCCAAGAACCAAAATAAAAATAAAAATTATACCAGTAACAAAAATAACAATAACAATCGAAATAATACTAACAACAAGAGTAGCCTCTATAAACTTACTTTTTCTGGCAGCGTTATGCGTTATCTGTTATCAACCGATTCCTCCGTTATTTGTGTATTTCATATCAAATGCCCCCCAAAGCACGTGACAGGGAAACAAACCCAAAATACCTGCGGTGCCAAATTCAAAAATAGGCTTACAGTTATTTTACACAAAAACAAACCGCTAAGCGGCGCATTATGCCATCACATTCATAACCATTCAAGAGTTCAAGCACCTCTGCGCCGCGGTGTGCCGACTAAAAACATCGTCAACACAGTAGCTCGACGGCTTTTCATGCTCGCCACAACCCTTAAACCAATACTTGTTAAAAAAGAAAACTAAAAAAAGCTGTAGTTAGGCACAACGAGCATTCTGTGTTTGACATAGAAAAAAGGTAATTCATTGTAATGCCCCGGCAGAACCGCTAACCGCCACCGCACTGTGATCTTATACAAAACACCTTCCACTCATCTTCATTGAATATCCGTTTTCGCGTCGTTTGGTTCAGTGGTTCAGCAGCCTACTTTGGTGCAAAAAAATCGTGACTGCAAAACGCTAGAAAAACTACGATTGGTGGTGATAAAGCTCGTGGGGCAGAGAGTAAACTAGTCGGCAGACAAATTCCAATATGGGTCAAACATCATATCAGCATGAGCGTCAAACACAAACACAAGTGCACAAGTACAATATGTAACAATAAAGAATGCAAGTGAAGCGCACACGAAATGACAATAAAAGCGAACAAGAAAAAAAACCTTCGACAACAAAGGCAACACCAGTAGGCACATTTCAAATGCAGCAGCGGCCCACTGCGTTGAGGTGCATCGGTGCTGGGCATTGCTATTACTTTTCTAGTTAAATTTTCTTTTTCCTTATTTGCTCTAGCATTTGTTGCTTTTGAGCACAAATCCTATAACAGTAGCGAACACGATAGCGTCTGCTGCCATTTTTCCCGCCCTCTACACCAAATGTCCATACAACTTGCCTTAGTATAAGCGCACTCTTGTCCCTTCTCCAACTGATTAAGTATTCCCACACAAGCTTCCACTACCACCATGACTTGCCAGCTTAGGGTTTCGCAGGCTAACGCATTGTTTAGTGAACATTGAACTCCAGTCTTGTTGAGCCACCACCTCCATTGCACCATCAGCGCAACACCGGCTTTGCTTTTCTACTGAATCGTATTTTGTTGAAAATTGTATTAATGCCAGATTAAGAATTCCGATTGCAATGATGCGTTTCTGATTAAACATTCGCGCTTTTTATACAACACAAGCGTACATTGGCGCTGCACACACTGCGAAAAGTGGGAGGTTGATATTCTGGATTTTCCATACCTTTGCGGTTAGTTTTCATATCAAGTAGAGCTTGCTTGCATACTTTAAATTATATTCGAAAACGCATGGGATAGACACTGAGTTTGTAGACCGAGAATCATTCTAGAATCTTTTGTCATGGCGCGTCATAGTTAATTATAAAGATGCTCTCGTACCAACAATTTTTCAAACTACATAGAGATATGCTTCTAGGCCTAGTGTCTAGGATGATAATGTGGCTTTTTGCGTGGGGACACCATAATCGCAATTAGAGTTATCTTTTTATGTATATAAATCTTCTACTACACCTTTCTAAGTATATACATAATAAGAAAATGTTAGGTTATTTTACAAAAGCACACCCTACCAAATAAGAGAACACAAGTTGATCATAAGAAACAAATTTGCATCGAGGAAATTTTATAATAAGAAATATTACTTGATGTAGAGAAAATGGAAATCCATAATGGGAAAACATAAATTTATATTGAAAAAATTATGATCGTAACATAATAAATGTTAATTTATATTGGGAAAATAGAAATTGACAAGAAAATAGAAATTCAAAGGTTTTTTAAGCTAAAATTTAAAATTTTTTTATTTAAATTTAAAAAAATTTTTTTAATCTTTAATTAAATTTTTTAGATTTTTTTTTTAATTTTAAAAACATTTGTTTTTGAATAAGTTTTGTTTAAAATTGTATTTTTATTTAAAAAAAATTGTTTATTTTAATTAAGTTTAAAAAATTGTTTATTTAGATTAAATAGAAAAAAAAAATAAAAAATGGTTTATTTTGATTAAATTTTTTATAAATTTTTTTAAATATTTTTTTTTTAATTTTCTATTTTTTATTCAAATTTTTTTATTTAAACTTAAAAAAAAAATTTTATTTTTAATTAACTTTTTTTTTGATTTTTTTTCTTAATTTTAAAAACATTTTTTTTAATAAATTTTTAAAAAATTTTATTTTTATTTGTAAAAAGTTTTGAGCTCAATTTTACCGACGTCGGTAAAACATACATAAGACAAATAAAATTAGAAATACAAAAAAACACTTAATACGAGTATTGTATTTCAATTTAAAAAAGGCCTTGAGCTCAACAAACACTTTTTACAAATTTAATAATTGAAGGCCAATAATAATTTACAAAAATTTAATTTTTATTTAAAAAAAATTTTTTTTATATATTTTTTTTATATATTTTTCTTATATATTTTTTTATATATTTTTTTTATATATTTTTTTATATATTTTTTTATATATTTTTTTATGTATTTTTTATATTTAAAAATTTTGTTTGAGTGTGTTAGCGACCTTTATTTAACTAACTTCTTGTTTTGCCGGCTCAAGGTCAATTTGATTGAAAAAATAAAACACAGGTGTTTTTTCTTTAACCAATATATTTCGGTTACTCATCGGTAACCGTCTTCAGGGTAATTTTTGTTTATTTATGTTTTTGTTAATAGTTTTACCCTGAAGACGGTTACCGATGAGTAACCGAAATATATTGGTTAAAGAAAAAACACCTGTGTTTTATTTTTTCAATCAAATTGACCTTGAGCCGGCAAAACAAAAAGTTAACATTTTTTTTTGGTTTTTATATTTTTTTTCTATTTTTGTATATATTTTTTTTTTTTTAATTTTCTATTTTCTTCAATTTGCTTTTTAATATTTTTTATTTATACGAGTATATTTATTTTTTGATATTTATTTTAAAATATTTTTTTTTATATTTAGTTTTTAAGAAAAAAACTCAGTGCATCAGGTACATAATGGTAAATAATAAATAAAACATAATGGTCATATTCCGCAATGCCTAACTCATATGGTTCAGAATAAAACATAATTTTGGAACACAAGAGAAGACTGCCCACGAGCGAAACAATATAAGTTTGAAAAAGTTTTGTGATGTACGATGAGACGTGCTTTAGCAATTAGGACTGTGACGCATCTCGGGAATTTTTGGAAGTATGCTGGTGAACTGTTTTATATGCCGGAATAAAATGAATTTGAGTGTCGTATTGTGTTAAAAATTCGCGATCGGCAATAAGTTCAGGCTGTCTGGTCAGTAAATAGTATTCGCAGCTGGTGTCCTTAAGAAAATTGTGGCAGTATGTTCTTTGACATTTCTGAGCCGGGTACACTCGTATAGAGGGTACACTTGTTCAGACAAAGTATTACCATCACCGAAAATAGACCCGGCTGTGGTGGGAATCCGTATATTGCCCAAGGAGAATACATCAAATGCAAGGATTAATAAGGCCTTGATGTCCTCCTGGTGCAAAATACAAGTCGTAAAGAGGCTTGAAGAAATACGTAATTAAAAATATCTCGGAAATCCCGTGACTTCATGGCCTGCTTCGAATACTGTCTATATTGCAAAAACTTAATAATAATAATTAATAAAAAAATAATCATTTTAATTTCTTTTCATAATTTGTTTTGTATAAATATTTTCACCTACACAGCCAGGATAGCAGACAAATCATGTTTGTTGTACAATGTCTATCAACTTATAAAAGTAAAAAAGCTTTTAATAGCATACGCTTACGAATAAATGCTAGCAAGCATGCATAAATGAATAAACTTTTTAATTATGTAATACTATTGCTCAATATAAACATAAATATAAATATAAACTTTACTATGTATCGACGGTGTGTGCATTGGTGTGAAAAATTTGTATCGCACACGCGGACAAACTTCAGAGCTCAAAACTATTTCAAAGGACACCATTCAGGCATATACTACATATTAAGGATGTTACGAATGTTATATTTTTTTTATGAAAAATTATTTAGATATTTTAAAGGTTGCATTTGGAAAATTAAAGAATTAGTGTCAAACATATATACTCTCAATAAAGATTGATATGACTCATAAATGTGAAAGATAAGAGGAAAAATGTATTTCAAATGATATTATATTATATAAATGATTAAACATGCCAATTCTGAGTGTGCTATAGTTATGAAACGACACACATATTTTAAATCAGAATACTGAAATTGTAGTTTTGTAGCTCATAACATTTTTGTATGTTTTGGACCCTGATTTTCTTTCTCCAAAGAGGGAATGAACAACATTAATTTTTACATAGGAGAAAACTACTGGTCAACACAGTCAGAGTTCCTGAAGATGACTTCAGATTGAAGTGGAAATATCGACCAACATAAATAAAGGTGTCAAAAGAAAAAGTTTATTTAGTTTCATTTGACCATTGGCCTTGAACTCGTTAATACTCGTATAAATAAATAATAGGAGAAAACTTAAAAAAAAATCATAAAAAAATTTAAAATTTTATACTTCATTATACTAGATTTTGTAGGACTACAAAGCTATCTTTTCGGTTTTCGTTTTTAAAATATTATAAAATTAAAAACAAAGCAAAATTATTTCATAGCGAAGGACAACGATTCGCAACGACCCTAATACATACATATATAGTGTTTGCAAACCAGAATCCAAGAAAACGCCTTGGCTGCTTTTATACAATTTTTATGTGTATAATGAGGATGAGAATCAGTAGTAAACTATATTTCATAACGCTCATGATCAGTATATATCGACGACAATATAGGTGAAAGCTGATGGTTTGATGCCGAGTAGCTTTATTTTCGACTAGAAAACCCTGTCGCAATTCGTTGCGTCTCAGAACTAATAACAAACTGAGTTCGATTTTAATAATTATATCTCCGAAACCAGTTGAGATATGGAACTTAAACACATTGCTAATTACAGCACTCATTATCGCCTTTCTTTTGATACCCATATTGTACTAACACATATTGGGGCACCCTGTTCCACATATTGGGGGATAACTCCGAAACCGCTAGAGCTATCGGAACAAATTATTTCTTAAATTTTAAGCTAAACATCTAGTAATGCAACGGTAATAGATCCATTCAATTCCATTCAGCAGTTTTTAAGTGATGCGCGCACATATATACAGACAGACAGACAAAAAAACTGTTGCTTTGTATTTTATTGGCTCATTAATGATCCCTCCTCCCAATTTTTTTTTTAATATCTGCATTGTACATGCATTGACCTGCTCGACCTCTCTCCGACATATAGGTCAATACCTGGAAGGTATTTTTAAAGTATGGGAATCAAACAAAAGATATTGACAGGGTATTAATGTAGGATAGTTTTTATTTATTCAATAACTTACTTTGATTTGGAGATATTGCAAAAAGGTTTCGGTTAAAACTATCGAAATGTAAATTGGGAGAAATTGTCAATACAATGTTTTTTTATATCTGAAATTTGGTATGCAGGAAATTTTTATACCTAGTTTTTATTTAGGTTTTTACCGTGAATTCACAGAATTCAATTGTCCTAGGGAATATAACCCTCCAATTCCCATAACTCTGCACAAAATCATTATGTAAAGAAAGTGGCCCCTTCTGGCCATAGTTAGAAGTTGAGTGGAAGATCCCTCTATTTCAAAATATTTTCCAAAAACGACCTATCTCAGAATTTGTTTCAATAACGCCCTATTTCAAAATTTGGTCCAAGAACGACCTATTTAAATGAAAATACAATAAATTTTTATCGGTAGCATTATTAAAAATCGATCTGAGATAAGGCGATTTTGAAAAAACAAAAAAAAAAATCAGAAATAGAGCGTTATTGAAAACTATTTTGAAATAGGGTGAAGTGGAACAGCCGTGGTGTTTCGATGAATTTTAATTCGTGTAACCTGTTTTGAGGGGTACAAAAAGAAACAGTTCAACTAGGCTCTAAAAAGCGTTTGAACCCATAAAAAGATATGAAAACTGATAACTGACATCGAGGAAGAACACAAAGGGAATATGGAGAGGGATGAGGAGGGAAGAGAGTAAAGAAATATAGTATAAAAATCACTCTTTTTCAAACTCATTTTATGTCTTGCTAAACCGAAACCGAAACCAACCCTAAGTAAAACCAAAATCTAAAGACTTTTTAGCATTGAAGCGTTTGAAAAAAAAAAAACAAGTAAGGAAAGGGCTGTCTTTGACTGTGCCGAAGACTTTATACCTTTCATGAATACGCATCACGGTTTTAAGTGTACGATCCTTACTCACAATTACTAAAAACTCTGAAAAACTGATCATTTAAAGGTACATAGCCCAAACCCCATTTATCGGAACAATCCATTGTATGGGAGCTATATGTTATGTTGGTCCGATCTGGGTGATTTTCACTACACACATTACGTATATAATATACACCAAACCTGAAAAATGTTACGTTCCTAGCTTTTTAATTGGAACAGTTATAGGCCAAAACCCGTTTATCGAAACTATCGATTGTATGGGAGCTATGCATTGTATTGGTCCGATCTTGCTGATTCCGACAAATGATTAATCTCATGCAAAATCTCGGCTCCATACCAAATTTCATCAAGATATCTCAAAAACTGAGGGCTAGTTTGCCTAAAAACAGACAAACGGACAGACGGGCATGGCTAAATCGACTCAGCTCTTCGCCCTGATCATTTTGGTATACCTATTGGTGGGTCTATCTCTTCTTCTTCTCATACTTACAAACATCGCACCAAAGTTATAATACCATTTCATGTTCATCAAAGGTATAAAAAGCAAACAAAATTTGTGATAATTGAATGCACAATTCTGTAATATTTTCCATCAAACTTTCAGAAGGTCAAATCTTTACTTAGCTACGGCTATTAATTATCTATTTCTTCTTCTATTTCCGTAACAATTATTCAATGACACAGCAGCCGTCCACCCACCAATGCTTTCAACTACTTTTCTTTACGTCAACAACTTGTATTTGTTTTTGCTCTGAGCCACACTTGACTTCATTACTTGTTTTCATTCGGTTTGTAGAGTTTTGCTCAGCAGCAAAATCAAATGGAAATTTTTTCGTGACGATTTTTTCGTTTCTAAAGTTATGCTCAACAGTGAGTGGGAGAGCACATTTTATAATAGTTGTTGTTTCGTTTGCTTTGCCTTGCTTTGACTGCCGACAATTTATCGAAGGAGCATTTGTTGTAAGCTTTTGTATGTTAAAAGTTGTTGCGAAGAGTGGAGAGTTTTTGTTTAGGTCGTATAACAGTTTGTAAGCACAAAAGCTTTTTAAGTTTCCGCTGTACGTGCTTTTAGCTAAAGGTGTCGCTGTTGCTGTTTCCGTTTCAATTAGTTACCGCTATTAACAGTTAAACAATTTTGTTATTACAGTTATTGGATTTGCATTGCTAGTTAAAATAAGCAGACCCTTGGTTGGGGGTGGCTCCGTTAATAGGGCCGTCTGTTCGATTCTGGAGAAAAGTCGCTCAATCAATTCCATGTAGTAGTAGTGATTAAGTGATACGCGTACGCGTAATATCTATCAATTCCTTAGCCTCTGTCCCTGCTCGTCCTTCTTGATATTCATTTTGCTCTTGCTCCTGCTCCTTCCCATCCCTATTTCCTTACTCTTCACCATCCTTTTCCTCGTTTTGCTGAGCATTAACATAGAGCAGACTAGAGAGGAAGGTTTTAACGACAAACGGTCTAACAATTCAATGAATTTTTTAATTAAAAATATTTGTAATTAACATTTCACTTTAAAAATACCCTTATAGAGAAATCGCCCCATTACACTGGCTGTTTTGCTCTTACAAAAATTTTTGCTTAGATTTTATATATAGGCGGGTATTTTGTAAAAATATGAGTTTAACTTATCATGTGGATAGAAATTTCATTTTATAAAAACAGAAAATAAAAAAAAAACCAAAAATTTTAAAGCTTTCGAGGGAACACTCTACAAGTTCTAGAAAAAATTAAAAAAAGAAAACCATTTTTTCGCTGGGAACTAGCCCATTTGATGAATTATTTATATAAAAATCTAGTAATTTTTTTTTTTAATTTTGTTTAAAATTTTTTTATTATATTTATTTCTATACTTTTATTAATTTTTTTATTTTTTAGTATTTTTTTTTTCTATAAAGTAAACTTCTGGTAGCACTATAAACATTTTCAGTCCATGTGAGGTCTTGACCGACCAGCTCAACCTAACCTTTTCTATAAAGTACTACTTATACCCTCATAGGTACTAACTGCAAAAAAAAAAAAAAGAATTTGTTTGTTTGTAATCTAACCTACTATTTAGCATAGATATAGAAATGAAAGATATTCCTACCGCACCCGATCTGGGCCTACGCCACCCTAGAGCTGGTGTTTTGAATAGTCTTTGGAGAGTTAACCCCTGGATATTATCTCACCTTATTGAAAACCGAAAAAGCTTGGAATGCCGTGGGAAATTGCTAAGCACTGGAAAGCTGTAGATTAGGTTACGCTCTTTCGGTCTATTGAGTAAAATTGTCTTAAAATGAGCTTGCAAAGACCAGACAAATCCAGAATCCAAAAGTACTAAGAGACAAGCAATTGACAGTGTTTCGGAGAACTCTTTGAGAAACTTGTAAGAAAACAAGTACTGCATAGGAAACAGTTTCTGGAAGTAGTTATTCGCTGTTGCAACAGAAGCTCATATGCATCAGTACACCGACTCGTAGGAGATTCAAAAAAGTCTACAATTTCTAACCGTGCAGACAAAGCAAAACCAATACAAATTGTATATTGAAATGATTACACTGTGCTCCATTTACAGCATTGTTTTAGGCTACATGTATTTTATAGCATAGAATACGTATTGTTTTGTTGTTGGTTCTGCTCCCTCTGTGCCCCTCAAAAGCACAAACTTAAGTCAGTTTCCGCGCAGACCAGTGCTTTTGACGAACTATTTATTTTCATTCTGTCTGTTGCTTAGATTCCACAGGCTAGTATGCGCTATGTGTTGGTCGCACAATCTCGTGGACAGACGTCATTTGCGTAATTTTTCAAATTTTTCAAAATATGTCATGTAGTGTGTGGAAAAGTAGCAGCAACACCCCGCTTGGGATTGGTTGTTTCTATATTTTTAGTAAATATCATAAATATACTTGAGCTCTTCGGAGTATGTCTTTTATATGCCGATAACCTTAAAATTAAAAATAAATGGTTCGACTAACAGGTTCGTCCTAAATGGGGCATTCCAAAAAAACATTTTTTATCAAAATAAAAACTAAAAATAAAAAAATATTAAAAAAAAAAACAATTTTTATTAAAAAAAAATAAAAAAAAATAAAAAAAAAAAAAAAAAAAAACCTAAAGAAAAAATTAATTTAATAAAAAAAAAGATTAAAAATAAAAAAAATGTAAAATTAAAAAAAAAATTTTATTAAAAAAAAAATTTTATTGAAAAAAAAATTTTATTGCCAAAAAATTTTAAATAAAAAAAAAATTTTAAATGAAAAAAAAAAATTAAATAAAAAAAATTTATCATTAAAAAAAAAATTTTAATTAAAATAAAAATTTAAAAAAAAATTTTAAATAAGAAAAAAAAAATTCAAAAAAAATAAAAATTCAAAATAAGAATTAAAAACAAAAATGTATAGTTAAAAAAAAAATTGAAAAATAAAAATTACAAACAAAAATTAAATAGTACTATAACTATAGCCTTGTATATGTTTGTTGCTTTCAATTTTTCCTCTAATCAAAAATAATAATAATTAACTAAGAATTATTATCAACTGGTCTTAAGCTCGTTATAGTTACAAAAAAGATTAAAAAAAAGATAAAAAAATGTAAAAAAATTTAAATTTCAATAAAAAAAGTATTAGATTGTTTGGCGTTTGATTAGTTTTTGTATAGTTCTAAAACAAATAAATAATCATGATTTGCAATACAATTTTGGATGTCGTTGCAATTTTTTCACCCGCCACTGTATTTATACTTGTAGGTGAAATTTATGTTTTTAGCTAACAGTCGCCGGTGATAAATGGTTCTTTCTAAAATTATAACAGTCCCGGTATTGGGGCAAAACTGTCATTGGAGAAATTTAAGGAGGGAAGGATTTGTGTATGTTGCCACATCCAGAACATTATGTAGCGAGTTATACAGGGTTTTTGTGGAGTCCAATTGGTTAGAAAACCTGTTCATTAGAGGAAATGTTTATAGAAAGATCGTGCGGAAGTTTGATCTATGCTTTTTCCTTAAGCTGTTACAAACTACCATTATATGAACAATATTATAACACCCTGAGGCCTAAAATGATTATGGTTTAAATTTATTATTTTTGTTTTGTTTAAGATCAACAGAGGGTTGCTTGCAAAGAATGCATGTAAGCAACAAATTTATTCCGAGTCTTGATTTGTAAAGCCCTCCGAAAATGGCAGAAAATTCATTAGTTGGCAACACTGGAAAAGTATGGTTATATACATACAAGAAAAATACATAAAAGTAAGAATGTGGTGCTAAAATTTTATTTTCTAAGAAAATTATTTCAGTTTCCATCTTAAATGTGGATTTTGAAATATTTGCAAATGAGGCGTGGGTGTGAGTATGATGGCATTTGAGGAAACTGATGAGGACTAGCGGTACTGGCTCGTCTCATTGTCTCGGCAGTCTGGATGTTTCCCCTCATAGCATTTCTTTGAATAATATCAACAAAAAAAATGTAGATGTTAAAAAAAATTTTGAAAAATGCTTTTGTTTGTGTTGTTTTTTGTATTTTTTATTCTTGAAGTGTGAACGAGTACGGCATGACTGACAAAAATAAGTGAGAGGGCTTTCTCCCTAATTCTAAATATATTTGTATTCATACATAAAACTCACATTAATTTCTCGCGCATTTGACAAGTGTTGAATTGCTTCATGTTTTTGTTGCTTTAATTTTTTTATTTCTGTCGTTCTAAAAGTAATGCCGTCTGACCTCTTCTATTTACAGCGTGCACACGACAAGCCTATACCCATCGTACTAAGCAGCTACCAAGCAATTCAAAACTGGAGTGCCTTTAGTGTCGCCTCTTTGCTTGTTGAGTAGACGAACATTTAGTGTTTTATTCGCAACATATTGTTGCACTTATAACTCCTTAAGTACCGTTGGTATTTTGCTGTTACTGCAGTTTCCTTCATATATGTATGTTTACTTCTCTTGTTTCCCCCCTCCCCTTTACCCTAAATATACGAACAAACATAAATGAGTGTTGCCTTTATGATTTCGCTTTCTTCGTCGTCGTCGTGCTTTACTATTAAGTTTTTTAAATTAGCGCGTGGCCCAGCTGCCAGCAGATACCAAAGTGTTGTGTATAGCGTCAACGAGAGCATGAACTATAGATACTGGGTGATCTATTGTGAAACAATTTTAAGAAGCTCTCATGAAAACTTAAAACGCGATGCGATAACTACATGCGCTTAGGGATCCATGCGGGCTAGATGGGTTAGAATATACTGCTGGTAAAGTATGCTTGTCGTAAGTCTCGGCAACATATACCAGCTAACGTTCAGTTTGATCAGCAAATTGGCCCTTCGAAAGTTGGACTAATGCCAGAGCGGTGCGCACCGGTTCCATGATGAAAAGAGAAATATTAGGCACCATAAAAGACATTTTCTTGATGAGAAACAAAATAATTACTAGCTAGTCGAATGTCTTAAAACCATATAATCCACGCTTCTTTTGAATCTCGACGAAAAAAAAAAAAAAAAAGCGGAGAATTATCAGTGCGCTTATTAGCTTTTGCAATCCAAATTGGGGCCATGTTCTCAAACATAATAATAAGTACGGTGCGATAGAGCTTTGGGTCGTTTAAGGCTGAGTTGCTATTTAGGCTTTGAAGACTCTTATACTCGTAAACACGCCATTGCTTTCGAGAGTGTAAAAACGTTATGAGCTTCTTCTACCTCTCTTTGGTTTACATAAAATGTGGTTTTACACATCAAGGACAGCCTAATTCGAGCAGAGACATGGAATATGTAGAGAAAAACCAGAACAAAAAAAAAAAAAAAAGAAACCAGTAACCCAAAACAGTATAAAACATAACCAAAAAAAAATTTTATGAAAAGCTACAACAAAAATACAAAGAATAAAACATGAAAAAAGAACAACACAAATTAAATATAATAACAATTAAAATAAATAAAATAAAATAAAATAAAATAAAAAAATAAATAAAAAAATAAATAAAAAAATAAAAAAAGGAATAAAAAAAAAATAAATTAAAAAAAAAAAAATTAAAAAAAAAAAAAAATTAAAAAATAATAGATAAATAAAATTAATTAAAAAAAAATATTTTAGTTGTTGGTTTTATGGGCTGTTATTTTTACATATTTTTGTAAGTTCAACGAGCTCAAGACCAAAAAACAACAATTAGAGGAAAACTTGAATTAAGCAGTTTGCCAAACTACACGCAGCACAGCCTATGGGTTAGGCAGCTGCGCTTGCAATCAGAGTGAGTGGGTTCGATTCTCCACAAGATCCTCTGAAAAAAGCAAAACTATACGAATTAGTCTGACGAGAAATCGTGGCTGTTTTCGAAATAGTACTATAACTATAGCCTGTATATGTTTGTTGCTTTCAATTTTTCCTCTAATCAAAAATAATAATAATTAACCAAAAATTATTATCAACCGGTCTTGAGCTCGTTGAACTTACAAAAATAAAAAAAAATAAAATAAAATAAAAAAAAATCAAATAAAATAAAAAAAATCAAATAAAATAAAATAAAAAATCAAATAAAATAAAAAAAATAAATAAAATAACAAAAATAAATAAAATAAAAAAATAAAAAAAAAAAATTAAAAAAATAAAAAAATAAATTAATTAATTAAAAAAAAATTAATTAGTTAAAAAAAAATTAAAATAAATAAAATAAAAATTAAAAAATTATGTAAAAAAATTATTAAAAAAAAACACCAAATAAAAATAGAATCCCATATACAATATGTAAAAAACATTAAGAAAAGTATAATAGCAATCATAAAATACGACCAAAACAAAAACAACAAATAGTGAAAAACTAAAAAAAAAAAAATAATATTAACAAAACAATATTAAAAAAACAACTGCT
The DNA here is from genome assembly GCA_949987695.1 of Merzomyia westermanni. Taxonomy (NCBI): domain Eukaryota; kingdom Metazoa; phylum Arthropoda; class Insecta; order Diptera; family Tephritidae; genus Merzomyia; species Merzomyia westermanni. The sequence continues at coordinate 35,539,273 of OX465291.1, read as the reverse complement.
ACAAAAAAAAAAAGTCAACATGCAAAAATTATTTATATGTTCTCTGGACCGAGTACAGCAAAGGGAAGAAAAAATAAGACGACTTCGGCGAACTGTGCCTCGCAGAGGTCAAAATATCTGAGCAATAGATTGTATGATGATAGGTTCGTTAAACAACACGAACGTTGACAAATCATATCTCCGAAGAAAGAATTAAAAAAGTGTCAACTTATTGTATATAGAGAAGCTATAAGCTGAGTTTTAATAAAAAAAAGGCCACAAAAATAAGAATTGTAACTTACAGTTAAATTATGTGTCAGCTATATCTGAAAGTCGACGGATCACCACTTCCAGACTGCCCTATTTTAAGTTTTAATATATACTTTAAAAAATACACATTTTTCATTTGAATAAAAGTATCGAAAACGTAACAAAATTCATGATTTTGCAATCACCTAATAAACCACCCATTACACGATCTCGATCATTTGGCGATCATCGCACTAAACACAGCATCTGCACAGGAAGTGAGACATTCGGCACTGACATCGTTCGCGCTGCCAGTTTGTTTACTTTCGGCAAAAGCGGCATTGTTTTGTCTAATGATTTCAGTTGGACGCTAACTGTATTTGCGCGCACATATATCACAACGGCCGGATATATACGATCGCACGTGATCCATGCTCGCCTTTCAATTTGTTGGATGTGTATAAATAAAAAAGAGTGATAAAAATAAAAGAAAAGAAGCATTGTGTTTTTTTTTTAATAAATATATGTATATCCATATGTAAATAAGTTAATGTTGCAACAATTTTATGAAAATATGTATGTTTGTACATGAGCTTTGAGGCTGTGATAACTGCGTTTGTACGGCAGCGCGTATGAGCAAAAAATTGAAGTGATCGAGAAAAAAAAATCGGAAAATTTTGCTTTTTTTTGATTTTGCTGCCTTCATCAATGGCATTGCTTGAGTTTTTGCTTAATTCTATTTTTGCGTGTTCATTGAGTAAATCATTCGATTGTTACATTGAACTGTGTCATTGATTAGAAATTGAAGTGAATTCACGAACGATTTATTTTTGTTTCCCACTTATTAAACAATTAATTAGCTAAAGCGAAACAATGTGGAAAATTTTAATTTAATAAATAAGAAATCAAATGAGGAACAAATTATATTGACACTTTTGTTGTTGTTTTGGTATTTTTTCGTTGAAACAAAAGTGCAAGCGTTGCAAATGTTGGGTGAATATTTTTCAAGTGAAATTTTGTAGTTGTAAAGATTCAAACAAAATACTTACTTATAAATGTAAACACTAATTGATGCACATCTACTTGCCACATTATTCAAGTCGAGTATTCCGAACAGTGAAATCCCATACAATATTATTAAAAAGATATATGATAACAGATCAAGGCTCTGTATGATTGTTAGCCCCAAAATTATATATAACACCGATTTGTTTGAAAATATCACCCAAGTATGAACACTGCACAGTTTACTTGGAAGTATTTTATTGTTCAGATGCGAAACTGAAAGTAGAAGCAGGGCAACAGACATAGCTGTTATATAAATGCGCTAGCTTAAATCTTGGGAGCAAATAATAATACATGTGTTGGTACGTCTGCCCAAATGCGCAAAAAAAAAATATATATATAAAATAAAAAAATAAAAAAAATTTGAACTAAAAAAATTAAATAAAATAAAGTATAATAAAATCCAATAAAATAAAAATTCAAAAAGTGAAAAATTTTTATTCTTGGCCTTGAGCTCGTTTCATGAATACTTTTAAATAAAATAAAATAAAATAATACAAAAACATAATAATAAAAAATTAAATAATAAAAAATAAAATAATAAAAAATAAAATAATAAAAAATAAAACATAAAAAAAAGTAAATAAAAAAAAAAATATTAAAATAAAGTAAAATCAAATAAAAAAAAAAACAAATTAAATAGAACAAAATAAAATATAAAAAAATAAAATAAAAAAAATAAAATAAAAAATCAAATAAAATAAAATTAAATAAAGTAAAGTAAAAAAAAATAAAATGAAAAAAAAAAAAAAATAGAATTAAATAAATTGAAATACCAAAATTTAATAAATTAAACAAAATTAAAAAGAATAAAAAGAAAAACTAATAAAATGAAATGACATTGCTGATATTTCAAAATAATAAAAATAAAATAAAAAATCAAATAAAATAAAATTAAATAAAGTAAAGTAAAAAAAATAAAATGAAAAAAAAAAAATAGAATTAAATAAATTGAAATACCAAAATTTAATAAATTAAACAAAATTAAAAAGAATAAAAAGAAAAACTAATAAAATGAAATGACATTGCTGATATTTAAGAAAAATCGATAGGAGGGATCATTATTAAGCCATCCGAAGCCAAATAAACAGTTTTTAGAATTTTTGTCTGTCTGTCTGTATGTTTGGTCGCGCATGACTCAAAAACTGCTGAATGGAATTGAATGAACCTTCTACCCTTGCATTACTAAATGTTTAACTTAAAATTTAAGATATCATTTGTTACATTATAGCTCGAATAGTTTCGGAGAAATTTATCCATGTGTGGACCAAGGTGACCCAAAATGTGTTAGTACAATATGGGTATCAAACGAAAGGTGATAACACTGCGTTACAAAAACGAGCTTTAGTTCTGTCTAATTATACATAAAAAAAAAAATTCTGACGTGTACATGAAAATCGCCGATACACGTGTATTTTTATTTTTTCTCCCCTTTCCGAAAAAGTATATTTGGTTCATAGGACAGAATGTGTGTAACGCGGTGTAATAGTGCTACATTAAGCAATGTAATTAAGTTCCATATCTTATCTAGAGAAGCAGCGAAGCGGTCCGAGCGGAAATAATATAAAATAAATTAAAGTTTATGAAATAACTTTCGTCTGAAATAGAAAACCATATTAACCGTTATTTATTTTAAAGTTCGATTGTTCCTCAAACAATCTCATCAGTTATTTTGAAGCTAAACTTTTGGTCTCGGTAATCCCGTGATTATAAAATTAGCTCCCGAAAATATCGTGATTGTAAATAGTTAAATATTGGCAAAATATATTGAGAACTCGCTGGGCATGTGTTTATCTGTGACTTTGCATTTGCTTTATTTTAATTTGAATAAAATAAGCAACTAAAAAATGTGTACGTTTTCGAAGAGACACGCTGTCGACTCAATATTAACCGATTGGTACTTTTATGATCCGTACTTTCTGGTCGGCCACACTGCTTATTTTGATGCAAATAAATGCCTCCTACGCGAACACAAACAATTTTTAACCGATTGGCTAGTTAGTGCATGTGTCATAGGGAGCTGAGCATGAAAAATGGGAGAACTGCATTCCGTTAATATTTGAAATGTGTATCTCAAGAATAAAAGGTTAAATATCTGCCTTTTTTCTCTACGATCTTTCATGGCCTTTGAACAAACATTTTTTTTTGCCAATTTAGCTCTTCCTCCAAATCTGGATCTCCATTTCTTCTTGCTTTGCATCTTTCTCTGCCCCTTTTCTGCCGACTCCTGTTCCGTTTCAACTTCTTTTGCCTCTATCTCTACTTATCTTTCCTTCTCTATCCTATAACCAAAAATGGTACACGAAGTTTTATATATTTCATAGCTCAGGGTTATCGCCCACCCGCTTTTGCGAAGTTCAAAAAAATTCTTGCGCTGCATTAAACCTTAATTGAAATAACCGAATGACCCCAAACGGGCTGCCACTTAAATTTATTTTTTCTTACTTACATACAGACAAACATGCATAATTATAATTCCAAATGTGTTTTTTTTATCACAAAAATCACAAACAACTCTGAGCGTTGGCATTTTTTTTATGCGTTTACATTTTTTACAATTCTTTTTTTGCTCTCTTTGGTTTTTTTTTGTTGTGACTAATTGGAGTGTTAATTTGTGTCAAATGGGATAGTTATGGCTCTTATTTTTCTTGTAGGTATAATTTGTTCTTTTAATGACTCGTTTGTTGCCATTCAAACATTCCTTGCTCCCACACATGCGTTAAGAAGCTTATGTGGATTTGCAACAATAACAACAAACATTAATAAATCATTAGTTGTTATTATTACTTATTTTTTAATATGGTTGAAAAACGCGTATGACATGTTAGAGAACATTTACGGCATGACTAAATCGAAGAAAGAATTGGTTCTTTAAAAAATTCAAAAAAAAAAAAAAATAAAAACAATTAATTGAGTGGTGTGTGAGATTGAAAACGAATGATCTAACGATAACAGATGAGAGTAGCAATAGCTTATCAGCAAAGTTGCCAAACTTTTGATGTTTAATCAACAGTAAGCAATTGAGAGAAAAAAATGTTTTAGTTCCTATAACAAATTAACAAAACAATTTTTTCAAAATTTAAAAAGAGTAAATCAAAATCAAGTAACATTGAAAATTAATATTAGATATCAACGAAATGGTAAAAAGAAAAATTATTATAAAAAAAAAAAAATTGAGTAAAGAATTACAAAAAATAAAACATGAAAACAAATAAATCGTGAAAAAATGTTTGAAAGGTTAGATAAATAAAAAAAATAAAATAATGAAAAAAAAAAAAAAAAAAAAAAAATAAAAAAAAAAAAAAAAAAAAAAAAAAAAAAAAATAAAATAAAAAATAAAATAAAAAAAAAAAAAATAAAAAAAAAAAAAAAAAAAAAAAACAAAAAAATTAAATAAAAACAACAATAAAATATAAAAAAACAACAGTAAAATAAAAAAAAACAAAAAAACAAAAAAAAACAAAATTAAAAATTTTTTGTTTTTTTTAAATTCAATTAATTTAAAAAAAATAAATAGAAATAAAATAAATTAAAAAAATGACAAAAAATTAAATTAAAAAATTGCAAACAATAAAATAAAACGCGAAAAATTTGAGAAAAAAGATATAAAAAAGCAAACTAAACTAAAAAAAATTTAATAAAAGAATAAAAAAACAAAAAAAATAAATTAAAAAAAAAAAATAGAAATTAAAAATTAATAATAAAAAAAATAAAAAAATTTGTAAGAAAAGTGTGAGTACTGACTTTTATTTTCGCACTCAGTCTAAAACCTTATAGCATTTATAGGCAATACCAATGTCGTGTCAGTAGGTTGACTGGCAACATAGTCCTTGATTCCTTAGATTTATATAAAAAGAAAAAACGTTAAGAGAGAATTTTCTCCTGAATGTCACTTTTAAGATGCATACGTTTTCTCTGGCACAGCATAAAAATAGCGCTAAAGGTTTTTTTTTTAATTTTCGTCTTCTTTCAAATCATCAAAGTATTCCTCCTCTTGATAGTTTTGCGTAAATTCTTTTCGTCGTCTTACATATTCACAAATGTACATACATATGTACTTGCATATAAAATAAACATTAAAATAGGTATTGCCTTGCACTGCTGCCAATTTTTTTGACGTCTCGTTCCTTTACGCCCATTGCGTGATGGCTCACGAATTTCCTTGCAAGTTGCCTCTTGTTTATGAGCTTCGTTGTTATTTTTACTCTTAATTACTCTTGCATTGACTGCAATTTGTTGATTCCATTTTCTTGTGCGGCTATCATTACACTGCATTACAAAAACGAGCCTTAGTTCTGTCCTATGAACCAAATATACTTTTGCGGAGATCAGAATTTTTTTTTTGTATGTATAAAGTATAAAGGTAGTGTCCGTCTGTCCGCCTGTGTTAAAGACTTTGGATCGAAAAAAAAAAATAAAAAAAATAAAGTAAAATAAAAAAAAATCCAAAGTCTTTCACACAGGCGGACAGACGGACACTACGCCCTTTATACTTTATACATAAAAAAAAAATTCTGAAGTGTACATGAAAATCGCCGATACACGTGTATTTTTATTTTTTCTCCCCTTTCCGAAAAAGTATATTTGGTTCATAGGACAGAATGTGTGTAACGCGGTGTTATGAGAACATATCTAAGAAAAAAAAAGAGCAAAAATATCAAGAATGCAGTTTCTTCCACAGCATTAGCGTACTGATAGCTAATACTTAAAATTCCTCAGAAATTTTGCATTGTCATGACGTGTAATGCACTGCATCTTGCCACGGAGGAGTTAAATGTACAAATTTCTTGGTATGTTGCTTTCATATAATACAGTGATTTTATTATATTTGAGTAGTTATAATATCGTTTGGGGATGTTTGCTGCGTAGCTATATAAGCAAGGTAATAAAATTATTTGTAAATTAAATATAAAATTAAAATTAAAAAAGGCTAAGCAAAAAATATATATATATACGAGGTGTGTTCAAAACGTATCGCGAATTTTGAATTTTCGCTGGTTACGTATATTCGAATTTCGAATTTTTTGTGGCGTTATGTTGGTACTCATTTCTCTCACTTATACCGACAAGCTCGGCCATTTTGAATGTTCAGTTAATTGTTGACAGCTGCTTTGCTTGCACGTGTTTTGGATCGTCTTCGATTTTTACCTATTCAAAAAAATGGATCAAAGAACCTGTATCAAATTTTGTGTGAAAAACGTAATTAAGTGCGCGGATGCATTCCGAATGTTGACTGTGGCATACGGAGAAGCTACCTTGGACCGAAGAAACGTTTATCGGTGGTACAAAATGTTCTCAGAAGGCCGAGAAGATGTGCAAAGAAGAGCAAAAATTGGCTTTTGCACCACGATAACGCCCCTGCTCACGCATCGTTGCTTGTGCGCGACTTTTTGGCCAAAAACAACACACTAATGATGCCGCAGCCACCGTATTCCCCAGATCTGGCCCCCTGTGATTTTTTCTTGTTCCCTAAACTGAAGAGGCCCATGAAAGGACGACGTTACGCTTCTCTTGACGAGATAAAGACGGCATCGAAGGAGGAGCTGAACAAGATACAAAAAAATGATTTTTTGAAGTGCTTCGAAGATTGGAAAAACCGTTGGCACACGTGTATAATATCTCATGGGGATTACTTTGAAGGGGACAAAATAGATATTCATGAATAAATAAATAATTTTTGAAAAAACACAAAATTCGCGATACTTTTTGAACACACCTCGTATGTAGTTGTTTTTCGGAAATTATTTCTTTCCTTTCCCATGCCTTGTCTTTGTTCCAAAGATGAACCGAATCGGATAAAAAATATAAAAAACTTCGAATAGTTTCGATAAATACGTCACCTAGGGATGTATAGTATGTATTGCATGGTCACTCGGTTTTGAATTATGTTGGCAGTTTCTAGTATTTACCGGGGAATAATGAATTTATTATAAAATTTTCCTTTTTTGAACACATTTTTTTAATTATTTTCTCGGTTTATTGCATTCTCACCGGAGTTTGAACTACATATGTTCCAAGTTTGAAGTCTGTACCTATACGTAAAGCTCCTTGAAATCGTAAAAAAAAAAATAAAAAAATTAATTGAAAAAAAAAAAAAATTCAAAGAAAATATGATAAATTATAATAAAATAAGATAAATTAAAATAAAACAAGATCAATTAAAATAAAATAAAAAGTTAAAATAAATAGAAAAGTTAAAATAAAATGAAAAGTTAAATAAGAAAGTAAAAAAAAGAAAAAAAAAAAATAAATTAAAAGAAAATATGATAAATTATAATAAAATAAGATAAATTAAAATAAAACAAGATCAATTAAAATAAAATAAAAAGTTAAAATAAATAAAAAAAGTTAAAATAAAATCAAAAGTTAAATAAGAAAGAAAAAAAAAGAAAAAAAATAAATTAAAGAAAATATGATAAATTATAATAAAATAAGATAAATTAAAATAAAACAAGATAAATTAGAATAAAATAAAAGGTTAAAATAAAATGAAAAGTAAAATAAGAAATTAAAAAAAAAGAAAGAAAAAAAATAAAATAAACAATGAAGTTGAAAAAATAAAATATATTGTGTCACTATGTATATGTATGTATGTAAATATAAAAAAAAAAAAATTTCCTTCCTCACTAGCATTGATGAAATACTGAAGATTTGCATACATTCCAGCAATGATGATACTCTGAATAATTTGGGACACAAATGAATTTCAGTTTCCGTTTTTTGTATTCATACAAAAATTTTGTTTCATCTTTCTGCAGAAAGTCACTCGATTATTTTTAAACTAGACTGTGCACATTAAACACTAGACATTTATGACATATATACGTGCATGTGTTTGCTTTTATTATTCCTGTTATAATTGAATTTGACTCTATTGTTCCATATTTGACGAAGTTAGTGACAGGAAAGAAGACACTTCAAAATGAATAGTAAAATAAATATGCTGACACAATCGTAAAGATACGTATTCACATTTGACATAAGTTCGTAATAAATACATATATTTGAAGCATATTTAAAATTGTTCAAAATTTAAATATATCACATCAGTACGCTATGTCACATGATACTTGATCGCGTCACACCATGGATAGTAAAAGTTTTGTTTATCATTTCACATTCCGTAAATTATATCAAAAGTCAACTGAAATTGAGCTACACAGATGATGTTGTCATCATTAATATCATTATCATTTCAATCAATATAGAAATTTGAAAGGATATCACATGCTTTAATTATACATCACATCACACTGAATCGCAGTAATATACATGTTATTGTTTGATCATAATAATTTGCAATTTGCTCAGTCACATGACATCATGTCTCTTCGCATTATCTTATTGAATTGCACTACCCACACCCCACCTCGTCCGTTTCACATGCACGCAATCGGGTTAATTGGGAGCTCTGTGGGACGTTGGGGAGGCATATTGCAATGCCCCGAAACACAGATGATGCTTAATTAGAAATAGTTTGAGGCAATCTAGAGAGTTTGGCCATTCCCAGTTCATCCTCCACAGCACATTACTATCACTGAATATCATCCCATACATTGCATTCTTGATTGTGACGACTTCTGCTTGGATGGCACTTCAATATTTATGTTTCCGTATAATTTCTTATCTGAAGTTGAAGTTACATGACAAGATATTCTATCATATGATATCATTATCCTAATACTCACATAATACAAACTCAAGCTGAATAGGTTTGTTATTTCATATGATGTCATAATCAACCTATAATTGCATATTATAAAACCTCTAAATCGCATGATGTGATGTAACATCATGTGATATTCTCACACCTAACCACATCTCTTAAATGAAATCGGTGTTTTATGTCTATACAATATAATTTTACATAAAATAAAAGAATTTCACAGCAACCTCAGTTTACATCCTTCAAACAGTTGTTAGCAAATGTATACTCTATAATGCACTTTTCATGTGATAAGGCACATCAACTTTAATTGTATAAAATCACAATGTTGTTTAAATATGTCAGATACAATTATATCACATCTCAACAATTCATAGCGCATACAATTTGACATTAGCTTCAAAAGTTCACTAAACATAAATATTATTTTGCTTACACATAATTATTATGGACAATTTATTTCAGTCTTAGACCGAATTTTGGAAAAGTTTTAGCATCAATTCTCAAATTTATCGTATCATTGACGCCAGAAAAGGCACTCACTTGAATCATCAGGCACGTTCATAAATAATTATTTATTATTTATTTATTTTTATTATTTATTACTTATTATAACAAGTAGTTTGTGAAAATATATATAAAAAATTGCAAAAATAATGTATATTACTCAAAATACTGCCAATATATTTGTGGAAAAACTCTCAGATAATTTATAGATAAACCATCTGCTGAGTTAGAGCTATAAAATTTAATGTACACAATCTCGAATACATGAATATAAACAACTTTTTTTTTCCAAATTAAGTCAAGGCCAGTGAAAGAATAATATAAACAACAGCAAGAAAATATCAAAATAAAGAGAAAAAGAATGGAAAATGATGATAATCATCGGAAATCGCTGACAGTTTATGTGCATATGGGAGGAAGTGTTGATTGATTTAATGCTAGACTAACAATGAAGTGTACTGAAAACATTCTAGATATGGCTACTGAGTCGAAAAATAAATTTTCACATATATTTATTATACTGCTTACGTAATTGGAAATCAGACGCATATTGATGAAAGTAATTTGAAATGAAAATATGATTTGTAAAAGTGTTTCAATACGAATTTATAATAAGACTGGATGAAAAAGCTATGTATTCATGTGTATAGAACACATAAAAGAAATACAGGCAGAAGTTAAAAGAATTGTTATTGCTCTATATGATTTTTTCATATAACCTATTGGTACAGATAATTTCAATTTCCCTATATCTAAAAACATTCAATAACCAAGGAAAGAAAGCAATACCCCACCTATTTTTGCAATGCAGTAGGTGGGTTCTTCTGTCATAACTTTTCGCCCGGAGATCTTATCTTATCTGACTCTAGTCTTCCCGAAAACTCTTCTCTCGAATACTTAAAAGGCAATGTACATGTATATGCTTTTAAAGGATTCCATGATTCCGATTCATACATGAGAACAGCAATGATGAAAAAGTTAGCATTTATTTCTCAACTGAGAAAAAAAAAATACGACTTATTGGCTATAGCAATTCGCTTTCTCGATAACGATAATTTTATTTTCTTTATTTAAACAGTTTTTATCATTAAATGTCGTAGTTTTGTTAATTGTTATATATTATTTTTCCTTTTTTTTAAAGACGTATTTCTTAATATTTTTTTTAAGAATTTCGTTTTTTAATATTTATTTTTTTCTTAAATTTTTTTATATTTCTCTTATAATTTTTTTACATTTTCCAATATTTTTTTCATGATTCTTTATTTTTATTTTATTATTTTTATTATTATTATTATTATGTTATTACTATTATGTTATTATTATTATTATTATTTTTATTTTATTAATATTTTTATTATTTATTGAATTTTTCTCTAAATATTATACATTTTTTTTATAATTTTGTTTTAAATTTTTTTTATATTATTTTTTATATTATTTTTTTAAATTTTTTTGTAAAATTTTTTATGCTTCTTTTATATTTCTTTTATACTTTTTTTACATTTTCCAATAATTTGTTCTCATATTTCTTAATATTAATTTAATAATTTTTTTATAATTAATTATTATTAATTATTTCCTTTTATAATTTAGTTTTTATTTTCTTTTATAATTTAAAAAAATTTTTTTTTTTTATAATTTGTATTAAATTTTTTTGGTTTTATTTTATTAATTTTATTTTATTATTTTTGATTACATTTATTATTTGCTATTACTTTTATTATTTTTTATTACTTTTACTTTATTCTTTTTTGTTTATTTGTTTCATATTTACTTGAATACTTTTTAAATTTTTTTTATATATTTGTAATATTTTTTTTTGTTTTTTTTAGTTTTTTTTTTAATTTTTCTATTTGCTTTTTATAATTTGTTTGGTTTCTTTATTTCTGTTATTGATTTTTTGTTTTGTAAGTTTCACATGCTAAAGACCACTTACTAATAATTATTTGAACTCTAGATGAAAAAAAAAAAAAACAAGAAACAATGTATACGGGATATAGTTACAGTACTATTTCGAAAACAGCCAAGATTTCTCTAGTTACGAGTACTGTATTAATATTGTTTTGTATTATTCTAATTTTTGTATTGTTATTTATAATTTTTTGATTGTATTTTATTCTAGAAGTTTGTTTTTCTATTTTGGTTTCTTGTTAAGTTTTTTTTTTAATTATTTGATTCTTTTTTAAAATAAAAAACAATTTTTGTTAGTTTTTTGTTTACTTTTTTTTTTGTTCTTTTTGTTTGTTTTTTTTTGTTATTTTTTTTTTAATTGTTTTTATTTGTTTTCAATATTTAAATTTTTCTTTTCCAATTTACTTTTGCTTTTTATACCTTTTTTCAAATATTTTTTAACTCTTTTTATTTGTATTTTTTTTTAGTTTTAATTGTTTAATAATGTAGTATTTTTTTAAGTAATTCCAAAATATTAATCCTAAAAGGTTAGCATCTAACAAGCAAACGTACTGGTCCCCAAACTCCATGCACCGGCTTCTTTATTCGCGCTACTGTAGACCAAATTAGTGCGCGCTTGCACATGTGCTGCACTTTTACACGTCTTTCTTACTATTTTATTGTTTCATACCTTCTCATTGTTAGCCTCCGTCAAGTTAAAGCTTACAAATCTTTGATTTTCACAGAAGTTGAAATGCAATTGAAAATCAGCAGCGCTATAACTAAGCCCTTTTAGAACTTTTTTGTAATTGAAAAAGTACTCATGAAAGTAGATAAATAACTTTATGAATAATCATCTTCATAATAGTAGCGCAGGGAAAAATAGGAATTTCGAGATTAAAAATCTTTTTGTACGAAATTATATTACGATATAAACCCTCATCGTGGGACAGGCTCTTTTCAAAAATTTTTTTTTAAACCAACTACTTTTCAAAGCGTATCTGATTTTGATTAGAGAAAGAAAATTAAAAGAAAAATATTTCAAATTATTAATAAAAAACAAAAATTTTCAGTTTTTTGTAGATTCATTTTTATTTAAATCTAAATTCTTTGTGCATATTAAAATTTATAGTAAAAATTTTGTTTAAAATGTCTTATAATAACAGCGGTATTGATTTCGATTTTTTGCTCACCGAAGATTTCCTATTATTTCTCGATTTGTGCCGTGATCCTAATCGGGTATTCAAGCCAAATTCAGATGAAAGTTGTTTGGCACAAAAATGGTTGGATAAATTGTGTCGTTATGAATGTGAAGATTTGGATGAACGACGTTTGCGCAACATTTATATGAGCTATTTATGCGTTTGTCTGATTGAGGGCGTACTCAAAGGACCCTTTGCTAGTCAACCGCGTAATGGACGCTTAATGATGGTCGATTTTAATGCAACAAAAAAGCAACCGCTTTCATGTCCTTCATTGTTTAGAGGTGTGACAAAAACTCGTTTGCAACTCATGAATATTTTATACTAATTCTTTTTCAACACACACGAGCTACAGCTACAACACACAAGGAATGTGAAACATCCAAAGTGATGCGCTGTGATGACTTTTGTGATCAACCGACTGGCAGTTGTTGTACCAGTAATGCTGGTAGTTTTAGTGGTGTTGGCAGTGCCAGCATTATTGGTGGTGGTGGTGGTGGTGCTATTGCGCGCGAGGTAATGCGTTGTGGACCTGAGGTACGTTTCAGTCCCGAGATTGAATGTGAGCCATCTAATAATGGTATGAAACGTACGTCGGGACAAGTTTTTACCGATTATATGCTACGCGAGGAAACGTCGCCTAGCGCTTACAACAGTTTCGTGCAACACTTTGATACATCGTGTGATTCGTCGTGTCAGGAATACGATCCACTTTTACAAGCGAAAGAGTCGCTGCGTCAGGATGTGGCAACCCTTTTGGAGGCAATAAGCGCAGAGTTGCGTGGTAATGTCGGTAGTGGATGTAATGATTATTTAGAAAGTGAGTTGATGCGCTATAAAAATTTCATAATGAATTTTTCGAGCATTGCTTGCGTTCTGGATAAGTTGAAATCGCAACCGACATTACGTTCGTTTTTGTTGTTGAATTTACAAAATGATTTGATTAAGCTTATTACCGATAATTGTCTCTAAGTTGAGGAGTTTCTACTTGTTGTTTGAATGTAAATTGTGTTAGTCGTATGATTTGATATAATGATTTGTTAGTTTGGTGTGAGCACAGAATCGTATTCGAAATAATAATAAAATAGTGATTATTAAAAAAAATGCCTTTGATGTGCACTTTGTTTAGTTAACATCTGCGAAGGAACGATTGAAAGTCAAAATTATTTTTAATTAATGACTTTGTTGTTTTTGCCGTTTAATGACTACAAGTCAGGATTTCATATTTTTATTGATTAATAATTTAATTATTTCAGAAAGTATGAAATTAATTGATTAATTAATTATAGCGCTGTAAAATTACAAATTATATGAGGAGAGCATTGATTAGATGAGCATTCTCATTTATTAAAAGATATATTTTAATTGAAAATTATTATTTTAATTCTTTTCAGAAGCAAATAAAAATTTATTACCTGCAAATTATATTTGATTAACTTTAATACATTTCAAACTAATCAAATAGAATTGTAAATTGTTTTAATCTTTTTCTTTGGTTTTTTCGTCGTTTCTTATCAAAAACCTCTTTGTTAATCAAAAATAAAAAAAGTAATGGTTATATTAGATTTTTTGATTTCTTTATTAACCGAAACATTAATTTTTTTCCTTTTTTTTAGTCAGTTCGACATGAATCTATAAAAATGGTAGACAAAAGTAACTCATCAATAAATGACTTATTAGAAAAATAATTAGTTAAACCGGTAGTCATTAGTCATTAATTTTTCATTATAATCATCATCTTCTATCAGGTCTGTAAAAAAATTATTATTAATTTCAATGATTAACGGTTCAACTCATTATTTTCGTGAAAATACATAATACTATTTCATAATTGAAATGATTATTTTCCAATTGATCAATCCAAAATTCAAACTAATCAAAAATTATATGTTTAATCATACTACGAATTAATAAATAATAATTCGTAACAGCAATTTTTTTTATAATTTTTTTTTTATAATTTTTTTTTATAATTTTTTTTTTATAATTTTTATTTTTTTTTTGTAATCGTAAAGAGTCAGTATTTTTTTTCAAATTATTTTAATGTTAATCAAATATTTGTTGCGTTTTTCTGAAAACAATTGAAGTAATCATTGTCAACTAAATGAAGCATCTCATCAATGCATTACTAATTATAATTTTCATTGTAATTTAAAAGGCTTACCTTCGATACTTGCCTTTGGCATCGCCGTTAGTTCCATAAATCTTCCAAAGAATTTTTTCTCCAAAACTCCAAGTGTCATTCCAACGTCTCTAATTATGATTCATGCATCCGACAGCTATGATCAGAGACCTATTCTACGCATTCCCACAACAGCCGGTTCTATCGCACCGGAATGACCCGGGTTTTTTCACCCGGCCAAGGGCTGTTATTTCAGTGTAACCCTGTCCAATCTGGGGCAGGGCGAAGCACTGTTAACAACAACAACAACCTATTCTACGCGCCCTGCGTTGGTCCAGAAAAACTATAACTCCCGAGAAAAAACCTTTAAGAAAGTTTTCGTAGCATCAACAAAACAGTTGTCCGTTTGTGTGGTTTTTAAATTTTTCTCAAATATTTAATAAATTTTCGTTTGCAAAATAAAACATTAATTTCACCCAACATATTGCAAGTATTTGTTGCTGGCATATCAAAAATATGTTTGAAGATCAAACAAAAATTGTAATAAATCTTTGTTAATTAGAATTTCTAATGGCTACTGAAAGACATCAATTTAAAAAGAAGCATGAAATGTGACGAAAAAAAAATTTGCATAATTTTCAAAGTGATTCAATTAAAGAAGGAAGAAACTCCAATTGAAATCGCGCCTAAAACCGATCGAAAGAAAGGTTTTAGTTACAGAGTGTTTAAAATGTGTCTAAGTTTGAAGAACTTATGCAACAGCTGTAGAGGTTTGTATTACAATAATTTTTCTTTAATATACTAACGCATTTTTGAATAAGTAAATATATACACCTGCGTACAAAATCTTAGTAGTGCTCATGGTTAATTACTATTCTAAATTTTATTCAGCGGTTTCAGGGGCTTATAGCGGTATAAGTGATTCGAGATAACTCCCGAGTTCCATGATTGAAAGTACTTAGGATGAGTAGAGAAATTAATTGGCCGTCCGTCAGTTGGTGTACATGATAAATTGAGTAAAAATTGAGATATTTGAATTTAAGTTGGTATAGAGTACTGTGTAGCTCTAACGAAAAAAGTAAATTGTTTTTTAAGATGATCTAGAACCTGTAAGGGGTGACTATTGAAAACCAATTTTTTATATCTTATTTGGTTTTTTACTGTATTTTTTTTAATTATATTTTCCTTAATTTTTTTTTATTTATTCTATCATTTTTCTTATTTTTTTATAATTTTTTTTTATTTAAAATCTTTTTTTTTATTATTTTTTTATTATCGTTTCTTTTATTATTATTTAAATTTTTTTTTGTTTTTTTTATTTTTTTTATTTTTTTTTTAAATTTTTTTTTATTTTTCTTCAATTTTCGTAAAAGTTTTTTTTTATTTAAATTTTATTTGATTTATCTTATGCCATTGTCATTTTGTTTATTTTATTCTTTTTATTTTATTTCATTTGCTATTTTGATTTTATAAAATTTTTTTAATTGCAAATTTTTGTGATATTTTGTTTTTGATATTTTTTATTTCATTTCTTTTATTTTTAATTTTTTTTATTTTTTATTTTTATTTTTTATTTAAAATTTTTTTTTTTAGTTTATATTTTTTTTAATATTTTTGTTTTATATTTTATTTTTTACGATTTTGGACTAAGCAACATTTCCAATGGACTATTTATTGATTTAAAAGTTAAGATTTGAATCACAGGTCGTCTGCTGTAGTTTGATAGTTATGAAAGAATATAGATTAAGCTTTTGACTTAAAGCAATCACTAAAAGTTTCAAAAAAATATTTAAACATGTATTGCATATACATATACACATCTCATTTTTACTATTAATAAAGTGTACATATTTTCGAAATATGGTCCCGTTTCTTTAGCTGACAGTTGATCAGAAAATCCAGATCTAAAAATAACTGAATTTAGGTACATTCCTCTTCACATTCTCTTTCAACGGTCTACTAGTTGCTAGTGTGCTAGCCGACATGCTACGCCAAAACAAAAAATTAACTTTCCTTAATACCAGCAATATCTATAAAAAATACATTTTGTTTCCAGTTGCTGAAAGTTGTGTGTTTTGCGAAAATTGGCGAATACAAAATACGGGATTTTTTCAGGTTTTTGTTTTTGCTATTTTCTATTCTGCCTTTTCAGCTTTCCACAGCACATTCCATGCAAAATATATGTATGTACATTTAACTAAAACAGAAATTCCAACAATTTGACTTCTTAAACTATTTATAAAATTAGAAACGTTTTAGACTGTTGGCCATCTTATTTGTTTTAGTAAAATTTTGAGAACCATTAACATCAGCGTATTTTCTCATTTAATTGATTTTATAAATGGAACTAATTAAGAATTTGTGAGTGTTTGAAAACTAACTATCTCCGAACTGTTATAGCCGATCTGTACTGTATGTATTGAGATGTATTTAGGAAGAAATTCCTCAAAGCCATATCTCAAGGCGTCAACTTTTGACTAGTTAGGCTAAAGTTGTCGATCTGGGTCCAGTTTACGCAAGAGTTTTTTTCTTCGTTAGTGCTGGTAGACTATTCTATTATATTTGAGTAAATCAGGGAAAGCAAACGGAGTGAACCGGAACCGGAAATCGGAACCACAACGAAAGCCAAACCGGGACCGAAATCCAATTTACATTCGATTCCAAAAACTTAACCAGAACCGAAGATGAAATTGAAATCGGAACTGCACCGAAAGCCCACCCGGGACGGCAATCAAATTTGAATTCTATATCGAAACCGAAATTGGAACCGAACCAAACCGAAAGCCCAACTAAAACCATAATAGAATTTGCATTCGAATCTGAAAACGTCGAATTCGCACTGGATTCCGAAAACGTAACCAGAATCGAAACTGCAGCCGGAACCACACCAAAAGCATTCGATTGCGAAAACGTAACCAGAACCAAAGCTGAAACTGGAACCGCAACCGCCACTGAAATCAAATTTGAATTCGATTTTGAAACTGAAACAAGAACAGAAACTGGAATCGAACCACACCTAAGGCCCAGCTGAAACCCAAATCGAACAAAATCCTTACCGGAACTGGAACCGAATCACACCGAAATATAGGGAATTTTCTCTTCAAAATTATGCATTGGTCTCCTATGCAACCCTGCAGCTCCGAAAGCAAACCATACAAAAAAGAAAGGCAATAAAAGTATTTTATCAGCTTTGGGCGAAAAAATAAATAAATTTTTTATCATTGAAAATCAATTTTGGAAAAGCGCTATTTGACAAGCAATCAGCCAAAAACAAACAAACAATCACATCAATCAAACAATTCTCCACTCCACTCAAGTTTTGACATTCCACTCAGTGATTTACATCTTCATATACATACATCAACGTTTATTACTTCAAATTGAAATTCTAAAATTTGTCTAAATCAAAATTCTGCGTAAATCATGGGTTCCGAAGACAATGTCGATTACCAATTAACGCAAAACTTTATATTTTTTCTGGATATTTTAAAGCAACCCGAAGAGGTGTTCGATTGTCGTTCACGTGAATACAAATTAGCGCGTGCTTGGCTGGACAAACTCTCCATGGGCGTATTCGAAACCATCCCAGAGCTCAGACAACGCAATGTTTATATGAGTCATTTGGTGGCTTGCCTAAATAACGGCAAACTCACAGGACCCTTCCTTTCATCACCAAAACCTGGTACGAATCTCGATTCAGAGGATTTTCAAGGGAAGGCACAAACAAGACGCGTTTGCCCACGATCAACACCACCTGTTCTGACAGCATCGGAAAAGGCTTGCAAAGTCGCGGCTGGATCTGGTCCTTGTGAATGTGAATATGTTTGTTGTGATGAGGACGAGCAGCGAAAGCGCGACCAAAAAAGCGACTGCGGTCCTAGCGGATCGCCATACGATCGTATTTGCGGCTATGTCACACAATACCTAAATGTACCCGCCTGCTTAGATGTAGATTTGAGATCAACATTGCAAGTGCAGAAAGCGCAATACCACCACCACACAAGGGATATGAGCCAACGAAGTGCACCACAAACACAACAAACGAATACTCGGAGTTCAAGTGGAAATTATGAAAAGAAGAGCACTGCCACTTATGGTGATAGTAGCGGTGGTGGTGGTAGAGGTGCTTGTGGTATTCTAAGCCATGATTGTGGTGCCAGCAGTTTTGGCATGGGAAGCGGAAAAAGTGAGTTTGGCAACATTAGCAGTAGAACGTTAAAGCCCGAAGAGGACTCTGACACTACACAAAAGTACGGACAAATACAAGTGTTGCTGGACGCTATTTCGTCAGAGTTACGCGGTGAGCAGTCACCTGGTAGCAATGATTATTTGGAATGTGAATTGGCACGTTATAAAAACTTTATACAAAACTATTCGGGTATGGCTGATAAACTGCTGAAGCTGAAAGCTCAACCGACGTTGCGTTCGTTTTTGTTGGTGCATTTGCAGAATGATTTGGTCAAGTTGTTAAATGAAAACTTTGAGCCCGCTGTGGATTTGAAGCGAGAATTCAAGTTTGATTAGTGTTTGAATTCAAGTTTGATTGGTGTGGGTGTTCGGTGGAACGTGGTTGCATAGCGTCAGTGCGCCAAAATGCATTTCTCTCAGCACCTTTTTTAGTTCTTTTTTGTTGTATTACTTTTCTCCGGGTATGAATGTCACAGTTGAGCTTGCGATTATATAAAAATAAATCGTCCTGCAAAAATTATTATTGTAATCTGTATTGAATGCGCGAAAAATTAAGAGAGCAACTGAAGTATGGCTATTCTCGAGGAACTTGCAGGTCCAGCAGTTACATCGTGCCTTCAAATCGGAGACCAAAGCTCGGCAGCGATTACAAATCCTTTTCCTATTCTTCAGTATTTTGTTCTTAAACCTTTCGAAAGGCTATTAAACAACCATATAAGTAGAAGGCTGGAGACTTTGGGGTTGTCTGCAAGAGTTTACCATAGCACATACGACTGGAAGCAATAGAAGATGCGCTCCCTGTTCTGGGTATTGAAGTACCTGAGTATTAGATTTAAGCATTGAGGCGATTTCTTGTCGGCATTTCTCCGTCTTCGTGACAGAATACTTCGTAAACGCAATGAGAACCCCAATACTCTGATCTGTCCCCACCTTTAATAGCGAGATTAAGCGTATTATTAAAGAGCAATCATGCTTCTGAATAAATAGGCGGATACTTCTGGTGTCGTCCGAGTTAAATATTTCTTGCGGAGCTGGTTATTTCTTTACATATAATTTTCCCTAATTTATACAGCGTCCGCTTTTGCCAGAGCTTGGTGTGGCTCAACTTATCATGTGGAGAAGTGAAAGATGTTATTAGAGTAGAAACATTTTACGGCGCTACTTAGAACAAGAACACATTTTTGTGTTAATGAGCTTTGGTTGGTTTCAAACTCTACTCCTAGAGTACCAGGGTACCTGCCGGTAAGATGTCATGGAAACTTGGTGTAGAGAAAAGAGCTAAACATGCCTTGCGCAGTTAGAAAGACCGCGCAACAAGTAGATTACACTCCAGTAAGCTGATCTCTCCCTACCTTACTCTCTGTTATCTTTTGGTAAATTGCGTCACAAATGGCAGCTGTCGGATAACGGTTTGGTCACGGTTGCGGCTATGGTTACTGTTAGGGCATGGTTACGGTCACAGTTAAGGTTTTGGTAACAGTTGCAGTTACGATTACGGATATGCAGTTACGGTTATGGTTTTATCAGACCTGTTACATTTGATTAGTAATTAGTAATCAATTAATTAGACGACTTTTTTAATTAGTAATGATTATTTTAATTGTTTTTCAAGAAAAGGCTATTTATTAATTACGATTATAAAAAACAAAAATAAAATATTAAAAATAATCAAAAGAAGCTGGTTTGATTACTTTTGATTGTTTTTTTTTTTATTTTTTTAATATATAATTTTTATTTTTAAATTTTTTTTTATTTTTTTGTTTTAATTTTTTTATTTTTGTTCAAACTTTTTTAATTTTTTATTTTTTTTTGATGTTTTCATATTTTATTTTTTGATAATTTTTGATTTTTTTTTAGTATTGTTGATGTATATAATTATTCTATATAATAGTTCTACAACAATACTGAAAAAAAAAATTATAAAAAAATCAAAGAAAAAAGTAACAAATAATTAAAAGTAATCAACACAATGTTTTTTGATTATTTAAATTTTTTTTTTGATTATTTAAATAATTGTAAAAAATCATATTTTGTTTTAATTTTTCTAAATTAATTGGAAAATAATCAATAAAAATTAATATTAATGGTAATCAATCATTAAATGGATTCTCAAGAAAACAATTAATAGAAACGGTAATCCGTACGATTAGTAATCATTACATATCAGGTCTTATTTTTGAATTTTCAAAGTGTTCTAGACTGATTAGGCGTCGAAATTCTAAATAAAAATTCACCAGCAACCTGACCTTACTTCCAATAAAATGACTTATACCTTCCCACCTCTATAAAGCTCCTTTGACAATCAACTAATCCATTTATTTTACTTTATATCAATTTCAGGACGCTCCAACAAAATCGAACGTCAAGATGTCACCACTGATATCTTGACACAAAATCAGCAACAACAAATTCAGGCACAAAATCATTCCAACAACATGTCACCACAACGCTCGTCATCCGCCACATCATCCACATCTTCGAAACGGATCTCATCAAGCATCACTGTGCAAATGCCAGCTGCGGGCTTGGGTTCACGACCACCTAGCATCATATCAACCAGCACCAGTTACGACGAGGGCGGTTTCAACGAACCCTCACCAGAGATTAAAGCCAAACTAAAACCCGCTTATGATTTTGAGATAGCGAATGGTCGCAGTGTTAGCGGTGGTGGAGTGGGTGCTGAAGTAGATGAATGCGACCACAGCAAAGTCATAACGGATGAGACAGAAAAACACAGCTTAAACTATGTTGATGTTGGCTATCGTCTCAATCCGGATGGCAGCGAATCGCATGAAGTATTCGGCGAATCCGAACTTTACGATACAGCCAAAGTGACTGACATGCATAAGAAATTTCATGCTAATGGATTTGCGCAAGAAACCACCACAGTATATGCAACCATCAAAACAGAAGTCAAAACAGCTGTTGACCTCTATTATCCGGGCGGAAAGTTGCCGAAAGAGCGAGAATGGGAGCGTGAACGTATTGCTGGTGGTGGTGTTTTACATTCACCTACAAAATCTTTAAATAGTTCACCGGTGAAAAGTGCAGCAATTTCCTCACCACCCGTCGGCATTGTATCGCCCATTTGTCGACGCAACTCAGATGTGAGCGTAAAGTCAACACCACCCATGTCACCGACATCGATTGGGAGCGGTAGTGGTAGTTGCAGTGGCACCGGTACAGCCAATTCAACTTCAACTAGCAACACAACGGCTACACGTTCAATATCTTCAATTGCCGTAGCATTGGGCCATGGTAAAAGTGTGGTGGTGGCGGCACCCATAGCAACGCTTGATGCACAAGAAGAATATGATAGCTCCGAATTGCCGGCATTGCCTGAGCGACCACCACCAACTTTAATCACAACACCGTGCAATACAACTCTTACGCCAACAACAGCAATAACAAGCGATAACGAATGCAATGCTTTAAATATGCAAGATTTGGAGTATGCAGACAGTAGCGCTGGTGAAGATGAAGATGATTTGATGCGCGCCATTGAAGAGGATGAAGATGATGTGCAAGTAGATTTATGTGAAGCTCCATTGGCATCTGTGGCAGAGGAGGAGGAAATTGAGGAAGCGAAACTCATAACACCAGCAGTGTCTGCAGAGGTGGTAGTAATACCGCGTGAAGATA
This sequence comes from Merzomyia westermanni, assembly GCA_949987695.1. Lineage (NCBI taxonomy): Eukaryota > Metazoa > Arthropoda > Insecta > Diptera > Tephritidae > Merzomyia > Merzomyia westermanni. The sequence goes on along the minus strand of OX465291.1, from coordinate 35,516,763 downwards.
GTCTGCCCGATGCTATGACCGCGGACGAGGCAGAACGATTGTTGAGCTCAAGGTAAGTGAATTCGCATGGTTGTTTTCAATCACACTGGTGTGCTATGCATATATATATTTGTAGTTATGCATCTAAACCTATATAATAATTATTATTAAATTTCAAATTAGTAAATTCTTAGTTTGTATAAATTTCAGAAATCCCTCTGTAGTTGTGCTAATATTAGTTCAGAAATATTTATTTATAAATTTCATTATCGTATTGCAAAGGCAACGATTTCTTTTAGTTATTTTAGAAATTTCTAAAATTTTATGCCATTCTCGCCGTTCGAAATCCCACATTTGCACATTGTCAGAAACATAAAAATTTGCAAATCTCTTAAATATGACTAGAGGGGAGATGACAAACTATCCATATACCAATTAGGGTGGGATGAAAGTTAAAAAAAAAATAAAAATAAAAAAAAATTAAAAAATTACTTAACATCACATATTATAAAACAAAGTCACTTTTTCTGTTCATATGTCCCCTTAAATGCTTAAATCTTGAAAACTAAGCAACGGATTATGATGCGGTAATAGATAGATTGGTTGAAGAGGAAGGTTTATGTCATTATAATGTGAAGAAATATATAAAGGGGGCGTGGCAATCGCACAAAATGTAAAAAACCATAAATTTTTTGTTTACACAGCCATAAATCATAAAAGAATCCACCGATTAAAATTAAATCTTACTTGAAGTAAAATTTTAAAATATTTACTTTCGTTCTGCATCAAAAAAAAAAAAGTTGATTCATATCTTATTTAATCAAAATTGTTTAAACAAAAGCAGCACTTTTTCCAAAAAAAGCTGTTTGTGTGTTTGTCGCTGTCAACCGCATGAAACATTAGAAGTTATGCGGGAATCTCACCCCAACTCATTCATGTTGAATTAGATCGTATGGTGAAAAATAAAATAAATATGTAAAAATGCAAAAAGTAAATATGTTAAAATGTAGGGTATGAATTTAGATATTCCAAAGATACCAGGAAATCTTCATGGTATAAAGAAAGGGGAATTGTTTTACCCCAAATGTAACGCGTGCGGGCCACGGGTAGTTATGAATACATCAAAACTACGGGATCGATTTTAATAATTTTTTCAGTGAGTGACATAGGCCTCATATTTTATTTCCGTGCGAAGCTGGGCGGGTTGCTAGTTTTCAATAATTTATGAAATTTGTTTAGTACATTTGTCTGTTTTTGTAAGTATAACGAGCTCAACACCAGTTTATAATAATTCTTAGTTAATTATTATTATTTTTGATATGAGGAAAAATTGAAAGCAAAAAACATATACAGGCTATAGTTATAGTACTATTTCGAAAACAGTCACGATTTCTCGTCAGACTATTTCGTATATTTCTGTTTCTGTTTTAAGTAAAAAATCAAATTGAATGCATTTTTTTTTATATTTAAAATGAGAGAGGATTAAAAAATCTTATTCGACAATTTTTGGATGATTTTTACGATTATGGACAAAAAATACACATTTCCTTTAGAACCATTATCTCTTGATTTATTCAAAACTCGAGGGCCCTGTCAACATTATTTGTTTTTTATTTATTTTTTTTATTTACTTTTTTAGTTTTATTTATTTAGTTTTTTTAGTTCTTTTCATTTTTTATATCTTGGATTATTTATAAAGTTTTCTTTTTATAAAGCGCCATGACTATAAACGAGCTCAAGGCCAATAATAATAATTTTTGTTTTTATATTTATGAAAACTATTATTGTTTTTATTTTTTAATCATTATTTTTAATTAATTATAAAAAGTTTTTTTTATTGGAATAGAATAGGAAAAATTTTTTGAGGCAACCGCCATAGCTTTTCTTATAGATCAATTTCGGAAGCTGCTAAGCTTCGTCATCAGAGAAATTTTGGCACGCTCTGTTAGCCATTAGAGTTTTCTATTTATTTTTATATTTTTATTTCTATGTTTTTTATTTGTATTTTCATATTTTTTATTTGTGTTTTTATATTTTTTATTTTTATATTTTAAAAATTTTGTTTAAGTCACCCAAATAAATCTTTTTTTTTTATCGATGCCTCTATTCATAAATCGGTAATGTATCGATAGTGAAGGCTATTTTTTCTTTTTAGTTTTTTTTGTTTAACCTACCCAATATAGCTTTTCTACTATCTATAGATAGTAAAGGGTGTTTTTTTTACAGGTTTGTTTTTCGAATAGAGATAAAACTGGCATTTTGTGGTCAAATCTGGCAACTCTAATGTCATTTATGTTCAGTTTGGTTTGCCATTTCATCATGAACAGGTTGACAAAAGAACAACGCTTGCAAATCGTGCAAATTTATTTCGAAAATAATGGTTCAGTTCGCGAAGTTTACCGTGAGCTCCGTCCATTTTATGGTCGACATAATCGTCCATCAGAGCAATTAATTCGGTTAACCATGGATCGTTTTCGCACTACGTTTACTCTATGTGATAATACGCATCCGCAGAGACGTCGAACAGTGCGCACCGAAGAAACAATTGCCGCTGTAGAGCAAAGTGTTGAAGAGGACCCGAATGAATCGATTCGCCACCGTGCACAGCAATTGGAGATTTGTCCATCAACTTTATGGAAGATTTTGCGCAAAGATCTTGGCTTGCGACCTTACAAGATCCAGCTTGTGCAAGAATTAAAGCCGCGAGACCATGCAATGCGTCGTGATTTTGGTGTATGGGCCGAAAATGAGATTGATTTCGATGCTGATTTTCATCGCAAAATTTTGTTCAGTGATGAGGCTCATTTTTGGTTGAATGGCTACGTCAACAAGCAAAATTGCCGCATTTGGAGTGAAGAGAATCCACATGAGACCCTTGAAACGCCATTACATCCACAAAAACTGACTGTTTGGTGTGCTCTATGGGCTGGTGGAGTCATTGGGCCATACTTCTTCCGCAATAATGCTGGAGAGGCAGCTACCGTTAATGGAGACCGGTATAGAGCCATGATAACCGACTATTTTGTTCCCGAATTGGATGGCATGAATGTGGATGAGTTGTGGTTCCAACAAGACGGCGCTACATGCCACACAGCGCACGTCACAATCGACTTATTGAAGGAAACATTCGATGAGCGCATAATTTCGCGGAATGGACCTGTCAATTGGCCACCAAGGTCGTGTGATTTGACACCATTGGATTATTTTCTTTGGGGATATGTGAAGTCGCTCGTCTACACCAACAAACCAGAAACGTTAGGGGAATTGGAAGCCAACATTCGTGGCGTTATTGCCGACATACGGCCCCATATGCTCGAAAAAGTGGTTGAAAATTGGACCTGTAGAATTGGCTTTATTCGAGCCAGCCGCGGCGGCCACATGCCCGAAATCATATTTAAACATTAATGGCATAAAATTATCCTTCCAATAAAGCCAAATGGATGGACCTTAAAACGATTTTCTTGTGTTTTATTTCAATTCGAAGTTCTATACCCCTAAAACACCCTATACTATCGAGATATGGGTAATGTATCGATAGTGATGTATTGATAGTCAAGGATATCGGAGGTTAAGTAATAATAATTTTTTTTTTTATTTGTTTTGTTTTATATTTTTTTTAATAAATTATTTATTTATTTATTTGTTTACGTATTTTATTTACTTTTTTATTTCTGTTTTAATTTTTTGTTTTTAAAAAATTTGTTTTTCTTTTTCTTTTAATTTTAATCTGTTTTTTAACTACCCCACTCGTATATCACTTTGTTCTATCTATCGATTATACTATCGAGATATAGGCATTGTATCGATAGTGAATTAATAATTTTTTGTTTATCATTTGTTCATTTTATTTTATTTATTCTTTTATATCCGTTTTAATTTTTTGTTTTTCATTTTCTTTTAATTTTGATTTTAGTTACTATTTTTTAATTATATACTACTATCGTTATATCGGATAGTCAAGGATATCGATAATTCCCCCTCCCCCTAAGAGCTAGCTTTTATAAGAAGGACGCACTAGTTAGAACTCGGAAACAAAATTTCCCAAGGCAGGAAGATAAAACATATCGTTGTTGTTGTATTAATAGTTTGACTGCGAAACCGGTACGTCCATTGCAGGAAATGCCATCGGTATCTTTTAATAGAATTTCTACGAAGCTAGCAGTTTAAAAAGACTTGGACCATATTTCATTTGCTATTTGATGATTTGTGACTTATTATGGTCCAAACCTTTTGAAACCGTTTCTTTGGATTTCCTTTAGAATAATTTACTTGCAGATGGGCGAATGGAACATTGAAAGCATATTTCGGTAGCCTGTGCTTGTAGTTCAGCAAAGAGGTGTGAAACCACAACATCTACCTTGGACGGTCTAGCTAGGTATATGCTTTCATTGAACCGACCAGATCGCAGACAACTTGTGAGATTGCATGACAACTTACATACGCTTCTGAGAAAATGTGTTGAAAGGGGAAACAATACAAATCCCCCTCTTTTAGCAAAAAGCTGCAGCAGTGTCAAAAGAGGAGCATGCCACTTTCATTCATAAAATAAACAAATAATTTCGCTTAATTGCTACACAAAAAACAACAGCATATTTCCAACGCTGAAGTGCATAATCACTACAGCGCCCCTAAGTATGCTTCTTTTGATGCACACTCATAGCGCTCGAGAACAAAAGAACACACTTTCACCGAGCACTTTTGAGCACCCCACAATGTCACCTGCAGAAAAAAGATTGCGCATAAATTATTCAAATAACGCGACATTATCAAATGCAACGTAAAGATTATTAACTTAGCTTTGAGCGTGTATTTGTGGTGAACAAATACAAACACTCAACATATTCAAGCACATTTGAGCTAATGCATTTTTCATGATTTTGGCCGCAAACTAAAAATCATTTATTTTTTCATTGGTGCTTAAATTATGCATGTGGGTATATGTAAGTGTATGCATACATAAGCACTTATATACTCAAGTATAAATGTAAAGTTGTTATGTACTTTTACCACAATCATAATTTCAACTTATTTAATCATTTTGGTAAAAGTTTAAAATTGCATTTAAAAATAGGTAGTGAATGCATTAGAAGGTAAGTAGCGTTCTGTGCCTTCTGTTTCGCGAGCAATCTAATTTGGGGGACAGAGAACGAAAATACGTTACATTAGACGGAATAAGTTTGGGTTTAGAAATCTGTATTTGAAGTTATCTTTTTAGGCGACCATGCGAAATTTATATTCAGAGTGAAATTTGTAGATTTTTTTGGCAGTAGACCGACACTTTTTAGAGTTGCAATGGAACTAGCAAATTGGAAGAGCGTAAGTCTTGAATACAGCCTACTTTTAGGAAGCTGCGTACTACACGTATAACTTTAAACGACCCTACCAACGATGGTTAACCACCTCTGCCGAGGTGAAAACTTGAACTCCAACACCATCGCAAATTTTTTCTCCTGAATACCAATATCAATACATATTTGAGGAATTTGTATGGAACACAAGAAGTGCCTAAAAGTATACTAGCTCTCACACCTCTCACCTACACGGAGTAGAACATGGTTAAAAACTACCTCTCCGAATAAAATTACAAATTTTTTTATCCATAGTTTTACCCGTTGGAGGTTGGCAGGGGAGCTATTTTTGTGTGCGTAGAAATTTGGTATGCGGATAATGTACTACATTCTAAGAGTTTCAACCTAGGTGTTGCTGCTGACTATGTTTTTACAAGGTTGCCACCTATTTAAAATAAAAAAAAAAATTAACTTAGATATGTCAAAATTCGTATCAAACGAAAATAGCTTCGTATTTCAACAAAAATATTTCTTGGTAGGGACACAATTGAGGGCCACCTGATCTTATTATACTTATATTTTTTCCGATAGTATCTCGAAAAAATACTTGACCCATTTGGATTAACTTTTGAATATATGCAACATGCACATATCAAGTCTCGACTTTGAGTGTTGCCACTTGGGCGGTTTTACAGGGTTGCCCACTAACTGATTTTTTAAAAATTAAATGTGCTATGCCAATATCTGTATCAACTAAAAAGTGTTTTCTATAGTATTTTAGCAAAAATATTTCTAGGCATGTGTACAATGTAAATGCCAGTTAATCCTATAATTTTTATGAAAGCGGCCCTTAACCTATTTGGATTAACTTTTTAATAAGGGTAATATGCTAAATTTCAAGCTCTCCAACTTGAGTGTTGGCTCCTCCATCTATTTGAACATAAAAAAAAGGTATTTTACAACATATTTCAACTAAAATATTTCTAGGTATGGTTACAATCTAGGGCTTGCGCCTGATCGTATTATATTTATGCCGTTGTATATCCGGTATTGTCTCCGAAACGACTTGATACGTTCCAAATATGTATATACATTATCTGATACGATCTAAGATTTCTAGAATGTTTAAAGGCATCCTTTTAAGTCGATTTTATGCGAAAAAAAAAAAATATATACAGGGTGGCTAATGAAAGCCGCTACCAAAAAAAAATTAAATAACTTTCTTTCTATTTAATGAATCTGGTTAATTTTTTTTTTATTTTGCAGATTGACTTTTACATTTAACAAAAATGGATAACTGGGACACTGAAACAAGAATTTGGATTGTCCGCCGCTATCACGCACTGGAGTCCGTAGTTTCGGTTCAAAGAGAGTATAGGCGCACGTTTGGCGGCAATCCTCCGAGCAGATGGACCATAATAAGACTTGTAAACAATTTTGCCGAGCATGGGACAGTCAACAGAAGACCTTACCATCGAAACCCTTCAGTTCGAACGGAGGAAACAATCGCTGCTGTAGCTGCTGCCATACAAAACAATCCACGTGTTTCGACAAGAAGCTTATCTGCTCAAATGGGTGTAAGCAGACAGTCATTACAGTCAATTATGCACAAAGATTTGGACTTATTCCCATATAAAATTCAAGTGGCCAACAAACTGAACGCTGCAGACTTGCCGATTCGCTTGGAATTTTGCCAGAAGATGCTTTAAATGGTGGAAGAGGATGGAAACATGTTGAACTGTCTTTTCATGTCTGACGAGGCCCATTTCGATTTAAACGGCAACATAAACAAACAAAATTGTCGAATATGGAGTGCTTCCAACCCACAGATACTCCATGAGACGGAATTGCATCCACTTCGTGTCACAGTGTGGTGTGCAGTTTCATCACGCTGCATTGTCGGGCCCTACTTCTTCGAAGAAAACGGTCACACCGTTACGGTTACTGGAGACCGTTACTTGAGCATGTTGACAGAGTGTTTCTATCCAGAATTACGCCGAATGAGAATTTCTTTCAACTCTGTGTGGTTTCAGCAAGATGGTGCAGCTCCTCATATAGCCCAACCTGTTATGACAGAACTGCGACGAAAATTTCCCAATAAGCTGATATCCAGAAACTCCACATTCCGTTGGCCACCCAGGTCGCCTGACCTTACTGCACCTGACTTTTTCTTGTGGGGTTATTGCAAACAGGAAGTCTTCAAAGCAAAACCAACAAATTTGAATGAACTAAGGCAATCCATTCGAGAAACAATTGCGGCTATTCCTGTCTCAACTCTCCAAGCAGTAATGAACAACTTTTTGGTAAGATGCCGCACATGCATCGACGAGCAGGGGGGGCATTTAAATTCCATTATTTTTAAAACTAATTAAGCTACATTTAATAAAATTTAATGAGCTTTAACATGAATAAAAGAAAAATGAATTCCATACACTGAAAAAAAAATTATTTGAATTTCTTAATGTAGCAAAATTCATCAGCCACCCTGTATATTGAAACTAGGCGTAGCACCGCCCACTTTTGAGTGTTAGATCCAAAGTCAACTTATATGTACATTACCTTCACATAATAGAAAAATTGACAAGTTTGTCAAAGAGCACGCCTACCTTTATATAAAATATTTTTGAAGGGGCCGTGGACATATATATTAGACAGCGTCTTTGTCAAAAAATAGTTCTATATCAATTATGACTTCCGAAGTGTTTTTGCAACAGTAAAGTCGAAAATTTATATATTTTTAAAAAAGGAGTGGTACTCCAACTCAAATAACTCAAGGAAGTGACAGTGTTATTTCAAAATTAGGCACACATCCATATCAAAAACATGTTTCAGTAAAATTGTCCAAGCCATGTCACTAAATTGGCTGTAACCAGACTAGTTAAATTTGATTAGGAATTAGTAATCAATTATTTAGACGGCTTTTTAATTCGTAATGATTATTTTAATTGTCTTTCAAGAATTGATTACGATTAGAAAAAAAAAAAAAATTTAAATAATCAAAAAAAAGTTTTGTTGATTACTTTTGATTAAAAAAATTTTTTTTTTGATTATTTTTGATTAAAAAAAATTTTTTTTTTGATTATTTTTGATTTAAAATTTTTTTTAATTTTTTTATTTTTTTTAGTATTGTTGATGTGTATATTTATGTGCTTCTACAACAATACTGAAAAAAATAAAAAATAATCAAAAGTAATCAAAAAAACGTTTTGTTTGATTACTTTTAATTATTTTTTTTAATTAATTGGAAAATAATCATTACAAATTGAAAGTAATGGTAATCAACTATTAAATAGATTGTCAAGAAAATAATTAATCAAACCGGTAATCACTACGATTAGTAATCATTAACTAACAGGTCTGGCTTTAACACAGAGGTGGTAAACTATCAACGATATATCGATATATCGGTGGTTTCTTTCAAACGATACTACTATCCATATTTTATTACTATCGATTCTGTCGTCTATAGAGTGTGAAATATCTTTGGCCCTTACAGGCAAATCCACTAATCTGCCGAGACTGGGTAAATTCGGTATCACACGAACATAGAATTTCTTGCTTGTTTTTATAAACATTTTATTTCACCTCAAATGCATTGAAAGCTTAAATTATATTTTAATTGTGGGGGTCTTTTCAATGGTTTCCGGTCATTTACACCGGTTACAAAAACAAAATAAGCTGTTATTTATAGAAATTAGGAGACGCGAATGTGTACAAGGCACTCATACATACATAGTTATGTCATACTAATACATTGACAGTCGCATCTACATTACTCAAGAGTTGATGGTATATATTTTGATTTTCTTTGTCTACTTTTTGCTTTTCTTTTCCTGTGTTTTTTACTTTCTCTTCTTCATATTTATTTTATTTTGTCAATGACATTCTAAGTATGTTTTAATAGATCCGTATTATATACGTTGGGTGTAGTACTTTTGTACCTACTTTAATGTACCTATTTATAGTGTCAGCATTCACTATTTTGCGTCGGTTTTGAAAAGCTTGTTATATTTTGTTCTTTTGATCTTGTAGGTCTGTGTGCGCCTTTTCAATTGCTTTGTGTACTTTCAGAGTTCCTTGACACTTTATAAAAGCTAAGCTCATTCACATGCTTTCACACAGTCCCTTCATGTGTATGGGCGAGTATGTACTTATGCGTAGACTTTGCGGTACTCTACTGACTGTCTGACCGAGTGACTGACTGTCTGAATGCCTCCCATTGGCTGAGTGAACCGGAACGATGTCATCAAAGTACACAATTCGCTTTAAGTTTAATGTGTTGATATGTCTTTTGTCTATTGGAATTAAATTTGTTTTTTTATCTTATATGGAGAGTAAAATAAATGGTGAATAGAAATGGCGTTTTAAATTTAAATGAACTTAGTATTTTCACATTGATAATGAAAATAGTACATTGAAATCAAACAATTCCTCCTTTACATCCACATTGGTAAATCGAAATTGTCTGCTCGACAAAAATTTGTCGATTTATTTTCCTCAACTGCAACCCAGATTTGTTAAATTTGATTAGTAGTTAGTAGTCAATTAATTAGACGGCTTTTTTATTTGTTAATGATTGTTTTAATTGTTTTTCAAGAAAAAGCAATTATTAATTGATTACGATTAGAAAATAAAAAAAAAAAAAATACAAAAAAAAAAAAAAAAAAAAATTAAAAAAAAAAAATTAAAAAAAAAAAAATTAAAAAAAAAAAATTTAAAAAAAATTAAAAAAAAAAGTATCAAAAACAGTTGTTTTGATAATTTTCGTTTATTTTTAATTTTTCCAGTATTGTTGATGTGCTGAAAGAAAAAAAAAATGTAAAGAAATAAAAAAAAAATTAAATATAAAGAAATAAAAAAATTGTGAAAAGTAATCAAATAATCATAAAAAATCATGATTTTGTTTGATTATTTTTTTTTTGTTAAATAATTGGAAAATAATCATTAAAAATTGAAAGTAAAGGCAATCAATCATTAAATGGATTCTCAAGAAAATAATTAATCAAACCGGTAATCATTACGATTAGTAATCATTATTTAACTGTTCTGCTGCAATCCAACTAAAGCTCTTCGCCATTTAATAGTTTCAGTCAGGAAATCATTACTTCTTCTTTTTGCTTTGCCGCCATAGCGATTATCGAAAGAATTCGTGAAAAAACTGCTTTTCATTTATCGCTGGTGTTGGCCCCTAGAATTGAACGGAGATTACATCACGTAGATCTGTGAAGTTGATGACTCAAAAGCCGCTACCATTATGAAGCTCGATGAAGTCATCCCTTTTCATAGCTGACCAAAAGCGGTGTAAAAGAGTCTTTCATGCAGTATGATTGATGATAAAGGTGACTCATGATGTTGATTATTAATGATGATGATGATGTTTATGATTGATGATGATGATGATGTATATGATTGATGATGATTATGATGTAGAGGATTCATGATCATGATGATGTAGATGATTCATGATGATGATGATGATGTTGATAATTGATGATGATGATGTATATGATTGATGATCATGGTGATGTAGATGATTGATGATGATGGCGTAGATGTTTGATGTCGATGATTGATGAATTATAATGATCGATTTTGCTTATAATGATTATGACGATGTCGATGATTGATTATGATATTATTTTGATCATGATGATAATGATAATGATGATAATAAAAAGCTGATATTAATGACGATAGCCAGCGAGTTAAATAACTTGTTCGGCAGGCATCCACCCATCCCCGATTTTCTTTAACTTTTAACCTCGATGCTTTCTTTTCGAGTCTCCGAACCTTCCCTAAGCAGGCGACTGGCCGATAAAGGCTCCTCGCGGAACCTTACATTGTCACCGACCAAAAACTTCGCTCACCATATTTCCGACTTGGACTGTGCAAGTGAACATGAAATAAAACATCTACGCTAATGGCACCAAGCTACCGACTATCAACCACCCCAAAATCGTGGGTGTGACAACAAGGTGCATATCGTTAGACAGAACCATAAATGTAAACATTTTCCGTTTTTGGAGTTTAGCAATATTAAAAGTTCCATTATAGTTTTGAAGGATCTCTACAAGTAGTTCGGGAGCCAAGGAACTTTCAGAGAAGTCAGCTCCTTATCTTGAGGTGTATTCCACTTAAGGTTGACGAAGATAGTCTGCGCAGCAAGAAAAAAAACTGCTCGGATACTATATATTGTGAGTTCACTAACGGTGAGCGTTAACACCAGAAATTATGTGAACCAAGAAATCTTAAGGCCATAAGTGATAACAGTTATTTCGGCGACGTTTGCTATTGATTGATCAAAAAAATTTACTTTTTTTTGCTTACTGCCTATTGCATTTCTGCCAAGCACTTTCAACTTGTATCACATCTTTTTCCAAAAAAAAAATATTAAATAAAAATACTCTTAAAATTAAAGCATATGCGAATGTGAGTGTTTGCGGTTTTTGTGGCAAATTGACTATTCATTGATTTACGATTGCCCATACTTTTAGTTTTATATATTCACACCCTTGCTGGCACATACAAATAGACCTTCATACATTTTTACAAGCACACTCCAGTCAATTACAAAAAATCTATAAGTATAGGGTCGTGCATTTGGTGCAATATAGTGTGAGTACTCATTCAAAATTTTTTTGCACAGAAATGTTCACATTGTAAGCATTTGTTTGTAGCTATTAACTACACATACACATCCATGGATATGTGCATGAAAAAGTTTGTGTTTGTATGCAGTTTTGTGGTGGCATTTGTTCACTTGTTATACTCGTAGACTACAGTTAGTTAGGCAGTTCGTTCTATTGGAAATCACATGCGACCATGTGGTTTTTGTCATGCACTTAACCAAAGGCTAACTAACTTTCTTTTTTATTTTGTGGTTTTCTTTCGGCAAGGTTGTTATTTGATTGTGGGTGTGCGTGTGTGTGTGTGTGTGCAAGATAACACTGTAACAAATCGCATTGAAGATATTCTCTTTTTATTGTGAACCATTTTAAAAAATGGGTTCTAAGCGAATGACCATTTGTCTCCCTGGTTATTCTTTCAAATATTTAAAAATTGTATGTTATGGATGTGTCGTTCCTACAGAAGGCTATGACGACTTGCTATTAACGTTGTTATGGCTCATAGGTGGAAAATGATGACCTAAGGCGGATTGTTCCTGTGCTTTGACTCGAAATTTTTGAGAACTTTGGAACTCTGTCTAAATTTCGTCGGCGTCTTCTCTATCCATTAAGCGATTACAATCAATGAAATCTTTTCGGCAATTAAACAACTTGAATTGAATGTAATAATCTTAGACAAACTAGGCTGGCGATGGATTGAAAAACTAAACAGGCGGAGGCTTGAAAAAACAGGGAAGGATTTTTACCGCCCCCTGTTAAATTTTCGAAGGCGTAACCTGAGAAAAAATTGGCATACCTCTTGCAGAATATAGATAAATTGCCCGTAATTTGGGAAACATACGCTTTCCATGCCAGAGCCCTGCCAGGCACTAGGCAAAGTCGTCTATTATAGGGCAAACCTAGTCAGGGCTTAGGTTAAGTATAGCTTTTCTTAGATTTTTTCTACCCGGGATATAAAATCAATCTATATGATTTGATGATGATTAAAAAAACATTTGAGTATACCATTTCTTAGCAAAAATAAAAGTAGGCACGTCCTGAATTTGTGGTTAGTTACAAGTGGAATATTTTATTGCACAACTTTCCGCCTATCACACTCTGCATATGTGTACTATAATAGTTCGCTTGGTCACTTGTGCCATGAATTCAGGTCTAAGCCAAATAGTGGAACATTTTGTTAAAGACCTTACTCCTTCCCATAACTGATATGATGCTATTTGGACTCTACTCATTCGCTTAATAGATGAATTCAGGTCTAGATTTACAGTTGCCGATATTCAAAGTCCTTATTTCAACGCTGAGCAGCGGAAAATTTTCACATGCATGCTTTTCCACAACAACAGGCTGCATATTAGGTTAGGTTGCACTTCTTTTTAACATAGGAATATATTTAAACCCAGACCTGTTTAATAATGATTACTGATCGTAATGATTACCGGTTTATTACTTTCTTGAGAATCCACTTAATGATTGTTTACTACTTACTTTAAAATTTTTAATGATTATCCTCCAATTAATTAAAAAAATAATCCAAAAGAAATCATGATTTTTTACGATTATTAAAAAAAAAATTTTTTTTTAAAAATTGTAACAAAAAAAAATTAAAAAAAGTTGCTTGATTTCTTTTGATTTTTTCAGTATTGTTGTAGAAGAACATTAATATACACATAAACAATACTGAAAAAAAAAAAAAAAAATCAAAAGTAGTCAAAAAAAAAACAATGAAATAATAATCAAAAATAGTAAAAAAAAATAATAATTTATAAAAATTAAAAAAAAAATTTAAAAAAATAAATTTAAGCAAAAAAAATTAAAAAAAAATTTTCAAAAACTAAAAAATCGCAAAATCGCTTGATTTCTTTTGATTTTTTTCAGTATTGTTGTAGAAGAACATTAATATACACATAAACAATACTGAAAAAAAAAAAATCAAAAATAGTCAAAAAAAAAAAACAATGAAATAATAATCAAAAATAATAAAAAAAAAAATATAAAAAAAAAATATAAAAAAAAAAATAAAAAAAAAAAAAAAAAAAAAAAAAAAAAAATATAAAAAAAAAAAAAAATTATAAAATAAAAAAAATAAAAAAAAAAAAAAAAAAAAAAAAAAAAAAATAATAATTTATAAAAATTACAAAAAAAAATTAAAAAAAAAAAATTAAAAAAAAAAAATTTTAAAAAAATAAATTTAAGCAAAAAAATTAAAAAAAAAAATTTACAAAAACTATAAAAAATCGCAAAAAAAAAAAAATTAGAAATTATCAAAACAATTTTTTTTTTATTATTTTGAATTTTTTCGAATTGTAATCACTTAATAATTGCCTATTCTTTAAAAAAAATTAAAATAATCATTACCAATTTAATAAGCCGTCTAATTACTTGATTACTAATTACTAATTTGAACTAAATTTAACATGTCTAAACCGTTTAAACCGTATAAAAAAATTTTAATTTCACTCGAACATTTTGAGAGGGCATACTATGTTTTCAAATAAATAAACAGTTCCAACAGAAAAAACAGCCAAAAATTGTAGAATGTAATTTTATAACCCTCTTTCATTCTAAAAAAAGGAAGTGCAATTAACTTTTTGATATATAACTTCATATAAAATAATACGAATAATTTTTTTTTTTAAATCCGACTTTCTATTAACTTTCGAGGGGACAACCTGCAGATTCTGGAACATCTCTACAAATTTTTCTTTCTTTAGAACTACTTCATTCTAGTGGGACACTTGAAAATGCTGAGAACTACTCAATGAAAATTTGATGAAGCATTATTTGTACCCACCGAAAAAATTCTTTTGAAACCCCATTCTAGTGAAACGGCCCGAGGACCATGCATGTGAGGGACCACACAATTTTGCAATCTATATTACCTCAAACAGCTAAAATATTTATTTATAAATAAAAAACTCTTAAACTTGATCTCCCAACATTTCAAATTTAGCAAAGCAAAAGGGCGACGTTATGCTAGTTTCGCCACCACAAACATATGTGACAACTGTGGTATAGTTCTTAAAAGATTTATTTCGGATACAAAGAATGTTGATATATTTACATTATGCACATTTTTGTGAATCGAATTCCAATAGTCTTAAAAATTGCTGTGCCATTTACTACCAAATTTTTGTCTTTTAGTTTGCCCATCCTGCTGCTACCAATAAAATGTTGTTATTTCAACGTAGCTGCCAGTATTAAAATTAATACCATGTCGACATGCAAAGTTTATACATATTTACTTAAAAATCCTGCTAGCTGACATATAAAATATGTTATGTTGGTTTTACGTTTGTTGATTTACAATGACAGCTGTCGTTGCATTGCAACTTCTTATTGCAGCGCAAGCATTTTCACTGTTCTCACAGACAGGACTCACTCAATGCACTGACTATATACAAAAGAATTCACTTAAACTCTCACTCCATCCATGCTCTTTCACTCACGTTTGCGCTCACATTGCAGCATGCGCTCAAATCCTTTTCGGCATTTATTACAGCCATTAAATTTATGGATTTGAGTGCATCACTCCAGCTCAGCTGACTTATCTTTTTAATGGTAAACGCGCCATTTCATTGACTCAGTGAGTCATTCTGTTGCAAGAACGCATAGAGTGTGCACTTGAATGTTGCACAACGCGGATGCGCGTATAATTACGAAAGAAAATATTGGTTAATGTGTGCACTTGAACATTTTTTTTTCCATTGCCACGCATATACAAATGGCAGACATTGCACCAAAGTGACAAGTTGATTTCGATAATTGTGTGACATTAATACGTCGCATTAAATAATGATTATAAATACATACATACATATATATATGTGCGTATAGCATGTAAGCAGCGGATTGTGTGCATCAAATAAGTGATATTCATAAAAGTTCATTGAAAATTACTCATACGACATGGCGTGCAGACATATAATGTGTTGCTCAATTTGTTAATTGCGGTAAGCGAAATGGAATTAAAGGTAATTGCGCGAGCTCTTACAACTTGTGTGAAGTGTGTTTTGTGATAGTTTTGTATGCAGTTATGCAGGTATACTTTTGATGTTACCTATGCGACCAAGGCCAACAATTTTGATATTCGTTTGGAGTGCATAAGCGTGCCTATTTGTTTGTTAGTGCGGTTGTGTGATCAATTTACCATATTGCTATAATTAACTATTAAATTATACAGTTCTTGCGCCCAAAAATTCAAATAACACAACAATAAAAATACCTAAAAATGTTTTTTTCGACACTAGAGTTTGCCCTTTTTGAAAATTCTCGACATTGGACAAATATTTCGCTGCGGTAAAAAGGCTTCTTAACTTTAAGTTCGACATCTAGCTATACACTGGTGCAAATTTTATTAATTTCTATGTAGTAGTTTTTGTGTGATGCGCGAAACTTTTGTTTTGGCTTCTTTTAATCTAATGAATACTTAAATTTATTATGATATGTAACGATGACGGTAACTATGTATATCCTTTTCCTATGAAACATGGTAGGTAGGTAGGTTGCAGTGGCTACTAGTGAACGGACTAGCACACATAGGCCCCGTAGGTCCTGTTGTGATACCACATGGATCTGACTGACCCCCTACTCAAACCATTTTGTGGATTCCGAAAAGCGCAGAATATCCTTAGGCTTAATTCTTGATAATTCGCTAAGATGATAAAAAAATACCCGACCCCAGATATTTCAACCTATTGCACCTGTACAGCTTCTGCAGAAATCATTATAGGGAATGCCCAACCTTTCCGCATGTCTGCCTAAGCCTATATGCCCTTGGGAAGTCCCATAAGTAATGAGAGTTCCTCCCTTCTGAGTTTGAGTAAGTCTTCGGACCTACTCGCGATAATCTCTGGCCACACCAGTTTTGTATGATTGCAGGTACCTAGGTTTTCCCATCTATCCCTTGCCTGGTTGAGGAATATATTCCTCGTTAAGAGTTTGCTGGTCGCGAGCGGCATACATAAACCCTTCCAGGACTGTGAAAGCGGAGCGGATGTACCCCCTCTAGCTAGCTCATCTGCCATCTCATTTCCTGGTATGCCACAGTGTCCAGGCACCCATACCAGGTGAATTAATAGCTGCTCAGCCATCTCATTGAGAGATCTGCGGCAGCTCTCCAAAGCCCTGGAATTGCATGTGAAGGCCCCCAGCGCCTTGAGGGCTGCTTGGCTGTCATAGAAGATGTATACATCACAGCTATTGATGTTCACTGTCTTCAGTAATACTACAGCTTCCTGTATAGCGACCACTTCTGCCTGGAAAACACAACAATGATCAGGTAGTCGGAAGCCAAAGTTTAGCCCCGGCTGAGCGGCGTACCGCCTACCTTGTCATCAAGTTTCGAACCATCTGTGTACAAATGGATTGACCCGTTGTCCTGAAGAGGACCTTTCTCCCAGAATTCCCTTTCAGGTATTCTGATATCAAATTTCTATGAAACATAAATTTTACACAATTTGAAAAATTAGATTCGTATGGTAGGTACCACGCCCCTCTTAAAAGATATTCTTGATGTCGCATGTTTGTTGTGGATAATTTAGGCAGCTATATTGAATTTCAGTTACTTTGCATGATACCCAAATTTTATTTTGTATGGGAGTTCCCAAGTCGGCTTTTCCAATACTTCCTACTTTATATAGTTGCAGTGAGTTACAGGTATTTTAAGTGTATAAGAAGGTAGCTGCCACGCTCCCTTTGTGGGTAACATAGGCAGTTGTATTTTATTATATTTATTTTGCTTGAGTGATTCCACAGATATGCGATACGAACACTTCATGGTGTATTGGAGATGTCTCACGCCCTTTTTAATATCCGAAAATTTGGTATTGATCTGTATAGAGTTTTTGCAAGGCTTTTAGAGATATGCGATAAGCAAATATCAGTTTGAGTGGGGACTCGTACGCCTTTTTAATCACCTCCTACTTTTTGTCTGATAAGGTATTTCCGATATGTATGCTACGCCCTCTGTGATATTTTCGTACCGGCAAACAAAGTAATCTTCCTATCAATATGGTATATTTTTAAGTAAAATACTGCTAGAAATACCTCTTGTTCTAGGTCTAGTAGAGCATACAGAAGCTGGAGTTGGGGGTCAAAACCCCCTTCTCCATAGGTGAAGACATATATTGGCTCTATAATAAAGATTTGTATGCCATTTAAAAGAGGATATTTTGCCGCTTCTAGTGAAGCTCTATTGGAAATTTGGAGCACACAGTTTTTGTATGCTTGGTAAGGCGTACACATAAATACGTATGTGAACCTCGAAAAAAAAATTTAAAATTAAATTTTTTCAATTTTTGTTTTTAGCCACGCAGTGTTATCTATTATAAATTGCACTGTCTGAAAAAAAGTCTTAAATATACGTTTTGTGTGATTTTATGATGAAAGCCTTATCCGAAGTTAGGGGCCAATACTTACTTCAATCTATGAAGAAGGGGGTTTTGGCCCTTATGACCAGATTGTGAGTTATTTTGGAATCCTCTTAGAGTTTTTTTTTTATCACAAAAAGCTTTTCATTTCTAATTATACACACATTTCGACGAATGAGCTATATCTCGCCGAAAGTACAGTGTCACACCAATCGTGATTGTTTACACTTTTTCGTTTCTGCTTATTTTTTTTTGTACTTTTTTTTTTGCTTCATTCTTGTTTGCTTTTAAAAAGTTCCTATCAGCATTTTGCGCATTTCTTCCCTGTCATACGCAAAAATATCCGACAGCATAATCGCTAGCAGCCAATTATCCACTTCAAGCAGCGAAATAACTGCAGCTACAGTCATATCAACTCTAATTGGACTACACTGCGTATGAGTAACATTGATTCGGTGTAGCATGACAACGAGCAGAAGCGAAAATGAAAAAAAAAAATTATAAAAAAATTGCTTAAAATGAAATAAAACCATAAAAATAAATAAACAAAAAAAATTTATTTTGAATAGAGAACCGCCATATTCATAAAAAATAAAATTGATTTAGAAAGCTTTTCAAAGTGATTTTCTCGTACAAATTTTGAATTATAAAATTATAATAAGTATAAAAAAAACGTTGTACCTCTTTAAAATGTTTTAAATTCATTACATGTCACATTGTCTGTGTATTGTCTTTGGCTTGCAGTATTGGTTGTATCTAATGCCTATTGACAATGTATGCATTCCTTTAATTTTCGTTTTTTAATGGTAATTTTAATATTCTCTTTGATATTTTTGGTTTTATCATTTGGCAACCTTTTGTGATATCGGTTTCATTTAATCCGTGTTTGTTTTCTGTATTTGCACGTCATGTTGAAATTGCAAAAAAAAAGTATCGATAAAAGTAAGCTATAAAACTGGCTGGGAGTATACTTTTTTTAAGTGGCAAAAAAACGTCGCTGAATTGAGTAGCATCTAATATTGTTAGCTTTGTGTGGACGATTGTGAATACGAAAATATGTAAGAATGTGAGCAATATCTTTATAAAAAGAAAGACAATGACTATTTTGATGTGAAAACATATGTATGTATGTATGTATATATATTGACAGTACTGTCCCTGTCCGGTCCGATGTGATTGATGCGAACAGACATGTTTGGCGCCGCTTGATTGGAAATCATGCGCAAATATTACCAAGAGTAAATGTATTTTATTAGGGTGCATTTTAAGTGTTTTGAAAATCGGGGAACATTCTCTAAATATATGCAAATTTATGAAGCTTTTACGAGATGGCAGTAAAAGTATTTTCGCACAGCAAATATTAAAGAGGTTTGATAGATTTTTTTTTTACGAATTATTGGGTTTCCAATTTTGAGATAAACTCTTCAAAGTGCTGCTTACATATTTTTGGTATATTTTCTCGAAAATACCACCCGAACATCTTAACCACATGATCACTTATTAACAGTTATTTAGCAGAAAGAACTGTCTTTGAAGTAGCACCTGACAGAAATTAACTAAAATTAAATGCTTATGACTACAATATTGTAATTACTGATAATAATTTTTTATATTATCTGTATTGAGATTCTGAAAATGACTGATGCCTAAATATTTGAATCTACTAAAATCCTTTATCTGGAGTTTTTGCTACTTTACTTCAAAGATATTCTGGATTTAAAAACGGACCACAAGGTGTGCTGGTGCAGCAAGAAAAATGTCCGGTTTTAAAGACTTTATAATGCAGAAATGTCTTCGGTAGCGAAGTTTAATAGTACGACTGCCGTGTGAGCGGTTGTGATAAGAGCACGTCGCATCCCCACCTCTCTTTTCACAATAAGCGTCGGGTTCTATATTAGAGTTTGGCCAATATATGAAGCTACCTCTTAACACATATCTAGTACATGCCTACATATTTGTAAATACTGTTGGATATGCTTAAACTGAAAAGAAGTTTGAATGCGTTTATTTCACGAAAGATGAAAGAGTTCGGATTTTCTCTTAATTTGTAGTAAGATTTATTTATGTAAAAGAAATTGATTAATTCGGTTTATGACAATTTCAGTCTTACCTCTCCCACCTCTACATGTCTACAATACGTAAATACATACATGTGACATTTAAAACTGTAATTGGTACTATAGTCCTAATCTTTTTTAACCGAGTTGAAAAAAGCAGCAGTTTGAATGTAATCAAATTATCTGTACATCATAGATATAAAAAAAAAATACTATCCCTGTAAGTCAAAGAATCAAAAACAATGGGCTTTTAGAATTTTTGACTGTTTGTCTGAATGTTTGTACGGTCATCAGTCACAAACTTTTGCATTGAAATTAATGAAATGTTCTCCGATATAGCGCTAGATGCCCAGCTTAACATTTAAAATCTTCTTTTTACTGCAGACATATATTTTATTCACGCTATATACAGTGGTGGCAATAATAATACGTAATGGTAGATGCATAAATAAACTAAACAAGGTCGTTACCTCTATGTCTATGAAGAGAAAAATTTACAGTAGAGACGGGGGTTAACAAATAAGGAATTATCTTATTTTTTATGTATGTCTATATATACATGTATGTTTGCACACTCATTACTAAATAACTACTGTATAAATTTGAATGCTGTTTACTGTCTTGTGTTTGTAAAGGGCCTCTCTGGAAATATAGGACACATAGCTAATTCTGATATTTCCTTTTATTGGACGTGGCACCACCCACTTTTCTAAAATATTAAATATATTCACTTCGCTGCGTCTCAGAACTAATAATAGTTTGATTAATTATTTTCTTGAGAATTCATTTAGTGATTGATTACCAATTACTTTAATTTTTTAATGATTATTTTCCAATTAATTAAGAAACCAATAAAAAAATGATTTTTTACGATTTTTAAAAAAAATAAAAAAAAAATTTCAAAAAAAAGTGTTTTGATTACTTTTGATAATTTTGAATTTTTTTGATTTTTTCTCGACTTTTTTTATTATTAATTTTTTTTTCAGTATTGTTATAGATATAATCAAAATTAATCAAAACCACTTTGTTTTTTGATTACTTTTGATGTTTTTGGTTTTTTTCTTGATTTTTTCTAACCGTAATCAACTCATAATTGCTTTTGCTTCAAAAAAAAAAAAATTTAAATAATCATTACCAATTAAAAAAGCCAATTGATTACTAATTACTAGTAAAATTTAACAGCTCTGATCCATACCAATTACATGCAGAGTTATTTCGAACTGAAATTTTATTTTGTCTGGAGGCGTAGCACTACCCATTTTCGCAAGACGCCGTGGTGTGAAGGCAGTGTTGCCGGCCTACCACACCGAAGGTCCATGGTTCGAGCCCTGGTACAGGTAACATCAAAAGTGATTTGAAAAAAAGTTTTTCAAAACGGGGTCGCCCCTCGGCAGTGGTTTGGCAAACTCTCCGAGTGTATTTCTGCCATGACAGGCTTCTCAGCAAAAATTCGTCTCCTTTGTAGATGCCGTTCGGAGTCGGCAAAAAACTGTAGGTCCCACCAATTTGTAGGGAAAATTCAAATCGGCACACCACAAATTGGAAGAGAAGCTTGGCGCAAAAATCTCTTAGGAGGTTTATGATAATATACCTGTTGTATATCGCGCCATAGAGAGAGAGATGTTTAGCCTATGCTGTACCCGGTTGACCACATAAGACACAAAGGTACATACATCAATTTTTATTTCTAAGATAGCTGGATTGCTGTGTTATTCTTTTACATCCATTTCAGCTTACAATACATGCTTTTTGCAACTTGTTTACTAAAGAATGCGCTTTACTTTAATTTAAAATTCCTTTCATTACGCTCTTATGTAAATAGGAAAGGAATGGTAGTGTGCTTTGAATGTAGGTTTCCTAGCCGTGAAGTAGAACAGATTTAAAAATTTATATAATCTTCCATTAAAATTGATTTCGAGCGTGTCTGCGGGTTGCAATTTCCCCTTTAAATATTTTCCTTCAAATAAATTCCTGAGGATATGTACAAATATCGCTTTTAAAACATGCAAACCGGGTCTATGAGTAATTTTATTTCATAGTTCGCTTTTAAAGTGTAACTAAATATAGCCTAAACATTCAATTTATATTTTCCTACTCCTAATTTGCCTTGCGCTTGCATATATTTTATTATTTTCTTTCTAGCTCCCAGTGTTTCGCCTATGTGTAGCTCTCAGCTAGCAACACTGCCATAGGACTGAATGCGCACATTTACTGTTATAGTTTTACATATATTTCTACACTAACAATTCACTCAATTGGGCCAAATTGCATTTGCCAAAGCATTGTTTGTGTGCATACGATTGTATGTGTGTGGTGTTTGTGAGTGTGTGTGCATTTGAGCCTTTGCCATGCGAAACTTTTGACTTTCAACGTATGTCCTTGACATGTTGCATTTTAACGCCATTTACAATTGGCAACTCGCAACAATGGCTACCCATTCAGGCCTTTTTGTGGTTGGGTAAAGCGTATGTATGTTTGTATCCAGGTATTTAAAGTAATTTTTGCGCTCGCTTTGAAATTTATCATGCTTATTTAATTGAAATTTTTAACGGCCTTGAAATACAAACTGTGAGCTTAAATGAAAATATAACACACATTTTTTTAATAAAGTAGCTTCCGTCACATTCTGGATAGATTTTAACGCCTTCTGCACGCCGTTGACTCGCGTGACGAACCGAATTCACTAAGTTTTATCCCATCTTCGTTTGACACTCTTCATGATTTCGAGCTCTATATCAGGATAGGTATGATGAACTGCTTGTGGTATTTGTCAGCCGAAAGATAACTTTAGATCTCAACTTTTTTTGTATCTTTATTCAGGACAGAAAAGACAGAATTTACGGCGCGCTCGTTAAGGGCAAGACACTCATATCATCAACATAGGCCACCAATTGTAAGCTCTTGGAATAGATTGTGCCAGTGCGGTTTAGCCCTTCTGCTCGAATAATTTTCTCCAACATCAGGCTAAAAATCGAATCGTCTTGTCTGAAGCCTTGTTTCTTTGCGAATGAATGAGAGAGTTCCTTCAAAAACCTGAAGGAGCTGTTAGCAAGACGTTCTTTGAAATCCACCATGAGTCTTCTCCAGGACTTGGTATATCATAAAGATCTCGTCGATTGCACACTTAACAGGTCTGAAGGCGCTATGATAAGGTCCAATATATTTTTCGACTAGGGGATTCAGTCTTTCACACAATGTGCTAGTTAGAACCTTGTTGGGATCCTATTTCTTATGTATTGAGTAGTGCACACCTAATATCAACACTGGATGCATGAGTTCCTCCGAACATATTCTGCATAAGCGCCGATACATGCTCAATAACTTATATAAGTATGCCCTGAACGTTGGCTACTAGGCAGCCATTATTGTCGCTGCAGGATATCAGACATTCTTCCTGTCAGCCAGTCCTTCGGATTAAACATACGAAATAGCAAATTTCTAAAATATTTCCTGAATAAATTAAATTATATATAAAGAGAGTTGACGGAAGACAATAGAACGGTGATGCGAACCCAAGTCCCTGCGCCAAAACTGGTATTAAACTCAAGCCTTTATCATACTCAACCATGGCTGTTTCTCATAATTTTGCCTACAAAATGGCCGAAACTACTTGCTTAATTTCGACTCCGAAGCATCTGGTAAGGCACATGAATTTTCCTCGAAAAACGTCTGATTGTGGACACGCAACTTTCTATTACCAATTTCTGATTTTACCGGTCCCTTTATTAAAATATGTGACCTTCGGTATAGTAGAACATATAGACGTCTAATTCTGTGATCTTCCACTCAACCGTTTATTTAGTATTTACTCAAACCAACACACTGTGCAAAAGCGAATAACGCTCTTGGCTCGAGTGACAACATGAATTCGATCGTATTAGTCAAAAAACATGGCCATTTAGTTCAACTAGTACTCGTACAAGCGTCTAACCGACAACTAAAGTGTCCAATTAGGTGAAATATTTAATTTTTAATAATGACACAGAGCCGTAATGAAACTAACTAGCGTGCAAACTATAGCAAAAATTCAGCAAAAAAACAGCGCGTGAAGTACATAATTACATGCCTGATACTAGCCATTTCACAAATAAATAGCAACTAAAAAATATATAAAAATTTAGAAAAAAAAATTATTTCAAGGATTTGATTATACAAAAGTTTTTTTGTAGATTTTTGTTTCGGAGTTCAAAACCAAAATGAGTTTCACATGAAAGAACAATTCATTGATTTCTTACATGGTATTCGGCAAACATTATTATCTTAAAAATGGGCATGGTTATTAACCGATTTTGCCTATTTTTACCAGAAATATTTTTTGTCATACGTAACAATACGTGAAAGTGAATAAGGCATGGCCCTGAAAATGGGTAAAAAATTTGTTAAATAGAGGACGTGCCACGCCCATGTACACAACATTTTATTTTTTTAGTTACAAAAACACTCTGAAAGCAAAATAGTACTTATAGAGAATTATTTGTCATCGAGATCACGCCTATTAAATTCTTTCATAACCGCTTCTAAAATATTTCGTATAAAAGTAGGCGTGGTCCATAAACGATTTCTCATTTTTGCTTGCGTGCATTTCTTCTCGAAATTTGCGATACATAAAATGTGAGCGTGGTTAATAATACTCGATAGCAACACCCACATTTTATGTATTCGCCCGTTTTGAATAGCAATGTGAGTTAAATGCCAAGGAACCTAAATCGAAACTAAATGTTTGAAATTTGATTTATCGGAACAGGTGTCGTATACCATCAATTAAATTGGGTCTGAACATTTTTAAGTATTCATCAAGGCCAAAAATAATAATTTGTATAACAATTATTATTGTTTTTCTTTTTAACTAATTATTTTTAATTTTTATTTGGACAGAATGGGAAAATTCAAAGACAACCATCCTAGGTTTTCTCATAGATCTATTACGGAAGCTGCTAGATTTCTTTATCCGAGAAATGTGGTCATGTTCTGTTAACCACTAGGTTATCAGAACGATGGTTTGTTTGTAAGCTAAACTGCTATTTCTATTAATTTTTACCATTCATTGCACAAGTGTCAACATCTGCTGGCTTTATCATTGCTAATGCTTGATTTGGTTATTGGCATCAATTATAGTCGGAATTGGAACCGAAGCAGGATATAAAATACGCAAATACATATACGTAATAGATCGATTTATAGAGATATTTAGATTTAGATTTAGAAATGTCATTTCAAAAAGCATTGTAAAACTTTCTTAATTTTCATAAATTACCCCCATATTCATTTCTTATAGCACCTTATACTCTGAAATATATAAAATTACGAATTACTTTGACTATAACTCCGATTTAAAGCAATCGGAAGGGAAATCGAAATAAGGAGGTTTACATCAATCGGGAGTTCCGACCTTTTGAAATCCGAACCGCAACTTCGTAATATCCCTACCTCAGACCGATGGACGAATGCACATTACTCAACCGATTTCTCTTTTCATCTTAAGCATTTAAGTTTATGTAAGTCTATAGCTATCTCGATTCGTTACAATCTCCCTTTTGGTAAATAAAATTCATACAATTTATGTGCCTGCCACAGCTGAGTATAAAAATGCACAACAAAATGGTATGTTGAACAGGTCGTGCAAGTAGTCAAAGCGCGTCGCTCATACGCCCCGACCCAAAACAATATTTTCAATATAAAACATAGATTACACACAACAGTTGCACAGCACTCACAAATAACACAGCAACGCCACAAAAACCGCATTAAATTTAAATTCAAATCAAAATTCCATTTGTAAACAAAATGAAATTCATATTTTAAACAATTCTGTAGACTGTAAACAGAAAAAAATATAACAAAAATCGAAAAATTCTAAAATTCAAAAACCGCAAAAGCACACCGAGTAAAAGTCACAATAGAGCGCGACCTACGAGTTACTTGTAAAATGCCCAAATGGGACTGAGAACCAAATGTTTTGTTATTAACATAACAAATAAAGGCGCTGAGAGGCAATGCACACACACACGCACATGCACATGTAACGAAGGGAGAAAACGACAATGACGGAATTGTAAATGGAAAATAAAAGGAAATGAGTGAAAATGCTCAAAAAGAAGGAAACTTGTGGGGCATAAGCGAGTAAACACACAAACACACAAAGTTTACGCGTAAAAAGAAGGTCAGTTGTAATTATTTTTTCATACATTTTTAATTAATTTACACATTATGCGCTCATAAGAATAATAATATGTAAATGCTCGTTTGTTTGTTTGTGTGTGTAGATCTGAAAGGATTTCAATGGAGTTGAAAAATATAACGAAACAGAGGAGCAAATAAAGATGTGAATTTACATGAACATAACAATAGAAAAAAAGGTAGAATATGTAAAAAATAAAAACTCTAAGCAAAAATATGCAAATAAAGTTGTAAATAAAGAAACACAAGAATGAGGCTCGACGTCAAAGGAAGTTTTTTTATGGTAATTATTTTAACTTTTTTGGTTCAATAATAGCCAAACTCCAGTTAGGGGGAAAGTGAGCTATTTCCAGCGTTACGTACTCTGCACACAAATCTATTATGGCAGACATTTTTATGGTTTTTTTATGTAGATTTTATGAACAAAAAAAAAACTATGTCTGAAATCCATGAATTGGCATGACTTGAATGGCCTGTTGTAAAAATAGAACAACTAATTTTTTAACTAAATTTTTTTATAAATTCAGCTTGGGAAATTATAATCTTGTTCTTCTTAGCATATAATCCATTCATTCTTAGTTGTCCTCTTATTATTTTATGATATTGCCGTTGAAACTTAGTTTATTATATTTTAATTCATTTAATTTAACTACATTTTTTTTTTTGATTTATTTCATTTTATTTTAATTTATTTTATTTTATTTTATTTCGTTTTGTTTTATTTTACTTTATTTTAATTTAGTTTAGTTTAATTTAACTACATTTAATTTAATTTAACTACATTTAATTTAATTTAATTCTTTTATTTTATTTTATTTCGCTTTGTTTTGTTTTATTTTATATTATTTTAGTTTGTTAATTGATATTAGAGGAAAAATTACAACGTTATGCACAGCGATGGTATGGGATGACATGTTTTGAAGTGCCCAGCTTCTCATCAGACCCCTTCTCGGACACTGAGATACGAACCCAAGTGTCTGCACCAAAGCCGCTGTTAGAGTAAAACTAATATCAATTATCAAACAAACATAAAAATTTGAGCTTTGCTCCAACAACAATCACCATAATTATATTATTTTATTTTATATTACTTTATTTTATTTTGCTTTCTTTTGTTTTATTTCACTTTATTTTTTTTTGTTTTATTTTACTTTCTTTTGTTTTATTTTGTTTTATTTTATTTTATTTTACTTTATTTTATTTTACTTTATTTTATTTTACTTGATTTTATTTTATTTAATTTTATTTTTAATTATTTTATTTTATTTTGTTTTATTTTACTTTATTCAATTTAATTTTATTTTACTTTATTCAATTTAATTTAAATTTTATTTTACTTTATTATATTTTATTTTTTTTAAATACTTTTTTTTTAAATTAATTTTTTTTTAGTTTATTTTATTTCATTTTATTTAATTTAACTCAATTTTTTTTTTATTTCATTGATATTTTATTTTATTTTTTTTTTATTATATTTTATTAGTTTTTTTTTATTACATTTAATTTAATTTTTTTCTTTTATTATATTTTATTTATTTATTTTAATTTATTTTTTTTATTATTTTTATTTATTTTTTTTTTAATTTTATTTTACTTTATTTAGTTTAAATTAAGTTAATTTAATTGAGTAGGTAAAAGTCAGTGGTTTTAGTATTTTTGTTTACTTTTTGTCGTTTATTGCTCAACTTTATAACGAAAGCTTATACTATAAGCACAAATTTTATTTTCCTCCTTTAAGCTAGCATGACTTTTCCTTCCTGTGGCGCTGGCTCTGATAGCTACTAGTAATTGCATTAACTTAGCTGTTTATTGGCAACAACTTATAATTAAATAACTGGCAATCAAATAAAATTAACTGTGGCGTAAATGGCGCTTCATGCTTTCACACTTTGATGTCTCACAACTCGCAATGCCATGCTCTGATCGCTGTAATCAAGTTCTCTTCTATGCTACGTCATAGTTCACCTTGGTTTGCCAGTTTTGATGGTGTAATGGTTGCTAACACATTTATGATACTTGAATGTTTATGGGGGTATGTATGTGTACCAATGTACGTATGTATGGCAATATTATATATACTCTAATAGCACTGGATCACAAATTCCAACTTTTTTTCTGCACCAGAGACGCCATAGTGAAATTCCTATGTAAACTCACCTCCTAATTCCGAAAATCAAGGTTATTTTTACTTGAATGGTACCGTTTTTGAGATATTTACGATTTACCGTTATTTCAAAAAACAAAAAAGATGGCTCCACTTAATCGTGTATATCTCAAGAACAAACTGAGCTCCTCCAAAACGGTTTGAAAAATTTGAAAGCTTATAAAATTTACTATAATCAGTACATACAACACTTTTTGCTAGGTCCTGCAGATTCAAACATATTGAACAATCATTACGGATTTTTTAAATTTTTTTTGTAAAAATATAAAAAAATTTGTACTTTGCGAGGAAGCATCTCGAAAACTTTTTGTTTTTTTGCAGATATTTTTTCCCCACTCTTAGCTCTGTTTTATTACAAAAAAAATAAGCTATCAGTGGACAAAATCGATGAACTAATACAAAAGTTATAAGCATTCAAGTAAATATATCCATTTAATGCTTAAGTACCCTACTGGTACATATGTGTTAGTATTCGTATATCAGTTAGTTAGCAGGTAGATTTTCGAAAAGTTATTAGATACAAAAAACTGTTAGTGTCGTTTTCTCAAACCTAGGTACATTTTAAACAAGAGCATATTTTTGAGGCAGGTAGTGTTTTCTTTGTAGAACTAGGGAACCTTTTTGTTTACGTAGGCTTGAATTTTTACTGGATCTAAGTATAAATAAGAGTACATGCGCCTTGTTCCTTCATAATATCTGCAAGGCTCGCCGGATACTGTTCAGTTTATAATTGCAGTTTATAACCCGTCATTTACTTAAAATAAAAAATGAATAAAAGGGCGCGAGAGTTTGAGTGTACAAATGATCCAGATATGTTCTGTTTCATCTGCGGTCAATTTATTGTTAAAAGTATGAGACGTGTGTTTTCAAATCCTTTGAAAGTTACATACTATAAGTGTTTTGGAATTGAGCCTAAAAACCATGGACACCGAACACTGTGTGCACCACATGCCGAGTCGAATTGATTTCTTCGGAAACCGGAACAAAAAGGTACGTTGTAAAAATTAGGAATTTGTTCCCTTTTAATGCATAGCTGACTAATTCCTGAAACTATCTATTTAGGCGACGTGTGAAATTTATTACACCAATGAAGTGGAGGGAACCAACTTGCCATTCAACGGACTGCTATATTTGTACTACAAAAGTACATACTTGGGGTTGGAAAGTCCAGAAAAGTAACCTATGCGAGCGTATCTACAGTGTCATTACCACAACTAATTTCAACAGAAGCGACATTGCCAGAATCAAATTTAACTTTAGTTCCGGCTCCAGTTTCATTGTCAACAGTAGTATCTGATTACGCGGCATCATGTTGTACTGAATTTCAAACGGAAAACGAAAGAAATTCTTTGTCACAAGCACAACTCAATGATTGGATAAGGGATTTGGAATTGTCAAAGGAAAAGGCCGAACTACACGCCTCTCGAATGCAACAATTTAAATTTGTTACATCCGATGTTAAGGTAACATATTATAGAACTCGTCACGAAGAATTTTCCAAGTACTATACGAAGGAGGACAGTGTTTGTTACTGCAAAGACATTGCTGGTCTATTCAAACAATTTGGTGAACCATATGATTCAAAAGAGTGGCGATTGTTCATAGACGGCAATAAATTAAGTTTAAAGGCCGTATTATTGCATATTGGCAACCAAAAGCCATCTATCCCGATCGCGCATGCAGTAAATACGAAGGAAACATATGAGATAATGCTCAAGTTAATCAAATACGAAGAACATGATTGGAAAATATGTGCCGATCTTAAAGTCGTTGGAATGCTATGTGGTCTACAAAGTGGATACACAAAATACTGTTGCTTTCTATGCAAATGGGATAGCCGAGCTCGTCAAGACCACTACATCATAAAGGATTGGATTGATTGATTCAAGTTGGGGTAGATAACATAAAATACTCTCCACTTATAAAGAAGGAAAAAATAATTCTACCTCCGCTCCACATCAAGCTCGGCCTTATCAAAAACTTTGTGAAGGCTTTGGACAAAGAAGGCGAAGCTTTTCATCATTTGAAGACAATCTTCCCAGAGATTTCAGAAGCAAAAATAAAGGAAGGGATTTTTGTGGGACCGCAAATAAGGAAAATGATGACCAATAACCATTTCAAAGAACTATTGTCACCAGTGGAGGCAGCAGCGTGGGATTCTTTTGAAAAGGTCGTTACTTCTTTTTTAGGCAAACACAAAAGTCCTAACTACGAGATGATAGTGAACGACTTAATCAAAAACTATGCGGAAATGGGTAAATAAAAAAACATATTATAATAAATTATATATTACATAAATTTACATGAGAATATATAGCCATAAATCTGAATTCATCGTCCAGTTCCGAACAAACAAGAACGGGAAAAATATAAACAAAAAATTTGTTCTGAATTGAAAGATAAATCCAGCCTAAGAAAATTATATACTAATGTGTCACTTATGTATTTATCTAATTTACTTTTTTATTTTCTTTCAGGAGTAAATATGTCTTTAAAAATTCATTTCTTACACTCCCACTTAAATTTTTTCCCGCAAAATCTTGGCGACGAAAGTGACGAGCATGGCGAAAGGTTTCACCAGCAAATGAAAGTGATTGAAAGTCGGTATCAAGGATTCTGGGATGTCGCTATGATGGGCGACTACTGTTGGTTTCTCATAAGAGAAACCGATCCTAATCTAAATAAGCGTCAAAACAAGACACATAACTTTTTCAATTATAAAATAAGATCATAGAGTTAAGACAGAACCATATCTACATATGCTATTATTTGTAGGGTACTTAAGTATTAAATGGATATATTTACTTGAATGCTTATAACTTTTGTATTAGTTCATCGAATTTGTTCACTGATAGCTTATGTTTTTTGTAATAAAACAGAGCTTAGAGGGGGGAAAAAATATCTGCAAAAAAACAAAAAGTTTTCGAGATGCTTCCTCGCAAAGTACAAATTTTTTTATATTTTTACAAAAAAAATTTAAAAAATCCGTAATGATTGTTCAATATGTTTGAATCTGCAGGACCTAGCAAAAAGTGTTGTATGTACTGATTATAGTAAATTTTATAAGCTTTCAAATTTTTCAAACCGTCTTGGAAGAGCTCAGTTTGTTCTTGAGATATACACGATTAAGTGGAGCCATCTTTTTTGTTTTTTGAAATAACGGTAAATCGTAAATATCTCAAAAACGGTTCCATTCAAGTAAAAATAACCTTGGTTTTCGGAATTAGGAGGTGATTTTACATAGGAATTTCACTATGGCGTCTCTGGTGCATTTTGGCTGTAAACCAGTGTAGTTAACAAGGTTTTTGTGTAAGGACTCAGACGAAAGTTGGGGGAAAAAATTACTTTGAACGATTCTTCCGTTTCTTTCAATTTCGTTTTTCGCAATTTTGACGCAGACAATTGCCTTCAAAAGGTTTTTTAAACGCAACTTACCGCTTAGTACGCATTCAGGGTTAAACACTCTCGAGTTTTTTTTTTTTTCAAATTTCATTACCCAACACTTAAACTAATTCTTTAAAAACCTTTTTGAAATAAATATTAAGCTAACAAAATTCTGATTTTTCGTTTATAAAACCTTGGAAAATAAACGTTTTATAATTGAACCGACACATTGATCAAAATCTTATTAATATAAGCTTACAAAAAAGTTCTGAAGAAAGCTTTTTATAAGTGTTTTTTCTGAAACTTTATTCAAACAATATTTTGTATATTATTTAGCTAGTTAAATAAATAAATCAGTTGTAGTCATATATTAAATGCTGCAACTTAAACTAATTATTGGCAGATAGCAGAAATGGCTAAGATGTAGCCATGATTTTTGCTTTTTTGGCCTTATTCTCATGTAAAATCTTTCATTAAAATAATTAGAAAATTTTTTAAGTTGAAAAGGAAAACACTGACGAATAGTTTTCTCTGGATTTTTGGTAAACATTGTATTTCACTTTTAAAATAAAATGTTTTATAAAAGTTTGTTTTTGGAGTTTATAAAAAGTTTACTTTAAACTTTCAAATAAATTAATCTGAAAAAGTTTACATTACGCTTATTGTTTACTTGTAATTGTTTTTAAAAACATTTACAAAATTGCCTGTTGGGTATAAAAACAACACCCACATGAATTTCTTACGCTCTGCCCATTCAGTTTAATTTTAGCATCAGAATTATCAAATTTAAAATGTGCTTTACGCCTTTTTCTATATTTTGCTTTATGGTAATAACTCATAAAATATATAGAGCGTATGACGTCATAGGGAACACACCCATTCAACCAAAACCAAACTAAAACCAAAACAACAACAAAGTCCATAACTAACCCAAGCTAACTTACTTATATTTAGACGTTATATGCTTTCGCATTCCACTTAGCCCGAAAGCCAAAAATATTTCATATACGAAGTGAAAAACATTGCCACCACTTGTGTGTGTCATTTCATTGTTCAAGGGAGTATGAAGGACAACGGGCATAGATAGCAATGTATAAGCGTATGTATTAGTATGTCTTATTCGTACATATTTATGTATGACGGTATACATGTACATCAGGGTGGGTTGCATTTTTTTGTTCTCTCGGCATGGGGTTTACTTAATAAAAAAATTGTTTACTTAAGATTTGGTGGTGGCTCAATCATTACAAAACATACAACAAAAAATTAAAAAAATAAAACCAAAAAAATTAAAAATTAAATAAAATAAAATTTTACGTAAGACTAAGAAAAATAAATTTAAAAAAAATAACAAAAATAATAATAAAAAAAGGTAAAAAAAATGGACAGAAAACGTAAATAAATAAAAAAATATGTATATACATTGGTATATATATATATATTTATGTTTCTTTAATAAATTACAAAAAATAAAAAATTAAACAAAAAATGGAAAAATATAAAAAAAAAATTAAATGAAGAAAAAACGTTATAAAATTTAAGAAATAAAAAAATTAAAAAAAATTAAATAAAGAAAATATAAAATAAAAAATTAAATAAAGAGAAAATTAAATAAAGAAAAAATTAAATAAAAAATTAAATAAAGAAAAAATTAAATAAAGAAAAAGAAATAAAATTTTTTTTTTATATTAATAAAAAGGTAACATTTATTTTTTTTACTTGCATAAATTACAAAAATAATACGTAAACAACTTTGCGACTATTGGCTGTTGAGGGGACACCCTACAAGTTCTAGAACATTTCTTTAATTTAAAATTTGCGTGATTTATGAATTTCTCTTCAACCCACACTTAGGATTATATCTAGTTCACTGGCGTACATTTTTAGGATTTAACTATGGCTGGGACTGTTGGGTGTGTTATGGGCCGAGTAGGTCAGTTGTAAAAGAAATCCCTTATATATTTATAACCATAAGTTCGTATAGCAAATTTTTGAATTTACCCCTGTCCCATCTTGGACATTTCCCATGATTTCAAGCAATATATCTCAGGAGAGGTATGATGGGAGACTTAAAGAGTGTGATCTCTGCTCATCGAAGAGAAGCAGCACTTGTTGGCAATACTTATGCTCTGTCGAATTTCTAGATTTATAAAATTTTCTTTGTAAACGCTGGTTCCCAGAAAGACGAAATCCCTCACAGTTGCAAATATGTAACTATCAACAGTTGGATGACAGCAAATGTGTCGCCTTGTTGTCATACAAAAATGTTTTTCAGTAGCATCAATATCCGCCAGAAATTCCATCCTTGGACACCATCTTCTCCAGCTCTAGCACAAAAAAATCGCACGTTCGGGAATCGCGTCGTTTGAAGCCGCATTTGGTTTCGAATGGCTCCTTCAAAATGCTGTCAGAACGATTTTCGTTGTTCAAAGAAAATTTGTTACAGCCGTATAAGCTAAACAGGAAACGCACCACCCCCTATTGCTTCGCAACTTCGTCAATTATAGAGATACATACAGGGTGGCTGATGAAAGCCGCTACCAAAAAAAAATGAAATAACTTTTTTTCTATTTAATTAATCTGGTAAATTTTTTTTTTATTTTGCAGATTGACTTTTACGTTTAACAAAAATGGATAACTGGGACACTGAAACAAGAATTTGGGTTGTCCGCCGCTATCACGCACTGGAGTCCGTAGTTTCGGTTCAAAGAGAGTATAGGCGCACGTTTGGCGGCAATCCTCCGAGCAGATGGACCATAATAAGACTTGTAAACAATTTTGCCGAGCATGGGACAGTCAACAGAAGACCTTACCAACCAAACCCTTCAGTTCGAACGGAGGAAACAATCGCTGCTGTAGCTGCTGCCATACAAAACAATCCACGTGTTTCGACAAGAAGCTTATCTGCTCAAATGGGTGTAAGCAGACAGTCATTACAGTCAATTATGCACAAAGATTTGGACTTATTCCCATATAAAATTCAAATGGCCAACAAACTGAACGCTGCAGACTTGCCGATTCGCTTGGAATTTTGCCAGAAGATGCTTCAAATGGTGGAAGAGGATGGAAACATGTTGAACTGTCTTTTCATGTCTGACGAGGCCCATTTCGATTTAAACGGCAACATAAACAAACAAAATTGTCGAATATGGAGTGCTTCCAACCCACAGATACTCCATGAGACGGAATTGCATCCACTTCGTGTCACAGTGTGGTGTGCAGTTTCATCAGGCTGCATTGTCGGGCCCTACTTCTTCGAAGAAAACGGTCACACCGTTACGGTTACTGGAGACCGTTACTTGAGCATGTTGAGAGAGTTTTTCTATCCAGAATTACGCCGAATGAGAATTTCTTTCAACTCTGTGTGGTTTCAGCAAGATGGTGCAGCTCCTCATATAGCCCAACCTGTTATGACAGAATTGCGACGAAAATTTCCCAATAAGCTGATATCCAGAAACTCCACATTCCGTTGGCCACCCAGGTCGCCTGACCTTACTGCACCTGACTTTTTCTTGTGGGGTTATTGCAAACAGGAAGTCTTCAAAGCAATACCAACAAATTTGAATGAACTAAGGCAATCCATTCGAGAAACAATTGCGGCTATTCCTGTCTCAACTCTCCAAGCAGTAATGAACAACTTTTTGGTAAGATGCCGCACATGCATCGACGAGCAGGGGGGGCATTTAAATTCCATTATTTTTAAAACTAATTAAGCTATATTTAATAAAATTTAATGAGCTTTAACATGAATACAAGAAAAGTGAATTCCATACACTGAAAAAAAATTATTTGAGTTTCTTAATGTAGCAAAATTCATCAGCCACCCTGTATATACACATCATGTATGCTTGTCAGTGTATTTGAGTATTGCGCTTTTTGTAACCTTGTACTGCATTTTGAATTACATTTAGAGATATCTTTTCTTGCCACTTTAGTGCTCATTGTGACGTAGTAACTTCCACAGAGTATTAAACGGCCTTGCAAACATTTTGGCGTTGCCAACTTGCTAGTAAGAGAATATGCAGGATTGCAGTTAGCTCAAAGTTTGTTCTCATTGAGTGCTTTGTTTTTGGTTGCACTGAGCACATTTATATTGTAACTGACTCGTTGGAATGAGCAAAAGCGAGTTATTGACAGTGCGAGTATGTAGTGAGAGGATTGTAAAGAACGAAGGAATATGCAATGCAACTGAGTGTAAGTGTAAATCAAGTGAATTTGAGTGTTTTCAGTTGCTGTTAGCACTTGTTATAGAGTGTTTTACTTTAATGTACACATATGTAGTATTTAAATTCGCTCTGTGCATGGCGCAAAAGTTTTAGAAACATTTTTAAGTATTTTTTTGCGTTAACTGGCAACACAACACAGCTTTAATTTTTGACGCAATACTAAAGTTAGTATGTGAGGTACCAGCTCCTAAAAGTATGCTATACAAGTTTCTTACTAATTTATTCTTAATTTGATTGCATATCTCTAGTACAAAGTTTTAAACCGGGCATAAGTATTTCATTTTTAACTTATGGCCAGATTTTAAGAGGCGAAATTAGTTGGCTTATACTTAATTCATGAATTTAATTTGAGACCTAAGTTTCGCTGTTGTCAACTTGGCAAAAAAAAACAATATCAAGAATTTTGTTATCTCTCACACAATTTTGTTACGTTGCTAACCATGAATGGATAAAAATCTGGCTAAGCAGTGAATTTGGAAAGCTGCATACTTTTAGGCACTTGCAGGTTTCCATACAAATTTCATAAATATGCGTTGGTGTTTGTTTTGAGTAGGAAAAATTTGTGATTGCGTTGGAATACTAGTTTCCACCACAACAGAAGTGGTTCGCCATGGTTGGTAAGGTATATGTTTTAACGAACTAACTCACTACTTTAGCTAATCTGTGAATGTACTGCACCTAAAAATATGCTACATTTACAAGTTTCTGAATATCTGATACTAATTTGTTCTTGTTTGATTACATATGAGGTACTACATGTTAATTAATAGTCAGATCTGCCACGGCTAAGCTGTAACGTAATTTATACTTAAAGTTAGATTAATGTCTATATTATTCTGACCTGAACATGTTCTAGGGCTTTAAATTACGAACGAAGTTTAACTATCTATAGACGAAATAGCTAAATATATAGCAAATGTTTTTACATATTTCTCAAAATTTACTAAAAGATATTGGCGGTGAAACAGCTAAAGGAACCTTTGCATATACGAGGTGTGTTCAAAAAGTATCGCGAATTTTGTGTTTTTTTCAAAAATTATTTATTTATTCATGAATATCTATTTTGTCCCCATCAAAGTAATCCCCATGAGATATTATACACTTGTGCCAACGGTTTTTCCAATCTTCGAATCACTTCAAAAAATCATTTTTTTTGTATCTTGTTCAGCTCCTCCTTCGATGCCGTCTTTCTCTCGTCAAGAGAAGCGTAACGTCGTCCTTTCATGGGCCTCTTCAGTTTAGGGAACAAGAAAAAGTCACAGGGGGCCAGATCTGGGGAATACGGTGGCTGCGGCATCATTAGTGTGTTGTTTTTGGCCAAAAAGTCGCGCACAAGCAACGATGCGTGAGCAGGGGCGTTATCGTGGTGCAAAAGCCAATTTTTGTTCTTCTCTGCACATCTTCTCGGCCTTCTGAGAACATTTTGTACCACCGATAAACGTTGCTTCGGTCCAAGGTAGCTTCTCCGTATGCCACAGTCAACATTCGGAATGCATCCGCGCACTTAATTTCGTTTTTCACACAAAATTTGATACAGGTTCTTTGATCCATTTTTTTGAATAGGTAAAAATCGAAGACGATCCAAAACACGTGCAAGCAAAGCAGCTGTCAACAATTAACTGAACATTCAAAATGGCCGAGCTTGTCGGCATAAGTGAGAGACATGAGTACCAACATAACGCCACAAAAAATTCGAAATTCGAATATACGTAACCAGCAAAAATTCAAAATTCTCGATACTTTTTGAACACACCTCGTAAATGGTACTATTAAAATGGAAAAGGTTACACTCAATATCCTCTTTGTATTGAGGCAAAGTAATTTTAGAAAGTGCTGTACTTAACTTTTTGAAATTGGCTTTCGCGAAATCAAAACTTCTAACAGAGTCACACGGTTTATTGATGCAATCCCTTTCGTTGCTTATGATTTCGTAAGCTATCTTAAGAGAGAGATGGTAAACGTCTTCTGGCTCTACATATGTCCCATTTCAGATATTAGTGACTGTATGTAAACGGTGCAAACGTTATCAAAACCGCAAAAATGTTAACTGATCAACTTTAATCAAAGCTAATGGATGTGTAAAATAGAATTTGGGTCATATTTTCCTTTTCTGCTACTACACCATTTCACTTTAACCCATACATGTACGCGCTAAAATAACTACAAAACCAAAAATCATAGCGCCAAAATGAAGGCGGCATGAGCCTTTGCTGAGAGGAGAACCACAAAGCCAGCAAGAAACGAGCAATGGCAAGTTAGATTTAATAATTAATTTAGGAGTTTCTTGTTGTAGTCAATGCAGTAAAAAGCAAAAAAGAATTTTGTTTGCTGCATTAAATCCATGCAAAATTTGGCAGTTACACGCCCACTAAAATATTTCGATTAATTTAAATTGCAGTGACTGCATGTTAAATGGCCCTGTTTGGTATAGTTTTTTTATTTCCTCAGCCCTCATAGTTTTAAGAAGCTTTTACATACCGCCTATTTCGGATATTTTAAAATTTCACCCGCATGCCCGGGAGTGGCGCGTCCATTCCTAACATCAACGCAATATGAGGAGCAAACAATAACATCAGAAGAGAGTTAAAAAAAAATAAATCTAACAATAACAGCGACAGGCGACAGCTGCAACAACGAAAACCGCAATCGTACACTTGTAGCTTATGTACAAACTAGCGATGTGAATCCCGAGAACCCGTAGATTTTTGTAGGTGCCTAAAAGAACGTGATTTTTTACTATAATTACTGGATTTCATACTTTTTTTTTTATTTAAATGTAAAATCCTCTGTTAGAAAATGTGATATATTTCAAACTTTACAAAAGTGATGTTTTCTCGAAAAACTTTGCTTAAGAAATTCAAGAGGAAATAAATTTCGTTTTCAAACATTTAAAAAATGAAATTGTTTGTTATAATTTTTAATTTTAGATAGTATCTCAAACAATTTGTTTACTCTTTCCAACCTAAACTGTTGGGGAATAGCGAAAACCTAAATCCCGTTATGTCAAATCAGATACCGAAAGTGCCGGGTTTGTGGAAATTCAAAAAATGGCATCCCACGAACAATCACAGAGAGTTACATTTGCGTATGCTGCTCTGACACTTGCCACAAGCTTTGCCAACAGCGGTTACAAGCAAACCCAAACAAATTGTTAACGTATCACAGCAATTATGTTGCAGTGTCAATCATACGTTCGCACCACTTTGTTATTGTTATTGCTTTATTGTTGCTGTTGGGCTGAAGTGTTCATCACTCTAAATGCTGTTGGTATTGTATTTTTTTTTTTTTGCCCAAATCGTAAACCCATTGCCGTAGCACGAAAATGAAGTATGAAGCAGCTGCAGTAGCAGCATTTCAATTCATGTAGTTACAATAAAAACAACAGCAGCAACATTACCTCCAATGTAATCATCAGTGCAATTGCATGAAAAGGCAATACAACAGCGTTGATGGCAAGCATAGCAATTTCATTGAAATAGCAAGCAGAGAGTTTTGCAATCAAGCAAGTGCGTGAAATATTTTTAAATTGCAAATCGGCACGAGTGTGTGAGTATAATTGTATGTGTGTATGTATATACAGTTCTCTCTATCTCTATGGCGCGATATACAACAGGTATATCATCATAAACCTCCTAAGAGATTTTTGCGCCAAGCTTCTCTTCCAATTTGTGGTGTGCCGATTTGAATTTTCCCTACAAATTGGTGGGACCTACAGTTTTTTGCCGACTCCGAACGGCATCTACAAAGGAGACGCATTTTTGCTGAGAAGCCTGTCATGGCAGAAATACACTCGGAGAGTTTGCCAAACCACTGCCGAGGGGCGACCCCGTTTTGAAAAACTTTTTTCAAATCACTTTTGATGTTACCTGTACCAGGGCTCGAACCATGGACCTTCGGTGTGGTAGGCCGGCAACACTACCTTCACACCACGGCGGCCGTTACTTACAGATAAAATGCAACATTGCAAAATATTTGGCAAAAGCTTCTTTTTAATCTGCATTATTATAAACTCACAATGGTGAAGTTTCAGCCGCTTTTTTAACTGAAAATTATAAACTTTAACTGAAAGTTATAATTTTAACACGCAACTTTTGTGAAATAAATATTTAATTTTCGGCAAAATTTTTTTTTTAAAACTTTTTTGTAAAGCTTTTTAGTTTTAAAAACAATTAATTTTTTTTAATTTAAATTTTGATGATTAAATTTTTTTTTTAATTTAAAATTCAAAAATATATACTTTAATTTTCCAATTTATGTAGTTTTTGAATCAAATTTTTGTTCCTTAAGTTTTCTGATATCCTACAAAAGATTTAGCACACTTTTAAAATTTTAATAACAGTTTTAAGAAGTTAAAAAAAAATGACGCACTTTTCATTCAAATTTGGAAGAAAAAACAAGTTTTAGAACTGGGAGCAAATGTTGTTCGAAAGCTGTCAAATTACATACATTGTTTTTTTTTTTTTTTTTCAAATGTTAAAGAAATTTCTTTCGCATCGTGTTTCAAACAATTGATACAGAAAATAAAAATTTTTCAAACTTTGCTGAGTACGATTTATTAAATTTTCGGAGATAACAAATCAAAAAACTTTTAACTAAATGAATGTGTATTGGAAAGAAAAATTAGGGCTGTACAATAATGTTAATTTCGAATGTATATACAGTTTTTTTTTTATTTTTTGGTTTTTTATTTTTGACATTTTGTTTTTTTAGTTTTTTTTTTAATTTTGATTGTTTTTTTTTTTTTAATTTTACTTTTTTTAAAGTTTTCTTTTTTAAAATGGATTTTTAATAACTTTGAATATGTTTGTTTTAGCTCTTTTAAATATACGAGTATATGTGTATTTTAAATTTAAAATTTTTAGAAGTTTTTCAACTTTCGGGAGTGGGATCTCGAAAAATTTAAAACACCGAAAGGCAAATTACAAAGATTCTAAATAATTAAATTTGTGGTTCGAATAAAAACCCCGATATTTATTGTAATGTTGCTCCATAAAATTGTTTTTGTGTTGAATTTCGATTTTGATTTAAATAATTTTTTTAAATAAACATTTTTTTGAACTCAAATTCTTTTTTTCAATAAATTTTTTTTTTTGTTCAAAGAGTAAGTAAGCAAAATTTTAAAATTGTTTAAAAAATTTAAAATACAGAAATTCGAAAAGCTCGTTCAAGTAGCAAAATATTAGGACATAAACAAATTAAAAAGCTTTTAAGTAATTAAATATGTATTTCGAAAAAATTCACTTTTTCGTTTTTGTTTTTAATTTCCATTTTGATAAATTTAATAAAAAAAAAAATTTTGAGTTCAAAATTTTTATTTAACTATTTTTTTTCATTTTTTTTTTTTTTGTTTTTTTTTTTTGTTCAAAGACATTTGTGAGTAAAATTCTAAGCAACATTGAAAACTGTTTCAAAAATGTTAAGTACAAAAATTCGAAAAGTTTATCGAAGTAGCAAATTAAAAAGATTTTAAGTTATTGAATATGCATTTCGAAAAAGAAAATAACGTTGATCTTCTAAAAAATTTCACAAAAACACAAAAAAACCTAATAACTTGTCTTTCATTTTGCAAATAGTGTTACATAAAGCTACAGTTAATATGCAACATTTTCGTGACTTCCAGTTGATTTAACAAAACATGATTTCCATGGCTTTGTATTTATTTAAATGCAATTTCTTTTATTGCTTTTTTTGTTGGTTGATGTTTTTGGTGTAAAAATTCATCATGCATGTTTGATTCGAAATTCACTATAAGCACACATGTGCTTTTGCATGTAAGCAACTATGTAAACACATGTGAATGTACGTATTTATTTATACATACATATATGTATGTATACATGCGCTTAAACAGTTGATTTAATCTTATGCACGCACGACCATGGCGTATACGCAACATTTATTGAAAAATCACTCATACGCCATGCAACACACAGGAAGTCATTCATTGTACAAAGGCAATACAATGCCAGCCGCCGCCGCACATTCCGGCAGCAACTTTTCATTCTTGTAAGGCCAAATGTTGTCAAATGAAATGAAAAGCAATGGCAAAGCCGAAGGGCATTATGCGATAACTTTCAGTAGGCAACTAAGTTACAAACTCAGAACTGTATTATCTATAGCTATTTTACATATCAACGCATTGAATTGTTTTAAGCTTTGAATTCACGGTTTATCTTAAAAATGGGCAAGCATTATTTACACGCTTTTATAAGCTTCAGTTGTACGTTTGTTTGTATGAAATGGACGCTTTTAGACTCGGTATTGCATCAATTTGTGCGCATAGATTTTATGTAAATTGTGCTGAGGTCTACATATCTATCACCGAACCAGACTTTCTTTAAATTGTACTAGTTTTTGTTTAATAATTTATTTATATATTTAGAATTATTTTCGACTTTTAATTAGTTTAATTAATTCTTAAAATTTTGTTTTAAATCAATTTGTATTTAAATTCATTTTAATTTTGGTTGACCAAAAACCTCCTAAAGTGAGTAAATTTAAACCAAAGACTGTCAAACTATGTATAAAGCAATTGTTGTTGATGCATTGATTCATTTGTATATACATTAGGGTTTGTCGATTTGTATGGACGAAAGTTAACCGATATCGCGCATCGATTTCTCGATAGGTTTTGGGCTCAGAATTTTTAAGGTTTTTTTATGACCTACTAAAAAATTTTCATTTGATTTTAAAATTTTCATGTATACCCTATCCTACCCAAAAATGTCCGCTAAAAACGTTGGCGATAACAGTTTTTTGAAAAAAAAATTTATTTTCGGGTTTTGGAAAAGTCAAATCAAAGTCGAAAAAAGTCAAAAAAAATGAAATTTCGCAGGCTCCAAAATTATTTTTTTGGGTATGCGTAGTAAAACTTTTTTTCCTGAGCCCAAAACCTATCGAAAAATCGATGGCGCGATATCGGTTAACTTTCGTCCAAACAAATCGACCCACCCTTATATATATACATTTATTCAACAACCTAGGGTTCTAAGCTTGCTTACTCTTGGTAAATGGTTCAACGTATTTGTGCGTAACATGCGAATGGTAGATTAAATTATATATTGTTACGTAGGAAAAAATATGAATAAACTAGAACAACCACAAAGCGTGAACTGGCTTAACACGTAAAGTGCCTCAAAACTTACGAACTAAATACGACACTAATGGAAAATTGTTAGCTGCCCTACTTAACTTATGTTCTTAAACAGTTTAAAGCAGCTATGAAAGGTTATTTTTTTAAGGCTGTATTCTTTTCTCATCGAACTGCAAAAGATATATTAAAAATAAAGAAAATATATTGCAAATATTAAATCAAAAAAAATATAAAATAAATATAAACTTATATCCGGC
Organism: Merzomyia westermanni; assembly: GCA_949987695.1. Classification (NCBI taxonomy): domain Eukaryota; kingdom Metazoa; phylum Arthropoda; class Insecta; order Diptera; family Tephritidae; genus Merzomyia; species Merzomyia westermanni. Next base: position 35,473,144 of record OX465291.1, on the reverse strand, counting down.
ATTGACTTAATGAATTTTCAATTCAAATTTACAAACTCATAAGCAAAATCACAAGCGTACTTACACACAAACAACGATGAGTGACTACTATAAAAAAACGAATCAACTTTACTAAATTACAAAAAATTTCTCGACCCGCACCCAGAGTAGTCTAGCAGAAAATGGCTACATAGCTAAATAGAAAAAAATACATGGCATCAATAAAAAGCAACTCAACACAACTTTATATTTACACATATTACAGTTATTTTAATGAGCACGAAACCCTAAACCAAATTCTCTGACCAAATCATTTTGCAGAGAAAGTTTTGGCAAAAAAGTCATTATAAATGAATGCTGGTTAAGGTGAAAAAATGAGCAACAAATATATATTCTGCGGTACAAACAGTAAATTTGTAGCTAGCGAAAGTGGAAGGTGAAGCAAAACAAAAATAAAAAAGATAAACAAGCTGAAATAAAATATAAACTAAAACAAAAAGCACAAAAAAGTAAAAATGCTACAAGAGTATTCGAAACTTTATTTCAGTTCATCATTTGGCTTTGTTAATAAACTTTTTGGCTCTCTTGAGTTTTTTTTTTTTTGTTCTCTTTTTTTTTGTGGAAAGGTTGTAAAACTTAATACACAAAAAAAAGTTAAGGGCGAAAGAAAATTTGGGACACAAACAAACTGTTAATACATATAAACATGGCACAGACCTTAAAGTATGTACTTAGCTAAAACGCATTAACTTTTTTTTTTTGGTGATTTTTTTAGCAATTTTTTCTAATATAATAATTACAAGTGCAAATTATTTACTAATACTTTTAATTTCAGATTTTTTAGTTATCTTTTATTTTATTTCAGTTTTTATTTCTTTCTTTTTAACAATTTTTTTCTTTTTTTAATATTTTATTTTTTTTTTTATTTTTTTAATCTAGTTTTTTTCATTTATTTATTTATATTTTTCCTTTTTAATGTATTCTCTTCATAATTTCTGTTTTTTTTATTTATTCTCTTCATAATTTCTTTCTTTCTTATTAATTATTCTTTTTATTATTTCTTTCATTATTTTTTTGTTTCTTATTTATTAATACTTTTTACTTTCAGATTTTTTATTTATCTTTTATTTCATTTAGTTTTTTGTTTGTTTCTATTTAATTATTTATTAGTTTTTTAAATGTTTAATTTGATTTTTTTTTAATGTTATTTCTTTCTTTATTTATTTATTTTTTTTTATATTATTTTTTATCTTTTTTATTTATTATTCCTTTTATTTTTTTTCATTATTTGTTATCTTTTTTATTTATTATTCTTTTTATTTTCTTTCATTATTTTTTTTTTCTTTTTATTATTTTTTCATTATTTTTTTTTCTTTTTATTATTTTTTCATTTTTTTTTTCTTTTTATTATTTTTCAATAATTTTTTTTCTTTTTATTAGTTTATTCACTATTTTTTTCTTTTAAATTTTTTATTATTTTATTTTCTATTTTAGTCTTTCCTTTTTTCTTTCTAATTTTTGTTTATTTGTTATGTTTTTATTGAATGTTTTATTTTGTTATCATTGCGTTTTATATTATGTTTATATTGCATTTTTTATTATTATTTTAATTTTTTATATTACTTTTTATCATTATTTTAAAACTGGTATTGTATTTATTTATATTTTTTATTGTTTGTTTATACTTCTTTATTTATGAATTTTTCTTTTGTTCGTTTTTAGTCATAATTTTTTGTTTACTTTTATTTTTAATGCAATATTATTATGTATATAGTTACTATAAAAAAAAACAGTTGACTCTGTTAAAGATAATTGTAAAGGCGACAGATGTGTAGTTGTTAAAATACATTTTTAATTTTTAAAGTTTTTTTAATACATACTAAATTTTAAAATGTAAAAAAAAAAAATTTGTTACTTGTTTTTTAATTAAAATTAGGACATTTTATATGTATTTTAAAATTTTTCTATTTCTTTAACTTTCTCATTAGCAAGTTTTTAAATTTGTGTTTAGTTAAAAAACAAAACTACTTTCAGTTTTTTAATTTTTTTCTACTTTCTTGTTAAAAAAAAAAAATTAACAAATCTAGGTTTTTTTAATAACTTTTATTTGTTATTGTTTAATTTTGATCTTTTTCTTTTTTTTATTTATATAGGGGTTTCCCGAATTTTTATTTTTTTCAACTATTCTAACATTGTTTTTTTGTTGTTATTAACAGTGACTATTCAGTGTAACTCTTCTAACGTCTCCCATCATATCTCTTTAGATATAACAACATTTAGTTTAGTAGTTTAATCCGAAGGACTTTCAAAAGTAAACATGACTACTTAGATCTTGAAAATGTTTACACTGATATATTCAAACAAAAAACTTAAACAATACAGATAAACTAACACTAGCCCTCTCTATATTTTGTTTCCAACATTGCGTATCTTTTTGCTAATAAATTTTTTTATTTATCTTATTTTTTGCAAGAGTCAAACTAAAGGCCAACCATAACCACCAAAGCATACATGCGTGTGGCGCAATGAGTAAAACTTTTTAGCTACTTTTAAGAGGGCGCGATGAAATGCAATAAAACTAAAGATCTAATAAAAAACATAGGGCCAAAAAACAAACGGAACTGGCAAACGGAAAAAAATTGTTAGCAACGAGTGCACCGGAAGTGAGGGGTTAAAAGTGTAAATAAAAAAAAGCGCTAAAAACTATACTGAACTAGCTATATGCTCAAATTAAATTTATATACCAGAAACTAAACTGAAAGAAACTTGAGCGTAAAAACTTGAGATTGTGCTGATTTTATTATGGCAAAAAAACAAAAGTTTCAAAGCAGCAATCAGCAAAAACAAAAAAGGTAATCAAATACAAAAGGGGGAAATTGCAGATGTTCCACGTATGGATATGGATTTAAAGATTTTAGTTGGGTGTAAATGCGTCGAAACTAGCTTTTGCGATGTTATTGGTTACCGAGTGCCCCATCCCATTTTTCATGATATTTATTCGCAAGAGGAATTCTGTGTACAGTTCTGTATGCAAAGAAGACATTCGGTACATATCGACGGCTTAATTGGAAGATCGCCCTTCTACAGGGTATTTTTCAAGGCGTCCTAACAGAGATTTATTTTCAGAAACGCCGTATCTCACCTTTTTGGTCAAATACGTCCTATCTCAGTTAAAATATTGTTAAACTTAAGTTGCGAGAACGTTTTTAAAACTCATTTTGAGATAGAGAGTTCTTCAAAAAAAATTTGAGATAGGGTGTTTTTAAAGATTTTGCTAAGATAAGAAAACAAACAACAAACAAACACACACAAACAACGTCAATCAAAAGTTAGTAATTCCAATACGTAAATCTCGTTCAGAACACCTTTAACCAAGTCCTCCTTTCTAAAAATGGCAGTGTTTGCATTGATAAAACACTTCATCAGATATTCTTTTCCTTCTCCAGCTTAGTGCAACTGTAGGGCAAGTGTTCAGCACATTTTATCTCTTACTAGTCCCTACAACTGCAAGAAGAAGTCCCAGCTATAAACAAGTTATTTCTTGGAACCCGACACTAAACACCGAGCAGCATTGTTTTTTTTCCACCTCCTTTTCAAAGAAGTTGTGGGCGAGGTGGGCAACTCTTATACTGGAGCCCTGCCTTTTAGATATATCGTTATATTTTCGAATATAGATATCATCATGTCCTTTGAATAAACAAATAAGTTTTCGCTCTCATAAAGCTGAAGAGCATAATGCATATTCCCTAATTAACGCTAAAGCGAAAGCATTAAATGTAGTCTACAATAAGAACTTCTCAACAGTTCCAGCTACAACGCCTGAAAATATGCTTCATATTCCAACCGTGTCATCTAACCTATAATAATGAAGCACACAAGTTAAACAATAACTGATTGAAACAAAAAGCAAAAAAAAACTCTGACATATGAGTCGAGATAAAAGAGCAAACACAAAAATGCGTACAACAACAAAATATCAAAGTTGCAACAAAATACTAAAATACACAAGAGTAAAGCAAAGAAATATAATGAAAAATAAAATAGAAGCATACAAATTGGCGCCACTATTTCGTAATGTAAACTGAAAAAAATTCTAGTTTATAGAAATTATGCGCGTAAAATGTGACAAAGACAAAAGTGAAATTGCGTGTAAAAATGCTTTTCGTAATTGTAAAGTAACGCTGAACTTAGCAAAGAGGTCAACACGAAGCAAAGAGAGTGTGTGGAATTTTGTATATGGTTGGCAATTTATAGTGGACATTACAGAGTGTTTTCGACTCCTTGCTGGTGGAAAAGATACATTTATACAAATTATAAGTATGAGTAATATAATAAGAAAGATAGTTATTTATTATATCGCCACTTAGAACTAAACAGTGCTCAACTTAATCACTTTGACTATATTTAAATTAATAAAAAGAAACTCGGGATTGTACTCCAGTTTTGATTTTTTTTATACTCTCTAAATTGTGGACTTTCAACACTGAAAATCAAATATACATTCTGATCCAAGCTATAGGGGTCCAGCGAGCCCGAAAGAGTAAACTTGAGTGAGCCTTGGGAAACTGGCAGTTTAAGTATGGTAAGACCAAAATGAAATCAGTGTTAGAATAATTTCCTCCGTCAAGCGGGTAAAGCAATGGTTGGTATCGCGGGGAGACAGTGAGAGATATAATTGAATTGCGCTTTTTTTGGGAGTTCCTTATTTCAAAACTTGCATTGTATTTTTTTTATTTTGTATATTCAATTCAATTGAATTGTTGGTTTTACGGCCTGTAAATTTGCAAAGTACCATGACTATAAACGAGCTCAAGGCCAATAATAATAATTGTTTATATTTATATTTTATATTTTTTTATTTATGAATTTTTCTTTTGTTTATTTTTTAGTTATTAATTTTTCGTTTACTTCTATTTTTAATACAATGTTATTATGTATATACTATAAAAAATAAGTTGCCTATTTTAAAGATAATTGGAAAGGCGACAGAAGTGTAGTTGTTAAAATACATTTTTAATTTTTTTTTTTTTCAATAGATACCAAATTTTAAAATATAAAAAAAAATGTTTACTTGTCTTAAACCCTATTTAAGCATTTGTAATTAAAAAAAAAACATTTAGGTTATTTTAGATACATTTTAAAATTTCTCAATTTATGGTTTAGTTAAAAAACAAATCGCTTTTAGTATTTTTTTTTTAATTTTTTTTTTTTTTTTTTTTTCAAAAAAAAATTAACAAATCTAGGTTTTTTGATAATTTTTATTTATTGTTTTTTAATTTTGAATATTTTCTTTTTAATTTATATAGGGTTTTCCAAATTTTTATTTTTTTTAAACTGTTCTATTGTCTTCCGTCAACTCTCTTTATATATAATTTAATTTATTCATGAAATATTTTAGAAATTTGCTATTTCTTATGTTTAATCCGAAGGACTGGCTGACAGGAGGAATGTCTGATATCCTGCAGCGACAATAATGGCTGCCTAGTAGCCAACGTTGAGGGCATACTTATATAAGTTATTGAGCATGTATCGGCGCTTATGCAGAATATGTTCGGAGGAACTCATGCATCCAGTGTTGATATTAGGTGTGCACTACTCAATACATAAGAAATAGGATCCCGCCAAGGTTCTAACTAGCACATTGTGTGAAAGACTGAGGCCCCTGGTGAAAAAATACATAGCGCCTTCAGACCTGTTAAGTGTGCGATCGACGAGATCTTTATGATATACCAAGTCCTGGAGAAGACTCATGGTGGATTTCAAAGAACGTCTTGCTAACAGCTCCTTCAGGTTTTTGAAGGAACTCTCTCATTCATTCGCAAAGAAACAAGGCTTCAGACAAGACGATTCGATTTTTAGCTTGATGTTGGAGAAAATTATTCGAGCAGAAGGGCTAAACCGCACTAGCACAATCTATTCCAAGAGCTTACAATTGCTGGCCTATGTTGATGATATGAGTGTCTTGCCCTTAACAAGCGCGCCGTAAATTCTGTCTTTTCTGTCCTGAATAAAGATACAAAAAAAGTTGAGATCTAAAGTTATCTTTCGGCTGACAAATACCACAAGCAGTTCATCATACCTATCCTGATATAGAGCTCGAAATCATGAAGAGTGTCGAACGAAGATGGGATAAAACTTGGTGAATTCGGTTCGTCACGCGAGTCAACGGCGTGCAGAAGGCGTTAAAATCTATCCAGAATGTGACGGAAGCTACTTTATTAAAAAAATGTGTGTTATATTTTCATTTAAGCTCACAGTTTGTATTTCAAGGCCGTTAAAAATTTCAATTAAATAAGCATGATAAATTTCAAAGCGAGCGCAAAAATTACTTTAAATACCTGGATACAAACATACATACGCTTTACCCAACCACAAAAAGGCCTGAATGGGTAGCCATTGTTGGGAGTTGCCAATTGTAAATGGCGTTAAAATGCAACATGTCAAGGACATACGTTGAAAGTCAAAAGTTTCGCATGGCAAAGGCTCAAATGCACACACACTCACAAACACCACACACATACAATCGTATGCACACAAACAATGCTTTGGCAAATGCAATTTGGCCCAATTGAGTGAATTGTTAGTGTAGAAATATATGTAAAACTATAACAGTAAATGTGCGCATTCAGCCCTACGGCAGTGTTGCTAGCTGAGAGTTACACATAGGCGAAACACTGGAAGCTAGAAAGAAAATAATAAAATATATGCAAGCGCAAGGCAAATTAGGAGTAGGGAAATATAAATTGAGTGTTTCGGCTATATTTAGTTGCACTTTAAAAGCGAACTATGAAATAAAATTACTCATAGACCCGGTTTGCATGTTTTAAAAGCGATATTTGTACATATCCTCAGGAATTTATTTGAAGGAAAATATTTAAAGGGGAAATTGCAACCCGCAGACACGCTCGAAATCAATTTTAATGGAAGATTATATAAATTTTTAAATCTGTTCTACTTCACGGCTAGGAAACCTACATTCAAAGCACACTACCATTCCTTTCCTATTTACATAAGAGCGTAATGAAAGGAATTTTAAATTAAAGTAAAGCGCATTCTTTAGTAAACAAGTTGCAAAAAGCATGTATTGTAAGCTGAAATGGATGTAAAAGAATAACACAGCAATCCAGCTATCTTAGAAATAAAAATTGATGTATGTACCTTTGTGTCTTATGTGGTCAACCGGGTACAGCATAGGCTAAACATCTCTCTCTCTATGGCGCGATATACAACAGGTATATTATCATAAACCTCCTAAGAGATTTTTGCGCCAAGCTTCTCTTCCAATTTGTGGTGTGCCGATTTGAATTTTCCCTACAAATTGGTGGGACCTACAGTTTTTTGCCGACTCCGAACGGCATCTACAAAGGAGACGAATTTTTGCTGAGAAGCCTGTCATGGCAGAAATACACTCGGAGAGTTTGCCAAACCACTGCCGAGGGGCGACCCCGTTTTGAAAAACTTTTTTTCAAATCACTTTTGATGTTACCTGTACCAGGGCTCGAACCATGGACCTTCGGTGTGGTAGGCCGGCAACACTGCCTTCACACCACGGCGTCTTGCGAAAATGGGTAGTGCTACGCCTCCAGACAAAATAAAATTTCAGTTCGAAATAACTCTGCATGTAATTGGTATGGATCAGAGCTGTTAAATTTTACTAGTAATTAGTAATCAATTGGCTTTTTTAATTGGTAATGATTATTTAAATTTTTTTTTTTTTGAAGCAAAAGCAATTATGAGTTGATTACGATTAGAAAAAATCAAGAAAAAAACCAAAAACATCAAAAGTAATCAAAAAACAAAGTGGTTTTGATTAATTTTGATTATATCTATAACAATACTGAAAAAAAAATTAATAATAAAAAAAGTCGAGAAAAAATCAAAAAAATTCAAAATTATCAAAAGTAATCAAAACACTTTTTTTTGAAATTTTTTTTTTATTTTTTTTAAAAATCGTAAAAAATCATTTTTTTATTGGTTTCTTAATTAATTGGAAAATAATCATTAAAAAATTAAAGTAATTGGTAATCAATCACTAAATGAATTCTCAAGAAAATAATTATTCAAACTATTATTAGTTCTGAGACGCAGCGAAGTGAATATATTTAATATTTTAGAAAAGTGGGTGGTGCTACGTCCAATAAAAGGAAATATCAGAATTAGCTATGTGTCCTATATTTCCAGATAGGCCCTTTACAAACACAAGACAGTAAACAGCATTCAAATTTATACAGTAGTTATTTAGTAATGAGTGTGCAAACATACATGTATATATAGACATACATAAAAAATAAGATAATTCCTTATTTGTTAACCCCCGTCTCTACTGTAAATTTTTCTCTTCATAGACATAGAGGTAACGACATTGTTTAGTTTATTTATGCATCTACCATTACGTATTATTATTGCCACCACTGTATATAGCGTGAATAAAATATATGTCTGCAGTAAAAAGAAGATTTTAAATGTTATCGATGACAAATAATTCTCTATAAGTACTATTTTGCTTTCAGAGTGTTTTTGTAACTAAAAAAATAAAATGTTGTGTACATGGGCGTGGCACGTCCTCTATTTAACAAATTTTTTACCCATTTTCAGGGCCATGCCTTATTCACTTTCACGTATTGTTACGTATGACAAAAAATATTTCTGGTAAAAATAGGCAAAATCGGTTAATAACCATGCCCATTTTTAAGATAATAATGTTTGCCGAATACCATGTAAGAAATCAATGAATTGTTCTTTCATGTGAAACTCATTTTGGTTTTGAACTCCGAAACAAAAATCTACAAAAAAACTTTTGTATAATCAAATCCTTGAAATAATTTTTTTTTCTAAATTTTTATATATTTTTTAGTTGCTATTTATTTGTGAAATGGCTAGTATCAGGCATGTAATTATGTACTTCACGCGCTGTTTTTTTGCTGAATTTTTGCTATAGTTTGCACGCTAGTTAGTTTCATTACGGCTCTGTGTCATTATTAAAAATTAAATATTTCACCTAATTGGACACTTTAGTTGTCGGTTAGACGCTTGTACGAGTACTAGTTGAACTAAATGGCCATGTTTTTTGACTAATACGATCGAATTCATGTTGTCACTCGAGCCAAGAGCGTTATTCGCTTTTGCACAGTGTGTTGGTTTGAGTAAATACTAAATAAACGGTTGAGTGGAAGATCACAGAATTAGACGTCTATATGTTCTACTATACCAAAGGTCACATATTTTAATAAAGGGACCGGTAAAATCAGAAATTGGTAATAGAAAGTTGCGTGTCCACAATCAGACGTTTTTCGAGGAAAATTCATGTGCCTTACCAGATGCTTCGGAGTCGAAATTAAGCAAGTAGTTTCGGCCATTTTGTAGGCAAAATTATGAGAAACAGCCATGGTTGAGTATGATAAAGGCTTGAGTTTAATACCAGTTTTGGCGCAGGGACTTGGGTTCGCATCACCGTGTGCGAGCAGGCAATCTCGCTTTATTTTGCTCCAATCAATCCGTATATTAATATTTTATTGGAACAATGTGAAACCTTTCATTCAGGAATTGTTTGAGTGGACTTTTTCAAAAGTGACTCAAATCATCAAATAGGCGGCTAAGTGGAAGATCACCCTCTTTCACAATATTTTTCAAAAACGTACTATCTCAGACTTACAAACGCCTTCTTTCAGTATTTGGTTGAAGAACGCCCAGCTCTATTTTTTTTCAACGACTGCCTATTTCGGCTGAAAGCATTTTCGAAACTCATGTGAGGCGTTCTTGAATAAAATCTGGAAAAGAGTGTTTTTGAAAAAAATTCTGAGAATGGGTCGTTCTTCAAAAAAAATTTTAAACAGCATTTTTGAAAAATATTTTGGTACAGGGTGATCTTCCACTCAGCTATCCAAATAAACCCACTGCGCTTAGTATCCTCTCTATTAACTGTGGCACGCTTTTAGGCGCAAAATATTTCAACAATTTTGTACGTACCACTTAGTTAGCAAATTGGTTTTAACCTGGCGTCGTATGCCATGACGGTGGTTTGGAGCCGCCCGCATACAAATACACAAACATACTCGCTGTTATGTGGTTTGAGCTGTGGCTAAATCTCAGTTGGCTATAAGAGTTATTGGTGTCATTTAAAATTTAAAATTGCCTAGAGTTTGTAAATCGTTAATCCACTCATGGATTACTACGCAACCTGTGTTGTCTAGCAATAAATATTATTTAATGTGCGCCGTATATTCAAATTAAATTCGTGTTGTTGAAAACTCAGGTCAGTGTCGCATTTGTGCCTTAGGCTCCATGTAGTTAATGCAAGTAACAGCAAGGGAAATCCAACTGATGCTATGATACTGCATGCGACTTTACGGGCGCGTGAGTGTGTGTGATACGGTTTTGTGTAAATATTTTCGAAACGGCTGACAATGTTGATACCAATCAGTGCAGCAGTGCAGTGGCCCAAATATGCTACTCATAACTTGTCCAATTATTTCCGAGATGGCAGTTCAGTTTGCTGACCTAACGCCTTGCATTCGATTGCGTGTTGTGTTGGCTAGCATGCCGCTAGACGGACAGCCACTCAGTTTGACTTTAATAACAGTTAACTATAGTTTGTTGAGAGAAGTAAAAAGTTGAAAAGACCAGCAGTCAAGGATGCATTCACCTACCTCTCACCTGCTCCTCTCTGTGCAATTAATCTCATAACAGTGTTGTGTTATCTTTGGTTCTACTCCGCTTCCATTCACCTGACTAAAGTGTTGCAATTAATGCGCATTTATTGTGGAATCGTCACTCTCACAATCAAGTTTGTGTTGAACGCGCAATAAATTGCACTTTTATTTACACCTGCCAACTGCGCAAATACACCCTAGTTAACTGGCGTTACTTTTGTGTTTGTATACAGTTGTTCACAAAAATGTAGGGACACGCCATTGACAAGTTTTGTCGTACTTTTTATATATTTTCCAAGTCTTTTTTTCTTTGACTATGTAAAGCAAGTTTTATTTTAACTTGGGTTCGAATTAATCGCAAAAAACGCCTAAAATTATGCACTACATTATTAATAAAAATTAAAATTTTTCGTTAATCTTATTGATAAGATTTGTTTTGAATTTAAGTTTAATACTGAAACTGAAAATAATGAATAATCACTGAATTTTTTGTGTACTGTCCCACTGTGCGACGATTCGAGCCCCTAGTAAAATTTTAGAACCGCCACTAAGAAGCGTGCATATTTTTAGGCGCACGGACATAGTGGAACTCTGAAACGCTTTTTCCATTTTTACCAAGTATCAGACTAGTTCTAACCTTTCTTGAACTTTGACAAAAAATACAAGGTGAGCCACCCATCGCGAAGAGACTGGAAATACGACAGAGTTTTGCGTCGATCTTACTCTACATCGATGGGAGCAAATTGGACTACAGTGTAGTGGCAGAGGTCTTTTCAGAACGCCGGAAGTAATTGTTATTGAGAAGGCTAGCGAAGTCTTGCTAGAAAAGTCGATGAGAGCCGAAAGGTATGGATATACTCGGAAAGCCAAGCACTTATGTCATCATCTAAGGAGTAAATGTAAAGAAATGCTACTTCCAAATTAGACAGGGTTAAAGTGCGCGTTGCCTTGGACTTACGTTAGAAGAGCTTGATGACGATTCTCAGAGTGATCGTGTTAATAACAACAACAACAGATGCTACTTACGTCTGCCAGTTCTGCAACAGTCTAATATGGATTCCTGGCTACAGAATATTGATGGAGTGTCCTCGGAGATTGCAGAGGGAGTCGAAATGTGTTGTCTTCTTTCAGAAAGAGACTTATGTGTAGAAGGTACGAGGAAACCTTTAAGAAATTGGTACTCTTCAAATAACTGTAAAATCTCCCAACAAACTTGGATTTTCTATGAAAGTAAGAAAACAGAGAGCCTGCTAAGCAGATCAAGCAAAGAAGTCACGAAAAGTTTAGAAGTTGGGAATAAGTAGGCTACAAGGAAACATTCACTTACTCTCTTGGGCATTGCGCAGCTCTAGCCAATACCTTGGGCAGCATACAAAAAATTTGTGTCTAATAAGTGTATCCAAATGGCAACTCAAGCCTGGTCTCTCGGTCTGGCATCACGGAAAGCTATAAACCAATTAGCAAATAAACAAACCAAAAATTGTTAAATTGCACTATTGAGTACAAAGTGGAATGTTCTGCTGCTTAGCTACCTGATCATGAAGATATAATTAGCTATAAGGCTACTAAGATTTTAATGTTTATTTTTCAACAAATCTCAAACATATTTTTTGAACTTTTATTTAATATTTGCTTTTAATTGCTTGGAATGTTTTTTTTTTTTTTTTTTTTTTTTTTTTTTTTTTTTTTTTTTTTTTTCTTTTTTTTTTTTTTCTCTTTCTTAGTTATGGTAATAATTACTAACACAACATATTTTAAAAACATCCCAGAAGAAATGCTTGCTACTTATCTCATTTTCTTTGGCAGGCAACTGTTATTACACCGTCTATTCACTGACAGATTTAACTAACTGAGCTGAATTCAGTTGAGTAGAAAGCTTTTGTTGAGCTGTCCAGAATAACGGTGAAAGCGAACGCATGCCTGACCGTCATTTTCCCTTTGGTATAATAAATATTAATACCATTTCGAAGTGTTTTTCATTGCTACGTATTTCCGTGCTACCAATAACTCTTGCTGTTTTCGTGAAAGTCTGCGTTTTTGCGTTTGTCATTTGTTATTTTTCGTTTTTTTTTGCGTTTTCTGGGGCGTTTAATTTGACGTCTGTGAGCGCCAATAATAATGTTACGCCTCCAGTTTTAGTTTCTGATTGTTTTTTTCTTTAATGTAATTTCTTCACTCATTATTGTTTTCACTGTTCATAAGTAGCTTTTTCGCTATTTGCTTTCGCTTTGTTTTTTTGTTAAATATAAAAAAGAACTTCTTTTATGTTTTTTTGTATGGAAGTGCATTTAAAATCAACATAATTAAAGAACTTATCAATTGAAAGTTTTTAGTGAGACTGGATTGTTTTCGTTGTCATTAAAAAGTATTGAAGAACGAAGAGCTTGCTTGATTCAAACTCTCTTCTTTAAATCCGTTTGATATACTATGATCTTTTTTTTTTAATTAAATTAAAATAAGTTTTTTAAATGAAAATTTTGTAAAAAGATTTTAGTAAGTTTGATACTTGTTTATACTAAAATTACCCCTTTTTACAAATGATGACCGATTCATTTCGTCGGAATTAAAGATTTTTTTTTGTGCTTTGATGATTACTAATAGTAATGATTACCGGTTTGATTAACTATTATCCATTTAAAGACTGACTACGATTATTTTAAATTTTTAATGATTATTTTCCAATTAATAAAAAAATAATCAAAAAATCTAAAATAAGCAAAAAAAAAATACTTGATTACTTTTTTATTATTTTTGATTTTTTTGATTATTTTTGAATTTTTTTCACATTAACGACACTGAAAAAAATACTCAAAATTAATCAAAAGTAATCCAAACAACTTTTTTTAAAATTATTTTTTGATCTTTTTTCCTATTTTTTTAATTTTTTCTAATCGTAATCAATTAATACTTGCCTTTTCTTGAAAAGCAGTTAAAATAATCATTAGGTACGAATTAAAAAAGCCGTCTAATAAATTGATTACTGATTACTAATCAAATTTAACAGGTCTGCAAAAAAGTAATTATTAAATATACAAAATACCTCCCGAATTAGGATTTTTTTTATTTTTCCCATACAAAAGATATTGGTCGGAGTTGGCATAAAAGGGCGTACCACGGTCTAAAACTTATCGGAGTTATGTTGCCGCTTAATTTCTATTATTGCTAGTTTGAAGGAACAAGCTGGAGTTTGTTGTTGTAGCAGTACAGCGAACTGCGAAATCTTCCCATCTATTCCAGGCTCTGTTATCAATCTTTACTTATGGAAGTCCTAGCTTAGTGTTTGTCTTCTCTTTCAATTTGGTCTTCTGGTATTCTGAATTGAAATTCAGCGCCACCAATCTCAGTGGTGTTGCTGCCATGTTCACATTCTTGGAGCAGCCTCCTGTTAATGTTGCTTTTGTTTTACCGAAAAGAATGCTGCACGGAGGTTTTGGGACCCTCAATTCCTCAGGTACTAGCCTTGGATTCGCGAAACTATTTAATGCCCTAAAATCCATCTTCCTTTGCAAGTTAACAGAAGCTGAAAATCGTCAAAAATGTGGATTTTTGTTTCACTGGTCGAAATTAGAATTAAAGAATATGAAAGTTATAGTATAAAAATCAAAATACTAATACATATCGTCGGGTGAGTAGAAAATCAGATTATTTTAAAATAGTTTACCAAAACGCCCTACTTTAGAATTTTTTTTTTATAAAACCGTCCTAACCGAGAATATGGGTAAAGAACGTTTACCTCAAAATTGTTTTCAATAGTGCCATAACTTAGAGTTTGATTATATCTCCACTGAAAATGTATTGATTATAATATGAAGTACGCCATTTTTGTAAATCATATTGGGATATGGCATTCTTTAACCAAATTCCGAGAAAAGGCAATTCCATTTTGCAATCAGGGTGATTTTCTTCGCTGTCTATATACACTTTTCCTTCATTTGATACATTCTGTACTATCCCCAATATGTATTATTATTATTACCATTAGTACTAAATTTCGTCTAAGTGATGCAGCTTAACCATATCTGTGTTGTATAAAAAAAGGAACTCAGCCTTTGCTCAGTGAAATCGCAAACCCAATAACTCGAAGTCCGCTGTTGACTTTACTTCAAAGTATATATTTTTAGGCGCATTTTTTCCATATAATCTAAACTCTGTGTTTCAATCAGAATCATACATAATATCTAAAGTTTTTCGGTTCAAATTGACGGCTGAGTAGAAGAAACATTTCTGAAGAACCCCCTATTTGAAATTTTTTTGTTTCAGAACAAGTTTTCCAAAAACCTATCTCCTCCGAAAATTCAATACATTTCAGTTGACATAAGTCGTTTTTGATTGAAATTCTAAAAGACCGCGTCCTTCAAAAATATTTTGAAGTAGGGTGATCTTTTACTAAGTCACTTATGCGTTGCATACTTGTAGGCACTTTTTTTGCCAGCATTAGAGCTTGGTCTCACTCTTAATCGCGGATATCGAACATTTTATGGTTTCACTGACAATTGCACAGTGGATCAAGCGAGAATATGGATTCATAATAATAAAAGTTAATAGTTAAAATCAGTCTCCATACCCAGTTATACTTTTTAAATATTTGTATTTACAGCTGTGTTCAATATAATAGTAGTGCAATTAAAATGGATATCGTTCGACTTAATAAGAAGCTGTGATTTTAATAACTTTCCTTTAAAATTTACGAATTCCATAACAGAAACCACATAAAAAGAAATTTCGAAGTTTACGCAAAGTTTAGGAAAGTTATTTAATCTTTTAAAAATGGACATCAAAATCTTCAGATTTTTTATTATAGAAAGTTTTTGCGTACGCAGTTTTTTAGACCAATCAATTTTAGTACAACATTGTGCAAGTTGAAACACGCTCAAAAATGTCCCTGAATTTTCAGAATTTTTTTGGTCAAGGTTGTTGAGTGATTTCTTCCGTGGAAAAATATTGAAATTTTGATGCAAATTTTTAAAAGTTTAAATTTTAAAGTTTATCAAGTTTGAGTTAATTAATAACTTTCCTGAACTTTGTGTAAACTTTGTTATTTCTTTATATATATTTGGTTTCTGTTATGGAATTATTAAAAATACAGCTTCTTTTTATTTCATCCAACGATATCAACTCTAATTTCACTACTATTATATTGAACACAACTGTATATGTTAGTTTAATTTTAGTTATTGCTTGCTTCGCATGTAATATACATTTTATATATAAACTATTTATTTATTATATTTTTTTATTTCTAATCCTTTCAATTCATTTATCTCCTTTTTTTCTATATTTCCATTATATTTTTGTGCGTATTAAATTTGCAACTATACTACTACTACAACTATAACTATTGCTTGCTTACAAACAATTAATAACTTCATATGATTGTATGCTGTCTGCCTGCCATTTTCGTCTCGTAAAACGTATCGTATCGTATAATATAACGTAACGTATGTGATTATCGCTTTTGAAACATCATTTGTGCCGTAAATTGCATTGTTGTAAACGTCATAATTTGCCACTTGCGTTTGCGTGGTCATGTTCTGACAACTCGAATTGCAATAAAATTATATATTTGTTTGTATATGTATCTATGTATATGTCCGCCGTTGTATTATGTGCATGACTATTATTCTGTGCTCTCGCTGTGTGAATATGGCTGCATCCTATGACTGCTTTTACTACATACGTCCTGTTGTACAATGGCGCCTTATCGTCGTTTGATTTGATGTCGCCGCAACATGTGATATTCGCAATAATTCAATAATCTTAAACTGCTTGTGTGCTGTTGTGCGTAGAATTTTGGAAAGCAAAATCAGGTTTGTTTTGTTGTTATTATCTTTGTTTTTTAAATTGTTTTATATTATATTACGTTTGTATATAAATCTTTTATTGCATTTCATTAACCTAATTAAGTGCTTTGTATTGATTTAAGGGATATTTTTGTTTAATTTAAGTTGAATACTCGTACTAAATTTTTTTTTATTTGAATAATTTTTAATATTATTTATTTAACTCTTTTCAATTTCTGGTGTTTTAAGTTTAAGTTTTATCATTCATGATAGAGTGAGCCAACTCAATCTGGTGTCGGAAAAACAACAAAACAAAATAAAAATTCTACCCTTATGTTAGGCGAAAAAGTAATTGTACAACCCAGCGTATTGAATACTCATCCATTCTTAATAACAGCCTAATCCGAAATAAAGACAAAAATATTATAGCTTAAGAACAGCGTGGAAATTTAGATTTTTATTCGCTTTTTTTGTTATGTTTGTAAAAGTTACAGTCTAAATAGATCTGTTAAATTTGATTTGTAATAAGTAATCAATTAATTAGACGGCTTTTTCTATTGGTAATGCTTATTTTAATCGTTTTTCAACAAAACGCAATTACTATCAATTGATTACGATTTGAAAAATACAAAAAAAAAAAAAAAATCTAAAATAAACAAAAAAATTAAAAAACGAAGCTGTTTTGATTACTTTTGATTTTTTTTTAAATTTTTTCCAGTATTGTTAATGTGTATATTTATGTGCTTCTACAAAAATACTGAAAAAAATCAAAAATAATCAAAAATTATCAGAAATTATCAGAGAAAAAATTAAAAAAAAAATCGAAAATAATAAAAAGTAATTAAAACAACTCTTTTGGATTATTTTTAATTTTTTTGAATAATCGTAAAAAATCATGATTTTTTTTTTAATCAATCGAAAATAATCATTAAAAATTGAAAGTAATTGGTAATCAATCATTAAATGGATTCTCAAGAAAATAATTAATCAAACCGGTAATCTACGATTAGTAATCATTATTTGACAGGTCTGAGTCTAAATAAGGGACTAACTAATTGAAAGTGCCGATTAATGTAAACTTGTTTAATCGGTTAGAAAATATTAATTATCGATTAATCAATACAATTACTTTCCAGATTAATCACATTTTTATTTACTATAAGCTTATTAATTTTTATTAAATGCCCCATTTTTCAATTAACAAAAAAAAACTAATGTAATCAACTAAAATGCTCAGGTTTCAATTAATTTTTGTTTGAGTAAATAGTGATTACACGGGTTCTGTTTAATCATAAGCTTTGAACTAATTAAAAAAATGATTACTTAAAAATTGATTTAATGGATTAATCGCACAGCCTTAGTCAACAATCAATAAACTATCATGCATTGAACACGTATTTTTCTGATTTTACAAATTACAGTCTACAATCAATTTACAAATGAGCACTTTGTTTAAATTCTATAAACGAAATCACAAAAAATACAATTATTTATTTAGACTAAAATTGGGGGACCTACGGAATTTTTGACCCGGGATGAGTGATTAAAATCTCAATTTTCGTACTATAAATGGCTGTAAGTAAAACAGGATTACAATCAATTATTTAAAATATGATTATAAAGTTTATGAAGTTTGATTGCAATCAATCCAAATGACAACTCTGTCATATTTCTAACGCATAGAACAATATGGAGACGGTACTTATTCTAGCTCAGCACGCAAGCAATGCTTTCAACCGTCGCCCGGTGCGTTGATTGACAGATTTCCCAAAGAAATATATCAATCTCGAACTAGTTCAAAATAGACCAAAAAAATTGTGGTTCAATTTTAGTGGTAATTTGTTAAGTGAAAACAATTCAAATGCCTTTAGACATGGTGAACAAATCCTACTGGGATTTTGCCAATTCTGCAGGGATAGATTTGGTCTTTTTTGGTCTGGTTTGAGAAGAGTTCCTGAGGCTAGTTTTCAACTGGATACATAACGAATAATTGGGGGCAGTTCTGGTTGTGGATGAGAGGTTATCAATATCCACTTCCTTTTCTGTGCATCACTCTTTAATACCACTACTAGAACTATTGCTTCTTACTTTTTTCCGGAATCGGGATTCCTGCTTTGTGCATCCTTTAAATCGGTTATTGTAAGACCGCCGATTTCGCTTGTCCCTCAACCCCACTCTAATTATAACTACTTACTTAACTTTCTGCTCAATCAAAATATTCCGTCTTCAATGGCTTACGTTGTTAGGAATAGCATGAAACTATAAAAAATTAAGTAAATTAGCTGCTACTATTAGTTTGTACATATAAAACTTTGCAGTAATCTCATAATCATATTGAACTAATATCGTTATCTAGGTATTTACTTTCCCCCTTTACACTGCCATGCCATTACCAATTTAATATTTTTTTTTATTTCTTCTCTTTTCTTCCTCTTCTTCGTTTACTTCATACTGTTGCAAATCGGCGCAATTCCAATGTGATTGGTTTACTTGGCACACCTAACAAACCATTCCACCTACAGACAGCAATCGTTGCTATCGGACGAACAAGCCAAAGAAGTTGAACAAATACTCTCAACTGCGCCCACTGTGGGCGTAGCCGTTGCAGCTGTTGTTGCTACAGCAACTTCAACAACTAGCATTAAAAATCTAATCGAGGAAACGCAACAAGCGGAAGAATCAACGCCAGCATCACAACAGGAAGTTAAAAATGGGGAGAAGGATACAACAACAAGCGCAGTAGCCGCCAAAGTTCTTGATGAACGTGTAATTTCAAGTGGAGACGGAATTAATCCAATAACTGTGACAGTAGCAAAAGTCGACGATAACGACGAAAGGAACGCAGCAAGTGTTGCTTATACGGTCGAAGAGCCTGAGGGTGAGGATAATGATGATGACGACGATGAGGATGAGGATGTTGATATTGTTGGTATTGGTGCTGCACCTGCACACATTTTAAATGCGACCTTCACCAAAGCGGACAGGCAAGCAGCACAAAGTGTTGCCACTAACAAGGCCAATAACAGCCAAAGTAACAACAATTCACATGACGACGATGAACCCGAATGGTTGCGTGATGTGCTTGAAGCGCCTAATCGTAGTCTAGAGAATTTGTTAATTTCGCGCTGCTCAGCCGCAAACGACAGTGACAGACGACAATCGCAATCGGACGATAGTCAAAACTTTGGTGGTGGGGGTGGTGATAATCACCGCGAAAACAAACATTCCGAGTTGGTAACTGCATCAAAAGTTGAAACAAGCTATGATGTGGACAATGATTCTACACTTTTCGTACAACAACAACAAGATCAATCTATTTCGCCCAGTAGCCAACAGACTCAAGACCAACAATCACTTTTGAATCAAAAATTTATACAACAAAACGATCAAAGTTATAGTCCAACATTACATGGACAGCAACAACACACCACTGGTGAATCTCTGCAGGAGTCAATCGTTTCAGTTGAGTCTACACAATCGGATGGTACGCTCAATCAGACCACAACCATCGATGATTCGATAATCTCGAGTAACCATAATTCCACTTACTCGTTAGCTGAAGGTGAGCTATATTCAATTAATACAAATACAACAACAACCAGTCTTGGTGTTGGCGAACTCGACGATTCACAATTTTATATACCAGAATATCCGCCAGTGAAGAGTAAGGAAGTTTATGTGGAATCGGGTGTTCATTATTTTGAAGATGGCAACTTTTGGATGGAAGTGCCTGGTAAGTATTCCAAGTAAAAGTATGCATTGACGTTAGGTTTATCTCCTAGGACTCTAGAGTAGAGAAAGAAGTTGCTGTCAATATTCCGTACTCGCTATCGATGGGTTCCGCCCATATTAATAGTTAGCGTCCAAAAGCAGCGTTTTACTGAGATCCGCACACGATCCCTCAGCATATTTATGCCCTAATTTCTACCACTGCCTCATGTTTAGGAAGGGCCGTCAGGGTCTCTTTGGAGCCAGTACGCGAAGGCGCAAATCGTCGTAAATAGCAAAAGCTTCCAAGACCTACCAAAGCTCTAAAAGAGTTACTTGCTGAGTGTTGTTATTTTAGTCGCTGTAGCTTAGTCTCCGTATCCATCATGGAATTGGACGGACCAAGCAGTATTGACAGTCCTTTGCTCTGTGGTACCAACCCGACTAACGGGGCAACGATTTCGAGAAAGAGCTACTGGATTCACGTCATCTTTGATTTTATCAAGTGTCGGACAGATTGGTGTTTTCCGATGACCCCCGTGTTTCTAGTTTCAATACCTTCATTACCACTGCGAAGAAATGGGTCGACGAACTCATTTGATGCAGCGGACCGGTGAACTGGTTATCAAGTGATCATTGGAGTTTTCTACTAGAGGAGGTCGTACCAATCAAGAATGCAGTAGTTAGAAGGCCATCCATTGCAGCTATTAAGGCTCTGAGCTCAACCCCGGAGAGGTCGAAGAAGGTCTTGGAAAGCCTGGCCTCTCCATTGCCTCAAGCCATTTTACAATAAGTATCATCTTTGTCGCGCACCACTCCATGAGGATGACGAGTTGGAAACATCGAGTCACTTCATGCTTAGCTGTCCTGCTGCTTCCAAAACTAAAGCGGTCGTCTCGGATGACCTGGTGCACCCGGGGAGTTATGCGGGGTTGACGTTAGTCTTTATGTGGTTGCTATGCAGCGATTCTCAAAGTAGTCAAATCCTGTGGTATCACAGTTGACCTTTACATCCAAGCCTCTCAAGCTTCTCTTATAAGCAGTGGCTGCCACTTAACCTAAACCAATCTAGCTAAATAATCGAACTCTTTGTAGTAAGTAGTTGGGAATGTTAGGGATAAGATATGGTTCTAAGGAAGACTAGCCGGTCTGGGATCACTTTAGGTTAATAGTCATGCCCGTGACTAAAAACCTGATATTAAATTTGAAGTTTATCCCCTCTTGTACTATAAAACACATTTATCATTTACCTTTCATTTCACAGGTCTTCTTGACTTCGATGATGATGAACTCTCTTATCCACCAATACCAGTGAAAAAGAATACCAAAGTACGTTTCAGCTCAGGGCCCATACAAGTATTTTCAACCTTTTCCGTAACGGACTATGATCGCCGCAATGAAGATGTTGATCCTGTCGCCGCTTCGGCTGAATATGAGCTGGAGAAGCGTGTCGAGAAGATGCACGTCTTTCCGGTGGAATTAATGAAAGGTCCAGAAGGTTTAGGTTTGAGTATTATTGGCATGGGTGTTGGTGCCGATGCTGGACTTGAAAAATTGGGTATATTTGTAAAAACCATAACGGATAATGGTGCCGCAGCACGTGACGGTCGTATACAGGTGAGTTGAAATTTTCAAGTTTTGACATTGTAGGCTTTGTACATTATGCATTAAGCTCCCTACATCAATCGGAGTAAGAAGGAAAACTCTATTAAAATCATTCTACTTCGATGGATGTTAGGGAGCGCATTTGTATTTGCTTCAGTTAAAACTTTTAAATTTGCTCAGGTCAATGATCAAATTATCGAAGTGGATGGTAAAAGTTTAGTTGGTGTGACGCAAGCGTATGCAGCATCGGTGTTACGCAATACATCTGGACTTGTGAAATTTCAAATTGGACGTGAACGTGATCCAGAAAATTCAGAGGTAGCACAGCTAATACGTTTGAGTTTACAAGCAGATCGTGAGAAGGAGGAGCGTTTGAAAAGGTGCGTGTAGTATTTTTTTAAATAGTAAAGAAGACATTTTTACAAAATTTTTGTTTAATGCAGGCAACAAGAGGAATATTTACGCCGCACGCTCGATTACTCGGAGGATTCCACACAACCCGTTTCTGCCAATTCTAGTGTTTGCGAGGGTCCATCGAGTCCCGTACAAGTCGAACATCCAATGGAGGTCGAGGCTACACACTCACAGGAGGTAGAGTCTCTCAAGAGACTGCTACAGGAGGTATGTTAAATTTGTTCCCAATTTCAGTGGGTATTTTATTAATGTTTGAAGTTATTTGAAAACCATTTTTTAATGTATTCTAAACTTTCATGTGTCTCTTTTTGTGTCTGTTTTTCTTATGACGTGCGCTCTGAAACCTCAAAACCAATGATGTTATAAAATTTAAAAATAAAATAATATCGTGCAAATATTACAATAATGCAGCACAAAGCGGTAATTGTTTTCGAAGGAAATACTTTAAATAAATCTTAGAAAGTTCATGTGCTTGTTTAGTATTTTTAACTCCCATTAATTTGCATTTTGTTTTGAGTTAAAGAATTGTTTCAACACGATTATTTATTATCATTAGCATTAAAAAATTTGTTTCTACATATCATCAGTCCCTTTTAGTTCTTAATTTTTTAAATAGCAAGTAATTTGAAAGATACCTGTTAAATAATGATTTACCGATTAAATCGTTTATTTTTCTGCTAAGCCGCTTACTGATTAATTACAACTGGTTTCCGTTTTTTAATGATTATTTTTCCATTAAAAAACAAAACAAAAAAGTTTGTGATAACTATTTTCGTTTTTTTATTGCATATTTCTTGCAATTTTTGAATTTTATTTAATTATTTTTTTAATTGAATATTATTTTTTTTTTTAGTTTTTTTTGTTTTTTAGTTTTTTTTTGTTTTATTTCAGTTTTTTAATTTTATTAAAAAATTTTTTTTTTTATTTTAATTTTAATTAAAAAAATTTTTTTTTTTCATTTTTCGTACAGTTTTTTTTCAGATTTTCAGTTTTAAAAAGAATTTTTTGTTTTGATTTTTTTAATGGTGATGATTGATCAATGTCATTTAAGAAAAGCATCCGCTTCGTGCATTACTTATCCTAATTCTAATTTAACAAGTCTGGCTCAAACAATGTCCATTTATGCCAACTATTAAGCTCTTACGATCTTTTGCAATTCAAAAGAGTTTGACATTTTTTTCATTTTAAAATAAAATTTTTTTATTTGAATATAATTTTTTTTTTTTAATTTAAAATATATTTTTTTTCCAATTTACCAATATTTCTTCTTAAAATTCTTGTTTTTCCAGATTTGTTGTAATATACATATAATTTTTTAATTCTTCAAAATTTTGTTGGCATTTTTTCAAATTTTAATATATGTAAATTTGTTTATTTTAAAATATTTTTTTATTTATTTTAAAATAATTTTTTTAATTGACCAACATTGCTTCCTAAGAATTTTAATTTTTCCATTTTTTTTTTATATACAGCTGTGTGCATTATAATAGTAGTGAAGTTATAATGCATATCCTTCGAAGAAATAAGAAGCTGTGATTTTAATAATTTTCATTTAAAACATAGCGAATTCCATAACAGAAAACACATAAAACGTAATTTCGAGGTTTACACAAAGTGCAGGAAATTTAATTCAAAATCTTAAAAATTTTTGGTAGAATTTCTGGAAAATGACAAAGAAATTCTGAAAATTCGGGGTAATTTTTGAGCGAGTTCTAACTTGCGCAGTGATATACTTAAACTGATTGGTGTATAAAACTGAGTACTCAAAAAATTTCTAAGAATTTGGGAAAAAATTTGAAGATGTTGATAATTTTTTAAAGTTTAATTAACTTCCTGCGTAAACTTTGAAATTTCTTTTTATGTGGTTTCTGTTATGGACTTCGCTACATTTTAAATTAAAATTATCAAAAACACAGCTTCTTCTTATTTAGTCGAACGATACCCAATTTAATTTAACTGCTATTATTGTGGACACAAATTTACATATACTTTTTTAATTCTTTATAATAAATACATTGGTATCAACTATTGAAATTATTCAAATGTTTGTTTTTTGGTCAGTACATTAAAATGTATAGTTGTGAATCTTGATGCGCATTTACCCTACTCTGAGTATATTTCACAAAGCCCTTTTTTTATGTGTTTAATTGTGACTACCATGAAAATTATAAAAATTTGTTTTAAGTATATTATATTTTTAAGCTATTTCCATTTATGGTTTCTGTTCAATGTTTGTTATTTTAGACTTTTGTGTTTTGTTTAATTGTTGATTTTAGAGCGAATTGAGTTGCCTGTTGAAAGACGACATTATCGGCACGTTGAAGTGTAAGGTGGGTGTCGCCTTTTATTTTACTTTAGTTTTTTATTTTAACAAATCTGAAACTTTTTCTTTCCATTACCTAACAAACTCATCATACTTCTCTTAAAAATCTTGTTTTTGTTATACGTTAATGCATGCTCAATTTTATATATTTCTGTTTCTTAAATCCAAAGTTCTTATAAAATTTTTCATTTCTGACAAAATCCTGTAGCTCGTCAAACTTGAAACAACCGGCAATGAAAATGAATTACTCAGCGAACGTTTACGTCAAAGTGAACGTGAATTAACCAATATTAAAAAAGAGGCTTCAAATCTACAAAATATGTTACAACAATCTCAAGCACAATATATGGCTTTGGATAAGAAATACAATAAAGCTAAACGTTTGGTACGCGAATATCAACAACGTGAAGTGGATATGTGCCATCGTGAAGAATTCTATCAGCAATTGCTGCAAGAGAAGGATACCGAATATAATGCTTTGGTTAAGAAATTGAAAGATCGTGTTATCAATTTAGAACATGAACTCCAAGAGACACAGCGCAAGGCTGGCTTTCCAGTTGGTTTGCCTTACGATAGCGCTACGCTTAAGCTGACACCACAAATGATGCGTAAAGCACCACCAAAACCTTTGTTTCAAAAACTGGAAACAGAGCTATCTGATACGGAGATTTCTGATCTCTCACCGGATGGCGAGGGTGTGAAGACGGCGACAGTGGAACGTAAAGTACCAATTAAAGATGAATTGGATGCTGCAGTGCCGCAGCATGAACTCTTAGATAATTCTGTTACAAAGACCAAAATTGATTTAGGTAAGTCGTGAGTGCGTGGTTGTAGGAGTTTTCTTTCATTGTTATTTCTTATACTTAATTCTCTATAAAGTTGTTGTCTGAGTTGGTAATGCTTTGGCTCGTTACTTTTTAAAAGGTTACTTGTAGTTAAATATTTTTGGTGGCGGTTTTTGTATTATATTATGCAAATTTTTGTATTAAATTATTTAAATGTAGTTAACAATTTTTAATAACTTTAAAAAAGGAAAAACAAAGGCACTAAGATTTATTAGAAGGCTAAATTAACTTAGTTAGAGTTTTGCTTATAATAGCTTGAGCAGCAAATTAGCAAGCTTAAACTAAGTTCGACTTAAATGGCAGATTAAGCTTCCGCTAAAAAGCTGAAAGTAAGAACATTTTTCTAAGAAATATAGTTTATAGTTTATATAATGACCTTGCTAGGTAGAATGATTTCATGGTATGCTTTGTGGAATGCGTCTTGCCGAGAGCTGTAATACTCGTATTATGATTTTTAAGGAAGGTTTAGAAAGCCAACAAGCTAAAATTTACTTAAAACCGGTATAATTTCAGTGAGTGATAGGCTCGCGGTTTCGAAAAAAAAAATTCGTTTTGTGGCTCGTTTCTAGTAACGCTCTAGAAATATCGAACCAAAAAATCTTTATACTTAAGGGCTGATTATGTGAGACACCGTGAAACTTTGCGGCGCAGTCACTCATATTCACATTCACCCATATGTAATACCAAGCAAATTCACATAGCAACTCCCATTTACTGGCAGTCACTGAATTGAGTGAACGCCTTTATATAATACGTAAAGGAGTAACTCGTTGCGTCGCGTTGCATACTAATTTCAAAACAGCAAGCGGCCTGTCCTGGCTGAACTAATGTTATACAGAGAATGCAAATGACAATAGGAGCTTAAGGTTATTCAAATATAGATCTATATTCTTAGCCACAAATTCATAAAAATAATGGCTCATAATCATAGTCAACTTCAAATATATTTTATGTCTCAGATGGAGTTTTACTTTTAAAATGACGAAAGTGTCATTTTAAAATCACGGGTTGTGTCTACGGTTGTGCTTGTGACATCGCTTACTCCTAACTTGAGTTTGGGTTTTTTTCGCTTGCTGCTACAGATTTGCTATGGTTTGTGAATAAAATAGTTGACAAAGGGTGACCTTGCAAAACATAAAAAATTTCTTCATACTACTAACCAACTTAATTTTTTTTTCATTAGGGGACCCTGTTACATTTAATTTTAGCTAAAATCTTTGTTTAATATGACTATGATTACCCAACATTTTAAATGTCTTTTTAAGTTAAGTAAAGATTTTAATTAAAACGCGTGTTAAGCAATGACTATGATTACGGGCCAATAAGTTAACATTTTAAAAAATTACAAGTTTACGACCTTATAATTCGAATTTGTATTAAAATGCTATTTTAAAAACCATTTATTTATTTGTACGAATTTTTGGATTAGAATAAATCGATATATAGGCGAATTAATATATATTAAAAAAGCTCAAATATAATACTTACATACTAAATTTTTAAAAATTTACCTCGCACTTTTAAGCCTATTTCGCACCTCTAAATATTCATCTGCTTCTTCTTACTCACATGTGTTTTAATCATATAAGCTGATTGCTTCTTTACAGCCTTGTCATCTATATCACGATTCCGCTAGTTCTCTCTCTCATCTCATAACTTACTCATATCACATGTAAACGACTTTCCTTACATAAATACGAATCACTTACTTGTAGCTGTGATCAAAAGTATAGAACCTAAATTCAAAATGATATTGTTTGCAGATTATCTTTATGTTAATAATTTTCATTCTAAATTTGTAATAGAAACTGTTAAAATCAAAAAACAAAAAATTTAATATAAATTATTAATTTCTTTGCTGGCTGAATTTTGATTAAAGCTAATACATCAAATATCTGTCAGGACAATGTTGCTCTCTTCATTATCACTTCGGCTCTTATGAGAAGCCGATAGGCCACAAACCAACTGTGTATTGTTTGGCATACCATCAGCATAGTACACCCACGCTTTCACCTGAACTTTTTCTGCCTTTCGTGGTATATTTCTAGTTTCTGTTTACAGGACTATTTTTCAAGTTGTGGTGAACACAGACCTGTTAAATAATTACCGGGTTGATAATTTATATTCTGGGGAATCCGTTTACGGATTGATTACCAATTACTTAAAATTTTTAATGATTATTTTCCAATTAAATAAAAAAGTAATAAAAGAAATCATGATTTTTTACGATTATTAAAAAAAAAAAAAATTAAAAAGGATAAAACAAAATTGTTTTGATTACTTTTGATTATATTCGATTTTTTTTTTGAATAAGTAATTTAAAAAATAATAAAAAATAATGCGAAGTAATTAAAACACCTTTTTTGGATTATCTTTGATTATTTTTGATTTTTTATTTGATATTTTTATGATTTTTTTTTTGATATTTTTTTGTTTTTTTTTTTTTTGATATTTTTTTTGATTTTTTGTAATCTTAATCAATTAATAATTGCCTTTTCTTGAAAAACACTTAAAATAATCATTACCAATTAGAAATGCCGTCTAATTAACTTACTACTAATTGCCAATCAAATTTAACAGGTCTGGTTGAACATCACCCTATTTTAAAACATTTTTGAAGAAGGTCTCGTCTCAGAATTATGTTCAACAACGTTCTATCTCAGCTGAATCTGTATTGAATATTTCTTAAAAAATTTGTATTTGAAAGATGTATGAAAGATCACCTTTCCACGAAGCCGTCGCATTGCAACCAATTTCATTTTTGATTTAGTGCTATTTTTTCACCCACCACTGTATATGACATTATATGCACAATACATTTTTACATATAAACATACCTACTATTGCTAACAGACATATCTAAATAAGTATATTGAAATCAGATCTGTTAAGTTAGTAATTAGTAATCAATTAACTAGATTACTTTTGTAATGATTATTTTAATTGTTTTTCAAGAAACGGCAATTATTAATTGATTAATTAGAAAAAATAAAATAAAAAATCCTAAAATATCAAACAAATTTCAAATTATCAATACAAATTGTTTTGATTACTTTTGATCATTTTTAATTTTTTGTTTTGTTTTGATTATTTTTTATTTTTGGATTTTTTTAAAATTATTTTAAATTGTTTTCAGTATTGTTGATGTGTATATTTATGTGCATCTACAACAATGCCGGAAAAAATCAAAAATAATCAAAAGAATACCAAAAATAGTCCAAACAAATTTTAGTTTTTTTAAATTATTTTTAGTTTTTTTTTTGATTTTTTTTGGTTTTTTTGAAAAATCATAATTTTTTTGTTATTATTCTTTTAATTAAGTGGAAAGTAATCATTGAAAAATGAAAGTAATTGGTACTCAATCATTAAATGGATTCTCAAAAAAATAATTAAGCAAACCGGTAATCATTACGATTAGTAATTATTATTTAATAGGTCTGATTGAAATCCACATATATTCATTATCATATTCAAAGAAATCATGTCCTTTGCAAATTCTTAGGTTTTTGTTCTAATTCTATTTGTTATTTTGTATATTTCTTCCTATCTTTTTTGTGCCTGTGCCCTGTTTGCTGCCATTTGCATATTATTATTGTTTGTGTTGTTGATGTGCTTTTGTCAAAACAAAAAAAAAACAAAAAAAAACAACCAAACAAAACAAAAAAATACACAACTACTACTGCCGCCTTCATTTTGCTGCTGCTTGACTGCCGCTCCACAAAAATATTGAATGCTTTTCCTATGCCAACATCACATATTGCATTCGCTCACAAAACTGCCACGTAAAATAAACGTAAAACAAAACAAAAACAATTAAAGCATCACGTGGTGGTTTAGCTAATCGCCAGCTGCCTTCAACAGCAAACAGCGGCAACAACAACACCACAGTAGCACCAACAACAGTAACAACACCCGCTGCTAATGCTGTCGCCAGTAATAATAGCCAAATAGCATCTGCTGCCACATCAACACCCGCCGCCAACAACACTAACAACAGCCATAGCAATAGCAGTAGCAGTAGCAATAATAATGGTATGAAAAGCTTGAACTTTGGCAAGCGTACTCTCAGCAATAGCAGCTCCGACTGTGCATTAGATGATAGCGAAGATGATGGCACAGCTACCACAGTAGCATACGTACACGCAAGCGCCGCATCCGATAGCAATGGACTTTCGAATGGTAGCAGCAATAGTAGCGTTATACACCGTAATTACTTGCTACAACAACAGCAGCAACAACAACAGCATCCTCATGCTACCAATGGTCATCACAGCATCACTGCCGGTACAACGACGGCTATACTACTGAATTCGACCGCCATTGCTGGTGGGGGTGTGCCGTCGGCACGTGAACAACAAATTAATCAGCTATATGCTCAAGTACACAAGGATCATAATAAGAGCGCTGCAGCGGCAGCAGCAGCAGCTGCTGGTATTGGTCATTCGACTATACCAAACATATTTAAGACTACAATTGGTTCGCCACCTGAAGTGGTTGGTGGTGTCGGTGGCGGTAGTGGCGATTTTCATCGCACCAATATGACTACATTCGGTACTAGCAATCGTGATCTCAATAGTTCATACGATTCCATTTTAGGCTCAAATGATAAACTCTCCGAAAATGAACTATCAGCGGAGAATTGGATGTATCCGAGTCGTCGACGTGTCGGACCGACTGGCGCGATTATAAGCGGCAAAATGCCACCATCATCGTTTACAGAGCAACTTAATCAGGCTTTGACAGAGCGTGAGAGGTGAGTTTGGTGATTTATTCTAAGTGTGTATAAGGGTTTTTTTAAGTATTAAGGCGATGCACGAAAACTCGCAATTGTCGCGTTATCGGGAAAAACTTGTAAATAAAAAAGTTAGGTTTACAAAGTTTGCGCACTTTGCGAGGCATTCGGCAGTTCGAAAGTTAAGTGCAGATTTCATGTTTAAAAATTAAATTCGGTTAGGACAAAGTGAGGCCAAAAACTATCCACGGTAATGCCCAAAACTCCAAAGAAAAAAGGCATAGCTTCATAAAAATTATTGCATTAAATCCACGTTGAGGGAAGCCGCGTACGGGCAGCTTTTTCTTGCAATCCGCAACTTCCCCGTAGTTTGGTAACTTTGATACGGGATGTTTATATTGTACTTCGACATAGTAGGTTGATGGAACATAGTTTTCTACCTATCCAGACTAAACTCTGACATGTCGAATGTCTGCCGGCATGTGGTGTGTCACCCACTACACCAAACATCTGTTTATCTGCTCGACGGAGCAGTTTCTTCTTACCCGAAATTCACTCTGTTCCATACCTATTGGAAGTGGCGGTTTCCTGAGTTTTCCGTTAGAAGGTACTTCCGTTAGAATGCTGAGTAAGAAGAGTGACGACTAGACTGGGTGAATCAACACTACAACAACAACAACCATATTTCTACATCTATTTCAAAAAGTTTTAAAAATGCTCAACTTGTATATATCTAAACTGCCATCTCCACTGCTTCAAATTAAACGGCTATCTCCCAAATATCTCCTCCTTCTACCCTGACGACCACCCTCGTCGACATCACTGCGCTAGGTAATAGAAGCGTGGTTGGCATAAAATGCATTCGGCCGGTTGGTCAAGGACTAGACATTGCCAATATAGCCGCATTTAAAAGATGTCGGAACACCACAAAAGTGTCATGATTAACTTGGATAACTGCCTTCGTCGGCATACTCAACGGTGCTCTTAACACAGGATCAAATGGAACGTTTGATCATCGTCAAAAAGACAAGCTTTTGGTACCAATTAACGTACGTGGGCGGCCGTACTTGTTACCTTGGTATGGTCGAGGGCTATCGATCCCTCTGCCATACTTTGGGTCCGTCACCCGGTTGAAAGCAACTCCCCTTCCACTTCGCTTATCATGGTTTCTATAAATCGTACCGTTTCTGTTTTTTTCGAAAATCGGAAAATCTTTTTTAAAACTTCTCTGAAGCTAGGAAATGTGTTCATCAAATGTGTAACACATTTAGTAACGAAAGACTTGAAAATCTCAAAGGAACTGCCCATTTAAATTAAAAAGAACGATTTACAGTACTCACCAAAGGGAACCCAGCACAAATTTCCATTTCGAAAACGATTTCGAATCGCGCGATTTGCGGAACACGCTATTTTCCCAAATGAACAACATTTTCCCCAAATGAACAATATTTATCAAATGACTACTAATCAAATCTACCTTCATTTACAGACGCCTCGGCGATGGTTCTTCGCGTAACTCCAGCGACGATTACACAGAAATTAATAAAAGCCAAAGCACAGCTGCCATCAATTGTAAGACATTAATCAATGAAATACGACAAGCGGTCAATGAGGCACAGCCAAAAGGTAATTGGCTAACAAACAAAAGCTATTTGAACTAACAATCCTTTGACTATCAAGCTGCACAATAAGTACTAATTTCAAAACAGAAAAACCCCCCTCCACCTTCAATCAATAAAACAATAATAATAATAAACGCTATCGCTACTATCACCCAGTACCCAGTTACTAAGTCGAAATATCAAAATAACCACATTTAATTATCAATATCGATGCATATTACTAAGCTATAAATATTTAATCATTAAATATTGATTGCTGTTGTTGAAGAGAAAAACATATTACATAACTATATATAAAAATAAATGTTAATTAGCTGTCGTTTGTCATACAAATATTTTTTTGCATTTCATACATGCATACATACATATATACATATCAATATATGTATACTTATTACCGCTTTATTACGCTGTATTATTCGCTAAATTAAGCACTTATTATGTATAACCTCTATCTACTCTTAACCGTTTTATGCAACTCTTTGACTAACTGTACCAGTTAGTGTTTGTTCTCGCATAATGTACTAACCCAAGTAAATTTGTTTGTATTTTCTTTTTCTTCACGTTTGCTCTTGTATTTTTCGATTTTTTTCTTTTATCTTTTGAAAATAATAATAATATAAATAAATGCTATGACGCTGCATATCAACCTTGTTGTGGTAAAAATAATATCAAAAATATACCATTGCTACCCTATATATATCATATATCTACTAATATATATTCATTCATATGCGATATTTGTTACTTTTGATGTTTCTTTGTTGTATATTTTTTTTTTTTTAATTTTTAATTTGTTTATAAATAAAGTTAAACAAGTTATACCTCAATCCCTTTCTCCGCCTGGTACA
The DNA here is from genome assembly GCA_949987695.1 of Merzomyia westermanni. Lineage (NCBI taxonomy): Eukaryota > Metazoa > Arthropoda > Insecta > Diptera > Tephritidae > Merzomyia > Merzomyia westermanni. Next base: position 35,440,636 of record OX465291.1, on the reverse strand, counting down.
GTACCATGGCAACAGCAGCAGCAACAGCTACAACAAGCTACCGGACCACCTTCACCGACCAGCATGTCATCGGGTTGCTCCTCACCAGGCTATTCGCCAAGTCGTGCCATTGATTTGTCCGGTTCGAGTAGCAGTTTTTCGGATCGCAAAGCAGCTGCTTGCTATAATTACAAAGGTGGACCAGTACACGAATGGACCAAGGAGCAAGTGAGTGTTATTTAAGTTATATTTAAACTACATACTAGAACTGCTTTTATGCCTGAAAAATTGTGCTATCTCCGCTTCTCATATTTCACTTTCTATTAATCTGACCCTATTCCGCTTCTTCTACCTCCTCTTCTTTCTCTAACTTTCCTTTTCTCCTTACCCCTTCCTTCATTCCCGCATTTTTTCTTCTTCCCTCTGCCTCTGACTCTTCTTCCACCTTGTTTAGTTCTGTGTTTGAGGAACAACATTACCTGAAGGTCTTTCTCTATATCCTTTCAATGAACTTTAAATATCGACCAAACTCGCTTTAACCTTGGGTTTTTTTTTAAACTTGTTTTACCATTAATATAACAACAACAACATCATGCAGAATTAACTGAAAAATTTTATCTTTTTTCTTGCAAAACAGGTCGGTCATTGGCTTATGGGCATCGAATTGGAACGCTATATACCCGTTTTCAAAGAACATAATGTCGAGGGTGGAGCGCTGCTGTCACTCGATTCAAAAGATTTCAAAACACTTGGCGTTAGCGGCGATGATAAGCATCGACTGAAGCGGCGACTTAAAGAACTTAAAGCGAGCATCGAAAAGGAGCGAAAAGATCAAGAGCGCGAGAGGCGTGAAAGAGAGAAAGCTTTGCGAAAAGCAGAGAAAAAAGCGGCCAAAAAGAAGTAGATTTACTATAGATGCTGAAAATTGTAGAAAAACAATATATTAAGAAAAAAAAAAACAAAAAAACAAAACAATTATTTAAATCAAACATAAATAAAAAAATTAGTGGAAGTAGTAGCAAAAAGAAAAACAAAATGGAGAAAGTTGAAAAAGTATCTATTAAAAACAAAACAAACAAAAAATCAATAGTTCTACTAAGGCGTAAACCAAAAACATAGGTAAATATGTATGCCAACTGTAAGAGAAAGCATAACTAAGTAATGATAGACGAAAAAAGAGGCGAATGTTGAAGCTTAAAAAAATTAGAAAATGCGTTAACTTCCTCTTAGGTTTTTCAACGCAGAAAGAAGTTGAAATATTTGTCTATACTAAAATCATAAATAAATTAATACAATTTTACTATGTATTCTACTCTATTCTATACTATTGTCTGTATTTAATTAAAATATTTACCTTACATATATGTTTGTATGATTTTTAAATAAAAAATAAGTAAATTATTACAACTCAAATTCTATTGTAAACAATGCATAGTAGTTATAAATTTTAAGTAAAAATTGTACGAAACATAAGATAAAAGAATTCTTAAATTAAATATTATTATTATTACTCCATACTACCTATATGATGTATGTTTATATGTGTATGCATGTAATGGTATTACGCATGTGTAATGTGTGAGCAAATATATATGAACGAAGCGAAATTGAAATGAAATTTGAAAAATTGTAAGCGAAAAATAGTAATTAACTAAAATAATATTTGAAATTATTTGACGAAAACTAAAAATGCTGAAACCAACATGTTATTTGCTGAATGCAGCTGAATACTAATATTGGCAACAAGCGAAAAAGAGAAAGAAAGAAAAACAAAACAACTAAACACAATGGACTGATTTTATGCATAAATGAATTAATTTAAATAAAAAGGAAGAAAAAACAAATGAAAACTTAACGAAAATTAAAGTATGAAATAAGTATGCAAAAATTTAAAATTAATTGAAAAACAAAATATTTTTAAACTCAAATAACTATATACTACATCATAAGCAAATTAAAAAGGGAAAAGAAGTAAATAACGAAAATGAAAACAAAAAGTACTAACAATGCACATCAAACATTCATGACACTTTCCATTTTTTATACCTTTTATGAATTTGAAATGGTATAATAACTTTGGTTTGATGTTTGAGAAGAAAAAGAGGTAAACCTATCAACAAGTATGCCGAAATGATAAGCACGGTGAGCTGAGTCGGTTTAGCGACACCGATCTGTCCGTCCGTCCGTCTGTTTGCTTGAAGGCAAGCTAGTCCCCTCAGTTTTAGAGATATCTGGTTAAAATTTGGCTGCCATTTTATCATATATTAATCATTTATCGAAACCAACAACGACCAATGTAACTCCCATACAATCGATAGCTCGAATAAATGTGCTTTGGGCTATAACTCCTAGAATTAAATAGCTGTAGGAAAATTTTACAACTTTTGTATTTATAATATATGTAAAGTGGATCGGTAAAATCAGTAAGAGTGGAATAATATAACATAGAACCCCCATTAAGGATCGGAAAGTGAAAAATCGTGAATTTAGGAAACGTATAAAGGCTTCGGCGCAGCCGAAGATAGCACTCTCCTTACTTGTTTCGTTGTTTTTCAAGACATAGAGTCACGCAAGTGAGTTCAATATGCCAAATATCAGGATCGCATTCTGTTCCCACATGCAGGGCAAGTATTTAGTATGGTGTGGTTCAGTCTGGATAAGTAAGAGTTTAACCTATTACAGTATCCAGAACGAAGTTGTGCTAGCATGACTCTAGTTTCCCTCGGAAGGACATGATCCTCTTCAGCTATTTCAGGTGGTTGTATTGCAATTCGGGGTTCACGGGCCGAGATTGAGGGATCTGACTAATGAAATTTTTGGTTTTGAATGTTGGATTTACAAAATGCTGGCTTTATCGTTTAAAAAAGGTTTTTAAAAGTTGTCGCAACAAATTTGTCGTCAACATAGATTGTACTTAAATACAGTGTTCTCATTCTAATACGTAAGACTAACCAGAAAAGGAAATTGTAATGAAAACAAATTAAAATTTAAATAGTTTTGTTTTTAAGTTAAACATTTTAATTTAGACATAACTTTAAGTTATTATATGCTAGCATATGAATACAGTACACCCTAATATTTGTATGTGTATGTTCTTATGTATATAACATCAATGTCACATGTTTATAAAACATCCATACTTATAGTTCTCACTATTTTGTATGTATGGTCCCATTATTTTGTAAACGAGTTGCAAAAGAAGACTTGTTAGGATACTGGAAAGCATGTAAAGCAATGTATGTATGTTGGACCAATTCGTTAATAGAATTGTAGAAATTTAGAGCAGCTTAAGGAATTCACTCCTCACACTTGCTCTTGTAACTCGCTTACAAAAGAAAATGAAACGCCTTGTAGATGTGTATTTTCATATATTAAACGTATGCTTGTGTAGTCGAGTTGTAAAAGGGTGCCAATTTGTTTATAAAATTCCATTATAGCATCTCAACCGACCGCTAACAATTACGCAGTTTTCGAACTTTCCTATTTCACATTGCAGTTGGTTCAACGTGACTTGCTGAATTGAGTTAGTTTAAGTATTTCACATGCTTTGCGTATTTGAGAATGATGTTATTTTGCAACTTGTATACAAAAAATGTGTCTAATGTATGCATGTTTGTATGATTGTGTGCGTGGTTCACATTTTCTTTGAATTAACTTCAGATTTGTTTTAATAATATGTACCTATGAATTAATTTATTAACAAATGCCAATTTTCGTTTGTTTCATACTTTATATTAAATATATTTTTGTTTAATATCATTTGTAATTATTAAATACGTTAATACATACATATGTATTATATAGTAAGTAACTAAATTAGTTTTGTTTTCATATTTATATGTTTTATTGTTTGATTAATATTTTTGAAAAAATTTTACGTTTTGAAATAAATGAAAGAGATGAATTTTCAAACATAATTTGATTTTTGAATTTTTTTTAGGGAGTCTAAATTTGTTTTGTGAACTTATTTTAAGTTTTTAATACAAATTAAACCATTTTTATTTCCGTCTTAATTTTTTTAAATCCACCTAAAATATTTTCGAAGGTTATGTATTTTAATGAAATTGCGTGGCATAGCTCACAATGATTAAATAAAAGTACGTATTTCACAATTTTCGAAACGCTAATTATTTACTAAGTTATAGCTATAAAAATAAATCGAACTTCGAAAAAAAAACCTATTTTTATGTTGTTGTGAACTATGGAAACAAGTTTCAGAAAGAAAGTAGAACTTCGAAAAAAAAGTGGACCACTATGTCTAATTTGTATGTACATTCGATGTATATGTATGTATTTAAATTTTTTTTTATATTTCACACACCTTTTTATTTAAATTAATAAAAAGGAGTTTAACTTCTTTTGATTTAAAAACCCCAGAAAAAATCTTTAATTCAATTTGAATTGAAGGATTATATAAAACTTTTATTTTTAATTTTTCTAAATTTGAATTTTAACAAAAATTTTTTTTTTTTGCTTTTCTTGTTAGAAAAAAATTATAAACCATTTTTGTTTAGCTTTAAATTTGAAGTCAGATGAAACCTTTTTTTGTATTTATCAAAGTTTTAATTTAAACTTGAAAATTTAGTTTCTTTGTTTAAAACAAAAATTTATAAAAAACTGTCTTTCGTTTTAAAAATTTTAATTTAAGCGCCAAATAAAATATTTTTGTAAACTTTAAAAATTTTAATTTTTAATAGAAAGGTTTTTGGTTTAAAAACTTAAATCTTTTTACTATTGTTAATTGAAGAATTTTGAAGTCGGATGAAACATTTTTGAATTTTTTAAAATGTGAATTTTAATTTAAACTATTTCTCTTTCGGTTAAAAAAACTTAAAAAAAAAATGTTTAGGTTTGAAATAATAAATTGAAAGTTTTAAAGAGATAAGTAAGCCGAATTCACTGTTCGTGTCCAGACAACTTTCTTGACTATATTTTAATTCGTTTTCTTTCCCTTCTGCTTGAGAAAAATTTAAAAGTAACCAGTAAAATGTAAAAAATGTGCTCAGTCTCGAGTGCTGGATTCGACTTTACTACTGAAAATATCCAGTTTAACAAAACATATTTTTAGTTACTCCGTATAGCACAACATTTTGGAGCCCTGTAGATGCTTAAAGTGTTTTAAAAAAATACTAGCCGAAAAAAAATTACTGGACGAAATGTTAACAGCCTACGGAGAATACAAAAATACAGTTGTCGCCTTGAAGTATGCAACGAACAACATACTTTGGATATGAATTTTAAGAATTTGTTCCACTTACATAAATTTCGAAAAAATTGTTTTTAGGTTTCACTACACATTTGGGTCTTGGTGTATCGGTTCGAAAGCGCCCTATCTAAAAATGTTGTTCAAATCGCGCTATCGAAATATTTTTGAAAAGCACCCTATTTTTTGTTTTTTAAAACCGCTAATTTAAGCTGAAAATGTATTGAATATACATTGAGATAGGGTGTGATTGGAACAAATCGACTGCTGAGTGGAAGATGACCCTATTTCAAAAATTTTTTTTAAAAACGCCTATCTCAGAATTTCGTTTAAGAACGCTCTATCTTAGAATGAGTTTCAAAAACTCCCTATCTGAACGAAAATTCAATACATTTTTAGTTTTAGAATCAGATTCTCAGATAAGGCGTTGTTGAAAAAAATTCTGATAGGGCGTTTTTGAAAAAGATTTTTAAATATGGTGATCTTCTACTCAGCAGTCGAAATGATGAGATGGACGTTCTTAAGCCTAATTCAGAGATTTTTTTTTTAAGTTCTTCGATTGGGCTTTCTTAAAACAAGTCCTGAGATATTGGGTTTTTTAAATCATTGCTGAAATAGGTATCGCATTTTCGAAAAAGCAATCGAGATAGGTTAATCTGCTACATTTGTAAGGATATTTACTTTACTAATTTTAGAACTAAACGTTTTAAAGAACTCAAAAACTTTCTGTTTTCAAAAAAGCTATTTTTGAAATTATGCAGTTTTGCATTTTTTTATGACATTAGCTATATTTTATGGAAATAAGCGAACCCTTTAACAAACTAACTTAGAAATGCTATGTAAACTTACAGATCAATCTTCCCACTTTCACAAATGCCAACTGAACCATGGCGCCTTTTAAAGCGGAAGTTATTGGTGCGCTTGTCGTGTCGCTGTAGTCGTATCTTTAACGTAAGAGAAACCCCAACATGCAATTGGTCAGTAAGGTTACTTTAAGGATAGGGAACTACAATACAGCAACAATAATCGATTGCATTGTTTCTCATAAGGTTGGTCGAATCAGCTGTTTTATAAGGTTGCCTATAACGCACCCATAACTTGAGCTTAAAACTGACACAAAAGTTGTATGATAAAATTATTTGTAAACATCTTTCTTTTTTGAGAGAGCACCATGCATTGCGCTCTCCAAAACAACTAGTTATAAACACAAATTAAATAAACAAAATCTGAATAGTTTTAAATTAATTTAATCAAAACTTATAAATAAAAACCAAAACATCTAAATTTCAAATCTGGCATCCATGCAACTGTGGCGCATCTGCGCCTGCGTGTATGCCAGTCTAGTGCAACTTCACCACATGTGCATTAGCCGTTGAATAGTCTAAATGCTCTTAATAAAGCTTTCGAAAAGCTCGCCTAAAAACAGTGCCAAATTAACAAACATTAAAATCAAAGCAAAATACAAAATTCATTGAGGGTATTCACGGAGTATAAACATTTTTTTGCTTTTATTTTCTCTATTTACGTTGCATTCCTCTTATCTAGAAATAATTATTTAATATTTTTCGGCAAACATGAAGACAAAAAGAGTTTTTTTTTTTAATTTTTTGCAATTTGTTTACGCCAAAATTTTTGTATAATTGTATATTTAGGCAATTCACAAGATCTCCTATTCGTCGTATGTACTATGATTTTACGACCATCATATTGTCTCTATTGTCATTTCTCATATAAAATTTTAATAGCACAATACAATTGCGCAGCCTATGTATATCAAGTGTGCTATTTTACTTTTCAAATTTAATTTTTATTTTTCTATCAACAAATGACAGGTTTTCAATAAAAATTCAATTTGATATATGTGAATATCACATACAACTCAATGTAGTGTTCACAAGAGTTGTATTAAAAGAAATACTACATAAGACTATAAGAGACTTTGTGAATTGCCTAAATAATTTTTCTATAACTTATGCGCTTTTTCAAAACTGTACTTTCTGTGAAAACTCTACAATGAATTTTTGTTTAAATTATAGCCTTTATTTTCGATACAAAAGTTTTTATCTATAGTAATTTATAAGTAATAATCGATTAAAGTCTTTGACCATACAAATTTTGAATTTTTAATAATTTTTTTTTTTAACAATAATTTTTAATAAAATTCTTTAATTTTTTCCGGCAAACACACTTACGCCTTAAAATAATTATCAAAAAAAAATAAAAATAAAAAAAAAAATAAAAAATTTAAATATTTTTTTTTGAAAAAAACCAAAATATTTTCTACTAATTCCAAAATATAAAAAACAAATCGATTGTAACGTTTTTACTCAGTATAACCCATTGCGAATGCCATATATTCACAATGGTAGGATCGCAACAAGTAAATACACAGTCACAAATACACATTCGTGCCTTTCATTGTGTAAACCGTCCCACACTTAAGAGCTCAAGCAAGCTCTTCTAAGCAATTTTTAAAGAACTGCAATCCAAAATATTTTGAAAATTGCCTTGTATTGAATTACAACAGAAAAATGAAAATCAGTTAATAAATTACTAGAAATTCTTAGCGCACTCTAAATCCGTTTCTTGCCTTAATAGCTGCTGAGAATTTCAAGGTTATAATGCAATCCTCTAACGATTAGTCAAACGAAAGTCGACATAACTGTAGATTCGTCACCAAACACGCATTTTGTCGACAAACAGCGGTCACAACGTAGCGAGTATTGCAAGAGCTTACTCGCCCAGCTGATTGTCAAGAAAAAAAACGGTCTTGGCTACTACTCCACAGAGAGTTCGACAGTGTCTTTTAGAGATCGATAATCGTATGAGGAATGATTATAATATGCGTTGTTGAGTTGGCAATGCGTTTGATGGGAAGTTATAAGCTTTGCATAGCACAATAAGGTTTTATCATTATTCAGCGCTATCATGATTGCCGATTGCCGGCATAAGTATGCGTCGATATCTCGCTTAAGTCGGCTTTACGTAGTCGTTTTACGGACTATTTGTTGTGCTGCAATTATTAAGAGCAGGGACCTCAATCAATAATCTACAATCATGTTAGAGGTTATAACATTGTTTCTGTCTACTTAGTTTTCCCTCTTCTTTTAAATAAACCTTTTCATTTTATTTAAATTGTGAATATTTTTTTTTATTAAATTTTAGCTGTTTTATAATTAATTTTAATAAAAAAGAATTAATTGCAGGTGTTTTTATATTCATTTATTTCACGCTATGCTTGCAAAGTAGTGTTTAATATGGTTTTATATCATTTATATCTAATGATTAACTTAAAAGTTTTTAATAGGTGGCAACCATGTCAAGATTTTAAAGCTATTTTTCGACTGTTAGTTTAAAAATATATTAATTTTGATATTTTCGTCTGGTAAATTTATAAAATTAATCTCTATTTTGAACAAACTTTAAACCAGTAACAATTTTTTTCTACCCCAGGTGGTAACTCTGTACGATTTTTTTTTTTGTATATTAATAGCAAGGTAGGAGTACTATATCCAGATATCGAAGCAACTTTTTTCGAAATTGTGATCCAAATTTTTGGAAAACTACCTATTTCAGTATTGTTGCAATGAACTGCCGATCTACAATACTTTTCAGAATTTTTTTGAACATAGATTCAAAACATTTGTGAAACAAATTCTGAGATACGAGGTTATAGAACAGACAGTCGAGGTTGTAAACTGAAGTATTCAACAGGGTAGAATCAGAGTGAGGCTGGTGTTAGACGAGGCATATGGAGAGGTGTTTTCTACCGTGTGAGAACTCTCCACATACAAATACCATTTAGCCCAGTACAGTATCTATATCCAGAGTGCATCAAAGTGAAAGTGAAAACTTTTATTTGAACTTTTTTGCGGAAATTTAATTTCAAAATTTCAAAACTGTATGCAGCTTAACTTTTATACTTCATTTCTTTGGCAGTTTTAAACCAAAAAATGAGTAAAGCAGAAAAAAATATAAGCTAGCAATGATACATCTACCTTTTTTTTCCATAAGCATTAAACGACTTGCGAATAAAATAACAAAATAAAATTTTTTTTCAAAATTTCCAATTAGCTTTGAAAATCAAATGTGAACTTGTCGCTTGCAAGATAGCAACCAAAATTGTGAGCGCTTATAATTTTTTTGGCGTGCTTATTTTTTTGCTGCTATTGTGTCTAGCATCAAAATGGCCAATGTTATCTATAAGCAGAGATATGTATCTTATAAATTAAATAATTAATTTCGACTTGACTTTTTTTGTATTTATGTATATTGCGTGAATGCGTATGGAGTCTACACTTTTTAATTGCTCTATTTTTGGCTTTATTTATTTATTTTAGAAGGGACCTAATTCAATAGTTGTTTTCGAAATTTGAATTAAAAAAGTCAGATGGAAAGAATGCATAGTTCTTAAGCTAATGGATGTATGTGTCTGAAATGATTTTGAAAGGAAACTAACCCCTCTTTTGTGAATTCTTGAATAGATACTCGACCACTGAACGATCATCGCGCGATTGCGAGTATCGCACCGATCGCTTAATGAGCGACTGTGAATACTTAATCGATCATCTTTCTGCTGCCATTTTGCAGTCGTTGGCATGTCGATGTTATTTGCAAAGTGGTAATAAAACTTGATTACTTAAAAAATAAAATTGAAAATATATAAATAAACATCAAAACTGTTTAGTTTCTGTTCGACATGTTACACAATAAAAATATAAAATCCAATCGACTCTATCCAGAAATGTTAAATAATGATAACTAATCGTAATGATTGCCGCTTTGATTAATTATTTTCTTGAGAATCCATTTAATGATTGATTACCATTACTTTAAATTTTTAATGATTTTTTTCCAGCTAGTTAAAAAAATAATGAAAAAAAAACATGATTATTACGAGTATTAAAAAATAAGTATACTGAAAAAAATCAAACATAGTCAAAAAAAAAACTTAAAAAAAATCAAAAAAAAGTTATTTTGATTATTTTCAGTATACTGAAAAAAATTTAAAATAATCAAATATAATCAAAAAAAAAATATTAAAAAAAACTTTTCTTTGGCATGCCATCATAATACACAAACGATATCACCTCAACTTTTCCTTCCTTGGTATTTTTGTACTTTCTGTTTACAGAACTATTTTTCAAGTTCTTTTTAACATTGACCTGTTAAATAATGATTACTAATCGTAATGATTACCAGTTTGATTAATTATTTTCTTGAGAGCCCATTTAATGATTGATTACAATTACTTTAAATTTTTAATGATTATTTTTCAATTAATTCAAAAAATTATGAAAAAAAAATCATGATTATTACGCGTATTAAAAAAAAAACAAAAAAAGTTGTTTTCATTATTATATTTTTTTTTGATTATTTTTAGATTCCTTTTAATTTTTCTAATCGTAATCAAGTAAATATTGCCTTTTCTTGAAAAGCTATTAAAATAATCATTACCAATTAAAAAAGCCGTCTAATTAATTGATTACCAATTACTAATCAAATTTAATAGGTCTGACTCAATCGAAAAAAGTCTGTTCTACTTCACTAGCAATAGAGGTATCTTTTGTTTTTTTAATCGAAAGTAAAAACCAAATATCAAAATTGGTCTTTTTGAGTGAAAATTGATTGCTTAAGTTTGACTTTGATGTTTGGAGTAAATAATATTTTTATTTTCCAAATCAAAAAATTAAAATTGAATTTGAACTTTTATGATAAAATTCACAAATAAATATTCAAATTTCACTTTTGTTCTTTAAGTGAAGAACGACTTTTAAAATTCAACCTTTATAATAAAATTCATACACAAAATGTTAAAATTTTACATTTATTTTTTTAATTCAAATATAAGTTGAGATTTAACGTGTTGATAAAATTCAAAACTAGAAGTCAATATTTGACTTTGAATTAAAAAAAAGAAGCAGAACTAAAAGTAAAAATGTTATCACAAGTTTGTTACTTTGACTTAGTTAAATTGAAAAAGTTGAAGTTAGCCTTCCTATTTTGACTTCTTTTACAAAAGTCACAATCGTTATGGTCCCTGACTTTCACTTATCGTAATTATAATAAATTAAGTAGGTGCATAAACGCATGTAAATTATAAATATTAAATTCCCAGCAGTATATTATAATAGCTTTTTGTCAGCTTCAACATTATGCCTGCCAAATGAATATTTACTGATATGTTTAACTGTATCTAATATTTTTATTACGATAAAATATATATATTAATTAAATATTTTTTGTTGTCATCATATTAATCATGATAACAGCAAATCTAATGAAGTTCTATTAGCCATACGAAATATTAAAATAATTGCAAAATCTAGTCAATAAAAATTTCATAAAACGTTATTTCATAGAATAAAATGCACTGAAAAGAGAGCTCGATTTTGAGGAGCTGGAAATGTTTGTCCAAAAACGTCATTTAGAGAGAGAGACACAAAACGATTAACTGAGTGACTGACTGCGCGGGCTAAATAACAAGTAAAATAGAAATAAAGAAGCATGGTCAGGATAAAGGCGATTTTAAACTAGGACAGAGTTGGATTTAAGTTACACTGTGCTACTTAGCTACATATATAGCAGGCGCCAGCTTTTAAATTATAGATTTATGAAATTTTTTTTATTTTGTATTGACCAGACAATTGAATGTAAGGTGGGTCTTTCCATGTCAAATCGCCAAAAAGTTGGAATCGACTGATTTGAATAAAATTTGGTAAGGAGTATTTCGTATCATAAAAAGAAGTTCTGCCTAAGAATAAAATATACATTTTTTTTTTCCAAAATACCTTAAAAAAAAAAAATTTATATTTGGCGCGATATACCTCGAAGGAGATTAAGGCCTAACTTCTCTACCAATTTGTGGCGTGCATATGCTTTTGGTGTGACTTACACTTTTTCGCTGACGTATTTTTTGCTGAGAAGCCTTCCATGGTATAAAACACTTGGAGAGTTTGCCAAACCACTGCCGAGGGGCGGCCACATTTTGAAAAAACTATTTCATACCACTTTTGTTGTTACCTGTCCCAGGACTCGAACCTTGGACCTTCAGTGTGGTAGGCCAGCAACACTACCGCCACCACGGCGGCCGCAAATTCAAAATTTCCCTTTTTTTTATTTGTAAAGCTGATTTTTTCAATATTTCTGAAACTACTATAGTTAAAAAATAAACTTTGGCACATTCAAATGAGGTCCTTACAGACACAAATAAAATTTCTAATGTTAGAAAATTTAAAATTGTTCGAAATCGAAAAAATTCAAGTTCGCCATTCAATTTTCGACTCAAATTTTTTGTATTTTATATCTTCGGTATATCTGAAGATATCCTGAAATTTTCAGAACTGTGCTTTTTTCCAAAAATATGAAGTTTTGAATTTCGACCAATAAATTTTTTTTTTAACGTAATTATTCGATTTCGATCACTGAAAATTTTGTAAAAAATTGTAAAAAAACAGATTTAAAAATATTTTTGGTTTTACATTGCACTGGCATGAAAAAAATTTCAGTCCTCAAAATTGAGTAAAGTTGAAAAAAATAAATAAAATTCATCTTTTCGAAAATTTCAGGATATCTTTAGATATACCATAGGAATAATAAAAAAAAAATGTCAGAAATAGAAATTTAATTTTTTTTTTGAAATTTAATTTTTTTAACTAGAGTAGTTTTCGAAATATTGAAAAATATAAACTTTACAAAGCAATAAAAATAGGGAAAAAAGTGAAATTTTGAACTGCAAAACTTTTGTAAATTTTTTTTTCTTTGTCAGAACTCTGTTTTATGAGTCCCCCCTTAAATTTCATTAAAATCGGAAGGAGTAGATTTCAATTATTTCACGGCTTACATGGAAATACCCAGGTGCCTTCTCTATCTTTTTCGGACGCCGTAGTAGTCTCTGGCCGCAGAATGGAAAGATTATGAAATAAAAACAATTTTTCGATAAAACCACCTTTATCATGACTATGCTCTTTGATCAATATTATATAATATATGAGTATAAATAATGGTAATTATTATATTTATACACTTACACATAAACAAAATTGAATAAATGTATGTAAGATTACTACAAAATATTAATAATTCTTAACCATTATATGTATCCGGAGTTAAGTATGTATGTACGTAAGTCCAAAAATATAAATAAAAAGTAAATAAGTAAAATATTAAACCACAATTCATATGCTTTGTTATTTAAACAGGCAGTAAGGGGAGAATGTAAGTAATTTTGTATCTATGAGAAAAAGCAAAAAAACGTAAGATATTTGAGGGCTTCAGCCCCCCATAGAATTTTTCAGACTTCCTTCAATGAAGATATAAGGTATTGACGGCTAAGTAAAAGATCAAACAAAATAATGTTCTGGTTTTATAATCTTTATATTTAAGAAAAATTGATAGGAGGAATCATTAATAAACCAATATAATCCGAATCAACCGTTTATAGAATTTTTGTCTGTCTGTATATATGTTTGGTCGCTCATCACTCCAAAACTGCTGAATGATATTGAATGGCACTTTTACCGTTGCATTACTAGACATTTAACTTGCAATTTAAGATATCCCTTATTTCGATAACCCGACATGTTTCGGAGATATCGACCAATATGTGGACCTAAGTGACAGAAAATGTGTTAGTACAATATGGGCATGAAATGAAAGGTGCGAATGAGTGCTGCAACAAGCGACATGGATAAGTTCAATGCCTCAACGAGTTTCAGAGATACGATAATTAATATTGGACTTAGTTCATTATAAGTTCTGAGACGCAGCGAAGCGTGGCCGGTTGTTCTAGTTTCAAAATAAAAATATTGAAAGTAGGAATTGTTAAGAACACCTATGCTGATATAAAAAAATATATGCCGTTAAAAACATAAATAACAGGAACTTACTCCGAAATAATTTTACAAACTCAAGAAAATCGTTAAAATGAAAGACAATTTTTTTTCAAAAAATATTGTTTTCGACATTATCTCTACAGTTTTTTCAGAATATTGCTTTACTTCCATGTATCAACGTTAACAAATTATATACTGCACGACTAAATATGTTAACCTAAATTGTAAACTTTTCTGGGCTGCATACAGTATGTCCAAACCAAATTTGGTTTAGAATTTAAATTGTGCCAGCTTTCGAGAAAATTACCGTGAAGAAAAGGGTTTAACTTTTAAACCAGTAATGTCTTAACAATTAAAAAACATAAAAAACATTTGTATCAGTTGGCAGGATTCGAACCGACTGTCCCCGCATCAGAGTCGTTTGCTCTACCCACTGAGCTACGGCGCACACAAAACTGTAATGAGAAAAATTCAATGACTTGAAAAAGCTTTTAGAAATAAATGAAAACAAATTGAAAAAATTTTTGACTTTTTTTTCAGTTCAGTTTTAAATCTAATTTGTAATAAATTCAAAATTTGTGTAGGTAATTTAACGGTTTGGAATTTATTACAAAAACGTTTAAAAAATTTCTTAAACCGACGAATGGTTTCTGATAGGATAAACAGAAAAAAGTTATGAGGTGGCAACATTGCATATGGAAAAGGGGGTTTTGACCCCTGTCTTATAAACTAGAGCAAAGCCTGCAAACTCATTGGTTTTTTATGATTTGGAGACATGAATATATATGCAAAATTAATCTTATATGTCGCGCAACGAAGCTAATTTTAATCTAATGTTACAAAAATGATAATAATTTTGAGCAAACACCTCTCATAAGAATAAATTTGGTTTGCATTTTCCTCAATCGGGGCCTCCCTCTTCTTATGCTGACGAAGTAGGATGCCGGTTGTGAAACCTTCAAAGCTAAGGCTTCTTTCACCCAGGCAGCGGTTTCTTTGGCCTTTAATTTACTGGACTATATTCATATATTCTTATAACTAGCTGTTCTTGTTGTTGTTGTAGCGACTACTTAACCTGCCTAAAGTGTCACCCCTCATCCAACACTGTCATCAGGCTCTTCTAACGGAAGTCCAAGAAACCTCGGGGCTTCAACAGGGGTGGACCAGAGTGCAATTGGTATTAGAAAAGTAGGCTCAGTTGAGCAGATGAACAGATGGTTAGTATCGACGGGGAGACACGCCGCATGTCGGGCAGGCATTTGGCATGTCAGGGTTCAGTCTGGATAGGTAAGAGTTTAGTCTGTTACAATATCCAGAACGAAGTTCAGCCAGCGTGACTCTTGTCTCCCTAGGCAGTTCGCGTTCCTCGTCGGCAACAGGTGGAGCTTGTGCCTGTAGGACTTATAACTAGCTCGTACAGCTCAATGTGATATCAACATAATCATCATAAGCAAGCAATTGCAAGCTCTTTTCTAAAAAAAAATGTTTCTAAGCAGTTAGTTACTGCTACTCGAGTTAACTATCTAGCCTTGCGATATTTCAGATTGTTTACTCTCACAGTTGGAACCACAACCATAGCTTCAATGATGGATTTTTGCTCAAAAAGAAGTGCAGTCAAGCCATATGGCGTTGAAGCCTCTATCTCAATTGCACTTCACTTCTCCATCCCTTTCATGTATGCATGTCTGGTGTCACGAACACATTTGCTATTATGTAGGTGCGTATATAATTTTTCCAGAATGGAATTTTTCTATTTTCCTGATGTAACAGACTGCACTTGTTGTATGTATGTGTAACGCATTTGCGACCTTTTGTCTACGTGAAGTCGTGCAGCACATCGAAGGTTTGTTTTCACAATAGTCCATTGTATTGCTGCTGATTCATTGAAAAATCGAAATTGTTGAATTTTATCAATACACTGTGGGGAAATTTTCTAATTCTGTGCTGGTGAGTCTCTAGCGACTTGAAAATTAGTTTGCAATAAATCACTTTTGCGTGCATTTATTTGCATACTTCTTAATCGATTTTATTTTGTTTGAAAAAAATCGGTTTGTGAAAAATCTATTTTTAAAGAAAATATATTTTTATTCATGCGAAAAATTCCTATTCGGTGTATAAGTAAAAATCAAAGACATAACTATTATAAGAAATATTTATAAAAGTCTCAAAATAATTATTTCATTCCAATAGATATTTTTTCAAGTCTTAAAAAATTATTACTTTGCAATAGAAAAAATAAAAATTGTTCATAATAACTATTGAAAGACTTAAAATTTTGAAAGTGAAATAACTATAATCCGAATTTTTTTTCTTATAAGTCTTCAAAGACTTTTATTCTGTAATTTATTTTATAAAAGTCTCACAGTAATAATTATTTGTAAAATATATTTTTTTAAGTCTTCAAAGTTGTTCAATGACGACGGAAATTGGAAAAGCTTTTTATATAATTAGTATTTCAATGATGTGATTTAGTAAAAGTGATTATATGACCTTATTTAACAGGTAGTTTACCCTTATAAAGGGCTTTCATTGAGCATATCAAGTTCAGATATTTGTGAATATTGCGAATGGCCCGTCAGTGCATCGGTCAAAGGATGACACAGACGTATTTCTCGGCGCATCTCATCGCGATGCTAATGAAATTGCAACTTCTTCTAATGTGTATCTCGAACTATATTGTATTTGTATGTTTCTAGCAAAGTTTCTTTATCTTTTTAATTGATAACACCTGGAGATAATCGTGTAGCTTAGAGCAAAGCTCATACATTTTAGGGTCCTTCTCCGTTGCCATTATCGTACAGTCGTCTGCAGTGAAACAAAAGAAAACGTGGCGTACCAAAGCACGCCAGTCATCCTTTGTTACCGATAATTGACGTAAATCGAAACCCCCCGAATCATGCCATCCTCCCTTTATTTTTTCCATCTCAGTCTAGGCATCCCCTTCCTTTTCTGCCGAATTCGGGTTACGATAGGAAAACTTTCTGCTCCATGTCCATTCGAATAACATGACCCAGTCAGCGGAGCCCATGACTTTAATTCGCTACACAATGCTCATAACTGCCTTAAGCTCACAGCTTATTGTTAAATGTCCCTCGACAACTTATTGACACTTGTTTTAAGGCAAGCTTTGGCTGAGAAATGGACCCGTCGCATTTTTACGGAAGAATATCAGATGGCTCTTGTCGTATTCGAGAGAAAAGTTTTCCGAAAGATTTATGGTCCTAAACGTGATGCCAACGGCAAGTGTCGAATTTAACGATAAGCTATACGAGCTTTATGCAGATATGGCCATAATCCAGGGAATCACAGACCAAAGGCTTTGCTGGCTGGGTCATGTTATGCGAATGGAGAAAGAAGATCCGACCCAGACAGTTTTCTTATCGACATCCGAATTCGGCAGCAGCAAAAGGAGGAGGCCTAGAATGTGATGGAAAAAATACATCCGGAGGATGGCTTGACCTCCTAATGTGTGGGCTGAAATCACCCAAGCGGTGGAGCGCCAAGAAAAAGCACCACAACGTTTTTTAAAATGTGGTACAGTTCTACAGATATGGAATATGTTACTCTCAATATCAATAGGCGTGGTTTTGGCGCAATATTTACACTGTAGGTAATAGACGCCCTTTCTTTTTCTTTCATCTACACGAAAGCGAACATGGACCATATTCTATTTAAAGCTTCAGCTTAATTGGAATTTATTGAGATTGTGGCCGTGTGCTAATCGGAAACATTTTACTAAATTTATTTGAAATAATATGACTGGCAAAACCAAATGCATATACGTGTACACATTCGTAGTTGTCAAAATGTTACCTAGCCCCATGGGCTAGGGTAAATTATGACGTTCATACTCACCGCATTAATGTCAGAATTTTCTTTCGCTCTGTCAAAATTTACAATTTTCAACCGATCAGCACAGGGCCTGTGATTGTAAATACCTTTTGTATAATTTGCTTATTTTACAATTAAAACAACTTTTTTCAAAGACTTAAAAAAATAAAAATTCGCCATAATTATTATCGAAAGACTTTTATTTTAAAAGTCTCGAAGAAAGTCTTTAAAGACCCAAAAAAATAAAAATTGCACATGATTATCATTTTGAAACTTTTAAAGTAAAATATCAAAAAATAATACCGGATGACTAAAAAAATATTTCTCAGTCATAATTATTACGAAAAGATTTTTTTATATTTATTGAAATTTCTGTGATTCTTATGAAACTCTAATTACAAATAATTATTATTTTGGATGTTTGGTAAAAATATATCTTTAATACTTAATTAATTCAAGTGAAAATCATTTAAGAAATTAAAACTTTTATGGGTATGACAATGCCTACATTTTTGAAACTATATAAACTATGTTGTAGCCAGTGACCAAATGAATCTACTGTCCAAATTTCAAGTATATCCGTTGAGGACTTAGATCTTTAGGTAAAAAGTGTAACTCTGTTTGAATTTGATATCACAAACCCGATTTTTTAAATGTTTTCCTTGTGTAAATGAAATTTTTTTAAATGAATTGTTTTTAGCGGTAATTTCTTGTAAAAAAAAAAACATTTAATTACAAATAAAAAAATTTCTGAAAAGTGGTTATCGTGATAAGTCCGGTAAATTCAAAATAGACATGAGAAAATGGAACTTTGATTTAAGATCCATATGAACTCCGCTTTTGTTATAGAAGATGTTATATTTAAAATAAAAAATTTAATAATGGGTTCGGGGACCCCCAATTTTTCTTACTGCAACAAAGGCTAATGTTATATTAAAATATTAAAAAATATTGCACATCCCCAAAAAAAAAAAATTAATAAAGTTTTTCCAAATAAATAAATCTGACATATAGGGTTTTTAGTAGCTTATTTCCTATCCCGAAAACTCCAGAATTCTATCCCGAAAACTCCAGAATTGAAGAAAAGAAACAAGGAGATTTTCACCGCATTAAAAAAGCATGTTATGCTAGGCTTGTCATCGCCAATGACAAGTTCTTCGTTTCCCTGCAGGGTATGTAATGAATGCAGAACTACACATGCATGTGAGTGTAAACAAAAACAAATAATTTCTTTTACTCCAAAACAGATTGGAAAAATTTTTAAACATATATTGAAACCAATATTTTATCAGCATATAATTAAGCAATTAATTTCCAATTCATCGTCAAGAATGACAAATTTCTTTGGGGACACGAAAAGATTGTACAGAAGCTTTAATAACAGCACAATACAACAAATGAAAACCTTTTTGCAGCATCGCAAATGTCCAATATCTTACAGAATTACAACTTTGGTGCTTTGATAGAGAAGAGAAAATATTAAAATTGTATACCTAGGCACTTTGAGCTGTCTGCAGCCTTTTCGTGATGACCCCTTTCAAAAAAATAACAGCGATTTCGATAACATCAAAAATGGAAGGTTACCCTATTTAAAAATATTTTTAAACAACATCCTAAGGCAGAATTTTTTTCCAATAACACCCTATTTCAGAATTTAGTTTAAAGAACGCCCTGTCTTAACGATAAATCGGGCGATTTTCAATGAATTATTTTCTATGATAGTTGGTGTTCTATCTTATAAATAAAAATGAATATGTGTCTGTGTGTCCTTTATAGGCGTCCAAAGTACTCAACCAATTTTTATGAAATTTTCACAGTATATTCTTGGGATCACAGGTCAAAGCATAGGCTATATATAGTTTCGGAAAAGTGGGCGATGCCACGCCCCCAGGTTATATAAAATTGCAATTCGTTATAACTCTAAACTTATTTGGTCTAAATCAATGATATTTGGATATACGAGTATGTGCTCTTTAGTAAATATTTAAATAATTTTGCAAAAGTGGGCGGTGCCACGCCCCCAGGCTATATGAAATTGCAATTCGTCATAACTCTGAATTTATTTGGTCTAAATCAATGATATTTGGATATATGTGCCCTTTAGTAAAGATTTAAATAATTTTGCAAAAGTGGGCGGTGCCAGGCCCCCAGGCTATATAAAATTGCAATTCGTCATAGCTCTGAATGTATTTGTTCTAAAATATTGATATTTATATATATGCGTCCTTTAGTCAAGTCTTACACAATTTTGGAAAAGTGGGATGTGTCACGCCCACATATTTTGTCTTTTGTTTGTGCCTCATTAATGTGCCCAAATGTATAGTAGTTCTATAAAACCTTCACGATAGGTTCAGAAGTTCGGTGGGTACGTGAAATTTAGTCAAGATTTACAAAGTTTTGGAAAAGTGGGAGGTGCCACGTTAAAATTTTTTGTGTTCTGTTTGTGTCATTAATGTCCAAAACTTATTGTCGATCTCTGTGAAACGACACAGGAAATATTTAGTTCTTGAGGGTAATGAAGAGTAATGGTATATGGGTATGGGGGAAAAGCAAAAGTTGAAAGAAAAGGAGGAAAAAGGATAAATGTAGAAGAAGCGAAAAGTGGGGAGGGAAAAGAGTACAATTTGTTTAATGTAGGGAAACCAAATTTTAGAAAGGGCAACGTCTGCGTTTCTGATAGTGTATAATAAAAACTTTTTGAAATCGTTATACACTAATCTAATAAGAAATACATTTTTACACGAATTGTTGCACCCTGCTTGTATGGAAACGCAATACTTTTAGGTGGAATAAACTGGTGGGCTCCGTAAATGTGCTGTTTCTATGGGATTAGGATTATTTTTATTAAATTTTAAATGCTTCTTGACAGCGACTTGGGTATTTTTTTATTTACAAACAAATTTTGTTAGAAACAAAAATCTCTTATCGCATTTGTTGTCTGAAGTTACTCAAATAGCTCAAATAGATCGCTTGACTTGCAAATCGAAATCTTATCGACAACACGTGAAGCTGTTTTTGCATTCATGTTTTAAAAATAATTTCTTTATACATATACACACATACCTACAGCCATATGTAAAATGCATACACATGCATGTATTTGCATACTTACTCAATTTTAATTTGACATTTCATCATAACATTTAAGGTGGAAAATTTTCACAGTCGCGATTTCGATTATAATCAAAGTTTTTTTGTTTTCCAGTAAATTTACTTGGCGAAGGAAGCAAGTCAAACTCAAATAAAAATATTGTTAGCTGGGTGACCAGGCTTTGTTTAACATTTTTCGAGGCTAACGTATAACTTAGGTTGTTCTAGATACTTATCAGTAAAGAACATCCCATGTTTCAGATAGGCGGCAGTCCTAAAAGAAATTCAGAGTGGCAACATTTAAGTGAGAGAGCTTAGTTGGCGTAAGATAAGCTAAAAACAAATTGGAAAGAAATGTATCAAATTGTTTACGAGTTAATGACGCATATGCAAAAACGTAAATATATTAGGATTAGGTGGCAACTGTAGGTGAAAACACTGAGTAGAAATATTTTTGTGGAAAAACGACTTCTGATACCCGTATAAGCGGGCAACCTTGTACAAATATCCTAACGGGTCTATTTTGAACGTAACCGGGAATTTTGTACCTGGGAGATTATCTAACCGAAAATTGTAACCGCCGGCAATGCAGTTTATGTAACCGTGATTTTAGCTCACATGGAAAAAATAGTTGCGTTCCAATCAGCTATCCAGATCCGTATCATGATCAAGATCTCACGGGAACAATACAGATCAGTTGTATGATAGTTGTTTGTGTATATTCGTGTGTTTATATATGTATGTCTGTGCTATAAAGCAAATAAGAATTGGCTGTCAAAAAATCTACTACAAAAAATTAAACGAACAGAACTTCTATACGGATCCGAAGTTGATCCAGAAAAATATCAAGATCACAACAATTTCTATCTGGATCTGGATCACTCCTGATTGGAACGCGCCTAATGTCAAAAATAAACAATGCCGAATATGGAATAAAGTGCACGGATAAAAATTATTCATACATTTTTCATGAACGGCGTTCATGAACCCTCTGCCTTTTGTTTTATGAATAAATTCATTGATGTTCATTCAAATATACAGATAAATTCATAAAATCTATGTAAAATTTCATTGAATTTTATGAACTAATTCATTACATTTTATCATAATATTATTATTCATAATCATAAATTGCGTTCATAAATTGTATAGTTTATGAATATCGATCATTAAATTATTATGAATTTGTACGTTGGCACGATATTAATGAATCTTTCATTGAAATCAATGTCCAAATTCATCACATTTATGAACGTTTGCGCTCCGTGTGAAAACGCGAACAAAACTTTGTTACTATTATATTAGCGGATATGAAAAAAAAACCAATACGAATAGATTACAACACTAGCTGGTAACCCTAACTGGAAATATATTTGTGTAAATGCCAGTTAATTTCGTAAAAATTTCAAAGAGGTGACAACCGTGTAAAAACATCGGCAATGGTGACACCTCCCATTATATGTTTCAATCACAAGCAGGGCCCGAATTACGTTATACGTTCACGGAACGTGATACCGTATCGTAATACCACCCCAGGTTTGCTTCCTAGTGAGATATTTTGACAATTGCAGCAATCTTGTCTTTAGAAAAATTATGTCAAAATAGTGTTAAACAAACATTTTAAATAGGTTGGATTTTAGAAAATATTAATTACTTATAATATTAACTCTTATTTCGGTCGTTGTTGAGCCAGAATAACTCAAGTTTCCCTAGGTTAGTCGCGTTCTTGTTCTTCTTAAGGTGGTGATTGAGCACTGATCACGGCGTTTTGCTGGAAAGGCGAAAAAAGTAGCTACCGACTTCTTGTGAATGTAGTTCTTGCATGTTGCTGGATCATATCGGATACATTTAAAACCCGAGACATTCCGGTATGTAGCAACTGCTGTCACAAAGTTTTGGTCCTGCTTACATACATACTTAATAAGGTCAACCGCGAATTCGGAGCTGTACCTTATGTGATTCGAAGTCTGTTATTTTTGGGCAAAACTTTACTACCATTCTCTGTGTTGGATAATCAGTTCCGGCTTAACTCATGTGAAAATCAGGAGTTTTAAGTCAATAAACAGGAGCCAATCTTTTCTTTATGACCTGAATAGTTTCCAACAAAAATGAATCCTGCCAACTTATCATTATTATTACAAATCTTTGCCCTCTTGCCAGAAGTTTGAATGTGCAGTTAGGCCGAGTTTGAGTTGATAGGTTTACTTGATTAAATATTGAAGGTTTAATGTTTGACGGAAATTCTGAGTACCAGGCGTATAAGCATACAATTAAGAAACAGCCGCCATAGCTTTTCTTATAAATCCATTTCGGAAGCTGGTAGACTTTCTTATCAGAGAAATTTAGGCACGCTCTGCTAGGGATTAAGTTAACAGACCGTTTGTTTTTCTGTCGGCTAAACTGGTTTTTCTATTAATCTCGCCAACCACCGCCATCTGGCGGGATGTAGCATTGCTCAAAGTGGATTTTTGTCTTTTGAGTCCATTTTTGACACTTCCGATGTGCTCTTTTGCTTTGTTTATTTTGTATAAAAATGATTTAATTAAAGTAGAAGTCCGATAATCCGGCACGTTCGGAACTTACTCGATGCCGGACTACCGAAAATTCCGGTCTATGGGGCGGTAATTATAACTACACTTAGCTTAATAATTAAACTACAAATACAGTATGCAAATACAGACAACAAAGTTTATTTTACATTTCATATAATTATGTACACGTACTGTAAAACATATTTTACTTAGATTTAAAGTAGTCACGAATGTCTTTTTGTTTTCTTAACTTGAGTATAAAATTTATTTTTAAGAATATGGAAATCAATAATTTCTGAAGCACTGTAGCTAGTACTAACCTCAGCAAAAGAGATTTTGGAGCTTCTGCCCAGCTGATTTTTTCCTTTTCTTCCGTTTCGGCATCTGAGTCACTTTCTTCAAGATTTTAAGTAGGCTGAGGGTTTACTACGGCGGCCGCCGTGGTGTGAAGGTAGTGTTGCCGGCCTACCACACCGAAGGTCCATGGTTCGAGCCCTGGTACAGGTAACATCAAAAGTGATTTGAAAAAAGTTTTTCAAAAACGGGGTCGCCCCTCGGCAGTGGTTTGGCAAACTCTCCGAGTGTATTTCTGCCATGACAGGCTTCTCAGCAAAAATTCGTCTCCTTTGTAGATGCCGTTCGGAGTCGGCAAAAAACTGTAGGTCCCACCAATTTGTAGGGAAAATTCAAATCGGCACACCACAAATTGGAAGAGAAGCTTGGCGCAAAAATCTCTTAGGAGGTTTATGATGATATACCTGTTGTATATCGCGCCATAGAGAGAGAGAGAGGGTTTACTACAATGTTGATAATGTCCTCATCGGTTAGTTCTTGTTCAACAGGCTCATTCTCGTTGATTAGAAGCCACTCCTCTACCTCATCTTCAGGCAGGTTTTTCAAGGGATTGTCAGCACTTCTAACGACACCCAAAACTTTGGTCTAAGCGTCTTGATGGGTTTCTTCCTCATCAGTCTGTAGAGAGACAGATGCAGGGTTTGCAGCTGGCCAAAGTTTTCTCCAGCATTTTCGGAGTGTTGTATTTTTTGATTGGTTCCAAGACAGTGCAATAGCATAGCCGACATCTTTTACTGTAAACTTTTTTTGAAAATCAGTCACGTCACAGTCGGCATTTAACAGGCCTTGAATAGAAGACCTTCCATGATCCAACTACAACAGGTCGTAGCAGCTCGACAAACATACAAACACACAAAAATTTTCCATGTATTTTGTTTTTGTAATTTGTGAGTTTAACGTCAAAATCGTACTGAGAAATGAGTGTAATGTCAAAATTCGAGCCAAAAGTAAAAATCAGCTGGCCTATTAACACGACCTGTGTTATTGGATCATGAGACCTTCTATAAAAGCATTTAAAATTTTGAATAACCCCTTGGTCGTGGGTTGAATCAAAGATGTTACGTTAGGTGGGAGCAGAGTAGCAACAATATTTCCAGAAACTAACTCATCTACTTGCGGGTGGGCTTTGCAATTGTCCAAAAGAAGGACGGCTTTAGTATCTTCTGGTAGACCAAGGATTTTGAAGGATTCCTTGACCTCAGGCACAAAGTGGTGAAAAAACCAGTCTTTAAAGAGGGCGGCAGTCATCCACGCATTTGATTGAGCATCTTATTGGACAGGCAAGTGTGTAATATTCTTAACAGCCCATGGTTTCGCAGATTTACCTATCACAAAAGTGGTCACTCGGTGGTTTCCAGACGAATAAGCACATAACAAAACAGTTAATCTTTCTTTGTTTTTTTTTAAACCATTGGCGGCTTTTTCTCCTCACCCAGTTAGTGTAGATGTTGGTAAACATCGCCACAATAGCCCTGTTTCATCAGCATTGTAAATCTGGTCAGGTGTTAAATCATTATCAGCCACGATTTTCTTAAACTCGTCTTTGTATTTTTCTGTGCTTCCGGATGATCCCGAACTACCCCGAAAACTTTCAAATAGCTCTCGAGCGTTTTTATTTGCTTTAAAGACACACTTTTGGAGAAAATCTAAATTTTTAAAATTTTCCGGAGCGATGCTGAACTATCGGCCATTCCGGACTGTTGGATGCCGGACTAATGGACTTCTACTGTACTTTAAACATGTACAGGCGGTATGGAAAATAAAGTTATTAGATAATATAAGATAAGATCAAAATCGTCCCAGGGCATTTCTTTCATAAACAAAGAGTGAGTGTTGATGAATTCGGATTTTAAAATTGTTTAGTATTTATCGCTTTGTTTGAAAAAATATTACCAGCTGAATTTCGGTTCATTAATTTACAGGGTTTCTTCTGAATGTGTTTATAAACTTTTCATTGCCAACTTTTTTCTATGGCTAACGGTGCTGAATATGAGGCAAATCGGCCGATAAATTATAAAATCTCTAAGGATCTAAACCACAGCGACACCTAGCTAAACTTAGCTCACTAAATAGGTCGCAAATTAAAAAATTCTTTAGGGATTTTGTAAATGTCTTAGTCAATCTCTACTTGGTAGTATTTTCTGTAGCTCATCGAAATTCACTTAAAAATCGATCACCGTTTTATAGTGTTTGTTTGACCTGTTGTGTGAATAAAGTTATAATGCCCTGTATACCAGAACGGCTGCTACTAACCCTTGGATTTACATTTCCTCTGAAGTGTGAGGCCCTTTTGCTGCCTACAATAAAATAACAGAAGGTTTCGTATAATTTTAGGCAGAAATTCCAGGGGAAGTCCCTACTGCTGATTCAGTTTATGGCGCAATGCCATAAATAAGTCTAGTCGTATATACGTATGCATGTATATACACATACGAGGTGTGTTCAAAAAGTATCGCGAATTTTGTGTTTTTTCAAAAATTATTTATTTATTCATGAATATCTATTTTGTCCCCTTCAAAGTAATCCCCATGAGATATTATGCACTTGTGCCAACGGGTTTTCCAATCTTCGAAGCACTTAAAAAAATCATTTTTTTGTATCTTGTTCAGCTCCTCCTTCGATGCCGTCTTTATCTCGTCAAGAGAAGCGTAACGTCGTCCTTTCATGGGCCTCTTCAGTTTAGGGAACAAGAAAAAGTCACAGGGGGCCAGATCTGGGGAATACGGTGGCTGCGGCATCATTAGTGTGTTGTTTTTGGCCAAAAAGTCGCGCACAAGCAACGATGCGTGAGCAGGGGCGTTATCGTGGTGCAAAAGCCAATTTTTGTTCTTCCACAAATCCGGGCGTTTCTGGCGGATTGCTTCGCGCAAATTGCGCATAACTTGCAGGTAATATTCCTTATTGACCGTTCTTCCCTGTGGCAAGAACTCATGATGCACCACGCCCCTGCAATCGAAGAAAACTGTCAGCAAAACTTTCACATTCGACCGAACTTGGCGCGCTTTTTTCGGTCTTGGTTCGTGCGGCAGCTTCCATTGAGATGATTGAGCTTTGGTTTCCACGTCATAACCATAAACCCACGATTCGTCACCAGTTATGACCCTCTGGAGCAAATTTGGGTCGTCGCGGACAGAGTTTAACATCTCATTAGCAATGTTCATGCGATGCTGTTTTTGGTCACAATTGAGCAATTTTGGTAAAAATCAAAGACGATCCAAAACACGTGCAAGCAAAGCAGCTGTCAACAATTAACTGAACATTCAAAATGGCCGAGCTTGTCGGCATAAGTGAGAGACATGAGTACCAACATAACGCCACAAAAAATTCGAAATTCGAATATACGTAACCAGCGAAAATTCAAAATTCGCGATACTTTTTGAACACACCTCGTACATATATCCGATATCGACATAAAATATGTTTCCTGAATATATTGTTATACAGTGGTGTATCAATGCAGTTTTTTCGAGGGGGTTAGAGAGAGAGAGTAGTTTGAGTATTTTTTTTATATGACCTGCGTTTTTCTTAACGAATCAGTTCAGCTATATATACCTCCTGGGGGCATTAAAGCCGAGCTTCTCTACCAATTTGTTGTGTGCTGCTTATAATTTTTCCTACAAATTGGCGGGACTTACAGTTTTTTGCCGATTCCGAACGGCATCTACAAGGAAGATGAATTTTTGCTGAGAAACCTTTCATGGTATAAAACACTCGGAGAGTTTGCTAAACCACTACCGAGGGGCGACCCCGTACAGAAAAAACTTTTTCAAACCACTTTTGATGTTACCTGTATCAGGGCTCGAACCTTGGACCTTCGGTGTGGTAGGCCAGCGGCCGCATGAGTTCAGTGTTGAGCAAGAATAAATCATGATCTATTTAAATTACCAGAAACCCATAACCCTTTCCGACAATGTACGCACAATTGTGCATGTAAGTTTAAATCTTAATATTTCCGGAAATAAAAGATAAAGTGAAAATTTGGAAAACAAACTTTTTGGCTATTTTCTACACCGATCAAAGTAATAGGATCCAAAGATGCAAACAAAGTTTTTGGCTAGATTTGCTTTAGGTCGGAAAGGGATAAAGGCTTAAAATCTCAATGTCTTCGCGGTTTGCTTCAGGTCAAAAATATTTGGTTGCAGAAAATACTAAAGCGCTTTCACGAGAAGCTGATTGGAACTTGTAGGTGTGGCTTAAAATCTGGTAAGTATACTTAACACGAGATCTTTAATTTGATGCTAGAGAAGTGGGCCTTGCAGTGAATGTGACACGTTATAGTAATGGCTTCATCAATTAAAGAATCAACTTGGTTGACTAGGACACTCTGGACCACGGTGAGTTCCTAGAGAAACCTGACTCGGAAAGAGTAGGAAGAGCCCATACTAAGTTGAGAAGTTAAAGGATGACTAGGGTTGGGAGACGTTGCTTCTGCCCCCTACTATCCCGGTTGTGACTACGCCATATTAATTCACCAGCCTACAATACCGTAATATGACTCTATGACACGCAAATGAAGTTATGCTGTGGAAGTGTCGAATTTATTTCTGAAAACTCGTAAGGATTTAGCTTTGAGTGTCGTTTTGTTTTGATTAAGTTTTCGATTGAATTATCTACAAAGTTTATTTGCGTTCATTTACATTTTTTTAATGTTTATTTATTTTTATGTGTAATGAAAAGCGTGTTTTTAAATTCAACTTGTTTACTTCGTTTTTATTGATAATTTTGCTGACGTTAATTAATCCTCTAATTAAATCATTTGATAATCATCAAAGTAAGCGTTGTATACTGGCTAGTTATACTCGGTTGTACATAGACAGCAGAGTATATTAATTTTATACGCCTACCGGTAGATTTTAATAATATATACGATTGAAATAATAGATATAGATATTTATATATAAAACTATAACGAATCGATTAAGCCACGTCCGTCTTACCATTCTTCCGTGAGCACCATAACTTAAGCAAATAAGAAGCCAATTTGAGAACTCTGTGACTTTTTGAAGAACATATAATATTTCCCCCAAAAAAGTATTTTTTTTTATTGGCAATGTTCATCCAGCTCGGCTTGGCCGACAGACCAACTTCGTCCTTGTGTGATGTATGTCCACCAGGGTTAAGCCACTGGATCGACTGTTCCTTGCTTGCTGGTTTAGTTTGATGGATCCAAGTTTTCGAATACCAATAAAATCGCCTCAAAAATATTCTCGGATTGCGGCTGATCATCGCCAAACACTCCTTTGAAAGTCGTTTAATGCTTATCGAGCGTTATCAATCAAGACACCAATCGCGCGAATAGCCTTCTGAGGATCAAATTTTCGTTTAAGATATGTTATCGTCACTCAATTGAAATGCCTGTGGTTTCAGCTATATCACACACTCTCCTTTTCAAGTCGTCCTATATCATTTCATGGGTTTTATCGACGGTTTCTGTTATGATTTCTTTTCCACTTGTGCTCGTACGACAACACAACAGAACTCAGTAAACCACTTGTTAGCCATTGAAACTGATGCATATAGTATTTATTAAGTCACTGCACTTCGTTTCGCTGATGGTGTTTTACGCAAAATATAATGCTTCATCATCTCACGAAGTTTATTTCTTTTCCATTTTTTTTCGTAAGCACTTAGCGACTTATAAATAAAACTAGAGGGTCCGCCAGACTTTGTCCTGCCCAGAAATTTATCTGAATGTATCTAAAAATATTGACTATTCCTATACGTATCCTTTCCCTACCCCTATCCTTACCGTTTTCGCTACCCTGTAACGCTCTTCTCTTTTATATAAAAGATCTCTATAGCAAATATTACAATGCTCGTAGAAATAGTTGCGGAGTAATATGTATTTAGATTATATCAAAAGGCGTCACGCCTTCTTTACCCATTGTCGCCCTTTTTAAAGATTGGTCTCATTTAGCTCCTCATAAATTTGCAATATTCTACAGTGAACACTTATTGAGATATGCAGTTCCGAAAGTCTGATTTGTATGGGAGATGCCACGCCCACGGGTCCGGATTGTGTACACAAAAAAAAAATGTATTCAATATCGGTCCAGGCGTTTAGAAGGAGTTTAGTGACAACGGACGGACGCACAGAAGATTTTTATATATTATTAGCAGACCCCGCAGACGTTGTCCTGCTTAGAGATAGTCAATTACCTTGAACGTTGGATTGAAATTGTCTCTTATTATTTGTGTAGCTCCGAATGAAGTCAATTGAAAGCTATTATTGTAAGCCTGGATATTTTTCAGGAAATGCTTAAAATCACTTCCAATTTCCGATACCAATGAATGCAGGGGCTCAGGTGGAGGAGTCAATGCCGGCAATTTTAAAAAGTTTTTCAAAACGGACTCGCCCCTCGGCACACAGTGGTCTCGTGAGGTTGAAAACCACCTAGAGGGCACAAAACTTAACCGATTTTTAAAATTTAAACGGGGTATTGTTCAGGAGCTAAAAAGCAAGAGATTGTCGACACGTGTGTTTTAGATTTTTTGTCGACGCGTGTTTGTAGATTTTTTGTCGACAATCTCTTGCTTTTTAGCTCCTGTACAATACCCCGTTTAAATTTTAAAAATACGTTAGGTTTTGTGGCCTATAGGTGGTTTTGAACCAAATATGCCCTTTTGCGACCGCTGTGCGGCAGTGGTTTGACAAACTCTCCGAGTGCCATGGAAGGCTTCTCAGCAAAAATTCATTTCCTTTGTAGATGCCGTTAGAAGTCGGCAAAAATCTGTAGGTTCCGCCAATTTGTAGGAAAAAATCAAAACGGCACATCACAAATTGGAAGGGGAGCTTGGCGCAAAAATCTCTTAGGAAGCTTATGAAGATATACCTGTTGTATATCGCGCCATACATTTATATTTTTTTTTTTAATTAATTTACCCCTCAAAACTCATAACAAAAGTGTTTTTATTGAAACCAATCAGCTGGCTTTACAATCCGAACTGAAAGGTATTAAAATAGACTTGCGTATTTTGATATGCCATAATAAATTACTACTAGGTATATAATGTCCGGTTTCACCCGAACACAGACTTCCTTACTTGTTTTTAGTTTGTTATGATGCGCGAATACGTGGACAAAACAAGATCTCAGCAAAGCTTAACGAAAGATTCCAGCGAGTAGAAGGGGTGTATCCAAAGCGACAGTAAACAAATATGGAACCTTCACTTCCGCTATTATTGTGGAGCACATACGAGGTGTGTTCAAAAAGTATCGCGAATTTTGAATTTTCGCTGGTTACGTATGGAGGGTGGGGCCGTGTGCAGAAGTCCACGCAAGTGGGGAAAGTTTCTGATCGCCATTCATGGGAATGGCCAGAGCGATTCTTTTGCATGCGGTTCAAGCAGCTCACTACTTCCGGGCTTTGCGCCCAAGTATCCTCTGGGTAACCACCGAACACCCGTTTGGTGGTGAGCTAAACGTGAGAAGGCGACAACCTGGTAGGCCACTCAGACATAATCGGTTTAAGGGCTTGCTGGGGGGGTTCAAACAGCAGCGTCTGATCACCAGGTGGTGCGGCTGCAAGCGGGCGTCTGTCTTGGATCAAGCGGCTCGCTATACAAACGTGTAATAGAATTCAACCTCCCGTGAAACGGGTTGTGCGTTGGGTTTGGGACCCACCACATAAAACAACGTTCTAATGAAATTCAACAACAAAGCCTCGGATATGAGAACCCCTTTTATGGCGAGCTATGTTGGACGGTCAAAATCGCCCAGGCGGTTAGATGACCATTTAAAGAAAGAAGACGTATATTCGAATTTCGAATTTTTTGTGGCGTTATGTTGGTACTCATGTCTCTCACTTATGCCGACAAGCTCGGCCATTTTGAATGTGCAGTTAATTGTTGACAGCTGCTTTGCTTGCACGTGTTTTGGATCGTCTTCGATTTTTACGCGAAATTCGTACCAAAATTGCTCAATTGTGACCAAAAACAGCATCGCATGTACATTGCTAATGAGATGTTAAACTCTGTCCGCGACGACCCAAATTTGCTCCAGAGGGTCATAACTGGTGACGAATCGTGGGTTTATGGTTATGACGTGGAAACCAAAGCTCAATCATCTCAATGGAAGCTGCCGCACGAACCAAGACCGAAAAAAGCGCGCCAAGTTCGGTCGAATGTGAAAGTTTTGCTGACAGTTTTCTTCGATTGCAGGGGCGTGGTGCATCATGAGTTCTTGCCACAGGGAAGAACGGTCAATAAGGAATATTACCTGCAAGTTATGCGCAATTTGCGCGAAGCAATCCGCCAGAAACGCCCGGATTTGTGGAAGAACAAAAATTGGCTTTTGCACCACGATAACGCCCCTGCTCACGCATCGTTGCTTGTGCGCGACTTTTTGGCCAAAAACAACATACTAATGATGCCGCAGCCACCGTATTCCCCAGATCTGGCCCACTGTGACTTTTTCTTGTTCCCTAAACTGAAGAGGCTCATGAAAGTTACGCTTCTCTTGACGACAGAAAACGGCATCGAAGGAGGAGCTGAACAAGATACAAAAAAATTATTTTTTTGAAGTGCTTCGAAGATTGGAAAAACCGTTGGCACAAGTGTATAATATCTCATGGGGATTACTTTGAAGGGGACAAAATAGATATTCATGAATAAATAAATAATTTTTCAAAAAACACAAAATTCGCGATACTTTTTGAACACACCTCATAAATATACAATAATACGATTAGTTAATAATAATAACAATTTAGATTATTCAGTTTATTTTTCGAGTTCAAGAAGGTTTAATGTTACTTTGTAAAATATTTATTTTTATAATTTACAAAAATAACAATAACCGTCCTTGAATTCGAAAAATTAATTAAATAA
This sequence comes from Merzomyia westermanni, assembly GCA_949987695.1. Lineage (NCBI taxonomy): Eukaryota > Metazoa > Arthropoda > Insecta > Diptera > Tephritidae > Merzomyia > Merzomyia westermanni. The sequence goes on along the minus strand of OX465291.1, from coordinate 35,407,985 downwards.
TTTATCATGTAAAGACCAATAAACATTAATATAATTTTACTTTAATGCTGTGTTATAAATAGAAAATGTAGAAAAAATGAGGAACAAAGATAATAGTCATTCGTCGCGATCTATTTCGGACGCTGCTAAATTCCACTTAACTATTAACGAACTTTTTGCGCCACTTACCTCTCACTAGGCCATCGTATGCGGTTTCATTTATCTGCTAATATCTACTTTTATCTAGCGAATTAAGGCCGAGTTTATCTTTTAATTTCTAACATGCTGATTAAAACTTTTGGAAAGTGATTTAGAACAATAAATGAGCTCAAGGTCAAGAATGATAATTTTCAACAATACATTTTTTATCAATTAAATTCAACGTTACATTTGAATAGGAAAGGAAAATTTTGAGACAAGCGCCACTACTGTTCTTATAGACCATTAGTGTCTCAAAAATTACTATTATATTGAACACAGCTGTATATTTTTACATATCCAATTTTATTTAACAACTAGATACGTTTTCATAAAATAAAATATGCGGCAACCTCGAAAAATGCCGATCAAAGCTCGATCGTCCAGGTACTAATGTTCTTATTTGAACCAATCACTTAATAATAGCATTTAATTTAACTACTATTATATTGAACACAACTGTACCTATAACTACTATATAACAGGATAGAGAGGCAACCCTAGATAATAATCCCAAAAAAATCTTTTTTCCATTTCGTTTTTTAAATTTGATATAGGTGGGAATTTCGTAAAAATTTGCTAAGTGGCTACGCTTAAATTGTAGCAGTTAAACTACAATATACAAAATTAAAAAAAATGCGTCAAGTCGCCTTTCGTTTAATACCCATATTAACATATCTCATTTCATATAAAAGATGCAGATAGGTGGCATCCCCGTAAAATCTTACTAAGTGGCAAGACCTAGGTTTAATACTAAGAATGTAATACAAATATACGCGAACAGCTCCTTTAAAGTTACAAGATAAGATTGGCTAAATAATGAACCCGGGAAGTCGTTTATTATTTATGGGAGGTAGGGATACCAAGCGAAAGCTGTAAAGAGGGGTTTTAATGATGTGTGGTTGCATATCTCCGCAATCGGTTGAAATATCGAAATGATAGCCACCCGTTTTCAGACCTCTCGCTACCAACTTCCGTTCGATATCTGTATTGCATATAAAAGTTTTTGGGTTACCCGGGTCCACATTCTGAAATGTATCATATATAAATGTGGAAAATTACTCTATTTACAACTGTTTTTTAAAGAACCATATTTAAACAATTTTTTTGAAGAACGCCATGTGTGTGAACGAATATTCAATTTAATATAAATTGAGATGGGCTCACTGAAATGCTGGATCAAATACTGTGACAGGGCGTTCTTCAAAAATATTTTGAAATATTTATTATATGTAAAAGATACGGTTTTTTGTTTTTACAAAATTTCCAAGCCATGAAATCAGAAAACCGTACTAATATGGGCAATTGAATATCCTACAAAACTGTGTTTTTTGCACTTATTTTTCTTAATTAAATGGTTTGACAATATTAAAGCAAAAAATTAATATTTAGGTCTGAAACTTTTACAATAGCAGGTCTGTTCAATAACAAAATATTATTACTGAAAGTTACGAATTCTTACTAACTTTTTCTGTCAAAGTGTTCATGAACTCAAAAACTTTTTTAGAGAGAAACCAATCGTAAGCGTAGTAGTAAGGACTTACTTATCTTTGCAAGTAAACTTCTTAAGTTCAAAAATTTATAATCTCAAAGAATTCGCTGTCAAACCTAAACTGAAATAAAATTAATAAATATTTTTTTTTTTTCTATTTAAAAAAAAATAAAATACATTTTAACTTTACATAAATGGATAGTAAGGGAAAATAATAAGAAAAACATATGAAAAATTAAATTTTAATTTATAAATAGCATTTTGTATTCTAACACCGCGTTACACACATTCTTTCCTATGAACCAAATATACTTTTTCGGAAAAGGGAGAAAAAATAAAAATACACGTGTATCGGCGATTTTCATGTACACGTCAGAATTTTTTTTTTTAACGTATAAAGTATAAAGCTCGTAGTGTACGTCTGTCCGCCTGTTTTCGTAATAATAATCCAATTACCCACCGACGTGTGTAGCGTACGCGATTTCAGCCATTTCTGTTGTTTACATTTAATACAATGTTGCTATTGATCCGTTTTCATACATGCTAACGGAAACACGTATGTACTTTTTAATCCATTATTTGTAATCTTATAAAAGTCTGAAGCTAATATTAAATAAGCATAGGTACTTAATTTAATAAAAATCAACAATTTACTTTAGTAATTTTGGGATATTTCAACAGTATTCTGAAAATTTCGTAGGTATTTTTAGGTATTTTTGTAAAGCAACTGGAAACGATGCATAGCCAGCATACACACGTACGAATAGGCAACACTGTCATATGAGAGAGCAATCAGCTGACACGTTCTTAAGGAAAAAATCTAAATTTTTTTTGATTTCTACGGAACGTTCTACGTATACGGAAAAATTGAACGTCGGTGAGTGTTCATTTACATTTACGTATGTACGTGTGTCGGTGGGTAATTGGACTATAAGCCACAAACGTGACAAAAGTTATTTCGAGTCGGGCACTGCGTTTTTTCTCAGATGAAATATATAGAAATACGTTTTCGCACAACAGAACTTAAAACAATTGTCAAAGTATACGTCTCCTAGTAGCGCAACTGTCAGCTGATCGGAACAAACACACAAATGGCAGAGAGTGTGTTGTATCAAACAATAAATTAAACAAATTTAAATGATGCAATATTGATTGTGCAATTCAATGTTTCATCTGTCATACCAGTTGTAAGTGTTATAAAAATCATAAACAGTTCAGTGTTAGAGAGTTACTATTAAACTACGAGCTTTATACTTTATACATAAAAAAAAATTCTGACGTGTACATGAAAATCGCCGATACAGTTGTATTTCTTTTTTTTCTCCCCTTTTCGAAAAAAGTATATTTGGTTCGTAGGACAGAACTAAAGCTCGTTTTTGTAACGCAGTGTAATGAGCGTTTCAGCTGCGCGCTGCACTTGCGGAATCTTTTGTAGTAGTTTCACTAGTGAAAAAATAAAAAGTTGTTATTTTTTAAATATGTCAATCCTTTTTTTTCTTACAAATTTCTGTTCATTTATTTTTATGTAAAAATGTTCTCTTCTAATGAAATTACTCTTCATCTCACTTTCTTTTTTAAAGTATTTACTGGAAAATAAAATGATCAAACCTAGTACTTCCGCCATTCTAAAAAAAAAATATCAAAATAATTAAAAAAGAAATTTCTTTAGCCCAGTCTAATATAGGTATATATATGCAATGGCAACTCGAATACCTACAGATGACCAGCCTTCTCTGTTAAAATTCAAGCCAATATAAATAACATATATATGAGTAAATATATACAGTAAGAGAATGCCAGCAAAGTAAGTGGAGAGCGAACTCTCACAAAAGTGAAATTTAACATCGGAGGGAATGTTATGTATGTATGTACTAGGGATGCTAATCCCGTGCTTTTTAGGTGCTGAAACGAGCTGTGCCGAGTATATACAAATAAGTACAAGTACTCAAGTACTTTACAAGATCAATTACAAGTACCACAATACATGTACTTCGATTTCGAAAGTACGAGTAGATGTTCTTATCAAGTACTTGAAAGTATTATAGAAAAAGAAAATATTTGTGATGGAATAATTCATTGAAAATTCAATCTTTAAAAAAAGTTAATCACGTCAAAGTGCTTCAAAAGTACTTTAAAGTACCGTACTTGTACTTCACCAATTCAACTACAAATACTTTAGTACTTGTACTTATATCCTCAAAGTACTAGGGTACTGGTACTTGTGCTTACTTTTTACAAGTCTGCTTTCTAGCAACTAACAAGCGACTGTGAGTCTACCGCTCTCTCTATCGAAAATTTTCTATTTATTTTTTCAATATTCCTATTTTGTTTATTTAAATGTAATATATTCAACCTACAAAAAAAAATTTATTTACATAGATTTAAAATTTTACAAAAGTGTTCGCATGTAAAAATCGGCTGAACGACTGCGGCCGTTGCATACAAAAGGACTTTAGTCACAATTTTTTCGCGATAAATACATTTAACTGTCTTAGCTTACTTAACCCAGCTCACACAGTTTTTAGTTCAGAAATTCAGACAGAGAAAAATGGGAAACCCTTAAGTGGCAAAGAAAACATCCAGACAAATAATAATTTGACTGCCCACAAAAACTAATGAAGTTTGTTAGGGATTAGGTTATAGGACCATTTATTCCTGGAGAGTACATAGAGGTTTATTTTGAAACAGAATACAAAAATTAAAATATCAAAACTAAGCAAATTGTATCAAAGAACGTAAAACCCAAAGAAAGTTCAACTCGACGAATAGTGGGAAACATTAAACCATCAATTTGCGTGTAGGTAATTCACCACTGGGGAAATCGGCCTTTAAATTACGAGTTTTAATCCTAATAACATTTTTATCTTTATTCAATATTCACAATTAAACGATTTTGTAACTGCAACTTTAATTTTTTGTGTAAATATTCAATTAAAACACAGTGAATTCAAGCATTTTCCACGCAGATACAGTGAATTACCTACCATCGATTTGACAGCGTCCACTTGCATTGGAACTTCTAATAGTTTTACGTTCTTTAATTGTATACAAAAATTTCTGCGTTTTGGCGAGGTCTTTAAAATGTTTCAAAGCTTTATTAATTTCGAGTTCATTCTAACTGGCTGGTCTTGAGGTCTCTTTTGTCACATTCCACACTTTTAAGACACTTTACCAATGCTGTCAAATCGTTCATTTAAAGTGAGTATCGGGATTCGTACATTCCCGATATGCGGTGCCCATCTCAAATGAAACGCACAATTTACCTACCAGGGTTCCAACGAAAGAAAAAGCAAAACCGTACTAAATGGAATAAATTGCGCAGAATTAACAACTTCGTAGTAGTTTTTTTAGGGTTATATTTTTTGCCAAAAAAAAAATATATAGTTTAAAAATTTTTTTGTTGGAAACCATGTTTGGTGCAAAGTGCACGTGTATATAAAAATCCATTAGAGTTTTGTCGTTCCTTATTCTTAATGCAAAAGACGGTTTGTTGAACTCGGCCAGAAACACTTAAGAAGAAAGCGAATAAGATCAAGATCAAGAGTTTTAAGCATTTTTCAGCATCTAAGAAATCGATTATTAATAAAAAGTAGTAGGGTACTAGACCTAACATTGATTTCGAAAAACGTAGTAATTATGCTACTATCTTAGTAAATTTCTTACGCTGGTGCATACACTTAGATGTATGTTTAATCCTATGCATCTGTTCCATTGATAAAATAGCGTCACAACTTGTTTTCAAGAGATTCTTTTATTCAATTAATCAATTTGTAGGGAGCTTGGAGCAATAACATTTGTCGTTTATATAAACACTGAGATAAACGATCGCCATGGAAGCAACAGCGAGCCGATACATAAAATGTGCCGATAACCAGTGCCGACGATCAGTTACCAACAAGCAGCTAACCGGTGAGCAATAAAACAGAACGATAGAGCGTTGTCAAATAAACAGTGAGCGGTTAACAAAACAAATACCCACAACTTCAAGCGACACAACAGAGGAACAAGTTATTGATAGAAAGCGATTGTGCATTGAAAAGGAAAAACACCAAGAAAAGAAACGAATCAAACAAATTTGTAGATGTGTACAAAGAATTTGCTAGAAAAAAATAAAGCAGGGAAATCTTTACTGAAACTAAAATAAATATAAGACAAAAAACTTTATTGCACTGTTCAGATCAAAGTGAAATATAAAGGCAAGCAAATTATGGAAACAACTAAACATTGATTAAACGTGTATAAAGAGGAAACAAGTGGTTGATTATTTAATTGCTGAAAATTAAAAAGCCTATTAGAAAATTTATATAAAAACAAACTTATTTCTCAACAAAAATTTAGTGTTAAAAAGAAAACAACGTGCTAGAAAACCAGAAAAGTTCAAGCAACAACAAATAAAATGACAGGTCTCAAAGTTAATGGTAGCAGCCTGCTGGGAAACAAAACCGCCAACGGCAACGGCATTGGCAACACGAATGACCGGACTACCAATTATACTGCCGAAGAATGTCCCAAGTAAGTAGCATTTGTCATCACTTACCTACATCCATGAGAATGCTACTTAACTGAGCACTAGTGCTAGTGAACCATATTAAATTTGAAAAATGGGCCGAACTGGACCTATTCAGGTTATTTTTAACAGTGTTGAGTGATAAAGAGAAAGTGTCTTGTTTTTTCTAATTTTTAGTAATAATATTACCTGGATTTTGGTAAATGCTTTTAAGGTTTGTTTAGACATGCTAGTAACCACGCCTATTTTACTTAAATTGCACTTTTGTGTAGAAGAATGAATTCTCAAATATTTTAGTTTTTTGCAATGTCTGTGTGATTATCGTCACTTTTGAACAAATTTCATATAAGTCTTTTTGAGGTCTACAAATATCTCTATATAAATGTATAGTTAGAACAGACTCGCGAACGGACGGATAGACGTGTTTCAATCGATAATTTTAATACACGGAAGTCATATATCTATCTCGTGGATGCAAATTTTAAAGCACTCTTTCGATTTCGAAAATTTTGGGATAGGCAAAAAAGTAATAATTAATTCAAGGAAGATACTTTTGTAGCCTTGTTTTTCGAAATCGAAAATTTTGTAAAGTAAAAAATACTGTAGTTCAGTAACTTATTCCGGTAAACTGACAAATTCATTACTTTTCGGTTTAATTTTTCAAATGGGCGTGCCAACACTCTTATACAAAAGAACAAATTTGGAAATTTTAAAAGCCACTTTTTCGATATCGAAATATTGGAAAAATAAAAGGTATCAATTCAATACGTTTTGGCTTAAAAAAAAAATTGGAAATGGGCGTGGCATGACCTATATAAAGGGTGTTTTTTTTAGGGGTATAGAACTTTGAATTGAAATAAAGCACAAGAAAATCGTTTTAAGGTCCATCAATTTGGCTTTATTGGAAGGATAATTTTATGCCATTAATGTTTAAATATGATTTCGGGCATGTGGCCGCCGCGGCTGGCTCGAATAAAGCCAATTCTACAGGTCCAATTTTCAACCACTTTTTCGAGCATATGGGGCCGTATGTCGGCAATAACGCCACGAATGTTGGCTTCCAATTCCCCTAACGTTTCTGGTTTGTTGGTGTAGACAAGCGACTTCACATATCCCCAAAGAAAATAATCCAATGGTGTCAAATCACACGACCTTGGTGGCCAATTGACAGGTCCATTCCGCGAAATTATGCGCTCATCGAATGTTTCCTTCAATAAATCGATTGTGACGTGCGCTGTGTGGCATGTAGCGCCATCTTGTTGGAACCACAACTCATCCACATTCATGCCATCCAATTCGGGAACAAAATAGTCGGTTATCATGGCTCTATACCGGTCTCCATTAACGGTAGCTGCCTCTCCAGCATTATTGCGGAAGAAGTATGGCCCAATGACTACACCAGCCCATAGAGCACACCAAACAGTCAGTTTTTGTGGATGTAATGGCGTTTCAAGGGTCTCATGTGGATTCTCTTCACTCCAAATGCGGCAATTTTGCTTGTTGACGTAGCCATTCAACCAAAAATGAGCCTTATCACTGAACAAAATTTTGCGATGAAAATCAGCATCGAAATCAATCTCATTTTCGGCCCATACACCAAAATCACGACGCATTGCATGGTCTCGCGGCTTTAATTCTTGCACAATCTGGATCTTGTAAGGTCGCAAGCCAAGATCTTTGCGCAAAATCTTCCATAAAGTTGATGGACAAAGCTCCAATTGCTGTGCACGGTGGCGAATCGATTCATTCGGGTCCTCTTCAACACTTTGCTCTACAGCGGCAATTGTTTCTTCGGTGCGCACTGTTCGACGTCTCTGCGGATGCGTATTATCACATAGAGTAAACGTAGTGCGAAAACGATCCATGGTTAACCGAATTAATTGCTCTGATGGACGATTATGTCGACCATAAAATGGACGGAGCTCACGGTAAACTTCGCGAACTGAACCATTATTTTCGAAATAAATTTGCACGATTTGCAAGCGTTGTTCTTTTGTCAACCTGTTCATGATGAAATGGCAAACCAAACTGAACATAAATGACATTAGAGTTGCCAGATTTGACCACAAAATGCCAGTTTTATCTCTATTCGAAAAACAAACCTGTAAAAAAAACACCCTGTATTAAAAAACAAGCTTTGAAAATTTTAAAAACACTTTTTCGACATCGAAACTTTTAGAAAAATATAAAAACATGATAGTTCATTAACTTATGCCGTTAAACTGAGAAATTCGATATTCGGTTTTTAGAAAAATATTTTGAAAAATTTTAGGGAATAGGCGTGCCATCGTCCTCATACGAAAGAACCAAATTTTTTAAAACTTTAAAATCCACTTTTTAGATATCGAAAGTTTTGGAAAATTAAAGCAAAATGTTATTTCATTAACCAATACCGGTAAACTCAGAAGTTCGATATTCGGTTTTTAGAAAGTAATTTACAAAAATTTTAGGAAATGGGCGTGGCAACTACCACATAACAACGACAAGTTTTGATTACGTTTTTTTGGTTATTATGTCTGAGTTCAACTTCGAAGTTATTTTTGCTATCAGGTAGGTCCATACTAAGTGGAATAAAGACACCAGTTTTCTAACAAATCTGTGTTATCGCCAAATAGCGGCATTTGTTTTTAAATTAACCCCCTCCGTTTTTAATGGCTAACATGTTTTCCGAACATAGCCTAAATCGAACTATAAACTGGAATTCTCTAAATATATCAATCACAAAGCTACCTAGTAGACATTTTTTATTGATTTCTTAATTTTTTCGTAAATATCAGTATCGGATAATAAAAGCGATTATTTATTAATATATTGATCGGCGCGACACGTAGTAAAAATTAGGCATGGGACTATTCGAAATGGCACTATAGCTTATGCACACATTTGTATACGCAAATATACATACATACATACAAAACGTGAATGCATGCTCATAGGTACAAGCGACAGTGAATTTCGCTTTCGACATCTCTCGCATTTCTATACAACTATTCGAATAAACGGATAATATTCGAATTTTTTTAAACGAATATTTTTATTCGTTTATTCGAATAGTATTCAAAAATAGTCCCACTACTAGTAAAAATTAAGCGCTTTATAAAGTCAGAACACCTTAGAAACCTTCTCTCTACTAATACGAGTACATGCTAAACGCCTTAAAAACTCGTTATCATGGTATTCTCGCTCTCAACGCCTCCACTGCTTCAGCTAGTGGAAGAAATAGTCACTTTGAGCACTTTCTATGTTTTGCTCTAGCTAAAACACAAAATCTTTGGGATTAGTTCCTGGTTAGAACTGAATAGGTACTTAAAATTAATTGTGGATTTTAAGAATAGTTATAATGCAATTAAATGCGATGTGTTTGATTTGGAATATGTGTACTTCACCATGTCTAAACAAATACGTCATTGTTTGTTTAAATGAATTAAATGTGAATATAAGCGAATGAAGGAAGAACAAGAGGATTGCCAGTGTAAGAACGTAGCATGTTCTTTCCCAAAAATCTTAGAAAACTCTTTATGCTGTTTCATTTTATTACCACCTTTGAGTTATGAATGCGAACGCTAAACAGAGAGCGCTCTTTTACTTAGCTCGTAACGAGTGCTTGTCCCGATATAATTTGTCAGTTGCACAAAGCAATTTAAGTGAAAAATAATTTTTCCCGCTGTCAGATTTGATATAAAATAAATGTAAAAAACTCATCTTTCGTGAAACCGGCTGTAAATATCAAACAAAAAAAGTTTTAACAAAAACGTTTTAGCAACGATTTTTTTTTAGTATTCAAAAGGTGACGAAATGATACCTCCTATTCAATCTATTCAGTGAAATTAGTACACTAGTTCAGCGCACATCCCTATATCAACCAGTAACCAGATACATTTGTGGTTAAGTATGACCCAGTTACACACATACATATGAAATACAAATGTACAAACGTAGATAGATACTTATGAAACAAGTGGCGGTATTTGAAAACTTAAACCTTTTGCATTTCAATGCAGCAACAACAAAACCACCTTAATGGAAAATGTTAGAAGGCACATTATTTTGTTGTTGTTGTAACAGTACTGCGCGCTGCTTAAATAGGCGACAAGTCTCTTAAAGCATGGGGATTAAACCCGCTCTCGGTTGGGTAAATCGCGAATCATTATGGCGAACCAAACCCGGCTGTCTTGGACGGAACTCTTCCATTTTTCTAAACACCGTCACTCGCCATTTTGTAGTGCGAAAGATTGGATTTGAAACGACCACGTCGCATCGCAGTGAACTTATGGAGACAGCACTTTGCAATATTTTGCAGTGGGTAAGAAAAACACGCTGGGGGTGAACCCCATAAAAACGGGATTCGTGTTGTTCACTAGAAAATTAAGAATTTCCTCCTCTGAAGCCAAATGTCTTGGAATAATTCTAGGCGCATAACTAAATAGGAGAAGGAATATCGAGAAGAGCTCAAAGAAGACTCTGGCAGCACCCCTACGGGTTAGGGGGTTAGAATATGCCCGAGGTAGGTATGCCTGACGTACGAGACAACTAAAATCCACAAAGGTTAATGACGTGCAATTTGATGGTGGATCTACAAATATGATGCGTCTTACCTCTCATTACCAAACTTCTTCTTCCTTACGAAAGGGGGAGGAGGGGGTTTTATGGCCTAGAAGGTTCGAGCCACGGATACAGCAATATTGAAAGGAAACGAATTAACTGATAAGATGGCCAGGAAGGACTCAGAAACGGACATACACGACATACTATGGACTTCAAGGTCCATATAGCCATGGTTAGATAGAAAAATGATTAGCTTCCTTCTCAAACTAAACAAATCTGCCGTTGGTGTCATCACAGGACATTGTGCTATTGCACCAATGCTTCGACGATTGCGTATACCAACAAGTTCTCTATGCATACGCTGTCAGGATGAGGAAGGAGAGGTGTGTATCCGCTACTTTCTTGTCGCTGCCAACGAAGGCAGACGAAACGATTCAGATTTTTGAAAGCAGTTTTTTCCGACAGTCTGGTAGAGAAAAGTAGGATCTTTCGCTCCTGCCTAAATTTGTATGGAAAAGCAAGTGGTTCAAAAGGAGTAAGATGGGACGAGTATGGATAAGACATAGGTAACGGTATAACAAAGTAGATAGTTTTGTATGGGCGGCGTGTACACACATAACGAAGTAAAATAGCTACACTTCGCAAACTAAAAAATTTCCCAAAACAAACCTGACAGCACAGCAAAGGCTGTATACTTTTTGGCTATGTTAGGGTTGCCATACTGTTGAATTCTACACACATACAACTTTTTAAAAACACAACAAATTTCCAAAAACGTTTCTTTACCATATTTTTATCTATCTAAAAAAATAATTTACCGGTATTGTTGCTTCGGTAGCACTAGCCAGACTTCATTGGTCAGAAACCGCGGTCGATGTAGAATTGAATCGCCTCTTACTAAAGGTATAACTACCTTGGGTATATTCTAAGGCCCTAACACTTCCTCTGTGTGAAAAAATAGCAATACCTGGGAGGTTATGCTGATGGTCTTGTTGCCATATAAAACAAAACCCGAGGAAATCCCCGGTTTTTCGTACCTTGGCCGATTAATTTTTTGCTGAAAAGCTTTTTTTTAACTCAAACTTCTGACATTGTAGACCTACACAGCACATACTTTACCACGCCGACCACTAAGATGCCAATATCAATCATCTACCCAATAAGATTATTTACTTGTGATAAGCCTCGTCTGGTCTATTGACCGCTACCAAAAAGTGTTCGTTACGAATATAAAACTAATGAATTAAACATGTTTTTTGGAACGTAGACCCAATTAACCTTGTTGCTTTAAATAGTTTAATTCAAATGTTTGTGCAGTGTGCCTGAAATTGTTAAGCTGATTATAGTAATCTTAAAATTTTTCGATTTTGTTTATTTTATTATTGCTATATTTTGTGATTACTTAATTATTGTTCTTAATGTTATAAAATGATAGCTGTGAAAGAGTATTTTTTGCTAAGATCACCTATTTTTTGGATTTTGAACCTGGATTTGTCATTGATGAAAACGAAAAAAAGTGCATCGTGACGCTACAGGGCATCATAGCTTAGTTGTTAGAGTACTCTAACAGCGGCTTTGGTGCAGACACTTGGGTTCGTATCCCAGTGTCCGAGAAGGGGTCTGATGAGGAGTTGGGCACTTCGAAACATGTCATCCCATACCATCGCTGTGCATAACGTTGTAATTTTTCCTCTAATATCAATTAACAAACAAAAAACTTTTATCTACTCCAGAAATAACAATTACGACTCGAAGTAACGCATGTTTGTCGATTGAAGAAAAATATAAACTAATCACAGAAGTGGAAGGCGGGTTAACCCTTTCGATCCGAACGGAAGTTATGTGTCCTAGTTTTCTTTACTTCAACAGCTTTCCGGATCGAAAGGGTTAAAGAAAAAACAAGCTGCTGTGAAATATGGTATTCCACCAATTCCAAAATTTTTAAAAATAAGTAGTCAATTATTAAGGCGGTCGAAATAGGAATTCCTGTATGTAGTAAAAGGATTAAAACCCCAAAATATGAGAAAAGCGACAAAGCTGTTTCCGATTGGTTCCTATATCTGGAGCAAATAAAAGAATAAGGCAATGGAGTTCGCAAGCGTTTTGGAGATTCATTTTATGGCAAGCACAGATTGGCTTGATAAATGGAAGCAGAGGTATCGAACAAAGCATCCATTCGATAAAAAAGTCCATAAAATATTTTGTGAACTCGTGAATTGACAACTGAAATATTTTGTTTTTGTAGGAACTCTTACTGCAGAAAAATATAAACAAGCGTATTTACACTTTGTGGCTTGAGCAAAATATTTGGGTCCCATACAATTTTATTTATTAAAAATTAGATCGGATTTGCTGAAGCCGCATTACTAACCAAACAACTCCAATCTAGAAATGAGACGGAGTTACGTTTGCCACCAAGTTGACACTGCAGGAAGGAGACCCCCACTGTGTTAAAAAGACTGGTTGGACTTGGTTTCTCATAGAGTTTATTTATGGGCATCAGTGATTGAAAAAAACTGTATTTATATAATGGCCTTGGTAAATTTTTTTTTTATATGCGATTTTTTTATATTTTATCTTACTCAATTTTTTGTTAAAGAAATATCTCGCCTCTAAAAAACGATTTCAAATATACGAGGTGTGTTCAAAAAGTATCGCTAATTTTGTGTTTTTTCAAAAATTATTTATTTATTCATGAATATCTATTTTGTCCCCTTCAAAGTAATCCCCATGAGATATTATACGATACACTTGTGCCAACGGTTTTTCCAATCTTCGAAGCACTTCAAAAAATCATTTTTTTGTATCTTGTTCAGCTCCTCCTTCGATGCCGTCTTTATCTCGTCAAGAGAAGCGTAACGTCGTCCTTTCATGGGCCTCTTCAGTTTAGGGAACAAGAAAAAGTCACAGGGGGCCAGATCTGGGGAATACGGTGGCTGCGGCATCATTAGTGTGTTGTTTTTGGCCAAAAAGTCGCGCACAAGCAACGATGCGTGAGCAGGGGCGTTATCGTGGTGCAAAAGTATACTTATACATATGGCTTTAAAAAGCTCTAACGGTTTGGGCACTAAACTTTTATGGTGGGAAATTTCTTGGCCTTTGTGTTTGGTGAATACAATTTCTATAGATTTTATTTTATTAAAGAATGCATGTTGAGGCATACCAAGACCTACATATTCTCTCTTGTTTATCCAACCGTAAAAAGTTGAATTTTATTTCTCAAAGTGGGTATGATCCAGTTTTTGGATTATATGTATATCCAGCAATGTTGTCAAGGCCATATTCATACTTGTCATCTTATTCAAGGATTCCATCGATAACCAATCGGTCTTATTGCATTTCTGTAAATATCGCATCTATTCCCTCGTTCTTACCATAACTTTCTGAACATATTCCAGTACTGGTAAAGGGAATATGTTACAGCCGTTTCAAAATTTTCTTTTACACTTTCTCGACATTTCTTGCTAACATAAAATAAAGAGTCTCGGAACAAATGTATAGCAATACGATTTGTTATTTCTTCTCATTCTTGAAAAATGTGGAAAAATTTTAAACACAATGGGTTAATAATTTTTTTTATTTGACGCTAGAATTCCTACAGAAAAGAAAGAACTGTCAAGTTCACTACTACTTTGTTTAATATACTTTGGTATGGATTATAAAAAAGTATGTTATGAAGGAAATTCAGTTAGTGAAGTAGACTGCGAAAAATGGAAAAAAGATGTTTTGCCGAATTTATTACAAAATTATGGCTAACGGGTATTTTTTGTGCCGGCACCTAATATGTATGTTTCGGAAAAGCTTAAAATTTTATTGATTGGAAAAAGTACAAAACCTCGGTGCTTTCTTGGCGTTAAGTTGATTCCCATAGATTATAAAGCAAACTCTAAGGCTTGGATTTTTTGTTGAACAGGATTAACCTATTAAAATGGGCGTAGAAATAGTCCCATATTTGCTTTAGTTAAGTAATCTACCTGAAACTCAGCATTTAAATATGTGGCAACTCCTTTTAGATATATCTATACATAAATATATATATAAGGTGGCGCAAAAGTAAGCTTCCGATGTTCAGCATATCGGTTGTGGCACGTGCAGTGTGTGCTGTTGCACCGTCTTGTTGGAACCACATGTTTTCCAATCCCAATTCATCAAGTTGCGCCAAAAACAACTCGTTGATCATTGCTCTGTAGCGCTCACCATTCACAGTAACCGTTTGGCCCCGACCGATTATTGGTCAAATAAATAGTCAGCAATATTCCGCGTTCTGGAGCAGTGTAGGGTAACATTGTTTATTAACGTGTATTTCGCATGTGTTTACTACACAAATGTCAAAACAGAACTGACTTTAGGGGCCAATCGCAAAATTTATAGCATTTTCTGATAGGAGGATTACTTTTGCGCAGTAACCGTTTTTCACCGACCGAAACAAATAGTCAGCAATATTCCGCGTTCTGGAGCAGTGTAGCGTAACATTGTTTATTAGCGTGTATTTTGCATGTGTTTACTATACAAATGTCAAAACAGAACTGACTTTAGGGGCCAATCGCAAAATTTATAGCATTTTCTGATAGGAGGATTACTTTTGCGCAGTAACCGTTTTTCACCGACCGAAACAAATAGTCAGCAATATTCCGCGTTCTGGAGCAGTGTAGCGTAACATTGTTTATTAGCGTGTATTTCGCATGTGTTTACTATACAAATGTCAAAACAGAACTGACTTTAGGGGCCAATCGCAAAATTTATAGCATTTTCTGATAGGAGGATGACTTTTGCGCCACCCTGTACTACTACTAGCAAGCCGGTGGACGTTGTCCTATCTAAAATTTGGCTTGCCTACATTTGACAATTTGTACTCTCTTCCCTCCCCATATAGTGCTTCCTATACATTTATCACGATATCTTCCTCTTTCTTCCTTCTTTTACTTTCGTATAACCGGCTGCAAAGAACTGAAACATTAAAATTTTCGTTTAAATAGCGAATTTTAAGTGTGTTAGCACTTTTATTTTTATTCAATATTTACAATTAAACGTTTTTGTAACTTCAGCTATAATTTTTGTGTAAATATACAATTAAAACTCAGTGAATTGAAGAGTTTTACATGCAGGTAGAGTGGTGATTTACCTATCATCGATTTGACAGCGGCCACTTACATTCGGTGTTGGACCTTGTTGTGAGTACATGTTCATTTCCGGTTGTTATTCTTAATCCGTTAGGCCGTTTTCACGTAATCTTTCTCTCTATCTCTATGGCGCGATATACAACAGGTATATCATCATAAACCTCCTAAGAGATTTTTGCGCCAAGCTTCTCTTCCAATTTGTGGTGTGCCGATTTGAATTTTTCCCTACAAATTGGTGGGACCTACAGTTTTTTGCCGACTCCGAACGGCATCTACAAAGAAGACGCATTTTTGCTGAGAAGCCTGTCATGGCAGAAATACACTCGGAGAGTTTGCCAAACCACTGCCGAGGGGCGACCCCGTTTTGAAAAACTTTTTTCAAATCACTTTTGATGTTACCTGTACCAGGGCTCGAACCATGGACCTTCGGTGTGGTAGGCCGGCAACACTACCTTCACACCACGGCGGCCGCCGTAACAGGTCGATGTCTGTACATTGAAGATATTCAAGAAAAACTGATAGAAGAGGTCGTTATTGGACCAGCGGAACCCAAATCTGCAATTTTTAGAATTTTTGTCTGTCTGTCTGTCTGTCCGTCTGTATGATTGTGGGCGCATCACGCAAAAACTACTGAATAGAATTGCATGAAACTTTCACCATTCTATCACTTAACGTCTAACTTAAAATTTAGGACTTTCATTTGTATATCTCATCCAGTTCCCGAGTTATTGACCAAAATGTGGGAAAAATGTGACCAAAAATGTGGTTTTTTTACCATAACGCCCGCGTCACACAAAAACGACTGCATAGAAATGAATGAAACTTTCAATAATCATTTTCTAGACGTCTTTCCTAAAATTTAAGATATCATTCACCTCGATATTTTACCCGGTTGCCAATTTATTGACCTAAATGTGGACCCAGGGTGACTGTATGATTTGTGCTTTTAAGGCGGAACAAAGTTCGGCGGGTCAGCTAGTAACTAAATAAACTTATGGAAAAGAAGAAGCCAAAGAGAAAAATACTAACAAATAATGCATGTTAACGATGGTCTTATTTACTGACATTAAATAGCATTAAAAGGAAAAAGTCTGTAGAGAATTGTTTGTTTTTATCTTGACAAAAGTTGTCTCTCCCCCCTTACTCTATATGTGCTGGTTGTAATTTTTGTTCAAACTAATTTTATTTATTTATTTTTCTGTACGATGCTAGTCTAGTAGTAAACTTTTTTCGTTTTGTTTATTTGCTTATTTAATCAGCAGGTAATTGGTTTAAATTTTAGCGAATTCCCTTATCACACTTAAATAATAAAACAATTGAAGCGCACGCAATTGTAATTTACTATCTACACACTTGACTTCGTACATATGTATATTGGACTGATTAGCAAATATATATTTTTTTTATTCCAAGAAAGTTCGACTATCAAAATATTATATTAGGTCTAACCTTTTGGGCACAAGTGGTCGTGAAATTACTCGTTGAATAAACAATTATCAATATGGTTATCGCAAATTTAAGAAGTAGAAGTGAATATAATAAAATTAATAATAAAATATATAAAATGAAAACGTGTCATTAATTAAACAATGAATATACATAAGTATCAACCAATCAAAGATGTTCAAGATGTAGGAAAGACTGTTGAGCTTGTTTGAGTGGAAAAAGAAAACAAGTTTTTTTAAATCAATCTAATTTTCATACAAAATTGTCCATTAAAATATCTGTGGTTCTAGTTACTCAATTGAATTTGATTGTGGATGCGTCTTATTATATAATTTGTTGTAAAGTACCTTAACCATTTATAACACATCAGATCGTTAAAGAAATGTTTCTCTTAAACTTGCTCCAACCTTTCGTTTGTTGGGATACCTAAGCATTGACTACCTCTAATCGAAAAACAGTGGCGTAGTGAGGTGGGTAGGGCATGGGGTGCATCATGTTAATCTCTACATATAATAAAATTGTAACAGGTCGTTGTCTGTATAAGAGCGACCAATATTGAGGCAATAGAATTGAAATCAACAGAAGTTTTGTAAAATTTTTGTCTGTCTGAATAGAACTTGCATCATTCACGTCTATCTTAAAATTTTACAGATCCTTTAAGTCGATATTTCGACCGGTTTTGGAGTTATCGACCAATATTGATTACCATATTCTTCCTTACGGAAAGATGGGTGAGATAACCTAGAAGGTTTCGCTTGATCACACCAAATCGCTCCTACGGCAGCCGGGCATATACCGCAAAGGAGTACCAGAGCGTACCGGATCCATATACCGCAAAGGACTGTCCCTTCCGACAACACTCTTCCAAATATTCGGGGAGCGTTTTTGTCGCTAAAAACAACAACAAACAACAAGAAGAAGAAGATAATACGAAGCTGGAGAAGAGGAAGAAAGAGATAACTTCTCGGCTACAGGTCTGAAAATTGTTACAAGTTAAACTCTGCCCATGCAGAATAAACCCCAATTTTAAAATTATTCAAAATTTTTAAAATTGTATGTTTCATAGTGCTTCCATTAGAAGATTTTGATGACAATTCCGAGAAGGGTGTGCCAATATTACAACTAAACCCGAAATCAAAACTAGTGGGCAACAGCTCGAAGCTCTCAATCTTCGGGATCTGAAGTGAAGTTGGGTAATGTTCCTATTGTATACCACGTATGTACAGTTGTGTTCAGTATAATAGTAGTGAAATTAAAATAGATAGCTGTGATTTTAATAATTTTCATTTAAAATATAGCGAATGGGGTTTCTGTTATGAAAATTACTAAAATCACAACTTCTCCTTATTTCGTCAAACGATATGCATTTTAATTTCACTACTGTTATATTGAACACAGCTGTATGTACTATACCACTCTTACACACCAATAAATAATCTCAACAAATGTTACATCAAATTTAATAGTATTATTCCATTTCCACTAAACATTTTTTGTCAGTTGATAATCAAAATAAAACGCAATTTTTCAATCTATTATTTAAAATCATATTAAAAAATATTTATTAAAATGATACAAAAGTCTGTATTGTCATTCTGTGATAGCTACCCAGCAGTAAATTTTCTATGCCAGTTAACCGCTATCTTTTAATATTTTTCTTTATTGCCTTTGTAGTTCAGTCGAGGAAGTTTTTTTCCATTATTGAATTTTCGATAAAAAATATTTGTTTGACACCTTACCTATCGCAATACAAAAATCAAATTGTTTGCATATTGGTGTCTTTTATGACTATGATAAGCGCTATACTTTTGCCGCAGGGACACTGTTCAATGCGCAGTAGACCTGTGAACTGAGTTGATTTTTTGTTTTTTTTTTTACCTAATACTTTGTACTGCCCAACAATGGGGTCAAATAGAAAGCAAATAGGTAAAATTAAACAGCATCAAAGTACGTGTGCAATAGAAAGAACCATTTGTGGTTCTTCTAAGTAGATCTAGGGCGGTCATGGACATATCACACGGCTAAAAATTTGAGCCTAAATTTTAAACCATTCGTTAGTTTAAGCAATTTTTTAAACGTTTTTGTAATAAATTCCAAACCTTTCAATTACATACACAAAATTTTAATTTATTGCGAATTAGATTTAAACTGAAATAAAAAACGTCTAAAATTTTTTTATTTTATTTTCATTTATTTCTGAAAGCTTTTTCAAGTCATTGAATTTTTCTCAATACAGTTTTGTGTGCGCCGTAGCTCAGTGGGTAGAGCAGTCGACTCTGATGCGGGAGCGTCGGTTCGAATATTGCCAACTGATTCAAATGTTTTTAAATTGTTAACACATTTATGGTTTAAAATTTAAACTCTTTTTGCGTTACGCTCATTTTCTCGAAAACTGGCACAATTTAAATTCTAAACCAAATTTAGTTTGGAAACCCAGTATACAGTAGACCAGATAAGCAAAACAAACAAATGTAAATTTGTTTATTTCACGAATTTGTTTCATTATGTTATAAGCTTTTTATTGTATTTTTATGCTATCAAAGATGAGAATACGGCCTTTTCTTTAAAATTTATATAAAAAATTATCTGTGTGCTTTTGTACCGATCGGTTCAGATGGGTTAATGACTTAAAGCACGAACACATACATACTTTTCATGTATTAATTTTCAAATAAGCATAGACGTCAGTATCTGGTCTACTGTATACTGTGGTTTGGAAATATATGTAGTCCAGAAAAGTTTTAAATTTAGGTTCAAATTTTCAGCCGTATAAACTTCATACAATCAAAATCGCTTTTAATAACTACTAATTTCTACCTAACTAGGAATGTAAGAGACGAGGGGAGTAAAAGTAATACAATTTTAACTAACATCAGTTGCAGTCTTTGCCTTCGAATCATCAAACTGAAATTAATTAAAAATTTAAAAACTATTCAAAATCGATCCTTTTTCTATATATTAAGGTCATTCTTTTGTTTTTTTTTTTGGTAATTTTTTTGACTTTAGTCCCACTGTGCGCCCATGTGACAGCATGATAGGAAATTGTACAACACAAACTAAGTACATACAAACTCTCACATATATTCAAGAAAAAGTAATCTATTCTCAAAACAAATCAGCCCTCACCTCGGTTCGACATCGATGTGATCTATAATTTGATAAGATCTATGTATGTACTCGTATTATTACAATTGAATACAAAAATATTTATTTATATACTTGCATACATGTAACATTCAAAATGTATCTTTATTATTATTATTAGTATGAATAACATACCAAAGAATTATACCACTTCAATACCCACTAGGAAAAAAATGTATAAATAGAACTAACACGTTTTATTTAAAATTACCCTGAAAAAAATTGTGCGATTAATTTCTAAAGAGTGTGACCCGTGATTTGTGTAGCATACTCCTGTAGCATACTCCTAGGGGTGTGGGTCAGTTTTAGTTTTTGTAGCATACCCATTGAAGTTAAAAGTACCCGTTTGGTTAGGAAGTGATTTAGTCCTTTCGTCACCGTTTAGTTATAAATGGGTACAATTGGTCCCAACATAGGGCATGTTCAAACAAATGTGAACACTTCAACCCATATAAAGTGATCAGAATTGGCATAAGTCGCATCCTCCTTTGCGAGTCATGCCGGATTCATCCTAGACTAGTCGCATTTTTACAGTTAATATGAATGCTACACACACGCACACATATTAGGTGCTGGAGCATTAGCTGCATTTTGTTGTTCTCCTGCAGTGAATTTTCTAAATCGGCATGCCGAGCCTAAATTTGTTTTCAACTTGTTTATATGATTTCTTTTATAATTTCATTCCAGTGATGCCACCAGTTCGAGTTCGGCTAACAGTCAACAAAATGTTTTGGATAATACTGAATTTGCTGCTATTGATCCCGACGAAAAACGCGTGAAGATGGTTATAAATGAAGAAAAGTTTGTAGCTGATTTTTGTTTGCTCTACTATCAAAATTATCTAAATTAGTTGTTTTATTCATTAGAAAACATTGTTCCTGGTAGAAATTTGGTTTAACTAATGTGTACTAACTCACTCGAAATCAGTTATTGAGTTTGTTTGTTCTATAAGGCTGGGACCATTCAGGTATTTTCGTAATTTGAATGTAATACTTGATAGAGATTTTTGTGGTAAAATTAAATGATTCCTTCATTTGTAACGCACCCATAACCGTACTATGCATGCAGTGCCTTTCGATTTTGAGCGATAATGAAATGTTTCGTACTTTTTTAGTTGTTTTTTGTTTTGGTCTCATTTTATATCATATATAATATCGTAACATTTTTTATCTCTATTTTATTATGTTAACTTTTATTGTTTATGTATATTTTAGTTTATCCAGTTATGTGTTGTGTCGACTTTTATTGGTCTATCTGAAGTTACATTTTTTAATTTTGCCTTCCAAATTATAATTTAAAAGAGTCCGGGACTCCACAAAATATTTAGTTCTAAGATGTGGCTGCCTCCCGACCAAAAAATGAGATACTAAATTAAACTAGACTTCAATCAACGGCAGACAAAGTTCAAGCATCCTACATATATGGAGGTACCAATATGGACCTGGGACTCATCTGCAAATAATATGCATATAGATACGCAAGCAAATTTTTGACGGACGCAGCTCATCTTGTATGAGTAAACGCTTTTGTTAGTCGAAAGCGAGAGCTAGCGAATAAACGCGAGATCCTGAGTCGTAAGTGTGCATGATGAAATACCGGAACGAATTCCTTCAGACCCATAAAATGGGGACGTGGTAACCGACGTACGGATCTTACTTTATTTATGGATGGCAAGCTTGTTCTAAATGTTAAATTGCGAAGGAGATGATGAACCCGATGCCCCAATTACTAAAGATGGAGCCCACAACCGGTTAGCAACAGAGAATATACAAGCGTTAAGATAGGCCTCTCGTGACCCCAAATCGGGAGTATTTTTCGTTACAATAACAACAACAACATAAGTATATATGAACTTAGTTCAGAGTAATAAAGCCCAACGACTTCGGTGGCTACGCTATGTGCATTCGAATGCACAACGACTTTTCGGTTTCGAAGGCGCTCGTATCGATAGCGGAGGAAAAGAAAGGCCTCTCATGGGTGCAAAAAAAAAAAACAAGTGGAGGCTTTCCTTGGTGTTTGCATTCAGAGTCAGTGATCGCCAATATTATAACGATTTTATTGTATTAACTAATTTCTTATGTTATGTATGGCATGTTTTGGTATGTTATGTTATATTATGTTGATATATTCTATGGTTCGTGATGTAATGTTTTCTAGTACCTACTTTTTTTATGTATACGTAATGTAATTCTGTGTTACTCTATGTTCCCCAAGTCAATTATCGTTGGGCTATGTTCCGTTATATTATGTTCTCTAACACTATGCCTATTTACGGAACGTTATGTTTTGTTATATGATGATATATATCATATGGCTTGGTATGGTATGACATGTCGTGTTAAGTTGTTGTTGTTATTTATTTTATTTTATTTAACCCTGCGTCCCTTTAAGCATTTACGCTGAAAACAGAATCAAAGTTTTTCTATGACGTTCCCAATCTACAGATCTTCTTAAGATGGTTTATTATAAGTCCACATTAAGATGCTAGATGTAGCTCTAGCGGAGTGAAGTATTTTAGAGACAAGTTTTTCGGAAGCTCAATAAACTTTTTCGTTTTATCGACGGCGATTATCGATTTCAAGATTACCTTCATAAAGTAAGCTAGGTACATAATTTAAGGCAACAAATTTTCCTCTCAAAGCCCACACCTATCAGAGCCCAAGGGTCCCAATAGCTATGTTCTAACAAAATAGTTAGGGAAGGACTGAGTTTATTTTGGGGGCTCGTACGTTCCAGAGCTGTTAAATAATGATTACTAATCCTAATGATTACCGGTTTGATTCATTATTAATCTCGAGGTTTCATTAAAAAAATCATAAAAACAAATCATGATTATTTGCGATTATTAAAAAAATCTAAAGTTATGAAAAAAAAGTTGTCTTGATTACTTTTGATTTTTTTTTTACTTTTTTGGATAATTTTTGATTTTTTTCCTGTTTTGAATGATTATTTTCCAATTAAAAAAATTATAAAAAAAAATTATGATTCTTTACGATTATTAAAAAAAATCAAAAATAATCAAAAAAAGTTCTTTCGATTACTTTGGATTATTTAACTTTTTTTTGATAATTTTTGATTTTTTTCCAGTTTTTAATGATTATTTTCCAATTAATTAAAAAAATTATAAAAAAAAATTATGATTCTTTACGATTATTAAAAAAAAATTTAAAATAATCAAGAAACGTTGTTTTGATTACTTTTGATTTTCGTTACTTTTTTGGATAATTATTGATTTTTTTCCAGTGTTCAATAATTATTTTCCAATTAATTAAAAAAATTATAAAAAAAAGTCATGATTCTTTACGATTATTTAAAAAAATTTTAAATAATCAAGAAATGTTGTTTTGATTACTTTTGATTTTTTTTACTTTTTTGGATAATTTTTGATTTTTTTCCAGATTTTAATGATTATTTTCTAATTAATTGAAAAAATAATAAAAAAAATCATTTACGATTATTACAAAAAATCAAAAAAAAATCGGAAGTAATCAAAACCACTTTTTTGATAATTTTAAATATCATGAAACGAGCTCATGAATACTTGAAAATGTACAGGCCGTAAATCAACAGAAATTGTTGGTATAAAAAAGCGATAATTTTAAATGTTTAATTTTTTTTCTAATCGTAATCAATTAATAATTGCCTTCTCTTCAAAACCAATTTCTAATCAATTGATTACTTATTACTAATCAAATTTAACAGGTCTGCTTCGTTCATAACGAAGAACGAAGCGCCAATTAAGGAGGAGTAGAAGCTGCTACTGCAATATCAATATCAATAAATAGTTATTATGGTAGCATACATACGAGTATATGTCACGTTTTATTTGGGCTTCAATTGCTTTATTGTCATACTTAATTTCTTGTTTATTAGTGATAAAATCAATTTAATTTACGGAGGCGAGCAGGTCTATTTGCCAAAAGAACGTATATTTGACAAATAGCGATTAATTAAAAACAATTATACGTGTTAAACGTAATCAAACTGATTGTGAACGTTTCAAGATTTCTTTGTTTTTTAATCTCTCTGGCGAGCAACAATAAACCCAATATACCAACTTAGATATTCTAAATATACATACTTACGCACACCCTACGCAAATGACCTTGACTGCTTCTAGCGAGTAAGTTTAACAGAAAGTGGACAAATCTCAAATCACCTAGCACGAGTTCTTTATTGGACTGTTCTTTGCCTTCAGAACATAGCACCCAGAAATTGTTCGATAAGAAATTAGGGAATCAAAGTTCAGTTTTTATTGCTACACCGCAAATATGTAGTATTTAGTGAGAATGGGGACTTACGTCATTTTAATCCCGTGGCGTGACTACCACTGAGTCCTCAGGCGAAAAAAACATAAAAAACCGGAAAGTTAGACGAAGACGGAAACTGTACATTTCTTTGGCTCCTCAGGACTGAGCAATTTCTGATCCACTCCTCAATTAAGACAATCTTGAAGCTATACACTTCGTATCTTATTCCGTACCGGTTACAAAAGCGATAGTTCAAATATAATGTGAAGTATCGGATATCGATAATCACTCATTGTCAACCATAACTACTTCTCAACTATGGAACAAGATGGATACTGTTGAGAACTAGTCAAAGCGAATAGTTGTTGTGGTTTGTAACGACAAAAACACTCGTTACAAACAACAACAACTATATCTTGTTTCATAGTTGAGAAGTAGTTATGTTCCAACAACAA
Organism: Merzomyia westermanni; assembly: GCA_949987695.1. Lineage (NCBI taxonomy): Eukaryota > Metazoa > Arthropoda > Insecta > Diptera > Tephritidae > Merzomyia > Merzomyia westermanni. The sequence goes on along the minus strand of OX465291.1, from coordinate 35,382,849 downwards.
CAAGATAGAGTTGGCAAGTAATGTATTAGGAGAAAATTTCATTGCCAATGATATCTAACGCACAGCAAAAAAATGAAAATCTTTGAAGTCGCTCAGAGGGTCTATAGCTTATTTATCAGAACAGCAAATGAGAACACTATAGGATTCGATAAGGCATATCGTTCCGCCTTGTAAGAGAAGGAATTGGCCAGGTGATCAATATTGTGATTGGAAGAGGCGCGCAAAAAACAATAACAAAAAAGAACAGTGATGCCGAAAGACAATAGTACGAGGAGCTTCATATTCTAGCTGATAATGGTGATTCGCCAGAATACCTATGATAAGAGAACCGGAACGCAACGTTGCTTTTATGATTTCAAAGCTGCTTTAAAGCTTCGTCACTTCGAAACTTTCGAAATCAGACAAAGTTTCAGATAAGAAGACGCCATATTATTAGATTTCCTTAACTGATACAGCAGAACATACCTCGAGTATAAGAAAAAAAGCATTGCGTAGGATGCTGATGACATTGATATCATTGGCCTTGACAAACACGCTGTGAGTTGTGCCTTTTCTGGCCTGGCTGCAGGTGAAGCACCTCTTTCTTCGAATCATTGTTTACAAAGATACATGTGAAATTGTAAAGGAGTTCGTCTATTTGGGTGCCAGCAAAAACAGCAAAAAAAAAGAAAAAAAGAAACTAGAAATCCAACGGAGAATCACGTTTGACTTAAAACGCTACTATTAAGTCTTATTTTGACGAAAGTTCGCCCTCCAGAAGTCTCTCATTATACCTATTCTTATGTATGGCTCGAATGCATGGACAGTGTCGAAAGAAGATGGGAAGGCCTTTGGATTATTCGAGAGAAATGTTATGGTCCTTCTCGTGATGCCAAAACAAATTTAAAGCTGGGAAGCACCTGGTATATTCGGCAGTCTGCTTTAACAGCCAAACCAATTTGTAAAGGAAAAGGGAGCCCACAGAAGTTGGTCCTAAGCTTCAATTCTTGGATGTGTTTCAGTGAAATGTTCGCATGTTGTTGTGCAGTTCTACAGAAAAGAACGCCAAAAATAAGATATCATCTTGTGATAGAACCGGTTCCTTAAGTACTCTGAGCCGCACCTGACTCGTAGTTTTCAACCTACCAAAAGCAAACAATTAAAATGATAAGAAACCAATTTCTTTTTCCGATACTGAATTTCTGTAAACTTGCATGTATCAATCTGAGATCAAAACATGTTATGAACTAAAAAATATTGTGTTCATGGGAATCATTAGCAAAAAGTATTGTTTATTTAGTCATACGTACATGGTTCGTATGTCGTTGTAACGACACCCCGCATGGCTCGCTTATATGGCACTCTCATAAGACAGGTCGTGTCAGCTGACACGTACTACGTACGTGCGTCGGTGGGTAATTGGACTATAATTGGACTATAAGAATTGATTGGCAAAGAAAATATGCGTTAGGGGTGAATAATAAAATTTTTCGCTTAGAATTTGTCTATATAAAAACAAATTAACCCTAGACGGTCATCCTTCGTCAAAACGACTACGAACTATTTTATTTTCACTGTAAATAAGTTTTTTATTGTTCGTGTTGATCTCCGCTTTCGTACAGCGATAGTCGGTTGTTTACACTCTTTGAATTTGTATTTATTAATAATGAAATAAATAATTAAAAAAAAAATAAAACGCGTTCATTATTTCGACTCACACCCTACTGAAAATGGATTTGAAATAAGTCGTCGTCATATTGACGAAGGATGACGTTAATGTACAAAAAAAAAAGGATGACCGTCCAGGGTTAAAAACATGCTTGAAATTTTCACGTGGGCCAATCGATCTTTAAATGAATACATAATAGCGCCAATTTTTTTTTTGGTACGAAATCGTAAAAAAACATGCAATAGTTAATGTTCTTTAATTCTAATACAAAACAAAGTTTCTGAAATTTTTTTTTATTTTTTAGTTAAATTTCTGACTTTCTATTAGCTTTCAAGGGAACACCCTACAAATTATGGAACAGCTTTAAAACCATATTTTTTGGCTTATAGAATTATTGCATTTGATCAATTATTTATTTTAAAATCGAGCGGGCCTCAAAGTGTCAACTAAAAATATTTTAAAAATCTTTTTATTTTTGTTTTTATAAAGAAGAAATTCTTATTCGATAAAAAAACATTTCAATCCACCCTAATGTGCGTACTACATAAGTTTTTTTGTATATGTTTACTTGCGCAATGTCATCTTACTTCATTTAGCAACGAATTCCCAAAGTGAAAATGTTATTTCATCATCAAACTAACACTGCGGGTATTGAGTTAAGCCCAATTTATTTATTTCCTCTTTCTCAGAGATTTATATTTTCAACTCACTTCTCCTTTGCTTGTCTCTTTGCAGTTATTCCTATGATCTGATTAAGGAGATTGCTGATTACTTTTTGGAGCGCACCAGCATACGACCGAAGATCGGCATCATTTGTGGTTCTGGACTGAATTCATTAGCCGATCACATTACCGACACACAAGCCTTCGACTATGAGAGCATACCAAATTTCCCCGTTTCCACAGTGGATGGTCATGTTGGCCGTATGATCTTTGGTTACTTGGAGGGTATGCCTGTGGTGGCGATGCAGGGACGTTTCCACTACTATGAAGGCTATCCCTTAGCTAAATGTTCAATGCCTGTACGCGTTATGAAATTAGTTGGTATACAATATTTATTCGCCACAAATGCCGCCGGTGGTTTAAATCCCAAATATAAAGTTGGTGATATTATGATCGTGGCTGATCATATAAATATTATGGGTTTTGCTGGTAATTCACCTCTACAAGGACCGAATGATCCACGCTTTGGACCACGTTTTCCACCCATGACCAATGCCTACGATCGTCATTTGGTGCGTAAAGCTAGAAAAGTGGTACGTGACATGGGCATTGAGAATGATGTGCACGAAGGTGTTTATACGTGTTTGGGTGGTCCTAATTATGAGACGGTGGCCGAATTGAAAATGTTACGTATTATGGGCGTTGATGCGGTGGGCATGTCGACGGTGCACGAAGTCATTACGGCACGCCATTGTGATTTGACAGTATTCGCTTTTAGTTTAATAACAAATAAATGTGCTTACGATTATGATAGCAGCGAGGAGAGTGCGAATCATGAGGAGGTGGTAATGGTGGGCAACTCACGTCAAGCGATTTGTGGTGAATTGATGTGTCGTGTGATACGTGAAATAGCGGCGGAAGCGCAGCAGAAAAATGGAAATAAATGAAGAAGCTTTCGAATAGAAATAAAGAAAAGCAATGGAAGTGTGTTGTTAGCGTTTAAGAGATCTTAGATTGTAGAACAGGAAATGTCTTGTTCTGTAGAATATTACAATTTTGATAATGAAGGCAGCATAAAAAAGGCTAAACTCATTGGATGAGCGAAGCAATGAAGAGATAAAGACAACTGGGGCCGATTGTTGGAGAATATAGATATACTAGGAAGAACTTAATCTCTTACGAGCAAGGGTCGCAACGGTTATGCACGTTTTTGGTAAAAAGTTGAAAAATAACTATTAAAAATTGGATTTCATTTTTGAAGTTCGAAGCGAGCGTAAAAAGTGGCTTATTTTTTTGTCAAAAATAAAAATACAAATTTTGTTCACTCCAGGGTACAATACATGGTACAATAAGAAGGTAAATTCAACTTTAAAGCAACAACATAGTGTCGTAAAGATTGTCAAAAGCAAGTGTCTGGTGTTAGCGAATGAAGGGAAGAGAAACCAGAAAAATTTTCATTTGTGAGAAATTATGTGGTGCAAGCATTGTTGAAAAGTGATTATTATTAAATAATGTCACCATATTTGCTTGTTTTTAATATAAGCGTTAGAAAAACTACAAAATTGCAAATGCAAATCACACTTGCCTACATTTTGCTGGTTTAGATACACGGCTAAAAATTTGAGCCTAAATTTTAAACCATTCGTCGGTTTAAGCAATTTTTTAAACGTTTTGTAATAACTTCCAAACCGTTAAATTACCTACAACAATTTTAAATTTTTTGCGAATAAGATTTAAAAATGAACTGAAAAAAAAAAGTCTAACATTTTTTTAATTTCTTTTCATTTATTTCTGAAAGCTTTTTCAAGTCATTGAATTTTTCTCAATACAGTTTTGTGTGCGCCGTAGCTCAGTGGGTAGAGCAGACGACTCTGATGCGGGAGCGTCGGTTCGAATCCTGCCAACTGATTCAAATGTTTTTTAAGTTTTTTAATTGTTAAGACATTTATGATTTAAAATTTAAACTCTTTTTCTTTACGCTCATTTTCTCGAAAAGTGGCACAATTTAAATTCTAAACCAAATTTGGTTTGGAAATATATGTGCCCAGAAAAGTTTGAAATTTAGGTTCATATTTTTTGCCGTGAACAATAAAAAGGTAACCGCATCAGGTTTGCATTTTTTATTTTTTTTCACGCTTAATGGTATTTGAAATGCCAAACTTTGTTAACATTTTTTGTTTGTTTACATTTAGCAGTAATTTTCTAATTTAGGTTTTTTTGTTTTTTTAATTAGAATACATTTATAAAAGTGTTTGTTGAATGATGGAAAGATGTAACACAAGTAGGGAGATCCACTGCTAATTCTATTATATTTTCCAAAGATCAGAGAGGAAGCAGAATTGTTATAAAGGTTGTATCGTTGAGCGTTCAAATTGTAACTAAAGGGCACTCGATTTTGATGATACATTTGAGCTATCACAGCTTTATAGTTAATACTTTACCGCCACACTTCTCAAAGAAACCACCGAACACGCAAAATTATTAAAAGTTTGCTAAAAAACATGTTATTAAAATTACACTTTCGTGAACATGTAAACAATAATAAAATGTCAACTTCTTCTATTTCCATTAAAGCTGTGTAGCGCTGTGCAGCTTTCTGCAATTGCGTTGGTATCGCTGCTGGCGCTACTGGTGGTGATACATTTATTTGAATTTAAAATCTTAATCCTGGCACGTGAATTTAAAAATAAATTATTTTATCGCGCTCTATCAGCAGTTCAGGCGGACCTCCTGCTGGGGAAAAATCTGCCGTTGCGCAGTTCGGAAAAATGAATTTACCAATTACGACATTTTCGTAGTTAGTCCTGCTTACATACAAATTATTGTAAATCGTTCGGCTAGGTACCAAATTAAACACCGGCTAGTACTAACTGGATTTTATGAAAGCGGCCCTTAAAGGCATTAAAATTGGTTTCCAGTTTTCGAATTGCGGATAGACTTCTTAGTACCATTCACGTACTATTATACAGTTAGATCTTCATACTAAAATGAAAAAAAAAACAAAGGTAGTAAGGGGGAAATCTACACTCAAATAACTGTAATATCAAATAATAGTACATAAATACATACAGGGTGGCTGATGAATTTTGCTACATTAAGAAATTCAAATAATTTTTTTTTTCAGTTTATGGAATTCATTTTTCTTTTATTCATATTAAAGCTCATTAAATTTTATTAAATATAGCTTAATTAGTTTTAAAAATAATGGAAGTTAAATGCCCCCCCTGCTCGTCGATGCATGGGCGGCATCTTACCAAAAAGTTGTTCATTACTGCTTGGAGAGTTGAGACAGGAATAGCCGCAATTGTTTCTCGAATGGATTGCCTTAGTTCATTCAAATTTGTTGGTTTTGCTTTGAAGACTTCCTGTTTGCAATAACCCCACAAGAAAAAGTCAGGTGCAGTAAGGGCAGGCGACCTGGGTGGCCAACGGAATGTGGAGTTTCTGGATATCAGCTTATTGGGAAATTTTCGTCGCAATTCTGTCATAACAGGTTGGGCTATATGAGGAGCTGCACCATCTTGCTGAAACCACACAGAGTTGAAAGAAATTCTCATTCGGCGTAATTCTGGATAGAAAAACTCTCTCAACATGCTCAAGTAACGGTCTCCAGTAACCGTAACGGTGTGACCGTTTTCTTCGAAGAAGTAGGGCCCGACAATGCAGCGTGATGAAACTGCACACCACACTGTGACAAGAAGTGGATGCAATTCCGTCTCATGGAGTATCTGTGGGTTGGAAGCACTCCATATTCGACAATTTTGTTTGTTTATGTTGCCGTTTAAATCGAAATGGGCCTCGTCAGACATGAAAAGACAGTTCAACATGTTTCCATCCTCTTCCACCATTTGAAGCATCTTCTGGCAAAATTCCAAGCGAATCGGCAAGTCTGCAGCGTTCAGTTTGTTGGCCATTTGAATTTTATATGGGAATAAGTCCAAATCTTTGTGCATAATTGACTGTAATGACTGTCTGCTTACACCCATTTGAGCAGATAAGCTTCTTGTCGAAACACGTGGATTGTTTTGTATGGCAGCAGCTACAGCAGCGATTGTTTCCTCCGTTCGAACTGAAGGGTTTCGATGGTAAGGTCTTCTGTTGACTGTCCCATGCTCGGCAAAATTGTTTACAAGTCTTATTATGGTCCATCTGCTCGGAGGATTGCCGCCAAACGTGCGCCTATACTCTCTTTGAACCGAAACTACGGACTCCAGTGCGTGATAGCGGCGGACAATCCAAATTCTTGTTTCAGTGTCCCAGTTATCCATTTTTGTTAAATGTAAAAGTCAATCTGCAAAATAAAAAAAAAATTAACCAGATTCATTAAATAGAAAAAAAGTTATTTAATTTTTTTTTGGTAGCGGCTTTCATCAGCCACCCTGTATATGGAGAGAGTAGCAGGTTCTTACATATTGAATATGAAAAAAGTGTGATTCTGTGATGCCATGGAGACAGAAACACTAGACTAGTATAACCGTTGCCAACATCAAATCAATGGCGGCAGTGACACTAACAATATGTCAGCTAACGGTAGTTTTATTTTTATTTTGACATACAAATGTTAAGGCGTAACGAAATGTCGAGAAGGTACTAAAAGACGCGTTGATCCAATGAGCCATAATTCCGTTTTGGGAGGTTTTAATTAATTAATAAAAAAACATTTAAATAATTTGTTTTGGTCCACTACTTTTATCCTAAATGGAGGCACCATCAAAATGGTAGCAGCATTTATTCTAATCATTGCGCTGATACCGACATGGCGGTGGCTTCATTGAATCCCAGCCTTAACTTAAATCACTTTTGATATGACTTTGACACAAGGAATTGTAAATTTTTTTCGACATTCTAGGAGCCTGAGCTACCAACAAAATACACAGCACGGCTGCATTTTTATTTCTACTTTTACCTGTTTATTGTGCCATGGTTTACCCTTTTTAATGAAAAAAGCAAACAATTTTAAATTTAATTTTATGTTTTAAAATTTTGAAAAACTTAAAAATATACATAAATACAATTGGAGGCTGAGATGACTCTATTACAAAATATTAAAATAATAACATCCTATCTCAGAATTTGTTTGAAGAGTACCCCGTTTCATAATTTTTTTTTTTTTCAATAATATCCTATTTTAAAATTTGAGATATGACGTTTTGGAATAAAATTTTCAAATAGGACGGAATTGAAAAAAATCTGAGATAGGGCATTTTTACACAAAATTCTGAAGTAGGTACATTTTTAAAAATATTTTAAAATAGTCTGATCTACGTCTTACAAATAAATATTCCTGTCTTCGAATATAAAATATCAATTAACAAACAAAAACATAAAAATTCGAGCTTTGCTCCAACAACAATGACCATAACTATAATTGATACAGGTACAGTGCGGGTGCATAACAAATAACACGGAAGTGTTCATATGCAAAAAAGCCCTTCTGTATCTAAAAACTGTTCTATGAACGCGCCTAAAAATATTCCACTTTCCTTGAGTTGCCATATAAAATATATGTACCAAAGAATGTATAAAAGGAATAAGCAAATGGCACATTAGAGGAAAAATGCATCGTGACGCTACAGGGCATCATAGCTTAGTTGTTAGAGTACTCTAACAGCGGCTTTGGTGCAGACACTTGGGTTCGTATCTCAGTGTCCGAGAAGGGGTCTGATGAGAAGCTGGGCACTTCGAAACATGTCATCCCATACCATCGCTGTGCATAACGTTGTAATTTTTCCTCTAATATCAATTAACAAACAAAAACATAAAAATTCGAGCTTTGCTCCAACAACAATCACCATAAAATATTTAAAGTTTTTTTAAAAACACACTCTTCCAGAATTTGTTTCAAAAACGCCCGATATATTATATATCTGTTTTCTTTATTATTATGATTGTTTAATAATTATGTAGCTCTTTAAAATTAATATACAAATTATACAATTCAATTAAAAAACATACTTTCTTACAAAAACAACTGAGTTCTTTTGCTTGTAAGTGAGAAAAATTATTTTATTCTTGTTAAAAAAAAGTAATAATAAAAACACAAAATAAGAAATAATTAATACTGCGCTTGCTAAAGAGAAATTCACTTTACTTTACAAACACAATTAAAAGTTAAGAAAAAATGTTAATAATTTAAAATTTTTAAAAAACAAAAAAGAGTTGCGTTTTATTAAAAAAAAAACTTTTAGTTCTTTTATTTTTTAAATTGTTTTTATTTTATATGGGAGTTTTGTCAAAAATATTCAATTGTTGCTGTGTGATAGTATTTCTGATTTATTAATTTTATGCTTCGAATTCAGCCAAAAGCAACTCTGATTCATATGCGACCTAGGCGTGTGACTAAAAGCTCGTGGAGTTTTTTTTTATCTTTAACACAACAAGAAAAACCAAATTTTCAAAATATAATTCATTAAAATAAAATGTTATGTTTTTGTTCAGATATGTATAATCGCTATAAAAAAAATCTCTTTATTTAAATTAAAAATAGCGTTTGTTTGCAAACTTATTTATTTTTAAGTACTACATAGGTTTAAGCGATTGAACTTCTTTTGTATTGTCTTGTTTCTTTAAGCTTTTTTGTATAAGAATATGTATATAAAGTTTTTAGATTTGTTTTTAGTATACACATGTATTAATATTTAATAAGTATGATTGAAAAAAAAAAAATAATAATAAATATATATATAAAAAAAATGGTTTTTTTCCTGCATAATAGCAGACCCGGCCCTTTAATCATCTCTCCCTTCCTAATCTTCAGCACCCATAATCTATCTCTCTCTTTTACTCTTCAATATTCACTGAACGCTCCATATCTCCAAAGATCGTCCAATTAATATTCCATGCTCTTTGATTTCCCCATTCCTATTCAACTTATTCTTAATCTAGGAAAATCTGTACTTAGTCTAGGCCTTGGCAAGATTTTCCTTACAGCAGACAACTTCTGCAAGGGACCTGCCTGGTTTTTCTCAGGTTACGCCTTGAATCTAGCAGGGGCCACGATTGTTAAATTTTGCGGGAAATGTACCGTAAAACCAGTTCAAATTGGCTTTGCCTTGGATATTACCAGGGCCGCGGAGAGGGGGGCAGTCAGGGCAATTTCCCTGGGGCCCGGAAGGTTTTTGGGGGCCCGGCAAGGCAAAGCAGTATTGACAGTACTCTAATCAGGATTTCAAAGAGAAAGAAACGCGAAATCCTCGGGGCCCGGATCGGCTCTCTGCGGCTCTGGATATTACCACCCAGGCCCTGCCATAAAAAGCATTAACAAACTGGCTAGGATATTTGGACCATCTTCGACAGCTGACCAGTGTAATTGAACTTAAAGCTCGATCGATTTGAGTCCAAAATCAAGAGAAAGGACACTACTAATAAACACCGTGGACCGTCTACTTGTTGTGTAAAAACTCTATGTAGGCCTGTGGAATCTCAGCAATATCTTCACCTTTTTTCTCTATAGCAACGGCTTAGAAGTGTCGAGCATGAAAATGTGCAGATAAGATGTAAGAAATGTCTGCAGTGGGCTTGTCCCTGCCAACACATTACAAAACTTTACTCTTAATATCCCAGCATCACATATGATTTTATCAAAAGAATCACCGATCATATTACATCTCGTATACAAATCAAAACCAGGTCCTAGGCAGAATGTATCAGATTTTCTACCCGAGCTACCTCTAAATGTTCTTTTTTCACCCTTTCCTCTACTCTGTGCAATCGGCTCTTTGAGACAGCGATCCCTATAACCCTTTAAGGCAAATCTGAATGTATGTTGTAACAGGTAAAATTGCCCATTTCAACTAAAGCTTTTATATCAGTATTAATACCTTTCATGAACTTGAAACGGTATAATAACTTTGGTATTAGAAGAAAAAGAGATGTGCCCGTCTATAAGTACCCTGCAATAAAAGCGATTAGTCTAGGATGAAGTCGCAAAGGAGCATGCGACCAATGCCAGTTTTGATTTCCCCCTGCAAAAAATCGTGGGACTGAACTCTAAAGAGAGTTATCCGAACCCATACATACCTTTCGTCTACAGTGGGCTACAATTGATTCCAACTATTCCGTTATAGGCATAGTTGGGATAAATCGATTTTAATTTCTGTAGCCTACTTTTAGGAGTTGAAAGTATACTTGTCCGACCGTACCCGTAGGTGAACAAAGGGAGTCTGTCTTTTGGACATCAAAGGGACAAATTAGCCTCTTCATAGGACATGCACAAACAAAAAGGGGATCACTACAACTCATACAAAGAGATCAAAATTTATATCGGTAGCATGCCCCTTTCCGACTTGTCCCAGACTCATCCTAAACTAATCGAACTTTTTGTAGGATATATAGAAATTAACAGCGCGATGAGTCGGAACACAACGATTTGTATCTGTGTCGATTCGTTTATGCCATTAAAAACTGGTTTTAAGCTAACATGGATGTCAAGCACAACTCACTATCAGCCCGATTCTAAATATCCGCTCGGATTTCTTTCCTCGCGAACATTTTTGCTCGCCAGGAAAATTTCCGCCAATTCTCTTTGGCTAGTGAACAGAAAAATTGGCGAAGAGGGATTTCGAATTTTTGAATTCAGCTGTGTTGCTATTTTATGTCTTGTTTTTTATTTTACGTTTTGTAATCAGTGAATGAAAAATAATAGTTTTTTAAAAAAGGTGGTAAACTAAATAAATTAACAATAAAAATGTATAGTGTTGCCTTTCGAATGGTAGCAGAAGAAGAAACCGAAGATTCTGTAGCACAGGAACCTCGACAGAGATCTATAAGAACGCACATGAGTTGCCGGAATCATTGTAAGCGGAAACAAATTTATTCTTAGTACATTTTATTGTTTCAGTTGTGTTGCAGATTAATTAAAAGTATAGGATAAAAATATTTGTTGGACATTGTAGCAACGCGCATACAACAGGCCAAAAAGCAGTTGTAGTTTCGCCGATTGAGCTCCTATTGATACAATTTGTGTTATAAATAAGAGAGCGCCTTTTTCCATTCCACAATACATTTTGCCGGTGGTCCTGCCGAATTTAACTCCTCCGCATTTTGCCAAAATCTATTCAGCGCTTTCTTTATTCCTTAACAGAAGGCGCGGGAATTTCCGGCTGCCCTTGCATAAGGCTTACTAAAGTTTATACTTGCAGCTTATGCATACTTTTCGTCCTAAAAACACAGAAGCAATACGATATTAATGTATAAAAGTAATTTTTTTTTTATTATAAGTTAAATTTACTTACATTTTGTTCAGCGCTCACTTAAAATTGCCTGGCGAAATATCTCGCCAAAGTTTGTTGTGTATTCTCCCTTTTCTTTTCATTTGTGATAACTATGTACCTTACTCGCCAAACCACCACTTTTCGCTTTTTCGAACATCGTTAAGAATAGGCGAAGAGCGAGAAGCGAACAAATATCTGCGGATTTTTTGTTTAGAATCGTGTTGTATACAAATTTTTCTTGAATTCTTCTAAGAACTGATTTCAGCTGTTGTTCCGCATCACACGCGTTTCCTTATATTTATCCCGATTTCCGGTTATTGACTTATTCAATGCCTAAAAGTATGCTTATTGCAGTAGAATAAACGCATATCTAAACTCACCACAGCATTTGGATATCATATTAGCGATGATGCGAATATCCGAATGCTGAAACAAAAAAATTCAAGCGAACCTTGGCAAATGCGAATGTCATGCAAGTCACGAAGCGGTAGGTGAAACCCGAAATTTCTGGACTGTACAACTAATCAACACAAATTCAAGTTAAATTTTATTTTCTGCCATTTTCAAACCGAAGTAAATACAATACCATGTGGAACGTGGATAACTTGTTGGAAAGTGGGTAGCATGCACTTTTCCTAAGACATCTCAAATCTTTACAAATACATGGAAATTTGGAAAAAACACGATCAGGCCAAAGCCAAAGGAAGCCAAGTCATCCATTAGTTATTGTTTTTTCTTATCTCTGTCGAGGCATCTCTATTTCCCTGCTGGCAGTTTGGGTGTGCTCAGGAAAATACTTTCGGGCGGACCGTCCTTGTTCATGCGCATAATATGATGTAGCTAAGGATGTGAAATTAAAATATGTTTCCAGAATTTCGTTGGAAAACGTCCTTTATCTCAGATGAACACGTATTGAGTTTTGAGATAGGAAGTTTTTAAATACGAGTATATCCCTACACTTGAAAAAATTGTAATAGGTTTATGTTATACATTGCAGATATTTAAGAAAAATCGATAGAAATGATCATTATTATGGCAATAGAAGCCCAATCAACAGTTTTTAGGGGGTTTTGTCTGTCTGTCTGTATGTTTGCTCGCACATCACTCAAAAACTGTTGAGTGGAATGTAATCGAACTTCTCCGTTGCATTACTAGACGTTTAAATTTAAAATTTAAGATATCATTTGTTCCGATAGCTTAACTTGTTTCGGAGATATCGACCGATATGTGGACCAAAGTGACCCAAAATGTGTTTAGTACAATATGGGTATTAAACGAAAGGGGATAATGAGTAGTGCAATAAGCGATGTTATTATGGTCCATATCGACTGCTGAGTGGAAGATCACCCAATTTCAAAATTTGTTTCAACAACGCCCTATCTTAGCTAAAAATATATTGAGTTTTCGTTCAGATAGGGTGTTTTTGAAACTCATTCTGAGATAGGGCGTTCTTAAGCCAAATTTTGAAATCAGGTCGTTATCGAAAAAAATTTTGAGTTGGGTCGTTCTTTGAAGAAATTATGAGATAGGGCGTTTTTGAAAAATATTTTGAAAAAGGGTGATCTTCCACTCAGCAGGCGATATCTTATCTAGTATGGTATATAATGAATAAAATTAGATTTAGTCTATTATTAGTTCTGAGCCGCAGCGAAGCGTGTCGTCTTTACTAGTTTCAAAATAAGATGATTTGCTACTCAGCCGTCGAAATTGTTTTACTATCTTTCGAGAAAACGTATTCCTTCGGACCATCTTCTATAGCTCACCAGTATACAACGCTTCGAAGAGACATAAAGCTCGATAAATTTGAGTGACAAAACTGGTCACCGTAAATCAAGAGCCTGGCCGCTACCTCATATATTAAACTACATGAACCCTACACTTGTTGTCTAATAACTCTATGTAAGCTTGTGGAATCTCATCAACCATCTTAACCTTTCAGAAAGTAAAATATTTTCATTCTTTCAAAATTGTTCTTTATTTAGACGCCACAACAAAAAGTTATGAATTAAACTAAATATTCCGCTAAACCATACCCTCCTTTCTCTAAAGCAATGGCTGAGAAGTGTCCAGCAGGAAAATGTGAAGATAAGACGTAAGAGATATCTGCATTGAACTGCTTCCCAATCATAACACAAAACTTTTCTCTTCATCTCCCAGCATCACATATGATTTCATCAAAGGAATCGCCGATCATATCACAGCTCGTATACAAATCAAACCCATAGTCGGTATTATTTGTGGTTCAGGTTTGGGTTCGTTAGCCGAAGCAATTACGAATACACAAAATATTGATTATAAAGATATACCGGGATTCCCAGTATCAACAGTTGCCGGACATGCTGGACGTTTGGTGATTGGCATGTTGGAGGGTGTGCCCGTCATGGCCATGCAAGGACGTTTCCACTACTACGAAGGCTATCCGCTAGTAAAGTGCTCATTGCCGGTGCGCGTTATGAAATTGATGGACATTGAGTATTTGATGGTGACCAATGCTGCTGGCGGTATTAATCCGGGCTATAAGGTTGGTGACATCATGCTCATACGTGATCATATCAATTTTGTGGGTTTTTCGGGCAACTCACCGCTACGTGGACCCAATGATGAACGTTTGGGACCGCGTTTCCCACCCATGACCGATGCTTACAATCCCGAAATGATACAACAAGCTTTGAGCATTGCTAAAGAGATGGGTATACAGGACGTTGTTAAAGTTGGCACATATTGTTTTCTTGGTGGTCCCAATTATGAGTCCATAGCTGAGTGTAAGTTCTTACACACCGCACACGTCGATGCAGTGGGCATGTCAACGGCGCATGAAGTGGTTGTTGCACAGCATTGTGGCCTGAAGGTGTTTGCATTCAGTCTCATCACGAATAAATCATCATTGGATTATGAAAAAAAGGAATATGCCAATCATGCCGAGGTTATGGCGGTGGCCAAAAGTCGCGAAAACACTTGCCGTGAATTGATGTGCCGCATGATAAGGAACTTGGCAACACCGTCACAAGAGGGCGGCCAGTGTGATTGCAGCGAATGAGAAACGGGGGATGGGAACAACAAACGGAATGCAAAATAAAAGAAAAGCAAAATTTTTGTGGATTTTTAAGCGAGACTTTTTGGCCAGAAGAGTTCTAGGAAAAATTACATAAAGTCGATTTTCAAGTAGGATAACAAAGGTCGAGTGTCCTAGGATTATATTTGACGGGTAAAACATGATCCTGCTTTTATATTTATGAAAATTTATAGTGAATAAACTTGAACAAAAAGTACACATTCGCGCGTTTTGCTTGGGAATGGGGTCATGGATGTCAGTACCAACTGTAAATGAAGTGCATTATCTAAGCCGATGCAGAAAAGATGTTTGTGATAAATGAAACAACAGTATTTTGCTTTTATTTTATTTTGCTTTTATTTTATTTTGTTTTATGTTATTTTATTTATTTTTTTTTTCATATTTTTTTTTCATATTTTTTTTTTTTTATTTTATTTTCTTATATCTTATGATATTTGATTTAATTTTTTCTTTATTTTATATTATTTTTTTAATTTAATTTAATATTTTTTTAAATTTTTCTTCTTGTATTTTACTTTATTTTTATTAGTTTTATTTTATTTATTTTTTTTCATAATATTTTATATTATTTTGTTTTATTTTTTATTTTATGTTATTTTGTTTTATTTTATTTTATTTGATAAAATTTTTTTATCTTATATTATTTTTTTGGATTTTATTTTCTTGAATTTAATTTAATTTTTGTTTATTAGTTTTATTTTTTTTTCTTTTCTTTCCTTTTCTCTTCTTTAGTTTCTTTTATTTTATTATAGTATTTTATTTTGTTTTATTTTATTTTATTCTATTTTACTTTATTTAAATTTTATTTAATTTTTTTTTAATTGATATGCCTATTCCATCTTATGTTTCTGGGTGTAGATTGATCAGTTTGCATTCTTTTGCCATTAGGAGATTTATATCTAGATAGGTATTTATTAGTGATGTTCTGAATGAAACTGTTCATTGTCCATTCCGCTAACATTAAGGGGAATGATTTAACCTTATAAATGCCTTATAAAGCTTGTAAACGCATACTTTTATCAAGTATATGCCACCTTTTATACTACTTTAAGAGCCTTAATAATAAAATAATAGCATATAAAATAAAAAATAAAACTTTTTTGTTTTTGAAAATATTTTATTTGAAATCGTATACTAAGCAATGTAAGCAGGCTTACACAAATACATAACTCAACGCAATAACTAATATTTATATTTAATTACAACAATATGAAATGAAATGCAGTAAAAATTTAAGCGAGCAACTTAAAATAAAATTATACACCAGCCTAGTAAAATAAAATATGAAAATACATAAATAATTTGAACTAAATAAATTTTGGTGTATATAAAACCAATCATATGCATTTCTGACACATTATTTTTTAAAATATTTTTTTTAATAAAGTAATATAAAAAAAAATGTATTTAGCTGTACAAATAAAACAATATTCACACCAAAAACTAACATGCATTGTTAACGTTGGTGTACTAAACTAACCGCATAAAATGTTATAACATATAATATTTACAATATAAGGAATAACATTTAAAACTAAATAAAGCCAAACAAAACATTTCGAATTAATTAATTTAAGAAAAAAATGGTCCTCCAAAGCTTATATATATAGCATTTTCAGGTTGAATAACACTTTTCCAAGTAAAATACAACCCTTTTCAAATCGAATTAAACATTTTTGAAGTCCAATAACCTCTTTCAGATCAAATTAAATATTTTTAAAGTCAAATAAATCTGTTTCAATTCAAATGAACACCTTTGCAAATCAAGTGAAACCTTTTTGAAATCAAATAAAACGTTTTTCGAATCAGCTGAAACTGGTTTTAAGTAAAAGGGGAAGTTTTTAAAAGCAACTGAATCCTTTTCCAGTTAAATGACACGTTTTTCAAGCATACATTTTTTTTCATCAAATTAAGTATTCTTACAAATGAAATTAATGTTTTTTTTAAATAAAATCTTTGCTAGCCTTCTGTAAATACAAATGAAACAGTTTGATATAGACAAAAAAGTTGTTTTAAGTCGAATCAGCTTTCATATTTTAAAAGGCAAAATTATATTTGAAACTGGGTTTTATTTACTTGAATAAGGTTGAATTTCTACTTGGCAAAGCTTTAATTATACTTGAAAAAGGTTTGATTTTACTTGAAAAAGGTTAAAATTTTTCTTGAAAAAGGTTTAAATTTTACTTGAAAAAGTTTATATTTTATCTGAAAAAGGGTTTAATTTCTACTTGGAAAAGCTTTAATTATAATTAAAAAAGGGTTGATTCTACTTGAAAAAGGTTCCAATTTTACCCTAAAAAGCTTGACATTTTGCTTGAAAAAGGTTTAATTTTACTTGAAAAAGTTTTAATTTCTAGATTTATATTGGAACGAATTTTCGTCATCCCTTGTCAATTTTGGTTTTGTAACAAACCGGTTTCGGCGAACCGCCATCTTCAGTGCTTGATTTTCGAGATGACGAAAATTCGTTCCAATATAAATCCAGTATCCACCCTGTCGGAAAAACACGAAACCAAATCAACTCAGCTTAGTTTCTACTTGGAAAAGCTTTAATTTTAATTGAAAAAGGTTTCAACTTTACCTTAAAAAGGTTTAAATTTTACTCAAAAAAGCTTTATATTGCACTTGAGAAAACTTTAATTTGAGCGGAAAATGCTACATCATATGCGCTTCGGTTAAATTTTCTCAATAAACAGGTTTTAGTGGTGTTAAAAAATTGCATAATTTATTGATATAAATAGTATTATTAATATGTTTATTTATAATTTTTTTCTTGTAATGTTTATACATTTTAGATGAATGGGTGAATAGTTGCGTATTGTGAGAAAAAAGCTGCCTTTATTAAGACGAAGTGTTATTAACTTTCTATTTTACGATTTTCATCAAATGCGTTTTTTTGACTTTACTTTTTTCATGTTCTCAGTGTTGCACAGCGATATAAACATATAAATGTATGTATATTTAACTGAAATTGTTTAAACATTATAATTGCATTTCTAAATATATATTTGCCGTGTACAAATTTGTTACGAAACAAGCCTTTATGCAAATGTGCAAGTGGCTAAAAGGATATGTTGGCGTATAAGCTTCATCAATAAAAATATAGTATATAATTTTTTATTTTTTTTTGTTCCTGGCTATACAAATTTTTTTTAATAAGACTTATACATATGTATCTATGCGCTTGCATATAAGCATTAAATGTTTTGTTTTTGTTGTTGCATGTAAAATACAATAAATATATCAAAAGTCAATAAATATGTTTGTATTACAGTTTTAGTTGTTGTATATGCATATAAATATGTATCAAAAATGATTGTTCATATGTGCGTTAGCGTGCACTTGTAAGCGCGTATATGTGTGTGAATTAAATATTTAGAATTGCATCGCATTTTTATATAAGCCATATATATATACATATATATATGTATATCAAAATACATTCTTTTGTATAATTTTTTTCTTTATCTTTTGCATTGCATTTCTAGTCTTTAAGCCATTAAGTTTCTTCTTATAATGTTTTAGAATAATTTTTAAAAAATAAATTAAAATGTATATTTTTATGTATAAAATTAAATTAAAATAAACCGCGCTCCTTCTTTAGATTGGTTTGCTTCCACAATGGCATTTGTTCGAATTCAGTGCTGGTCATGCCAAGCGCCGTCTGGAAGTCGTCGGCGTTTAAATATAACTCTAAACGCGTTGGATCTACACCTTCGGGCAGTGGACGTTCCTTTAATATGGCTAGCGGATATTCAGTTTGTGTTAGTTGTTTTAAAACATCGGTAATCGGCGTGGGTTGATCGGTGCGACCATCCTGGAAGATAAAAAAAAAACGATTATTTATTTGATCAAAGCAAACCCGAGTATATTTTATCTTTTAGATGATATGTAAGGACCTCCTGCTTCTCTGTTGGCAAAATCGGGTTCGAATGGGAGCATATTTAGGGCCCTAATGAGCTCTGTACTATTGCTGGTTTTAGCGAAAATCGATATAAGGAAGGGAAATTGTTGTTGTTGTGGCAGCGCGAGTGAAGCGCCAGTTAATTAAGCAAATAAAGAACTCAGGCCGAAGTAGAGCGAGAGTGATATAAGTATCCCCAGTTTCTTTCAAACCGAAATCCAACGAGTTAAAATGTGATATGATTCGAGGGTGCCGAACTTCGCTAAAGGTCCTGGATCACTTTAACTTTTCCCTCTGCTGAATGGTGTGAAATCATTGATGGAGATGGCAAGCAGAAGCTCCGTAATATACAAACAAGGCGAACAACTTCTTGGGACCACCATTGGAAAATCTCTGAAGGAGGATCTATTGAGAAGTTTAGATAGGACAAAAAACAAGATTTTTTCTCAAACTAAACAAATCTGCGATGAAAGTACTTACAGGTGTAAGGAGATGCTTCGAAAATGGGGTATACCAAAAAGTTCCCTAAGCATACGCTGAAAAAGAGGCGTCGATCCACCACTCTCTTCGTCGATGTGCCGGACTGCAGACAAGGTGACTCACATTTCTGGGAGCACTCTTTATTGGCAGTGTGGAGGAGGCGAGGAAAGTGGATTTTTCGGCGCGTGAACACCCTATCTTGGATTTTAGTTGTATCTTTCGACAGGCACATCTCACCGTGGATGTATTTTAAGCCCCTAATCCGCTCTATTACTATACTGTGCTCGTAGAGCTTTCACACTCACCTGCAAATTTATTTCTTTAATATCCTCACGTTCAAGCCAATCGGGGAAGAGAGCTTTAAATGCCAGCGGCTCCAGGCCGGCCCACACAACATAGCCTTTAATGTCATGAAAGTCTTTTTCGTTATTTTCACCTGGTCGCGAAAAAGAAAAGTTAAAACATATTTGAAGATCAAACAAAAAATATTACCACATACCAAATTTAGTGCACCAATAAGAGATTGCAGTCTCCAAGGCAGCGCGACGCTCAGAGATCCAACGATTGACGCCAGCGCGATTCTCATTTGTTGGGCTGCTACGCTCTTCGGTGGTAACTAGAGAAAAGAAATATAAGATTAAATATGAAATCAATTTAGTTTCAGTGCACATATTACTTTTCAAATCTTCCAACGGCCACCAACCCATCCACAACCATAACATATCGCCATCATCAAACATGAATATAGTCGGCTGACGTGCATTATACAACTGTGCCTGCGTGAAAGGATACGGACTATGCAGATCTTGGCAACGTAAAGCATATAGCAACTCCACAGCGCTAAATACACCCTGCGTGCTGGAGAAATGGAAGAGACGTGGCGTGTATGCGTAGTCTTTGGTTGTAACTGTGAGTAAGCTATGATAAGCGTGCGTATCGAAGCCCACCAAAGCTTTAGTAAACTCAGCTACCGGTTTGGTGCCTTCTTCAACCGTCTCTACACGCAACGCGCTCACGCTGAGAACAAACAAATCTTCTGGTTTCTCCGACTTTAAATGCTCCACGGCGCGTTCAGCTATTTCACGTGTATGCTGCGCGCTCTTACAACCATGCCAAACATAAACGATACCCTGATCACCATGCACGAGTAGCATCGAAGCGCGTGAGCGCAATTGACGTGCATGACAATCCACCTCGGTGAGCAGAATCTCTTCGCTTACATTGCCTGTAAGTTGGTAGAGACGCCACTTGTTGCGACGTTGCAAGCAATCATCTTTGCGTCCACGATGTTGGAACAGCAATTTAAAGAGACGTATGAAAGCTGATGATTCGTCACCTTGTGCGACACGCTTTTGTGCGCCCTTCTCTTTATCTAATTCGACTGTGAGTAGAGCGGCAGCACCCTTTTCATTGGCGCTCGAATCGTTACCCTGCCAGCAGAAATAAACGCAACGATCACGTCCCACCGTGGCGCGATTGGATATTTTGCCGCTCAGCTCGCGCACTGTAACCGAAATCTGATATATCCAGCGTACAATATAACTTTCAGCGGAGTAAAAGTGGCTATAACTGTCAGCCTTTGCATTATCGAAATTAAATTCATTGATTTGCCATTTATCAATCGATTTTGTGATGACATCGAAGTGACGCATGCTATCGTTGTCATAGTAGAAATTGCCACGCCCTAAATTGGCATGCTCCAACACTAAATTGGGCTCCATATAGGGTTCGCCCTTGAAGAGCGCTGCACCATCGAGTGCCTTCACAGCATGGACGCCATTCGTAAGATAGTCCTTTTGCAAATCTTCGCGCTCTACCTCGGGCCAATCGGAGAACTTCTCCTTGAACAGCGAAGTTTCCATATTTTGTGTGATTTTGCCGAGTATACACCAATCGCCACGTTTTTCACAACGTCTCAAGAATTTATAAGAATCACGACTACCCACGATGCTGGCATAATTGAGTGGATTTACATAGCAAGTGGAGTAATCAATGTCGCCCATGTCGAAATGTTCTTGTGCGAGTTTAATAGCAGCGCGCTTGGCATCCGTTGACGCCGTCTTGCCATTCCAAACATACATTTCGCTACCGAAATCGAATATTATGACCTTATTTGGATCGAGCATTTCTACCTTGGGTATGGCGCCCCAGTACCTTTCCAACGGCATAAGTAAGTCATCTTGGAATTCATATATTTTATTCGTCTCAATAAGACTTGCCTCGAATAGATCATCTTCATCGGCATGTCCACATTCGGGTATTTGATAATCGTCTGGTTTGCCAAGTAAATTCCAAAATTGTTGCCAGTGACGTTCTGCCAAAAGCTTGCCATCATTGAGTATAACTTCAGTGGTAGCTGTACAACCAAGATCTTTATTTTCCACTATGTAAGCGCATATTTTCTTGCTACGCGCTATCTCGATAACATTAGCGAACGAGCCGACGTAACGATAAAGCTGATCACCGTTGATGAGTATGAAACAATCACCACGATTCAGTGATTTGTAGGTGGGTTCGACTAAACGTGTTTGCACATGAGTACGTCCTTTGACATGCAACAACATGAGCTTCTTATAGGGCACCCACATTTGTTGCAGCGGCAGTGAGGAGGATTTTAAGGAGACCGATTTAAAGTCCTCTACGGATGCTAAACCGGCAATAGCCTCTGCTGCGAGATTGCTGTTACGATGGCCATCTGTGCAAGGAGAAAGAGTGATGAGAGAAAAACTAATTGTGTCCTTACAAACGGAAGACATCACAACACTTACACGACTCCAATTTCAGCCGCCTCATTTCACGTTCAGCTACTCCCGATTTGACTTCGGTATATTCGGATGTAATATCACTGCGTTCGGCTAAACTCTTAAGTGGATTGCGTGCTGCTCGTCGACCCTTCGGTCCCTGTATGGTACGTTTTGCCACCAAACTGTTAGCAAAGAAACGAGCGGACAAATTTTGATTAGCGAAAGTTTATTTTTGAATTTAGAGCCTTTCTTTCCAAAAAATTTCTTTTGAAGAACTAAACAACAAAACAAAAAAGTGAATAAAAATATTTTTGAACTGCTTTTATGCTGTGGACACAGGGAGACTACATGACAGCTTGTTGCTCTGTGAACGCTTGCTCTCTGAGGTTGTTTGTAAACGACTCCCCGATCATCAGATCAACCATCGAGTTATAAGTCATTACCTTTGTGCCTTTTAGTCGCATCTTACGACCAGTATGCCTACCTCGGGCATATTCTAAACCCCTAACCTGTAGGAGTAAATCCGCAACCACAGTCGCGCATACCCGCAATCTTAGCTCATCGCCTTCTCCACTATCAAACGTGCATAGAGCAACGATTGGCCTGACAATAAGTCGCTTTGCGTGACCAGCTTACTTCTACAAAACAAACTACGTTTATACTCACCGTTGTGTTGGCGCTTTGATGCTATCTAAATCGAGTTCGCTCATGCCAACATTAGCTCCGATTGCAGTTTTTTGTATGGCAGCAGCTGTGGCCCTTTGTTTCTTTGATGCAAAGAATTTCTCGAAGGTCTCTTCATCGTCCGCTCTCGGCACGGCAACTAGCGTACCGATCGTTGCACTTTTTGTGATCGCAGCGCTTTTTGTATTTTCCTTATTCTTAGTCTCCTTTTCATTGTAACGTCCATCTGAATCAGAGTCCGAATTCGAACTGGAGTTGGATGTTGTTACCTCAGGTCTTTCAGCTGATACACTTAGACTACGTTGCAGGGATGTGTTGTGACCATTGGTACCACCACCACTACTACCACCGTTTATGCTATTTGTAACCATCATCGATGGACTCTTGGCAAGCCCAAGTTGTGGTTGATTGGCGCTACGTACCACTTGTAATGGACATTTTTTGGGTTCTGCATTTTGAGTGCGTTCAAATTGTAGCTCGATGGGTGATTGTGCTTTTTTCTGTAGACGACCAGCGACTGTGAATTTGGGGGCATCGGATTGCTCTGTATTTGTACGAAAATTAAAATAAGATTGAAGTCAACTGATAGCGTCTCTGAAAAATTTGGAATAATTTTTGGGTGGGGAATCCCTTAGCTTAACTATTTCAAACCCTCCTTGATAAAACCAAAACGGTATTTCTTATTTAATCTAACCCGAGTTCTTCACCCATTAAGACTACAAGTGTATCGGAACTGAGCTCGCCTTGCCGAAACATGTTCGTGGCACAGTACGAATATGTCATTCAGTCCCAAACTAGGTTATGTCACAAAATTCTACTAAAAGGATAATTGGCTTCGCTTCGACTCAGCATACAACCATACCACACCTCTTTTACTCTCTCACTACATCTTCCCTCAGTTCCATCTAACACTTAGTTTACTGCGTTTCTTGCTTACATTCTTCTCCCTTCCCCCTGGCTCTACAACTCCCTCTCTCGACCTATTCCTCCCTATATTCATCTTTGTTATCTCTATTCGTCACCATCTTTTCCTCTTTAACTATCCCTTAGTCTGCTTCTGACAGCATTCGTTTAGTTTCCTCTATCTATTTTTTCGCGCCTTCCCTTTCTCTCTTCATTCCTCTCTGTATGCGACTTTCCCGCTCTCTCATCTTAGTTAGGGTGGTACTCTTTTCATTACTTGAAAAGGCAACCGCTTTTTAATAATAATAATAATTCCCAACGGAATTATATACGAATCTAATACTTAAGATTTTATATTTAAATTTTTTACGTTACTAAGCTAGTTTTTTGAAAAAAGATTTTCAAACACAACTTTTTCTAAAAAACTCCAAATTTTAATGCATTTTCAAAACCTTCCAGCTCTAGTAAATCTTAATATTTTTTCATAATATCTTGACGGGCGACCTAAACCATACGAAAGCTTATAATTCCGATAGAAAAACCTAAATTAATTTTTTTGTGAGCCACCCTAATGTGTGTATTTAAATTGGAAAATGCTACATACCAATACGATCTTTCCACTTCTCCGAAGATGTTTTTAGTTTACCCAAGCGATCTGAAACTTTGCCACCTTCTATAGAAGTTGGTATCAACGGTGAACCAGGTAATGGCTTATCTGAGAGTGAGTGGGCCAGAGATAGTGATTCCTGGAATGAAAAAATAAAAAGTTTTGTTAAATTGTTGATATATATGAAAGTTATAATCTAATTTAGTATAAAAAAAATAAATATTTATAGCTGCTGATTGTTAGATTAAAGCAGACCTGTTAAATAATGATTACCAATCGTTTGATTAATAACTTTCTTGAGAATCCATTTAATGATTGATTTCCAAATACTTTAATTCTTAATGATTATTTTCCAATTAATTAAAATACTGATCAAATAAAAATTATGATTTTTTACGATTTTGAAAAAAAAATCTAAAATAATTAAAAAAAAGTGGGTTTGATTATTTTTCACTATTTTTCAGTATTGTTGTAGAAGCACATAAATATACACATCAACAATACTGAAAACAAAAAATCAAAAATAGTCAAAAAATCAAAAGGAATCAAACCAATTTTTTTGGATTATTATTATTATTCTTTTTTAATCGTAGTCAATTAATAATTGCCTTGGTAACTTAACATGCTGACGAGACACAATTCAGAAGATTAACAACTACATATCAATGGTTGAGTGGTGACAATCTAGGCAGCGGGTTAGAAAACGCCCTAAAATTGGCCGATCATCAACATGGTTTTCGCAAAAATCACAGCACGACATCCGCTTTGAACGCCATTAAAACGCAGATTAACAACGGTTTGAATCAACATCCACCAAACCATAGGACGGTTCTCGTGGCACTTGATCTGTCAAATGCATTTGACACGGTCAATCACGCCACTCACCTCCGAGATTTGGATGAGACACCGCTCCCTGCCGGCCTTAAGAGGTGGACCGCTAATTACCTCAATGGTCGACAGGCAACAGTCAAATTTAGGAACAAGAAATCTAGACCACGAAGAATAAAACAAGGGGTGCCGCAAGGTGGTGTTCTCTCTCCCCTCTTGTTTAATTTCTATATTTCGAGACTTCCCCCCCACCAGAGGGAGTCTCCATTGTTTCCTACGCTGACGACTGCACGATAATGGCCTCGGGCAAGGGTCCCTCCATTGATGAACTCTGTATTAGAATCAACAGTTACCTCCATGACCTTTCCAGCTTCTTCACCGAGCGTAATCTGACCCTGTCTCCGACTAAATCTACGGCGACCCTGTTTACTACATGGAATGCGCAGATGGGGCTAGAGTTAAATGTCCACTTAGATTGAGTACCTCTACCTACTGTCAACCACCCAAAAATCTTGGGTGTGACATTTGACAACGGCCTCACCTTCGCTGGTCATGCCACCGCAATAGCCTCAAAGGTACAGAGCCGCAATAAGATCCTCAAGTCACTGGCCGGCAGTACTTGGGGAAAAGACAAAGAAACATTGCTTGCTACATATAAGGCTATTGGCCGGGCGGTTATTGACTATGCTGCGCCTATATGGTCGCCCAACCTTTCTGACACCAACTGGAGGAAATTGCAAGTCTGCCAAAACACCGCCATCAGAACCGCTACGGGATGCCTGCTTATGTCATCTGAGTCTCACCTCCATCAAGAGGCAAAATTGCTCAATGTTCAAGAGCACACGGAACTCTTGAGTAGACAGTTCCTTCTGAACTGTCACAAACCTAGTCATCCAAACCGACATCTTTTGGATGTAGCACCGGCGCCCAGAGACATAAGGAGACATCTCCGTAAGCATTACGATGAGATCCGGCATCATATCTCTTTGCCGTTTGTTCTGCGGAACCATAGACGGGCTCTAAATGACCTCCACACTGAGTCGGTAGACAGATCCCTCAGATCTCGGCCTGTGAATCCCGTTATTAATACTCAACCACCTGAATTGGCTGAAGAGGAGCGTGTACTTCCGAGGGAGACTAGAGTCATGCTAGCTCAACTTCGTTCTGGATATTGTAATAGGTTAAACTCTTACTTATGCAGTCTGAACCCCAACATACCAAATACATGCCCTGCATGTGGTATGACCCCTCATGATACCATACATCTCTTTTCCTGTTCAGTTGAACCCACTCTTCTAACACCCACATCACTCTGGTCCAACCCTGTGGAAACTGCGCGTTTCCTCGGACTTCCGTTAAAAGAGCCTGATGACAATTTAGAGTGATCGAGCCCATTGGGCAAGGCGAAACACTGTTAACAACAACAACAACAACAACAAAACGCCCTATATCAAAATATTTTCAAGAAACGCCCTGTATCAGATTTTTTTTTTAAAAAAACTCCATATTGTACAATTTAATTAAGAATTGGCCTATATCACAAATTATTTCAAAAACGCACAGTTTCGTTGAAAAAAAAAATTAAAATAAACCAAATACTGAGATGTGGCGTTTTGGAACCGAAATACCGACATAACAATATCGTTAATTATCTAATTTAATTGTTTAGGGCTAGATTTTGACCCCGTCGGAGTTTGGTAGCGTCTGAATTTTGTACTTCGGTGTTGTGTCTTGGTATTTTGTGTGTTGGGATTACATTATACCACCTTTTAAACTAGCAAACACCGGAAAGTAAAGTATGACTCACTCAATTAAAGCTAAAACAAGAAATTTATTGCCGTCAATATAGCAATAAATGGACACAACAGAAATCAAAATCTTATCTAATAAAAAGGTAACAGTTAGTGATTGGAAAAACAAGTAGATGACTAACTTAATAAACAACAAAGAAGAGCAACATAAATTACGGAATAAATATTTTTTAAAAATGAAAAGTGCCAAATTTGAAAAGATGAAAGAAGTCCAAAAACAACTGATCATTTATGCGACATCACGAGTGGTACATGGGTACATCAGTACGAATATGTAGATTTATTTATTAGATATGTATCAATATATTTCCATACTTTCATTTAAAATTTTATAGATTTATTATACGAGTACACCTGATCAGCGCAAAAATTTTGTGTGTAGGTTGGGTTTTGGTTGACCCAAAATTGTCGCCTCTTGCCTTTTGTTTTTGTTTTTTTTTTTGCCAATCCAAATTTGAAATTTCGTGATTTGCAGTTTAAAAATGTTGACGCCAACAAATCACAAATATGGATACATACAGCTGTGTTCAATGTAATAGTAGTGAAATTAAAATGGATATCGTTCTACGAAATAAACAAAAGCTGTGATTTTAACAATTTTCATTTAAAATATAGCGAATTCTGTAACAGAATCCACATAAATAGAACTCTCATAGTTTACACAAGGTTCACTAAAATTAATTAAACTTAAAAAATGGTCATCAAAATCTTTAAATTTTTTTCGCAGAGTTTCAAGAAAATTTTTGAGTTCGCAGTTTTGTAGGCCAATCAATTTTAATTAAAACTCGCTCAAAAATTGCCCTTAATTTTCAGAATTTTATTCGTCAAGGTATTATTTCTTCCTACAACGTATTATTAATTAAATTAAATTAAAACTGCGTTATCAAACATTTTCTAAAAGTTCTGCCCAAAAATTTTGATGTAAATTTTTAAAAGTTTAATCAACTTTCCTGAACTTTGTGTAAACTTTGAAATTTCGTTTTATGTGGTTTCTGTTATGGAATTCGCTATATTTTAAATGAAAATTATTAAAATCATAGCTTCTTCTTATTTCGTCGAACGATATCAAATTTAATTTCACTACTATTTTATTGAACACAACTGTACATATACATATTTGTATTAATAGTTTTATGGCGCAATTAAAAATGTACACTTAAATTAATTATTAAGAAATAAAAATGGATTGATGAGTACAGTTGCACCACACACATCTTACACGATGCATACCCTGTAGGAAGTTTGTGAGGCCCATATGAGAACCGTTCGAAAGCCCGATAGATTTAGGATTTTTCTCATTTACCCACAGCTGAGGATTTTATAAGTACTCATAAAAATATTTTATACGTAAATGGGGGCAGCACTTTTGTCAGTGTGATGCTATATCTCTTTCCCACTAATAGAATTTGCATTAAGGTTTAAAAGTTTCTACTTTGCTCTAATCAGACCTGTTAAATAATGATTACTAATCGTAATGATTACAGGTTTGATTAATTTTCATATAATGACTCATTACCAATTACTTAAAATTTTTAGTGATTATTTTCCAATTAATTAAAAAAATACAAAAAAGTTGTTTTGATTTTTTTTTTTTTTTATTTTCGGTATTGTTGTAGAAGCACATAAATATACACAGCAACAATACTGAAAAAAAATCAAAAATAATCAAAATAAAAAAAAAAATTTTTAAATAATCAAAAGTAATCATAACAACCTTTTTTGATTATTTTTGATTTTGTTTGATTTTTTTTTTGATTAATTTTGATTTTTTAATTAATAATTGCCTTTCCTTTGAAAACAAATAAAATAATCATTACTAACTAAATTAATTAATAATTAAATTACTCTATTAAGTCAGCAAGGAAATAATTAATGAAATGCTTATAGAGTATTTAGGATTGTCAATGAGACCGTTCAATGTTTACAAATTGATACCCTCATTACTAAGGATCAAAGCACTTATTTACGTCTTACAAACTGCTTAGTGCTTATACAAAAAATACTTTAGTTACCAGATTCGAACACATTTGAGTCGATCCTGGTTAATAAGAATTAGGATCTATTGATTAGATCCTTCATTTAATTGGCAATATTATCAGAAACCAGCAATTATTAATTGGTTACCATTTACAAGGTGGCGCAAAAGTAAGCTTCCGATGTTCAGCATATCGGTTGTGGCACGTGCAGTGTGTGCTGTTGCACCGTCTTGTTGGAACCACATGTTTTCCAATCCCAATTCATCAAGTTGCGGCAAAAAGAACTCGTTGATCATTGCTCTGTAGCGCTCACCATTCACAGTAACCGTTTGGCCCCGACCGATTATTGGTCAAATAAATAGTCAGCAATATTCCGCGTTTTGGAGCAGTGTAGCGTAACATTGTTTATTAACGTGTATTTCGCATGTGTTTACTACACAAATGTCAAAACAGAACTGACTTAAGGGGCCAATCGCAAAATTTATAGCATTTTCTGATAGGAAGATTACTTTTGCGCCACCCTGTATTAATGATTTTTTAGTTTTTAGACGAGAAATCGTGGCTGTTTTCGAAATAGTACTATTACTATAGCCTGTATATGTTTGTTGCTTTCAATTTTTCCTCTAATCAAAAATAATAATAATTAACTAAGAATTATTATCAACTGGTCTTGAGCTCGTTAAACTTACAAAAATATGTAAAAATGAACAGACCATAAAACCAACAACAAAATTTTTTAAATTTATTTTATTTTCAATTTTATTTAATTTAATTTTTTTATTTATTTCGTTGCATCGAACAATCTGATCAACATTTTCTTTTTTCTTTAATCAAACATGGATAGATAATCACCACATGTATTCTTAATAAAGTAATCAATTAAACATTAGCAGCGCGGTAGACTAGATTTTTTCGTCGAGGGTTTTTAAGTTTTTTTTTTAAAACGTTTCTTAATCAAAAAATCTGATTTCAACCTAAAGGAAAAGTTATTTTAAAGTTGTAATCCAAATACGTGAATCTGATATTTAGGAATTTATTAAAATTTATTCTAAAATATGGTTAAGTTGTCTAGATTTGCGTATATATTGACAGACTTTCCCAATCACTGCAAGAGGAACGGCTACTTTAAAAAGCTTTTTAAAAAATTTTTTTGTGTAAAGAGTAATTACTTAAGATCTGATAAATCAACAGCTTTGATTGATCGCAAAAGTTGTTAAGTAAAAGAATCTTTTTCAATTGTTTAATCTCACATCCCTAAAAGAAATGTTTTTTCAACAGGGCATACAAATCATCATAGCCATATTTGTTTTAAATGCGCATTTTTATCGCAAAATCGAGATTCCGTAATGTTTTTATTATTTATTTTTGGTTTGAAACCATTTATTTCTAGATTTTTTATAGGCCCAGTTGTTAGTTAAATATGTCTCTATACATATGTACATTTTTATAATTAATGAATTTGCATGCTAGCCTCAAATATTCGTATCTATGTATGTCGACATGTTATTAGTCCTTATATGGACTGCTTTGCCAGTTGGTTAATTTTCAGCAAATTACGTCGCTCAAAACCTTTATCTTTCTTACAACGACTGAATGAATATTGCAATCAAAACAAATTCAAAATAAAGCCAAAGCCATTTGTAACAACATTTATTGCAACAATTTTGTCATGATTTACATAGCAAATTGCACTTTGACAGCATAAATACACATACAGTGGTGGTCTTATAATTAGAAATGTTGGTTCGAAAGTATAATTATTGCTAAAAAGTTTAGATATTATTAAACAGCTCCATCAATAGAAATAATAATACTGGAATATGTCGATGCTTGCGCAATGGGGTGGTAAAAATGAATAGATATAGGAGTTTAGCTGACAAACAAACCATCGTTCTGATAGCCTAATGGCTTACAGAACGTGCCTAAATTTCTCTAACGAAGAAGCCTAGCAGCTTTCGAAATGGATCCACGGTTGTCTCTAACCGGTCTATTTTGAGTTTAAACGGTAAGTTTGTACCTGGAGGATTATCTAACCATAAATTGTAACCGTCGGTAGTGCTATTCTGGTGTACATGAAAACGATGTCAAAAATGGAAAATCCGGAATACTGTAAAAAAGTGCTTGTATTGGTCATTAAATCTTGCTAATTAGTATGTGTAAAAAATGTGTACTATTTCTTGTAAATTTTCGCGGTAACGTGACGTTACCACCTAATTTGGTGATTACAAAATTGGACTGCAACTTAAGTAATAATAATAATTTCTGATTAAATGTTATTAGCTTAGTTCGAGATAACATTCTCGAAATAGGTAGAAACTTACTTTATCTACTTGCATAACTAAAAATGAACAAGTTGAGTAAAGAATACCATCAAAAGGAGGTACCCAAAATATATGGTATATCGACGACTGAGTGAAAGATCACAAAATTTCAAAATAAGTTTTAAAATTCAATGGGCAGTAATCATAATCGTTGCTTGACACGCGTTTTATATAAAATCTTTACTAAACTTAAAAAGACATTTAAAATGTTGGTCAATCATAGTCATATTAAACAAAGATTTTAGCTAAAATGAAATGTAACAGGGTCCCCTTATGAAAAAAAATTTAATTGGTTGGTGGTGTGAAGGAATTTTTTATGTTCTGCAAGCTCACCCTGTGTCAACTTTTTTATTCACAAACCATAGTATACTATGGCATGGTATGGTATATGTCTTGGAGCAAGCAATGTCACAAACACAACCATAGACACAAACTGTGACTTTAAAATGATAAAATGAGTTTTTTTTTAAACTCCGCCTTAGACATAAAATGTATTGAAAGGTGACTACGACAGAAATGAAATGAGGTTTATTTTAGAATCATGTTTAAGTAGATGAAACTCTATTTTAATTTGACTATGACTACGGGCCAATGCATTTTCAGCTGATGCACCATCGATATAAAGCAGACGTGTTTAATTTGATTAGTAATTAGTAATCAATTAATTATAAGGCTTTTTGAACTGGTAATAATCATTTTTATTGTTTCCCAAGAAAAGACAATTATTAATTAATTACGATTAGAAAAAATAAAAATAAATCTAAAATTATTAAAAAAAAAAATTGATTTTATTTGATTATGTTTTTAATAAATTGGAATATAATCATTAAAAATTGAAAAGAATGGTAATAAATCATTAAATGGATTCTCGAGAAAATAATTTATCAAACCGGTAATCATTACGATTAGTAATCATTATTTAACAGGTCTGATATGAAGTAATTTGACGTTCATAACAAAATATAAGGCTCCATGCAAATTATGGCAAAAGTGGTGGTGATATCAGTTATATGTTACGGTAAATCATAAACGCTTTTAAAATAATTTAAATAAAATTCATGCTGCAATGACTTTTATAATTTTTAGACAGCCACTGTATCTTACTATATATGATAGATGTCCCGAATGCGTTAAAAAACGTCTTAGTAGCTATTCGCAATAGACCATTTATGGAAATTCAGGGACATTGAAATACTACTGGCACAAATTTAATTGCTTATTAATTTTTTTTGGTAGTTGCATATTTACATATTTTTAATTGGTTGACTTTTATATCATACGACAGGTAGCAATAAAAAACGTTACTAAAATCAAGGAGTTGAGACTATTCTTCAAATATCTGGGAGTACTAGATGGTTGCTGAAAACCTCCACAATATTTTATATAAGTCGACTAATAGATAGCCCTAACAAATACAGAGATAATTCTGTCTGGGATGGTGAGGTATCTAAAGCACATTTGGCCCTGAGATGTTTTTAACATTTAGAGAAAGGCTTTAAAAGTTATCAATCTTCATATTAGCTTTGCTGCACTCAATATTACTAACTGGAAAATTATCCACCAAGTTAAGTTTAGACACCCTTAAACCCGATAAAATCGCAGTCAAAAATAAACCTCATAAAACAATTGAGGCCACAAGCGGGAGAGTGGGCTTAGCTTAGTGCCATAGTGCAAAAATCTCACTTAAGACACCATAGTCTCCATTCAACGCAATGTACATGTGTCTGTCAGCCAATTAGTGGGCTGAAGTGAGATCTCAAATTTGTTCTCGAGAAGGAAAACTTGCACTGAAGATGGCGCAATGCCAAAACTGGTTTGCTTTCGAATCCCGGGGTGACGGAAGGCGTTTTCAATATACATATAGACCAGGGAAGTCCGTACAGCTCTTCTCGTCATATCGACTAATCAGCTTCAGTTCTTTTCTCTTACAAGGGGACTTTGTCCTAAAATGATTTGATACAGTAGTGAATCATCCCTAGTCTGATACCCTAAGGCCTCGCAAAGATAGCAACCACTAAATCACGAATAGCTTATGTCAGTCGAACGGATGAAATTATAATGTCCTAGCGGGGTTTCCTAACTTGATTATTGTAATAGAAGAAGAGGCTTCACTTGGTGTATGAAGGTTTCAAAATTCATAGCCAACCTTATATTGCAATTACGGGAAGCAACAGCTCGGAAGATCAGGATCTTGCGGAATTGTGAGGTATCCATTGTAGACCGATCACTCTGGAAATTAAATAGTTTTTACGCTGACCCTGGTGTAGTTAAAGTGGATAAAGGCACAACGGAAGATGATATCAATGGGCCGAATTTCAAAATCAATATAAATAGGAGGATATGCGCTTCGTTTTAGACAGAAATATATGCAATAAAACTTGCGCTAGATAATGCCTTCTGAGGGGTTTAAACATTATGACAGACAGCAGGCTTATGCGCCATGATCTACTTTCCAACTTTTTGATCAGTGTATACTACTCCTACATGATTAGGAAGCCAAAAGGGTTTTGTTTTTGAGATATGTGCATGGGCATGAGGAACATAAGGCAACAAACAGGCAGACCACTTTGCCAAACAGAGTGCTATATCAGCACCACATGGTCCAGAGTCTTTCTGTGGGATCACTAAAGCACAAGTAAGGAAAAGCAAGAGTAACTTTAAAGTTAAACAGTTTAGGAAACACTGAATTAAACTTTCTTGAACTAAGGCAGCCAAAATGTTCATACTAGCTATCAGAAAAGCTGCTGAAACAGCTTGCGTTGAAGGTTTCTAAATAAGCTAGCTGATCGCAGTTGTAATTTTATATGGCCTCAATAACATTTATCTATGTAAATCTAAACTTTACGAAGCACGTTTAAGAATTTAAAATTTTTATTTTTTTTTTCTTGAGAAGAATAGTGGAGCTATTCTTAAAACAATTACATATATCACTAATGAACTGAACTTCTTTTTTTGAGTTAACCTCTCAATCTAAAGTTAGGTATGTTAATTATAAATTACCAGTTTAACCTTCTTCATTACTATTCTAAGAGCTGTGCTGACTAATCATGCAATCCATATTTAAAGAATACAACTTGCGATCAGTCCACAGTACAAAAGCAGTTGTTTGAGTCCCTTTTGAAACAGATGAGCTGTTCACACACGCCTTCCCGTCTTGGTACCCAATAGGTAGCCAAAACAAAGGCGACACACCTGCGCGAGCACCGTCAGCGATCAGCGCACGATCGATTTTTCTGTTTTGCGCTCAAAAGATGATAGCAAATGAAAGAAAAAAAAAATAACAATTCCGCATTTAACCGAAAACACTTGTATTTTTTACTAATAAAACGTAAAGCAAAAACAAATTCGAGACGTGACAAAAACTAAATTTCGCAATAAATAGAAGTGTGTGAATTCACTGGAATAGGATGCGTTTGTTAGATCAACCCGACCAGCTTCTAAATATTAATATTTTTTGTGATGGAATATGCATATATTTTCACTAGCTAATAACGAAACTATTTTCGACATGCGCGTTTTCAGAAACGGTTGAATAAAGTTCAACTGATCAACTGTTAGAGCGGACAATTTTGCTCAACTTCCAAAGCTCAAGGCAAGCATGCGGCCGAGTACTTAGCAAATATAGAAATACTTACGTAGGAATGTATGTAGGTACTAGTATTTGCGATAAGTGAGATAGATAATTAGTAAAATTTCTCTCTGTTTAATAATAATTTTGTGGTATATATAAATATAGATACATATATACTTAATTACAATATTGCAATCTCCACACAATGCCAACGCTTTTCATGATATGGAAAGTGGGGGAGATTCCTGGAATAGCTTGTTGGCTGAAAATTAAGCAGAATAAATGCTAGATAAGATAAGAAAGAAACTTTCAATGTAGCTGTTATCAAAATTTATTTACTTTGAGTAGAAAAGAGAAGTAATTTTATTTGGTAAATCACCACCAAATGCGCACTTTGACTATCTCTGGCTAAATGCTTCTCTGAGAGTTAAAAACTTAAATAACACCAAGAAATGAAAAAAGTGCTTTTATTTAATGCAAAAACTGTACAGATCCGAACAGTAACATATCCTTCTAAGACAGCTTTGTGAATCATTATTCAGCTTCGTAGTAGAGAGCCCCGAGCGTCTTGAATTGATGGGTAAAAGTAAATTTCATAAGTCTTATCTGATAGCTTAGGTTTACTTACGTAGATTATAATGTCCCTCATAGTATCCAATCTGTAAGTAGTGTCTGCCTATTTTAACCAGTTCGGCTGTTATTCCTTTTGTTTGCTCCGCTGAGATTATAATGTCCCACATAGGATCCAATACGTAAGTAGTGCCTGCCTATTTTAACTAGTTCGACTGATACTCCTTTTGTTAAAATTTTAAACAGTTTGAATGCCGTTGTACTAGAAATCTAATGCAGTGTTGGCTAAACTGTTTAGTTACCCAGTTACTTGTGCTCTGCTGAGATTATAATGTTCCTCATAGGATCCAATACGTAAGTAGTGTCTGCCTATTTTAACTAGTTCGGCTGATACTCCTTTTGTTAAAATTTTAAACAGTTTGAATATCTTTGCACTAGAAAGCTAATGCAGTGTTAGCTAAACTGCTTAGTCACCCAGTTACTTGTGTTCTGCTGAGATTATAATGTCCCACATAGGATCCAATACGTAAGTAGTGTCTGCCTATTTTAACTAGTTCGGCTGATACTCCTTTTGTTAAAAGTTCAAACAGTTTGAATACCGTTGCAATAGAAAGCAAATACAGTGTTGGTTAAACTGTTTAGTCACCCAATTACTTGTGCTCTGCTGAAAATCTCAAATATATCTGCCAGTTGGACTATATGTAGATCGGTTTAGGATACAATTCCTCAAAGGCTTTCTCTATCGCAAACTCCTATTAAGTACATGGAGTTCTGCTTGTAAGATAGTAGGGTATGTTGACATTACCGTTGAAATATTGAAATTCGGCCCATAGAGATACCATCTCCCATTTTCATCCATACTCTGAATGATAGTCAGTATTTCGCACTTCACTGTTTCCTTTAGCACTCGATCTACAATGGAATCTTAACGTTAGAAACAGTTTTATACAGACTCCGAACTTCATCTTTTCAAGCTTTGCATGAAAGGAGTACAGAATTGCCTGGAACCCAACAGGTGTGGGTGCGCCTTTAAAACTACATCTGAGTATTTAAGATTCGGCTCCACCCAAACCTTTTTATTCTTGCATGTTGATTTAAAATAATTGATTTTATTTTTACAACTTTGTTTGGAACGTACATTCATTCAGCTTTTATTTCAGACTTTTTTAGGAAAAATAATAAAACTAAAAAACATATATATATAGTATAATTGATTAAAAACTGTTAACATGACGGCGCCTATAGTTAAATGGTACGTCTAAAGCTATTTCCTTCATTTATACAATTTTGATTTACGAACTTTCCAACCTCAATTTAAGTCAAGCCAAGCCCATATTTTTTTAAACGGTGGTTCCTCCACACGTTTTAGCTTATTCAAACTAAACAAATATGTGAATAAGTTTTTTTTATTATTATATAATCGCACATAACAAAAAGCAAGAATTCAGCGCAAATTCAACATTATGTTTGCATCACATAATATTTATAAACTTTTTTTTTTGAACTTCTTTGTATCAGAGCTGCGCAGAAAAACTCATTAACAGAAAGGGTATTGTGCTAAAAACAAAAAATGTATGATTCACAAAACTTTACTGATAAATAATAAAATTTATTGCTAATGTCCAGTGTTTATTTGGGCAAGATACACACCTAATTGACACATATGAGGATTGTAAAAAATATAAAATATTAAGTTAAGGTGAGAATAGAAATCGATTTTGGACAAAGTTTGTTTACTTGCGTAATTTTTTCCTTACTATATTTGAGCATAAGTACCTGTGTGTACATTAGACTGACCAACAAATTTTTTTTTTAATCTATACGGATATTATTTTTTAAAATGACGAAGAAAAAAAATGGGTCAAAAGTTTAAGACCTTAATATTAGCTTTAAGAGGTTTACTGGTTTACATTTTTTAGGACTGTTTCATGTATTTTTGCTTCAAAACTGTGGAGCCACTAAACCAGTAAGTAAGTGTAAGTTCGGGTGGAACTGAACATTATATACCTAGTAGTGATCAGAACTATGTTGAAAAACTTGGCGTGGCCCTAAACCGATTTCGCCAATTTTTACAAGAAACAATTACCTTTATATATTCAACATCTTCGCCAAATTTCGTTTCGACAAATCAATTTTTACAGGAGTTATTTCATAAAAAGTTTTGTGGAATAATCCAAATTTATATTTTTCGAATTTTTTCGTTCACGGACACTTTGAAAGTGAAATAGAAATTATATAAAGCAAAGTTATTGACTATTTTCAAAATCTTTCATTTAAAAGTGGGCGTGGACCATAACCGATATCTTGAACGGTTTTTGATTTGTGATTAATAATATTTCTAAATTTACTTAATCAAAAGTGAGCGGTGTCACGCCCATTTTCAAAATTTTTTGAAAAATTAATTTTCTGTCTTTATCTTATAACTTTAAAGGAGCTGTTCTTGTATATTTGTATAATCCAGACTATCTCGAAAACCTCTTAACCATGGTCCAATTAACAGGTCGTGTCATTAGACCAACTGAATTCTTTTTTCTCGGATTTTGACAGTACACTGATTTGGACCATGCTCTCCACCGATTTGGATGAAATTTGGTATGTACATAGTCTACCACATTCTAAGAATTTTTTCCTAGGTATTGCCACACAGCATATGTTTACGGTGCTGCCACCTATCTGAATTTTGTTTAAATGAAATTAAATAAGCCAATATGGGTATCAAACGAAAGGTAATTTCCTGCGTATTAAAAAAATCATTTCCAAGTAGGGTTGCCATTTTTGTTCGGCAATCAAAATGCGGAAAATAAGTACGTAGAGAATCATATTCATTCAAGGGAACGCGAGGCCGCAACAGCATCGATTTCCAGTAAGGCCAACATTTGCCATGACAGCGCATAAAGCTTAGGGACAAACTTTTAAGTTTATCGGAGTGGAGCTGAATTCAGCGATGTTCATGCATGGTATGTTATGTGTGGCGTTTTCAAGAGCTAAGTCACCAAAGAAAATCAGAGACGTACTCGGAACATGATATGAAAGGAAGTGTTGGCTTAGATTTCATATGTACAAGGTGGCGCAAAAGTAATCCTCCTATCAGAAAATGCTATAAATTTTGCGATTGGCCCCTAAAGTCAGTTCTGTTTTGACATTTGTGTAGTAAACACATGCGAAATACACGTTAATAAACAATGTTACGCTACACTGCTCCAGAACGCGGAATATTGCTGACTATTTATTTGACCAATAATCGGTCGGGGCCAAACGGTTACTGTGGATGGTGAGCGCTACAGAGCAATGATCAACGAGTTCTTTTTGCCGCAACTTGATGAATTGGGATTGGAAAACATGTGGTTCCAACAAGACGGTGCAACAGCACACACTGCACGTGCCACAACCGATATGCTGAACATCGGAAGCTTACTTTTGCGCCACCTTGTATTACATATATATAAAAAGTTATAAATAATTCTATTTTGAATAATAAAGAAGAAATCAAAGAATGTTGACCGATACATACAGAACTAACCGACAAATATACTCATGTGACCCTATTCTTTATCGATTAATTGACTTGTCGAAAATATGGGGAAAACTATTTTGAGCAGCCACCAAGGTATAATTATGTGCATTCAAACTTTGTTACCAATAACAAAAATGTTTTTAAAATCTCTTTTTGAAATCTCCACTGCTGAGCATCTAAAGCAAACTAAATTCACTAGAGCTCGGTCGTCCAGGTACTATTAATGTACACTAGGGTGGGTCGATTTGTATGGACAAAAGTTAACCGCTATCGCGCCATCGATTTTTCGATAGGTTTTGGGCTCAGGAAAAAAAGTTCCACTACGCATACCCCAAAAAAATAATTTTAGAGCCTGCGAATTTCATTTTTTTGACTTTTTTCGACTTTGACTTTTAAGGTTTTTTTCATGACCTACTAAAAAAATTTTCATTTGATTTTAAAATTTTCCGTCCCAAAAATCTCCGCTAAAAACGTTGGCGATAACAGTTTCTTGAAAAAAAAAAATTTTTTTTGGGTTTTGGGGAGTGTTTTGGTCAAAAAATTTACTATTTCGCCATTTTGTTTTTAAGGGTTTTTTCAGCATACATACAAAAATGGTTTCGATGAAAACGAATTTGTCTCATATTTTAATAATTATGCGCTAAAAACGTTGGCGATAACAGTTCTTTGAAAAAAAAAATTGTATTTTCGGCTTTAGGGACTTGTTTTGGTCGAAAAATCGACTTTTCCACTCCCCAAAACCCAAAAAATATTTTTTTTTTTTCAAAAAACTGTTA
Organism: Merzomyia westermanni; assembly: GCA_949987695.1. Lineage (NCBI taxonomy): Eukaryota > Metazoa > Arthropoda > Insecta > Diptera > Tephritidae > Merzomyia > Merzomyia westermanni. The sequence continues at coordinate 35,343,565 of OX465291.1, read as the reverse complement.
TCGCCAACGTTTTTAGCGGACATTTTTGGGTCGGACAGGGTATACATGAAAATTTTAAAATCAAATGAAAAATTTTTTAGTAGGTCATGAAAAGAACTTTAAAAATCAAAGTCGAAAAAAGTCCAAAAATTTAATTTCGCAGGCTCGAAAATTATTTTTTTGGGTATGCGCAGTGGAACTTTTTTTTCCTGAGCCCGAAACCTATCGAAAAATCGACTAAAATTTTCATTTAAAAATTGTTTGTGGGAAATTAAATTGGCTACAAAACTATACGAGGTGTGTTCAAAAAGTTTCGCGAATTTTGAATTTTCGCTGGTTACGTATATTCGAATTTCGAATTTTTTTGTGGCGTTATGTTGGTACTCATGTCTCTCACTTATGCCGACAAGCTCGGCCATTTTGAATGTTCAGTTAATTGTTGACAGCTGCTTTGCTTGAACGTGTTTTGGATCGTCTTCGATTTTCGTACCAAAATTGCTCAATTGTGACCAAAAACAGCATCGCATGAACATTGCTAATGAGATGTTAAACTCTGTCCGCGACGACCCAAATTTGCTCCAGAGGGTCATAACTGATGACGAATCGTGGGTTTATGGTTATGACGTGGAAACCAAAGCTCAATCATCTCAATGGAAGCTGCCGCACGAACCAAGACCGAAAAAAGCGCGCCAAGTTCGGTCGAATGTGAAAGTTTTGCTGACAGTTTTCTTCGATTGCAGGGGCGTGGTGCATCATGAGTTCTTGCCACAGGGAAGAACGGTCAATAAGGAATATTACCTGCAAGTTATGCGCAATTTGCGCAAAGCAATCCGCCAGAAACGCCCGGATTTGTGGAAGAACAAAAATTGGCTTTTGCACCACGATAACGCCCCTGCTCACGCATCGTTGCTTGTGCGCGACTTTTTGGCCAAAAACAACACACTAATGATGCCGCAGCCACCGTATTCCCCAGATCTGGCCCCCGTGACTTTTTCTTGTTCCCTAAACTGAAGAGGCCCATGAAAGGACGACGTTACGCTTCTCTTGACGAGATAAAGACGGCATCGAAAGAGGAGCTGAACAAGATACAAAAAAATGATTTTTTGAAGTGCTTCGAAGATTGGAAAACCCGTTGGCACAAGTGTATAATATCTCATGGGGATTACTTTGAAGGGGACAAAATAGATATTCATGAATAAATAAATAATTTTTGAAAAAACACAAAATTCGCGATACTTTTTGAACACACCTCGTATGCAGAAACAGTTTTTTACCTAAATGGTTTGGCAGTTTTAAAGCAAAAAAGAGATCAGTCCTAAGAAATCTAAACACAATGGTAGACCTCTAAAAATTAATATTAATGTTCTGAAACTTTTACAAAATTCTTTTTTGACATAGTCTAATGTATATAGATACCTTCAATTTATTTATATTTATTTATATATCAGCAAAATTTTTTTTTTTTTAGCTTCATTATATTAATTTTTGTTTTTCTCTATTCTCACATTTAATGATATCGATTTGTATTGCATGGGTCGATAGCATGACAAATAAAAATTATCTGCTATTGCAAACACCTCTGCACCACTTAAAATGATAAAAATTTGATTGAATACAAATATAATTAATTAAAATAAAATGCTGCACTCTGTTTGTTAATTTTATCGGGTGACTCTGTTAAAAAAAAAATACATATGAATTTTGCCATGGTAAATATTTTTACCAACAATTAGCTCTCTGATGCGTCGGGCGCGTTTCGAGAGGTGCTTGTCAGGGTATCCGGTTTGACCGCCAGTCTGGATGTGGTGGATCTAGTATTATTGACTAGAAGGTCGCGAATTGAACTTGGGGGTTGTCCTGAGCAGCAAGTACGCTGGGTTAAGAGGACAGAGTTATTGTATTACATGGAAGCTGGTTCGTGATCGATTTTTTCATAGTAGTCGAGAAACTTCTGGTAGCACTGTGAACGCATTAAGTCTATGTGTGGTATTTACATACCGGTCGGTTCAACCTAAGCACCCAGCACATAATATGTATATAAAAAATCCACCTTTTCTAATTGTAAGATTTTTTGAGACTTTAGGGACATATCACAGACAAATTTTGTTAAAATAACCTAAAGTCAGAGCTGTTAAATAATGATTACTAATCGTAATGATTACCAGTTTGATTAATTATTTTCTTGAGAATCCATTTAATGATTGATTACCAATTACTTTCAATTTTTAATGATCATATGATAATCAAATAATTAAAAAAATAATCAAAAAAAATCTTGATTTTCTACGATAATTAAAAAAAAAATCAGAAATCATCACAAAAAGTTGTTTTGATTACTTTTAATTATTTTAGACTTTTCTTGATTTTTTTCAGTATTTTTATAGAAGCACATAAATATACACATCAAAAATAAAGAAAAAACTTAAAAAAAAAAAAATCAAAAATAATCATAGTAAGCAAAACAACTATTTTTGGTAAATATTTATTTTTCTTAATTTAAAAAAAAAAATTTATTTTTTTTATCGTAATTAACTAATTGCATTTTTTTGAAAACCAATTAAAAAAATCATTACCAATTAACAAAGCTGTATAATTAATTACTTATCGAACTTAGCAGGTCTGCCAGACATCAACCTCACTCTGGTCTTGCCCTATTGAAATTCCGAAATAATGTAACTATAGTCCCCAGAAACTTGGAATTTCTCTCAGCATATAGAGCATGCTTTATGCTTTCTAATTCTCAGCATTTCCCCGTCTCTAAAAAAAAAATATATTCCGGTATTTTAAAAGACGTACCACAGCAGCTCTAGGACAGCCTTGCAACTTCATTGAGGTATTTTCGATGTATAGAATTTAAGCCAACATATATATATATACTCGTATTTAATACTTCTTACCTTTAATGTTTAATTTCTAAATTCTACTCATTTTTTTCGGACGATGTTTTAGTTTGCAGAACAACTTTCATGTTGAAGAGAGCTGTGCTCCTTCGGGGTCTAGGAGAAACGTGGCACGGCTAACGCTTTCAACAAGTTAAGCACCACAATCAGCATAGTGGCGACGTCCAGGCCTATTGACTTGGAAGTTAATGCAGTCAGCTTTAATTCTGCGGAGATAAGGTCATCTATCGGACAACTGAAGGTAGTATGGGTGGAAGGCGGATGCCAAAGTTAGAATCTGTCATCGGCCAACAATTTGATTAAACCTTTACTGACGTTTCACATAGCAGACGAAATGTTGCAGTTTCTCATAACCTTATAGGTCGTTTTGCTCTTATTATTTGTCGTTGTGCGGGGAAAATTAATTTAATATCGCCTTCTTGATACTGACTACACACACGCGTACATTACAGGAATAGTTCCGCACTGTTCATATCAGCCGTTCAAGCACATATCACAAACATAATAAGCTTCAAGCCCTTTTTATCATTCTGTAATTCAACTCTGAATTGAAGTTGTTGGCGCAAACCAAGTAAATACGTAAATTGGGTTGAATTAATTGACAGCATGCCACAACTGCAACGGCTGCGGAATACGCCCCTCGGGACCCTCAAGCTTGTACTTAGAATGCGCCTGTGTATGCAATTTTAAATGGATGAATGGGACGGGTTAGACGGCTGTCTAGTTGGCAAACTAACAAAATAACTGACTGCCCGCATGGCTTGGCATGGCTTGGCATGGCTGATTGACGTTACTTGACTGCTTGATTACCGCTTCATGAAAGTTTTTAATTTTTATTTTTAAAACTTTTTTTATATCTGTTCTTTAACATCAATTCATTTTGTTGTTGTTTGTTGTTTATGAATTGGTTGCAATCGTATGTTTTGTCAGTTATTATTTGTTTTTGTTTACGCTTTTATTTGCTTATGATTATTTGCTCAATGATATGTGATTATGTATAAATATGTATACGCATGATATGATTGCACTTATATACCCTGCAGTAAAATACCAAATAAGTCAGAAAACATACTACTTTGCAACAAAAATTATCTTACTGGTGTCGAACTAGTCCTAGATTTGACTTAGCATGCGTGCTTACCCTACCAACCATGGCTAACCGTGGTGAAACTCTGATTCCACAAATTCACAAATTTTTACTAGCCCCAACGCAAAATTTTTTGAAATCTGTATGGAGAACATCAAGTGCCTAAAAGTATGCACTCACACCTACACAGAAAAACATTTTCAATATGGTTAAAAAGTGAACCTCTCCAAACAAAATTGCCCGCTTTTTTACCCAATTTTTTGGTAAGCGCGACTCGCTGTTTATTCAGATTTTTATCCACTGCTGGTTGGCAGGGGTAGTGATATGTGATGCTCTGTTTATATGTGCGCATACAAGTGCTTTGCTGGCGCTCAATGTTTTTTTATGAATGCTCTCAATCGGCAAGCAGACGAGTAATCACCTAAACTGCGTTTATGGTAAATATACAGTGTTTACAAAAACAAAAGATCGGCGTTAGTGTAGAATAAGTAAAATGAAATGATATAAAATACATTGGAAAAAAAAAATAAATAAAAAGGAAATAAAAAAATTAAATAAAATTATAAAAATAAAATGAAATAAAATAAAATAAAAAACCAAGTAAAATAAAATAAAATGAAATATAAAATAAAAAAATAAAATAAAATCAAAAAAATAAAATGAAATAAACTGAAAAAAAATTAAGTAAAATTAAATAAAATAAGAAAACACAATAAAAAAAATAAAATAAAATAAACTAAAAAGTAGTAGTTAAATAAAATAAAATAAATTGAAATAAAATAGCATAAACTAAAAAGTAGTAGTTAAATAAAATAATTTTTTTTAATAATAGTTATTTTATAATTTAATTACACATGTTTATACATCAAACCTCATGAGTACTTGGTACTTACGCCTTTTTTTTTATTCTCTTTCGAGAATGGTATATTTCTGCCCGAAATCTGACAACTAACATCTAGTAGGATATATCCATTTTAAAAATACCAGTTGCTTATAGGGAAAAAGGCATTTGACTGATTCGTTGTCTTGGAACTAATACTAGCTCGAAGGTAAGATGGTATAAAATTAGTTGGTTTTACTGCAGGGTATATATATTTTTATACAATTTATATGAGTGGTTGTGGATATGCGCTTTTATGCACATTTATAGTCCGCCTGATATAAAACGCGGCACAGCAAGAAGGCGGAATGCAACAAGTTGAAGTTAAAGTTCATTGGCTTATGCACTGACTGCCTACAAATAAGTAACAGAAGATATATCTCTTCATAACCGTGCTTATGGAACATTCAAGCGAGATTGCCAGTTTGCCCTTTTTTACCATAATTGGTACTTTTTTTAAGATTTGGTTCGCAAAATCCGCACATGCCATTTTTCTCGCAAGAGAGCACATGGTCCTTAATTACGTTCGTGGGAATCAAGCTTACAAAGTTTTAGTTTGCAAGGCTAACAAAGTCATCAAATACCCACATATATTTATGCAAAAATTGCAGCTGTTATTGTGAAACTAGAAAACATTCACTTCAAGTCTTACTTTACGCACCATTCTATCCTGACAGAAGCGTCCATTTTCTCTTAGGGAACTAACTCTCTGCTCTGTGAAACCGTAAAACACTCTAAATCGAAGAAGGGTTCTTGTTGTAAGAGTGCCTAATCGGTACGTCAATTTTCGGCAATAGTCTAACGGAAGTTCTAAAAAACCGGCATTTTTCGTAACAACTTCAGGTCTAAAAAACTTGTTAGCGATTTCTGTCATTTTTTCGAAGGAATTTTGGTACCGAAAAAGTTTTGTGTGTGGCAACCATAAGTTCAAGTATATTTAAAGCGAATGTGTGGCTTTATTCAATAAATTGTGTTGGACCATAAATTCTTGCAAAATTGTGTTTGTGCCGTTTTTAAGGAGCGGAAAATGGCTAAATTAAAACAAACGAAAATAGATAATTTTTTGCGTACTTACTGTTTTGCCAAACATTTGGCCCACGACGAAAGTCTCAAAAAAGTAGGCAACAAATTTATTTATGAAGAGCGACTCCTGGTTTTCACATCCGCAGAGCGGGCTTTTTTAACTCGGCAAATGAATCCAAACCCTTTTTGGGCGTATGAGAAGTAGAGCACATTAGTGAAGACCCAGTGTTATTGAATATTCGAATATTCGAAGAAGTTAAAACTTTTTGAATTACAAAAAAGCCATATGAAAGTATGTGATATTTTCCAAAGGTTTTGATCGCCTGCTCTTTGATTAAATACGCAGTTTTTTTGCAAGTCAAATTCTCCAAACCCAAGCTCCAATCTGTTCAATTTGGCCTTTTTGATTTCCTTAGAACCGTTTTCTCAAGTAAACTTCAAAATTTTTCTGCCCTTTAAAAACATTTTTGGTATAGACATTTTTTGTTTACCAAGCAGATAAATTTTAAAGTTTATTAGAGAAAACGGCCCTTAGAGCTTAAAGTGCTTACATATGCCATTACAAACTGCTCAGTGATCAGGGACAAAGTGCTTGCATGTGACCCTACAAAACGTTTAGTCCTCATTGTCCGGGTACATATATATAATTTCCTTAACAGGGCCAAAGTACTTGCATTCGCCCTTATGAATTACTTAAAGCTTAAACTTAAAGTATTTATAGGCTGTTCTTTTGAAATTCGAATTTTTTTGAATCTAATAAAAACAAGTAAGGGAATCTATGTTCGGGTGAAACCGAACATTATATACCTAGTAGTGATCTATTATGGCATCGCAATTTACGCAGGTCTATTTAATACTTTTCAGTTCGTATTATAAAGCCAGCTGATTGTTTTCAATAAAAACACTTCTGTTCTAAGTTCGGAGCGGTAAGTTAATTTTTTTGTATATAAATAGGTTCCCTCCCAACCACTGCTCTTCCCATTTTTTCAAAATACCAATACATGCACATTTTATGTTTGAAAAATTTGCGTTGAAATAGACAGACGTACATAGCTAAATCGGCTCAGCTCAGCGTCCTGATCATTTCAGTATACTTGTTGATGGGCCCATCTCTTCTTCTTCCCATACTTACAAACATTTTATGTTTATTAAAGGTATGAAAATCAAAAAAGGTATATAACTTCCCTATTGCAGTGAGGTATTAACTACTATCCCGGATATTTTGCTTTGTGTTATCCGATTTGCCTAAATTTTGGCGGGAGTATACTACATACCATTGAGAAGCAGCTGACCAATTTTCATTGATATATCAAGATTGAATTATGAGCGATTGCATTTGAAAATAGCAGAACTTTTATGCTGAAAAGTGGGCTTCCCCAAAATCCCCAAATTTTTTTTTTGCTATCGAGTTTTGTTTAAAAAGCTTGTTACGTGTGCAAGATCTTATTCATATAGCTTACATAGTTACAGAAATAACTCATTTTAAATTTTACAAACAAGTTTTTCAGGACTATGTTAAAAAACTGGGCGTGGCCCTCAACCGATTTCACAACAAACAGTTACCTTTATATACTCAACATTTTCGCCAAATTTCGTTTCGACAACTCAATTTTTGACGGAGCTATTGCATAAAAAGTTTTGTGGAATAATGTACTATAAAAGGGACGGGGCCACGCCCATTTTAAAAAAAATTATATTTTTCGACTTTCTTCGTTCACGGACACTTTGAAAGTGAAATAGAAATGATATAAAACTATTTTACGCAAAGTTAATGCTTATTAAATATATCTATGATCCTTTTCGAAATCTTTCATATAAAAGTGGGTGTGGACCTTAACCGATTCCGCACATTTTTTCGGGAGCACTCCTTGTATTAATATAAATATGTGTGCTGAATTTCATTTCGATATCTTGAGCGGTGTTTAATTTATGGTTAATGATATTTCAAAATTTGACTTAATCAAAAGTGGACGGTGCCAATCCCGTTTTCAAAAATTTCTTGTAAAATTTTTTTTCTGCCTTAATGTTAGTATACACACCAAATTTTGTTCTTATAGGTGTATTATGTATTGAATAATCACTTTTTTTTGTATTTTCGAAAATATTCTATACATAAAAAGTGGGCGTGGCTATCATCCGATTTCGCCCAAAGGCAAGTGCCAAGGAATCTGCATACTTAATTTCATTAAGATATCTTAAAATTTACTCAAGTTATCGTGTTAACAGACGGACAGACGGACGGACATGGCTTAATTAATTTCTCTTTTCGTCCTGAACATTTTGATATATATAAGTCAATATCTATCTCGATCCGTTAATGCCGTTACGCACTGCCGTTAGGCGAATGAAGTCAACATACCTTGTGTGCGTAGCACTACTAGGTATAAAAAGGGGTAAACCCAAAACCTCTTCACCAGGGCACTTTAGAAACAAATTCTAAGATAGCGCTTTCTTCAACTGAACTTTCATATGGAGTGTTCTTCAGACAAATTTTGTGATCTAGCATTCTTAGAGTAGTGTCTTTTTTAAAGAAAAAGTGAGTGGGTGAGAAAGCGCGTTCTTCCAAAAAGCTCGAAGTTAGGGCATTTTAGAAACTGCAGCTGAAATAGAGTGACGTTTTGAAAAGTTGTGGATACCAATTAATGTGTTTACTTACTACATTCATATTCCAGTAAACTCAAACACATTTTTTGAAATTACCTTATTATCGTTATCTTATTTTATTTAAATTTCATAAATCGTGAATACTTTTTATTATAAAAATATATATTTACAATCGTTTAGGTGTAGTAATTTAGTCGTTCGTTAGATACTGGCAAAAGCTGTGCGCTTTACCAAATAAATAAAAATTAATAACAATCTCTTTAATCCAATGTATTTACATAGCTTAGCTGTGAGATTAAAAGTGTTGAGAATAAAATACATTGCTAAAGACTTTTAATATTAATTTCTATAAACATTTCCTACACTTTGTAAATAAGAAAGTAAATAAGTACTCATCATGTGAATATGTAATACAATTAAATAATATTAAGTGGCGATTGCGCCAAATAAACTTATTTTATCTTGGCACTTAAACTTTTGCTTAGGATTTAAATTAATAGTGACGCATTTGATTAGTTGATTATTTAGTTGACAAATTATTCGTTATATAAGACTTAAGACAAATTAAATATTGACTTCCGCTTTCTGAATAAAAGTGTATTGTTATTAAATATTATTAAAAACTGTTTTGTTTTGTGATTATGAGTTGTGAGCAGTGGCGTGATTGAAATGCATAAATAAGCAATCATTCAAGTAATAGGAGTATGTACATTAGACCGTACTTAAAAATGGGTTAGAGTGATTCTATAGCGTACAAACTTTTGAAATTGAGTCACTCAAAACAAGCGTATTCAACTGATTCCAGAACAGTTTTGGTAGCACTGGAATTCTACTTCCTTTAGAAATTATGACATGCTTAAGTGAAAATCATATTTTATGTCACGATATTTGACAGATATTTTAGAATCAGTCTTAAATACTTAGCTAATAAAACTGGATTCGGTTTTCCGAATAATTGGCCGTTTTTTGCACGAGGGCCCCTCAGCCGACCAAAATTTGGATTTTTCTATCGAAGGGAATACGAAACCACATGTTTTGAGCGAGCGGGTGGTCTCGTGTGAACATAGGAACATAATATATGGCATTCCTCAATACTGGCATACAGTAATTTTTAGCGTTGACATTTGTATTTTTTTTTTAAGTAACGATTTTCGTTCACACTGGAGGGACAACAAATGTTTATATAAAAACGAATATTAATAATAAAAAAAAATTAAAAGAAAAAACTACAAAAAATGGCATTGCTTTCTTGGAATCCAGTAGAAGAATTCGCAAATTTCCAGTGTTAACCTATATCGAGATCTTAGGGGCTGATTACGCATGTCATCTATTGCCTGTTACTAAAGTGAGTGAATGCCCTTATATTATAAGAATTTTGCTACAAACGAGAAAAAGTGACTCGTTGCCTTTTACATAATGAGACCGTAAACTAAAGATTTTTGGGTTGAACTATCGATTAAGTGATTCACAAAGTCTGCGTCAACGCCGAAAATTAGTTGAGATTTTAATAAGTTCAATGGGCTAATTATGTAAATCACCGTGACACTTTGCAGTCATTTACATTCGCCTTCCTCGTATGTAATAAAACCAAATTCACAGAAAAACTCCCATATACTGACAGTGACTGAAGGGTGTGAACGCCTTTATATAATAACAATTTTTTTCTTTAAACGAGAAAACGTGACTTGTTGCGTTTTACATAGTATGCCTGTTAATGAAAGAAAAGGCAGCATCACAACTAATGCCGCTTACAATTACAAATTATACACTTACAATGAATTACACAATAATAAAGTCATAAAAATTAATTGGATATTCACAGTTTTTGCATGGACTTCCCTGCTCCTTTGTTAGATTACAAACTAACACGCGTTTTGTTATGCAAAACAACAAAACGTCACTAACTCGTTAAAGGAAAAATTACATAAAAAGTATGTATATATATTTAAAAATTCCGCCAGCTTTGCTGCTTGTGCTGTGACTGACGTACGTTGTGACTCGTGTGACTCATTGAAGGAACAGCTGCGTTTGCAGCTGTGCGCCAGCGAAGTCACCATGTTGCACTGGTTGCATGAGTGACGCGTATAAAATAGTTGTTGTTGTTAGCGAGGCGCTATGTTATTGCATGGCACTTTGACATTTCATTTGTGACTAATAAACGCCAACTGTCAAAATTCTTAACATCGTTCTATATCCTTAAGCTATTTTACGCTGCATACAATTCAGAGAGACAAATGCAAACACTCAATCTTTTCGCACCAAAAAACAATTACTTCACAGCCCCAAGTCCGATGTATCTCTCTTGTAATAAGCTAAACCCGCTACACTGCCGAGGCTCGACTCTCAAGTCTTATTAATCACAGTTAGAAAGTTCTCTACACGTGCCTCATCCATTGCTGCACTTTCCTCACTTAACAAATCACTGATCGAATATGCGGAGAGCGGTCGTGAAAGACGTCGCTGCGAAAGTATATCATCGATGGAGGTAACAGGAGAGAGACTTTTACAGCCGGCATAGATGAAATTGTCATTTTGTTCAGCACTGCGCGCAATAGCGGCGAAAATATCCTCTAAACTTGATTTGATATGTAACTGCGGGCGGAAGAGCACCGGTGAAGATGGCACTGGTGGTGAGTCGGAGAGTGGTGATGAGCTCGCAGCTGGCGAAGCGGTCGATGGCGTGGTTGATGTGCCCGCACCATAATTAAGTGTGTTAGGCGCTTGACGGCGCGTGCGTGTATGTTGTGGTGGGGATGTATCACGCATCCAACTGGGTTCATCATCCTCATTTGCTTGTTGTAGCAAATTCAGTGAGTTCTCTAATTGTTCCGATGAGAGTAACTGTGACAAACGTGATGCATTTAAGCGCGTGGATTTGTTTAGCGTGGACTCAGTCGTTGTTGTCACATCGTCCGCCTCCTGACACTGTATAGTTGGTGTGACACGATTAATTTTCTTGCCCAACAACACCGGTGACACAGTGACTGTTGGCACATTTTCGAACATTTTTGCTATTTGATTGACATGTGTATTCGTTTGTATGGATGCTGGTTCCACTTGACGCTTAATATGATTGACGATCGGCGTATCCGCTTCGATGCTGCATGCCGCCGTGCTGTGACGTTTAGGGTATACGCGCGTTACTGCTTTACGTGGTTTGGGTTTAGGCATGGCTTGACCCATTGTATGACAGCATATGTCTGGCGCATAGCAGCGATGATATTTATTGCGATTGGCTTCGTAGTCAGCGTCGGCAAATGATTTGATGCGGCAAAAGGATTTTGGTATGAGTGTGACGAAGACGTATGTGAGAAAGATGTAGGGGAAATAAAACCAGAAGGTTTCGAGGTATGCGAGATAATCTCCGTCCATGATGAGTTCTGTGGTAAAATTCTGCATGTGTGGTGAGTTGGTGAATTTTTGTTTACGCCGTTTTTTATTATTTTTTTTCAGAGCTCTTGTTACTCTTTTTTATCACAAAGTGTTTTATTGCAGTCTCAGTTTTTGGCTTTTTAGTATACACTTGAATAGTCCTGTTTTTGTTACGATTTACACTGTAAAAAATTTCTGAGTTATGTTTAAACAAATTATTTCTTTCATTTTTGTTTAAAATTCTTGAGTTCGTTGGTTTCAATTAGCTGACTACAGTCATTTCGAAGATTTTTCTTGTGGACAGTGGTGTATTTAATATTATTGAGCACTTAAATATTAAAAATTATTTGAGTTAAAATGTTTACTTCATTGTTCGACTTTATTTGTTTTAACTATTAACTTTTTACAGCAGGCTCGGGTGGTCTCAGTGTAGTTGCAGCATAGGCTATATATAGTTTTGGAAAAGTCACAGTTTAAGGCGTCAATCTATTCAGTTTAGCTTATTGATATTTTGTTATATGAATGTGAAATATACAAATATTAATTTGTATAAAATTTCTGAGAAGTCTACGGTGTCACACCCTTTGCTACCCTTTCGGGTTAGAGGTTTAGAATATGCCCGAGGTAGGCATACCGGTCGTAAGAGGCGACTAATATGCACCGAGGCAATGACGTGTAACTCGATATTTGATTCAAGGATATATGCCTCTCACCTCCCATTACCTATCTTTCCTTCTTACGGAAGGAGGGGTGACATGACCTAGAAGGTTTCACTGGTCATACCAAAGCGCTAACACGACAGTCGGGCAGTACCGCAAGGGAGTACCGGTGCGTACCGGATTCATATCCCGCCCAAAACCTTCGGGGAGGGGTTTTGTCGTTACAACAACAACCCTTCAATTCGTTATATATACTGGACTATTTTTGCCAGATCTAATATAATAATACCCTATATACCCTAAATACGGGGATGTAAAGGTTGGGTAGGGAGAGAGGGGGAGAAAAAAAAGGTGATAGTTGGGAAGAGGAACAGGAAGAAGAATAGGAAGGAATAAGGAAAAGAAAAAAAGGAAGAGAAAGAAGATGGAGAGACAGAGTAGTAATCTCCAGAACTAATTAGGAGTAGAGAGTTTTCTAGTCTAAATTTCAGAATTTTAAAGTGTATACATAGAAAGCACAGAAGGGACTAATCGCTAAATAAGTCCTGTGCGTTGCCTGTTGAAATCATTTTTAATCTCAAAACCCCATAGTGAAGCACAAAGATAATGTTTATTTAACTGCCCTATTCTGGGGCAGCTTGTCATCGTGACTACTGACAATTGTTATAGCCCAATTCCACTTGTTCCTATAATTTGCAACTGTCATTCCAGATGTCATCAACTCCTTTGTAGATGACAAGCTAGCTGAGAATAGCACCGTAAGTTTAAACTCACGTTACTTCTATAAAATTTTGTGTATCTAGTTTTATATTTAATTTTTTTTAATATTTAATTAGGGACCAAAGTCCGGGCAACTGTTTCTGCCCAAATACTGATTTGTCTACATTTTAAAAATTTGATTCTGTCTCTCCTCATCTCTCGCTTTCTCCTGATCAGCGTCGCCATTGTCTTCCAGTTCCTTATTTTCTCCCTCCCCATATAACTTTATTGTCTCTCTTTTAATTCTTATTTATTTTTCTTTGCCCTCCATCTGTCTCTATTTCATCAAAGAACGTATAACCATAAGTAGATCCAACAGTACATGCAAATGGCCGCTATCAAATCGATTGTAGGTAATTCACCACCGCACCTGCATATGAAATGCTTAAATTCACTGTGCTTTAGCTGTGCACAAAAAATTATAGTTGAAGTTACAAAAACGTTTGATTGTGAATATTGAATAAAACCAAAAGTGAAAACAGCCTTAAAACTCCCGATTTAATTGCAAACATTTCTCCAGTGGTGAATAACCTACCCGCGAATTGGTGGTTTAGTATTGCCCACTATACGTCGCGTTGAACCTTCTTATGATTATACGTTCTTTGATTGTATGCAATTTTTCGTTCTCTCTTTTTTTCTTATCCACCTCTTCTCCAAAATCATCTCTCTTTCTTCCTGGTCCCTTACTCTTTTCGACTTTTCCTTTCTTCACACTTTTCCACTCTTATTATTTACTTGAGCGCGCGGCAGACTTTGTCCTGCCCAGAAATTTACCTGCATGGATCTAATAATATTTCCTATCCCTATCCCTATCCCTATCCCTATTCCTATCCCCATCGCCATCCCTATCCCTATCCCTATCCCTATCCCTATTCCTATCCCCATCGCCATCCCTATCCCTATCCCTATCCCTATCCCTATCCTCATCCCTATCCCTATCCCTATCCCTATTCTTATCCCTATCCCTATCCCCATTCCTATCCCTATCCATATCCTATTCTTATATAACTTTCATATTTATTCACTTTTTAAACCTTCCCTGGACTTCCACAAATAATTCAAGACCAAAATTAGCCAAATCGGTCCAGACTTTCTCGAGTTTTAGCGAGACTAACGAACAGCAATTCATTTACATATATATATGTATATAGGAATATTATATATATATGTGTATGTAGCAGCAGTAATAAATACTGGATAGCTGGTAGAAATAGTTTCCTATATAGCGAATATTTTCCTACCCGGGGCGTGGTACCGCCTATTTTTGCACCAGTGACCAAGTGAGCCTGCTGTAAAATATAACATTTTTCTTATAAGATCAGTCACTTCTTTTGTATTGTCATCATAAAATCTGTTTTATTTTTTATGAAAAGAAAACAAATTTATTTGGCTGTAAGGGGTTAAGAAATAAAATTTTTAATATTCACAATCAATTAAAAATTGTATATATTGTTATTTTTGACACTCTTGAGCTTCAAGCGTTATTGAAATGACAGAAGAAAAACTCAAAAAATTGATTTATTAAAAATTCATACAATTTAATTCATTTGGTTATTAAACTTTTTGAATACATTTTTTTATGTATTTAAATTCTTTAAATAGGTTTTTATTTTATTTTTTGTATTTATGAATTTTATTTTCTTATTTTTTTTTTATAAGTTATAAATTTTTTATTTGCAAAACTCCCCAAAAATTCGCTTATACTTTTCCAAAGTCAACGTGGGTAACGCGCAACCAATTCTTGCAGCCTCAAATTCACTAATTAAACTAAATATTTTGCGTTCTTACATTGATATTTATTTACCGGAAAAATGGTAATATGTAAGTACATAAGTGTATAAATATCTGAAAAATGTAATCATAAATCAAGCCAAAAAAATTTACTTCAACCGTACGATTTTTATTTGCCAGCGCCGCATCTTCAGGTGGCCGCCCACGCGATATCCGATAGCGAGCAAGTCGTTCAGCGGCAGTTTTTTTTTAAATAAATGCAATAAAGTTGCAAAATATAAAAATTTTAGTATGTCAAAGATGCCAAAAACCGAAATGAAAATTTATAAGGAAAAAAGAAGAAAATAAAAAACTATTAATTAAAAATTTTGCGATTTGCAGCTGCAGACCTGGTAACTCCATTTGCGAGCAGATTTTTCCTATACTGCAAATATTGAAAACGAGTAAAACTGGCTCGCTTCGCTGTGTCTCAGAAGTTATAATAGACTGAGTTCGATTTTCATCATTATATCCCATACCATATAAGATATGGAACTTAATTACATCGCTTATTGCAGCAGTCATTGTCACCTTTCGTTTGATACCCATATTGTATTAACACATTTTAGGTCACCTTGGTCGATATCTCCAAAACTAGTCGAGCTATCGGTACAAGTGACATCTCAACTTTTACGTTAAATGTCTGGCAATGCAATGGTAAAAGTTCCATTACATTACATTTAGCAGTTTTTGAGTGATGTGCGAGCAAACATACAGACAGACAGACAAAAATTCTAAAAACTGTTGATTTGGCTTCTATTGACTTTATAATAGGCTAATCCTATCGATTTTTCTTAAATATCTGCAATGTACAGATTTTATTATATGTAGAGAAGACGCATGATAAAAGGGCACACATCACCTTTATTTCGATTTCGAAGCTAATTGAATACGGCTATGCTAAATGACGCTGAGTAACACCTCAGTCAGTATTCTGAAGGATCTCTGCGCGCTATTCGACACCAAACGGGGGCAATTTCCTTGACTTCATACTGGAGAAGGTAACTATGACATTGACATCATTAATTACTTGAATAATCCCTGCATTGCAACGAAGTAATTCCGAATAACTCCCCTGGAGAATAGAGATATTCAAGGCTGAAGTACTTCGACCTAGTTTTGACAAAAGCTGAGAGAGCACAGAATGAATTGACGAAGACCAGAACACCGATTGCATAAATGAGCCTTAGAGAACTCAATAAGATACGTAGACCCCTAGCAATCCAACATGGACTAGCTAAATGTCACTATCCTGATTATTTGACTGGTGGTCCACCTATTCAAGAGCAGACTACAGGCTCTCAAGAGCAGACTACGAGTTCTCAACAACATTCCACGTCCGGTTGACAACTTCAAAAAACGGGAGCCAGATGATGCTTGTTGTAAAATAGTCATATGCAATTAAGAGAGAAAAAGTAATCTTAGTAGTGACATCCTTAATAGCTTATTGGCCAGCTGACTAAATATCGAATCCCCCAACGGTAGCAGCAATGGACTGAGTAGGTAATTGAGAAGTAAAGTCCTCAAATATATATATCACTCTCTATAAGTCTGATAACGTACCTGTCCAGAGATATGACTCGGAATCATGGACAGTGTCGAAAAAAGATGAGATGACACTTTAAGTAGTCGATAGATAGAAATGTTCGCTGGAAGACGATTGGGTTTACCCGCAATGCCAACAGTGGAAATCGAAGGAAATTTAACGATGAGCGAAACGAGTTAAAGCACATATGAGCATGGTGAGAAATGTGTTGCTATATAAACACCCAATGTTGGCAGCAGAGTTGGAAAGTACAGGTGGAGCACGACTTCGCCTCCCTTTTCAGTTGGTGCGAGTTATTGCCAAGAAGGGATGTCTAGTGTGCGACGGCACAAATCTTCTAGGGATAAGCGAAAACTAATTTATGAATGAATGAGCATCCATTCGATTTATTGCGGTTTAAAGGAAAGCGCTTTTTATAACATGTTGCTTGTGATACTCGATAGTAAAGGAAAATATCTCGTCAGTCTAATACTACTTTTTTCTTATTTTAATTTAATACATTTTTTTTGTTTCCTGAGTTATTTGAACTATTTTTTTTTTATTTTCTTAAATGTTCTTTGGCGATTATAAAATTAATACAGCGCCCTTAAATTTTCCACTTTTCTTTAAAACTTCCTAAATCATTATACTTTTTATCTTCTCACTTGAGATCACTTTTTATAGACAATTTGTTGTTGCAGTATCCAATTTTATTAATTTTTTTTTTCTCGTTTTGAAGCGCGTTCTGCCGTCGCGTTCTACGGTCGTTATATCTCGAGATAGCAGCGTTAACTGAAATATCACAGCAACTGTGCACAGCTTGCTGCTGGCCGGCTTTTGTAGAGGGCTCGCTTGGCACAGACCAGTCAAGTAGGTACTCATTTACAGTTGTGCCGTGCATGAGCGCAAAATTGGCTTCCCACCAAAGAGATGTGCACAGTGTGAATTATTGGTTCATATTTGGCGCTCTCACTGACATGCGTTCAACTGAACTGTTATCAGTACTCACACCTCAAGCAAGATCCTTTCACTTGTGTGCAAGAGATTAACTTGTGTGGGGCACTGCCGCAGTTCTCTTGCACTTGCTCCACTCTCCACAAACTCATATTGCTCAAAGCTTTAAATGTATGCATGTGTCTTATTGTTGTAGACAAATTGTTTATTTTTATTTATTTTGTTGTTAATGAATAATTTGTTTTGAAAGCAAGCAAAACAAAGAAATTATTATTTATTTAAAATTTGTTGTTGCTAGCACTTCAATTGCCGGAACAGAAGCTGGCAAGTGCATGATGGCGACACAAACAACTACAAAAATACTCAGCGCTACACTTGGCTGCCTAAAAACTAATGCCGAGCGCTAAGAATCTAATGAAAAATCAGAATTATACTATACTCGCTTTTCTTTTTTTTTTTATTTAAAAATAATTACTTGGTGATCATTGTTTTAGCTTTAGAATTTTCGTGGCCAACACCGTGTCTGGCTGGCTTTTATCATAAACAGTATTTTTTGTTGACGTACAAATATTTTGTATTCAAACTAATAGATATGTATGAACACGGCTACATTGCACTATGGGCGAAAAAGATCTTTTTTGTGAAAAAAAAATTCAAAAGTTATTGCTTACATCTCTTGGAGCTTTGATAGAGAAAATCATGTGAGGGAGAAAATTAAGAAGAAAAAGAAAACCAATATTGGGGGTCAGAGGTAGAGGAGGCGATAGAGGAGATCTTTAGTACTTATGCTCACTTTTCTAACTTCGGTGAGGTCAGTAAAAAATGAGCCACACTGGATCATTATTTACTCAAATGATAGTAATCACTACTTTAGGAATCAAATTAGTCTTAATTCCCAATTACTTGTCAGCACTCATTTGCTTTATATAATTTGTCATAGAAGGACTTCTTATTCTAGTATTTCTTCTGGTCAAGGAATTCGACAACTTGATAACATGCATTAAAGGAAATTTACCAGCTCCCTCTTGCAAATAAAGGTCCCGTTCTTTAAGTCGCTACTCAACTCCACTGTTCGGGACGGGATGAGATGGGTGCCGGAAATTCCTCATTAATTCCACGGCAAACGAGGGGCGTCGAGGTGCCGAATCCCAAAGTCCTTCGAGGTTGAAACACTACACCTTTAAATCACTGAATTAACAACGACAGTTAATTTTTAAATTCCAGATGTGTTCATTCGCGCCCAAAAAAAAGGGGGCATAGATATCTAGATATATATACATATATATGCATATACAAATTTACAATATGCAATTATGAAGAGTACTTACTCCGTTTGTGCTCTTTTCGAAAGTGGAAGAGAGCTGGGTGATCGCAGAAGGCGAAATCCATCAACTGATTCGGGCAACGGGACTCGGACCAAGAATTCCAAAGGAATTCAACAGTAATTCCTGTACCGAGTACACGGTACCCGCTTTCTTAACAGCGACACCTACAAGTGGCGCAGGAGCTCCAAGGTGCAGACCTAAACACCCACCATGATATATATGCCAGAAATCATGGACGCTTTCAGAAGCATGTGAGCCTTGTAGTGTTAGAGATAAAAGTTTGACTCATCTACCAAGTGCGAGTATCAAAGAATTCAAAGAAAATTTACTCATCCGCTAAATCTCCATCTGCACACGGCCTTTAACAGCAGAAGGAAGAGGACGCCTCTATTTGGCGGGAAAAATCAGGAGGGAGACTTTATTCTCCTCGGTGTTTTCGAATGTGAGTAATTATCGCTTAGAAGGGGTCCCCTTGGAAATAATGAAAAGTATTGCCCAAAAAGCCCACCAAAATCCATAGAAATATGTTTTTATACACGAATTAACTTTTAGCTTTTCAAGTACTTCCATAACTAATTTGAGGAATGTAATGGTAAATTCGAGAGTACTTTTGGGCTTCCTCGCAGTGTAATTGGAAAATTTTCAAACACGTTTTCAATTCCTTTCCAAAGTATTGGGAAAGAAATAACATTTGCGCAAAGTATATTTTTCCATTTCAAAAAAAAAAAAAATTGTGTACTCCCGCCTCAAAATGAGGAAATTACATTTGGTAATTTTTTTCTTTGAGGAATTGAAATTTAATAAATTCCTTTCGTGTTTGGCAAAGGATCTGATTACTTTTCCCAATTACTGAGGAATGTAATTGTAATTGTATCTAAATTGAGTTTACCCAGCTCTGATCTTATCGACTTCTGCCTTTCACTTTTGACCACTCAACCAAATCGCCTGACCCATAGTACATCAGCAGCAGCTGTTTCTGACTGACAGCGCATCTAATTTCGTTTAAGAGATTCATGCTAATATATTTAGCGAAATATTCATATAGACACGTATCTACGGATGGGTGCATGTTTTAGTTTATATACAAACAAACTATGTACTTATACATACAGGGTGTTTTTTTTACAGGTTTGTTTTTCGAATAGAGATAAAACTGGCATTTTGTGGTCAAATCTGGCAACTCTAATGTGATTTATGTTCAGTTTGGTTTGCCATTTCATCATGAACAGGTTAACAAAAGAACAACGCTTGCAAATCGTGCAAATTTATTTCGAAAATAATGGTTCAGTTCGCGAAGTTTACCGTGAGCTCCGTCCATTTTATGGTCGACATAATCGTCCATCAGAGCAATTAATTCGGTTAACCATGGATCGTTTTCGCACTACGTTTACTCTATGTGATAATACGCATCCGCAGAGACGTCGAACAGTGCGCACCGAAGAAACAATTGGAGCTTTGTCCATCAACTTTATGGAAGATTTTGCGCAAAGATCTTGGCTTGCGACCTTACAAGATCCAGCTTGTGCAAGAATTAAAGCCGCGAGACCATGCAATGCGTCGTGATTTTGGTGTATGGGCCGAAAATGAGATTGATTTCGATGCTGATTTTCATCGCAAAATTTTGTTCAGTGATGAGGCTCATTTTTGGTTGAATGGCTACGTCAACAAGCAAAATTGCCGCATTTGGAGTGAAGAGAATCCACATGAGACCCTTGAAACGCCATTAAATCCACAAAAACTGACTGTTTGGTGTGCTCTATGGGCTGGTGGAGTCATTGGGCCATACTTCTTCCGCAATAATGCTGGAGAGGCAGCTACCGTTAATGGAGACCGGTATAGAGCCATGATAACCGACTATTTTGTTCCCGAATTGGATGGCATGAATGTGGATGAGTTGTGGTTCCAACAAGACGGCGCTACATGCCACACAGCGCACGTCACAATCGATTTATTGAAGGAAACATTCGATGAGCGCATAATTTCGCGGAATGGACCTGTCAATTGGCCACCAAGGTCGTGTGATTTGACACCATTGGATTATTTTCTTTGGGGATATGTGAAGTCGCTCGTCTACACCAACAAACCAGAAACGTTAGGGGAATTGGAAGCCAACATTCGTGGCGTTATTGCCGACATACGGCCCCATATGATCGAAAAAGTGGTTGAAAATTGGACCTGTAGAATTGGCTTTATTCGAGCCAGCCGCGGCGGCCACATGCCCGAAATCATATTTAAACATTAATGGCATAAAATTATCCTTCCAATAAAGCCAAATTGATGGACCTTAAAACGATTTTCTTGTGTTTTATTTCAATTCGAAGTTCTATACCCCTAAAAAAACACCCTTTACAATGTACATATGTATAAATGCTATATAATTTGGTCGCATTTGGTTTCGCACGTAAGCGATGCAGACTTTAAACTTTACTGGTTTATGAACCAATGTCAAATCTTTAGCTTTTGAGCTTCTCTAACTCATTGGTGGACTCCTACTTCCACTGCTGACAAGTCGGGTGCCAATAAGAATATCTGCTGAACCAGATCATCTCCATACATTTTCACAACATGGCATAACCAGTGAAG
The DNA here is from genome assembly GCA_949987695.1 of Merzomyia westermanni. Lineage (NCBI taxonomy): Eukaryota > Metazoa > Arthropoda > Insecta > Diptera > Tephritidae > Merzomyia > Merzomyia westermanni. The sequence continues at coordinate 35,322,145 of OX465291.1, read as the reverse complement.
CCATTGGCCGTTACCTGCTATTGGCATAATTGGCAGTAATATGGCGAAGAAAGACTCTCCAATAGCTAAGGCCATTGTTAAAGATTTGGGAACTCCTATACCGGAATTAATCACGCTTCGTTACTACCACGTTCTAGCACGTGGCCTTTTTTGTTCGGTGATCACAATGGCAGAAGAGTGGTCTGAGGTAGGTATAGTACTTACTAAGAAAACTGTTATTGTTGTCTTTTGTAACGTCAAAGCCCTCAAAGGTTTAGGGAAGTGTTACCTTAACTTAGTTCCATATATATTAAAGCTAACTAACCCACAGGAGAGATGGGACTTAAGTCTTTACCAGCTCTTTACCTCAATGCTTAAACAGCTCGGCGGGTAGTCACTCATTTCCCATCGCTTTACTATTTTTAAGCGGGAATATTGGGATATCGGGGCATCATCTCTTGTTGTTGCTGTTGTCAACAGGGTTGGACCAGAGTAAGATGGTGTTAGAATTATGTTATGTTATATTGAACAAATGCGGGCGCCGTGGTGTGGCGGTAGTGTTGCTATCCTATCACACGGAAGGTCCAAAGCTCGAGTCCTGGGACAGACCCCCTGCGGGTTAGGAGTTTAGAATATGCCCGAGGTAGGCATACCGGTAGTAAGAAGCGACTAAGGTAATGACGTGCAACTCGATGGTTGATCTACGGATATGATGCCTCTCACCTTTCATTACCCATCTTATCCTGTGGTGACATGACCTAGAAGGTTTCACTGGTCATAAATCGCTACTGGTCATAAATCGCTACGTACCGGGTTCAAATCCGGCCAAGGACTGTTAATTCGACAACACTCCCCAAAACCTTCTGGGAGTGTTTTTGACGTTACCTCAACAACAACAACAGTCCTGGGACAGGTAACATCAAAACTTGTTTCAAAACTCTCTGCGTGTATTTCTGCCATGGAAAGCTTCCCAGAAAAAATACATCTGCCGTTCGAAGTCGTCATAAAAACACGTAGGTCCCGGCAACTTGTAGGTCGAAGTTAAGCCAAAGTGATTATAGTCTCCTAAGGGCGGCCGCTGTTAAACAATTTCGGGTGGTTGGATGTCAATCACGGGGTATCACCTTTCTCCCTCTATAACTAAAGGCCGCGGCGACCCTCACTCACGCCTTCCGGCATTACTTACAGCCATGTATTTCGAATATTATTTTAAATGGCTGTCAATGGGTTAAGGTGTAGGCGTTCTAGCTAAGGTGTTTGTCAAAAATTTGCACCGTAAAATGTGACCCACTTTATTTTACGCATTCATAGATATTTTTTTTATATATTTTCATCGCATTTTTAAGATCTATTTCTGGCGCATGGAGCATCATCGGCTGTAATCTGTTTTACTTTTTAATGGTGCTTTTTAGCCTTGTGACAAATTCTTTTTATATTTGCTTACAAACTACATATGTAAGAATATCATATTTTGCATGTAAATATCTAAATATTTGTATGCAGTATATATGTATTAGGGTGGGTAACAAAAAAAACAATTCGCTAATTGTTTAGAAAAAAAATTGTTAAAAAATAGTTTAAATTAAAAAAAAAATATATAAAAATTGTTATTTTTGGCCTTGAGCTCATTAATGACTATGAATACTTAAAAAAAATATTATACTCAACTTTGAAAACTCGATTTTTAGATAAACCAAAAATAGTTCCAAGGGAAAATTTTTCACCAAAAATAAAATTTTTTTTTAAAAATTGTTGAATGATATATTTAAATCCTCTTTGGATTTTTTTTATTCTTCACTTAAATTACAAAAATAATACGAAAAATTGTTTTCGACTTCTGACTCTCCAACATATTATTCAGACTCGAATAATTTTTTTTTAATTTTCTATTTTAAGAAAGTTACAAATTCTACCATGCTTTTCGGAAAAAATAATAATTTGTATTTCTAGCCCACCCTAATGTGTATGCTCAGGTAAACGCTTGCATTGAGATCTGTTTTCTGTCTTTAATTTCTTTTTTTCGCTTCTGGGGTATTTCCTACGTGATCGACAGCGCTACAATAACGGTATAACGCGCGCTTATTCATTGCTGTCATGATTTTGGCGTAGCCTCGCTTATAGCCCTCCACCCATCTCCATAATAAATTCTATGCGATGGTACCTTGATTTCTACGACTTTGCCCCTATTTATTTGTTGTAGTGTTTTCTTTTCTTTTCCTAAATTTTGTTGTTATTTATTTTTGTTATCTACGACATTTTGTTTAATTTCACTAAGTAAATTGGTATGCTGGCTGTTGTTATTGTTATTTTGCGAGCGTGTTTGCATTACTTAAATTTATTTTTGCAAACTAACTTTACATATGTTCGAGCTAAATGAAGATAAAGTCATTTAAAGTAGAGCGTTATGGACTTAAGTCTTAAAATTTTCAAATAAGAACATATAAAATTTTTATTTTCAAGTGAAAATGGAGGCAATATAATATGGGAAAGTCATAAACTTCCTTGGGAGAGCCTGGAACAACAGAAAGGTGACAGCAAATCATCTTACTTGGATTTGGCTTAAATCTTCTAGAGGTATAGCAGAAGGTTAGAAGAACTCCCTCAGTGGGTTAGGGTGCTTAGAACATACCTTCGGTAAGGTAGGTTGACCGTAAAAGCCGACTAAAATCCACGATCCAAGCGTTCGACGGGATCAAAGAAATCGCTCGGGCGGCAGGGTAACAGGCCATGTTCAGCTCATTCATATCTTATTAAAATTTGGTATGCAAATTTTTTGGGCACTCAACCATAGCGATTCAAAATAGGCTAACTCACACCCACCTTTTATACATCGAATATTTGGGTAAACACGAAACGCGGGTTATTCAGTATGTACTATAAAAAATTTTGTGTGCACACATTTTGGAAGTTTTTGAAAATGGGCGTGACACCCCCCACTTTTTATTAAGTTAATTTTACAAATATTATTAATCATAAATCAAAAACCGGTGAAAATATCATATCGAAATTCGACACACAGATCACTTCTGTCGAAGAAGCATGAACGAAATTGTTCAAGAACCACGTCCACTTTTACGTAAGGGATTTTTAAAAAGGATTATAGCAGAATAAAATAGGCAATATCTCTTCGAAAATAACCCTATATCACTTCTTATTTACTTCCAAAGTGTGGTTGTAAGAAATGTGAGAAAAATATAAATTTTTAAAAATGGGGGAGGGTTTTGGGTAGTTAAAACTCGAAGATAAATAAGTTGACAAAGATATAGATAGTTCTGTCATAGAATCATTATTTTAAAGCTTATGCGAAAATTCCAAAAATTCTTGGTAAATTCAAAAAACGGGGTAGGAATTTTGAAATTTGAGGCAAGAATTTCAAAATGATTGAGTTGATTTTTGGCAAAATTTTTTTCCGACATTTTGTTTGGTATTTTCTTTCATACAAATTGAATTAATATGACAAGCTGTCGTATCTTCCATCGCACGCTTAATGCAAACCAATATTTCGAATACTCAAACTAACCTCAAAGGCCCGGTTTTTCAGTACAAGTTCAACTCAATTTGTCAGTTAAACTAAGCTTAAACTTGTTAGGCAGTTTTTCAGTCAACTTTAAACGAAGTTTAAACGTGGTTTAAGCTGCCAATTAGTTAACTTGTCAGCTGTTTGCATATTTGATGGTTTTGGTTGTGAAACAATAAACTGAACGCAATTAAAAAAGGACGATATTTTTATATTTAATTAAATACTAGATATATCATCTGACGAAAGTGATTATAGTGATGCAGAAATTAGCGAAATGCTAACTATCACAATACTGAGGAGAAGCAATGGCGTTGAATATGTAAACAAACGTCATCTGTTGCCGTATCTAGATAAAAAAAAACCAATGTTGCCGTATAAAAAGCAAATCTTAGAAGCGGCCTTGAACTCTCACTGAAAAACCGCTCTGCAGTTTAACTGGAGTTTAAATTTATGCCGAGTTTAAGCAAACTTAGTTTAAACTGAGCTTAACCAAGGACTACAAAACCGGACCAAATGATCATAAAGTAGCGCTTGTTAGCAACTCTTTCTATCGCTCTTAAAACTGGTTTTAAATAACTAAAGTACATTTCTAATTGGTATCTGCAAACAGTGGAGGACTTTCAATATGCTTTATTTTATTTTTTAAATCTTATTAAATTGTTTTTATGCAATAAAGTTTTGCTTGAATTCTTATTTATTTTTTTAACCACCGCTTAAACTTTTTATTGCAATTGTTGTCATTTTTTTGGTGTATTTATTAATTTTCTATTTTTTTTTAATTTTATTTTTTAAGCTTTATATTTTATTTGCTTACTTTATATTTTATAAATTTTTTTCACGTATATTTTTTAGAATAAATCGATTGTTTATAATTTTCTGGGTCGATTTATTAACCGATATCGCGCCACCGATTTTTCGATAGGTTTTGGGCTAAGGAAAAAAAAGTTGCACTACGCATACCCAAAAAAATAATTTTCGAGAATGCGAAATTTCATTTTTTTGACTTTCTTCGACTTTGATTTTTAAGGTTTTTCTCATGACCTACTAAAAAAATGTTCATCAACTTTTTGGTGGGACTTGTTTTGGTCGAAAAATCGACTTTTCCAAAACACGAAAAAAAAATTTTTTTTAAAAAACTGTTATCGCCAACGTTTTTAGCGCATAATTTTAAGTGGGACAGGCATACTTTTAAGTGGGACAGGAAATATGAGACAAATTCCTTTTCATCGAAAACAGTTTTGCATGTATGCTGAAAACCCCCTTTAACCTCTTCAACCCCGCACCGAAAATACGCTCGAAAAAATAATTGTTTATGACTTATTTTTAGTAACTGGTGTCTGAAGAGTTTATTTCCAACAAAATTTTTTTTGTAATTTTTTTTTTTATACTAAAAAACAGTTTTTCGAAATTTTTAATTTTTAATATAACTGCAAAATAAGAGAAAATATTCTTATGTAATAAAAAGAAAAAGCTATTTTAATGTTTTTCTATTAAAAATAAATAAATATATATTAAAAAAAGTAAAAGTGTTTATGTGTACACAAAAAAAATATTGACTCACTTTTGACAAAATATGATCCAATCTTGCATATTTCAGTCAATTTGAAAATATCGTATGAAATGAACGCGACAGAAGAAGTAAAGAGAGAAACTAAAAATGTAGAAAAGCGAGCGAATATGTTCCCAATAAATTGTTATATTGTTTGAGAAAAATAATGAAATATTGACAGTTATTTTACAAATAAAACTTTTGTCCACATATGTGGACATTATACCCGAAGAGGTTAAAAAAATGGCGATAGGGTAAATTTTTTGACCAAAACACTCCCCAAACCCCAAAAAATATTTTTTTTTTTTTTAAAACTGTTATTGCCAACGTTTTTAGCGGATAGGGTATACATGAAAATTTTAAAATCAAACGAAAATTTTTTAACTTTCGTCCATACAAATCGACCCACCCTAATGCATATTGTTGCAATTGTTTTAGTTTTTTTATTTCTTGTATTTATTAGTTTTCTATTTATTTATTTCAGTTTTTAAGCCTAATTAGTATTGCTTTTTAATTTAACAAAATTTTGTTAACTTAGTTTTTTTTTAATTTTTTTAATCATATTTTTTTTTAGTTTCATTCTAATGTTTTATTGTTTTTATGTAGCATACTCGTATTTTTTGCACTATTTTTATTGTAATTGTTGTAATATTTTTGGTGTATTTTTTAATTTTCTATGTATTTATTTTTTAAGCTCAAATAATTTTTTTTATATAACAAAAATTTTGCTTACATTATATTTTATAAATTTTTTTCGTGGTTTTTTTTTTTTTTTAGAATAATTCGAAAGTTTATAATTTTCTGTGTAGTGTATTCGTTTGTTGGAATTGTTGTACTTTTTTTTTTATTTTGTGTATTAATTAGTTTTCTACTATTTATTTATTTCAGTTTTTAAGCCTAATTAATATTGCTTTTTAATTTAACAAAATTTTGTTAACTTAATTTTTTTTTTAATTTTTTTCATCATATTTTTTTTTAGTTTCATTCTAATGTTTTATGTTTTTTTTTGTGTATTTATTAATTTTATTTTTTACGCTTAAATACTTTTTTATGTAACAAATTTTTTGCTTACTTTATATATTTTAAACATTTTTGCACATATATTTTTTAGATTAATTCGATTGTTAATAATTTTCTGTGTAGTGTATATGCTTGTTGCAATTGTTTTTTTTTATTTTTATTTCATGCATTTATTAGGTTGCTATTTATTTATTTCAGTTTTTAAGCCTTTAAATATTTTTTTTTAGTTTCATTCTAATGTTTTATTGTTTTTATGCAGCACATTTGTTGCACTATTTTTATTGTAATTTTTTATTTTGTGTATTAATTTTATTCACCACAATTAATCATCCGTTTAATGATTCATTTCTTTATTGCTTATCACTAGTCCACAGAAATTTCTTTCACAAAAAAGAAAAAAAAAAAAAAGAATTTAAAACATGCCTTTTATTTGTATCACATGCAGTACTTAAATTATTTCTTTGTGCAATTAATTTGCTCGGCTCTTGATTGACTTGCGTTTTTATCAATTACACTTTAAGCACTTAGTCATTTGCTACACAATTGATAGCGCGTTAAATTTCTTTCACTTATCACCACAGTCCGATTTACACACTTCCACCTTGTACTTGGCGCGATAACAAACTGAAGTGACGCACTTAAAGGTGAGCTCAGCTTAGAGTGGAGGCCTTAAAGCTCCAAACACACACACAAAGACTCAAATTACTCACACTCTTCTTATACGCTTACGAGCCTACTGTGTAAGCAAAATGGGCGATCGTATTTGAAGTGTAAGAAGTAACTCACAAATGAGAAAATGCTGAAAGTTCAGTTGGCAAGTACTCGCGCTCACTTTTGCTCCCATATCCAGCGAGATATACGAGGATCAGTAAAGCACACCCAAACGCACATACAAACCGCCAACAAAAACAAAAATTTTAAAAAAAATAAACGCCGAAATTTGAACGCAATGAGTCAGAAGCGCATGTGCAACATTCTACTTCAGCTTTAGACTCAAGCACGGAGAGAAAAGATAGTAAAAACCTGCATCTTGAAAGAATGACGAACGATTTTAGGGCAGCAAAGAAAAGCTAAATGAATTCACATTCATTGCACCGCTAGCTGCTCGGCACGACTATGTAAATTATGGAGAAATGATGGAAGTAGAGATTGGCGCAGATCATTTTATTTCCCTGCGTGGATGCTGTGGTATGCCATGTAGCACGAATGACTAGCTATTCGCGAAAGAACGATGAATCATCCTTTGGTTTATATATAGCATTGCATTATTAGTGTTTTATTTGCGTGCCCCTTTTTTGTTTTGATCATTTAGAGCTATTTTTCACTGAACAAAGCCCGCGTAATGGTTTCAGGCAGAGAATCTCATGGGGGAAACTTAAAAAGTCGAAAAAAGAAATCAAGTTTAGCTTTCCCTGAAGCGTAGTTTCTTTCATACAGACCTGTTAAATTTGATAAGTAACCAATTAATTAGACGGCTTTTTTAATTAGTAATGATTATTTTAATTGTTTTTGAAGAAAAGGGAGATATTAATTGTTAAAAATATAATCATGATTTTTTACGATTTTATTAAAAAAAGTCAAAAATAATCAAAAACGAAAGTTGTTTTCATTACTTGTGATTATTTTTGATTACTACAAATTTTTTTGGAAATTACTATTGGCCTTCAATTATTAAAATTTATAAAAAGTGTTTGTTGAGCTCAAGGCCTTTTTTAAATTAAAATACAATATTAAATGTTTTTTGTATTTCTAATTTTATTTGTCGATATTTCGATCTCAAGCTGAGATCATCATCAGGACCATGGATTTTTTTACATTATTTTTATGATTATTTTTGATTTTTTCAGTATTGTTAATGTGCATATTTATGTGCTTCTAAAACAATACTGGAAAAAAATCAAAAATAATCAAAAGTAATCAAAAAAATAATCACCAACTTTTTTGATTACTTTTGAGTTTTTTTAAATCGTAAAAAATTATGACTTTTTTTAATTATTTTTTTAATTAATTGGAAAATAATCATAATAAATTAAAAGTAATGGTAATCAATCATTAAATGTATTCTCAAGAAAATATTCAAACCGGTAATCAATACGATTAGTAATCATTATTTAAAAGGTCCGCTTGCATGCCATACAAATATTTTACTATCGACTAAAAACCCTTCACTTCGAAAACAAGGCCCAGAGATCGGTGCTGCCAACAAGTTGTCGACAACCCAAGTGAATTTTTGACATACTTCTTTCCTTCCTTTTCCAAAGCAATCACGCTAACGATACCTGAGCAAACTGGATCCGTATATGTGGTGTGATAGAAGTCAGTTTTTCCAGCAGCGCTCTTCATTTCGTTAGTTGTTTCGTATGGTTTTCAAATCAAAGCTCTGCTGTCGATCCATAATCACTGGACCGTTTGTTTCATACCTAGATGAGGAAGCGAAAAGAGACATTCTTCTCGAATTCCAGTTCGTGACAGCACTTTTTACAATATATCCTTCTTATCCAGGTTTAAGATGGCTTAGTGTGGCAGCCCGTAGCACTGATTCTCCATATAATACGCATCAACGAGTTGACAAGCCGAAGTAGTGCGAAATACTGCTGCATCAGGATTATGTGAACACGACGTCTAGAAGCGCAGGTCTTTTGGACTAGATGTCAACCTCAGCAGTCTTCAGGCTGTCATCAATTGGGGAGTTAGGCAATTCTTTTGCAAACCTAAACGGGCAGACAGAACTAAGAAGGCCCATAGACGGCTTCTACAGACAGGACATCGGCAAGCGCCGCAGTCACACGCTAGGAGTCGTACACTGTATTCTTCAATGGAGTGTTTGTCTGGTGGAATACACTTGACACTTCACTAACTTGGATCAGAAAGTTATGCTGAATAAGCCTTAGGGAGACCTTGCGTTAATCAGAGTTTGTGATATGGGCTATAGGCTAGTGAAAGACGTCTTAGTCGGACTGTGTGTAGGTGGCGAACCAGAGGGAGTAATAGGGCAGGGGACTCATTTGGGAAGTGGTACAATAAACTAGTTCACAAATCGATCGCAGTTGGAAGGGAAGGTATTCTGGCTTTTCCTGATATAAGCTGCTAGTACAAGCTGTCTGATCATTTTAGCATCTTTCAAGCGAAAGTGTCCATCCTTTAGGAATTCTATGCTTACTCGAATAGACAAGCGACTAATAAGGCCCTGAGCTCAACAGTGGTGTGCAGTCCAGGGTGATCTGCGAATGACTGACATGCATCTCCTGAGTCTCGGGACATAACAGTATCACAGGAAACTGACGCAGGGGTCTCTTATCCTGCTGCCTGTAGTTTGTTCTTGGGTCCTGATTCAGCTGAGCAAGAAGTGGGCTTACGTTACCTCTTGCATTGCAGGGCTAGCTGTTGATCGCAGGCGATCTGCAGAGCTTATTGCGTTCATATATGCTCATTTATCCCTGGTTATCGGCGTTCTCGCAGGGCATTGCCATAACGAATGACACGAGGTGACGAGATGGAAGCATAAGTTCGCTTCATACAGCTTTGCCACAAATAGGCGGAGGTACTTCAGACTTGGCTAATGCGGTTGTCCAGAGAATCGGCATACGCCGCAGAATTATTGTGTTGTTGTGTTGTTATGTATGCCTCGACTTCGTTAGAGTCAAATTTTTAAAGGATGTGATGGGAGGCAAGTTTCAATCGTCTTTGATAAATATTCTTCATCTTTCCAGTGTGGGTTCTTCGAGAACTTCTAAATCGAAAATGGTGTAATCTCGTCCGACAATATGTCAGGTCTAAAGGAAGACTATTTACGGGCAACAAGCATAAGAGAAAACCATTTTAGGTTCTTTAAAGTATATATGTAGTTCCTCCACAGTAGGAACGTATTTCGGTAAGGAGTTCTCATAACCCTTAGAAGAACGGATCGTCTAGCCTACAGCTTCTGATAATTGTTTACTTTGCCCAGGCGTCACGTTCAAATAATTCAGCGATACTTAATAGGAGCTCTCTGCGTGAGAACTCACATTTATGCATCTACATGTTGCACGTAACTTTCTAAGTTGCCTTGTCTCTTGCAGCGAAGCGCCCAAAGGCCATGTTCCTCTTCAAACATTTGAGCTTAAATATGGAGCCATAATCAAGAATTGTGTTCTTAAGCACTGTTGTTGGGCAACTCGACAATAATTTACGTCACACAAGCGGTTTATAAAAATCACAAGTACAACAATAAAGACAGCAGCAATAAAGTTTCAACTTTTAGGTAGACAAGAAAAAAGGACAAACTAATAAAACTGAAAGGCAGCTACAGAGTTGCAGGTAAAATGTGAACAAAATGTTTGCTGATGCAGCTGATATGCATTGAGTTTGCTCGTAAGATGGAAAGAGTGCAAAGACGGCATGGACGAGAGTCAAGAAAGCGAAGCGATCAGTAAAGTATTACCCTAAGGAAAATTTTCTTTTGATGATGAATTGCGTCTGGGGTGAGGATGAAAGATTCAGAGTTATAGCAAGAGAACAGTTTCTGTTGGAATTGGTCTGAAGATACCTTGCGACTAGTCAACTCAGCGAGTGTATTTCCAATCCGAGATCTTCACTATGCACTCTTCTCTGTCAGTCGAACAGATTTCCATCCTCTCGGATCAGCACCTAAAGCCTAGAGCTTGTTTGATAAGTGCAGAAACCATGAACCAAGTAAACTCGACATGCCGTTTCTCTAATAGAGGCGCCGGGCATTGTGACATACAGTGAAACGAGATAGCCGATAAGCTGGCTGGGTGTGGTTCCGATTTTTGTGTGTCAGAAGCGAGCGAGGCCCTTGCACCCTGGAGCTTACCAAGGGCTATATCTTTGCACCGGCGGCTTAGCGAGGCTAGTAATATGTAAAAACTTTTGTAGCTGTAAAGTGTATATGAGGTTGTGGCCATCCTATGAATGAAGCACGACTTTTAGTCATGCTGTATGGATCGGTCTTGGAAATTAATACCTCGTGCTACATCTAAAATATAGCGGGACAAAAGAGGCGATGGTGTGTGATTGTTCAGTGCACTGCCTTAGCAGAATGAATTTTCTAGAAAAAACCTTTTTTCGGGAGGCTCTCGGAACTCAGGGTTACTAGGCTTTAAATCGGTTAAACTCGACGGCATAAATTATGTGAGATGGCCCTTGAACTTTTCTTTGTTGTCTTATAATATCTTACACTGGCTAATGCACGACCTGTAGTAACAAAACGCGGTAGTTTGAGTTATAGGGGACTCCACACCAACCAATCAACTAACAGACGCCAGGTTAAGAGACTTTCTCACACCACATCTTTATGAGCTAGTTGGCGCTTCTACCTCACCAAATCGACGTCGAATCAACGTAACTTCGATCGCTACACGTAGAGCACTTTCAATAAACCAGCTCTTGCATAGGTCGCTTTTCACGGAGCGGAAGCATCTGCGTTCGGTCCAGCACAAGATCGTTAATTCCATAGCTAGCCGGTTCTATGTACAGGAATGACTCGGCTTTACCCGACAAAGGCTCTCGCTAGAGCTTATATCAATCTCCATAGCCATAGACGATTTGAATCAGGCACATAGCTGTACAAGAGCTCTACTCATACATATATTGAACTTGCATATAGATTCTCTCTTCCTCCCGCCTCTGGTACTAGCATCTTCTGGTATTATCCCGGCACCGAACCAGAAGCGATGTGGCTTGACGGACTGTTTCGTGAAAGCTGAGGAGGCAAGTCTAACCTGAGATAGAGAAAGATTTTGGTATGTTTTTTTTGTTCAACTAAGATGGGACGAGACATGGAATAGCCTTCTCTATGCAAACCGACTGACACGCGCGTCCAAAAATCTACAAAAAAAAACCAAAAAACAAGAGACTGGTGCACAACTTCAGAAAAGAATGCAATGTCCTTAAGCGGACTACGACAAAAATAGGCTGGAAATAGTCCATACATCCATGAATCCCAAGTTCAAAGCAAGTCCAAAGTCGAACGAGGTCATGAGGCCTACGCAAATAACAAACTACGGTTTCGTATCTAGTGAAACATCCGTCGAAGTTCGGATTTAACGTCGAATACCTAGCAATCCAGGCCTGTCTGTCAAGGCAGCAACCCAAAATATACAGACTCGGACATTTTGTTTACCACATTTTTCCTGCAGGGCTGCTCTACAGCATCTTTTACGACATTACAAGTTGGACTTTATTGCAACGCAAATAACTGTAGCATAATGCATTTCTTGATACAAAGTATGTTTTTGTGTGTATAGCTTCATAGCGCGCTCATTTTTAATCACGACTAAGAACGTCAAAGTTGCTGTTTTTTCCTAGGCTTCCACTCGAGGAAAAAACAAAAACAAAAAAAAAACAGAAAAAGTAGAAAAACTCAAGAGTTTATACGCAGCTGCAGCAGATTGTCGACCACGATTTGGATGTCAATTCAACTTGACGGCACGCCCAAATGACAGACTTGGCTTACCAGCTGACCAGATCCTTGTTCTAAGTGTGGCTGTGAAGGTTTTTAGCTTCTCGTCTTTTGGCCGCTCAATCTCGCTTGCGGGCTATTCATGTTTTGATAGACAATGCACCAGACAGCAGATAATCTTGAAGTCATCCATAAGTACAATGTACAGTTGTGTTCAATATAATAGTAGTGAATAATTTGAGTAAATTTTGAGATATCTTAATAAAATTTGAGTAAATTTTGAGATAACTTAATGAAATTTGGTGTACAGGTTCCGAGCGCTATTTAAAATGGGCGCAATCGGATGATAACCACGTCCACTTTTTACATATAGAATATTTTCGAAAATACAAAAAAATTTATTATTTAGTACATAATACACTTATAAGAATAAAATTTGATGTGTACATTAACGTTAAGGCAGAAAATAAATTTCTTTAAATGGGTGTGGCACCGCCCACTTTTGATGAAGTCAAATTTAGAAATAATATCAATCATAAATCAAAAATCCTTCAAGATATCGAAACGAAATTAAGCACACATATTTATATTAATACAAGGTATGTTCCGGAAAAAAATTGTCGAAATCGGTAAAGAACCACGCCCACTTTAATATGAAAGATTTTGAAAAGGATCGTAGATATATTTAATTTTGCGTACAAAAGCTGTATATCATTTATATGTCACTTTCAAATTGTCCGTGAACGAAGAAATTTTTGAAAATGGGTGTGGCCCCGCCCCTTTTATAGTGTACTATTCCACAAAAGTTTTTATGCCATAACTCCGGCAAAAATGTATGTAGCGAAACGATATTTTTTGAAAATGTTGTAAATGTAAAGGCAAATGTTTGTTTTAAAAATGGGCGAAATCGATTCACGGCCACGCCCAGTTTTCTATCATAGTTCTGAAAATTTTGTTTGTAAAATGTAAAATGCGATATTTTTATAACCATGCAAGCTATATCAATAAGATCTTGCACACATAATAAGCTTTTAAGCAAAGCTCGGCCGCAAAAAATTTAGTGAATTTTGAGGAAGTAGGCGTGGTGCCGCTCACTTTTCAGCATAAAAATTCTGCTATTTTGATGGGCGCGTGATTGTAGTTTGAACTAGATATTTCAATCAAAAGTGGTCAGCTGCTTCTCAATAGTATGTAGTATACTCTTGTATATAGCGCCATACATTTAAATTTTTTTTAAATTAATTTACCCCTCAAAACTCATGACAAACATTGAACTATTGAAAACAATCAGCTGGCTTTATAATATGAACTCAAAAGTATTAAAATCGACCTGCGTGGCCATTGGTATGCCATAATAAATCACTACTAGGTATATAATGTTCGGTTCCACCCGAACGTAGACTTCCTTACTTGTTCTTCATGCGTTGTGTAAGGAAGAAATCACTCAACACACACAAAGTTTTAAAAATTCAGGGAATTTTTGAGCGAGTTCGAACTTGCACAATGTTATACTAAAATTAATTGGTCTACAAAATTGCGTACTTCAAAGTTTTCCTGAAATTCTTTTAAAAAAAATTTGAAGATTTTGATGACCCTTTTTTGAGGTTTCCTGAAATTTGTGTAAAAATTGAAATTTCTTTTTATGTGGTTTCTGTTATAGAATTCGATATAGTTTAAATGAAAATTATTAAAATCATAGCTTCCTCTTATTTCGTCGAACGATATGCATTTTAATTTCACTACTATCATATTGAACACAGCTGTACATAGATTTTTTTCTTTGTTTTGATTTGATTCGTGGTTCATTATTGCTGTTGTTGTTATGGTATTACATATTTGTAACTCGTGCATAACTCTGTAATTGTGTGCCTTTTGTTCAATTTGATAAATAGACAATAGCCAATTGAAGTTGAAGGGAGTTGAAGAATTGCTTTTATAATAACTCAGCCTAAGGCCACATGCTACTGCTTTGAAGAGATTTCAAACTCTTTCTTGTACTTTTTTTCGTCAGAACTTGGTATGCGCCTCAGTTTCATTGGCTTATTCATTGATTATTATGTTGTCAGTAAATTTCTTTCTTTTTATTGAATGTTTTATAATTCTTATTGCAATTTATTAGAGGCTTTGAAGACAGTCAAGGCTGACTGTTTGTTTGCGCATGCGCAGTAGCCAAACGCTAAAGGCTATTTAAAGACCTTCAAGGCATCACAAAACGGTCACTAATCTCGTCGAAGACAAGTCGCTCAACAAAATTTCCTTTTGTTTAATGAAGCAAAGCTTCTTTCTTCATGCTTTCGAACTCTGCTTCAGATATTCTTTTTGTTTTTTTGTTTTGTTTTAGTTTATCTTCACTGACTCATAAGAAATACCTTCTTACTTCAGTTCGAATTCTTTCATTTTATTTGCTATGCTCTGTTTTGTTTTTATTTTAATTACATTTCTGTTTCAATTCTCTGCTTTATTGCATTCCAGTTTTTTTCTTAATAAAGTTGGTCTTGCTTTCTGTTTTCTCTTGTTTGAGTTCATGTTTATGGTATATCTGAAATATGTTTCTTTGTGTTTTGTTGTTGGAATCGTGATTTATTATTGTTAGGTCTTATTTCACCTCTGCATTTTTGTTGTTGTTTACTCTTTTTTTGTTCTGATAAGCTTACGTTTTGGCGAGTATTTCCTTTATTGAATTTTTGCCTGATTATTTCATTTTTAGACTTTCAATTCAAGTTTACTTTCTGGTATGTCCAAAGCCTGACAAATATGGAATCAGCAGTGAATTCTTTAGGAAAACACTTGGTGGAGTTCAACAACTGTGAAGAATTCGAAATATTGCATGGGCTTACATTTCCGATGGATGATGCGATTGCAGAGATATGGATACGGCTAACTCTGAAATGTATTTATACGATGCAGGTATCAAACGAAAGCAGAGATCAAATGCAACTTTGTAAAGCTGTAGGGCTTGTTTCGCCGGATAGTATATGAAACACCTTCTGATTCTGTATGAAAAAGTATGAAAAGTCATCTAAAGAATTTCGAATTGTGTTGGAGTCAGTTAATAGTGTTTCGCTTGATTGATTGACGAGACCTTTGGATAACATTGCCTCAGCAAAACCGACCGATGGGCATGTTAAAAAATGTACGGATAAAACGACAGACTGGTGCCCAGTCTCAGAAGAACATAATATCCTTAACCCGACTACGACAAAAATAGAAATAGTCCACACATCAAATTATAACTTTATGAATTTTAAGTTCAAAGGAGGTTAGGTTAGGTACGGTGGCGGTTGCCTCAGGAAGCAGCCCACTTGAACACTTTTCACAAACCGCTGCGTAGCAAACGATATAGTTTCAGATAAGGTTTACTTCGATCTTGGAGACGCCTTGTTCTAGCAAAAGCTGGGATGTTCAGTCGTACCGCATGTACCCCCATCGGACAGGGCCCCGTCAGCACTCCAATCACCATAAACAGATGTCTCTTGGTAAATCCTCACAGTTCCGCTGGCCGTTTAGAGCCTATTACGGGCCAGAACGATCTCGACACCTTGCAAGAGGTGGTGTCCGTCCAGGGCTTGCTTATCTGATCCGGGGCTACCAGCAGATTGCAGATAACTTCCCCATCCCACACTCGAGGGTATGAGAGGGTCAAAGGTGGTACCGGGCGCACAGTAGTCTATCTTATCAGGGACGAAGTCAAATTTGGCCAAAATACTGGAATACCTGTCCACAATGTCAACCGGAATACCGCCTTCAACCAGACCACAGCCCCATAGAAAAGGATCGGCTTAACCACAGCGTCGTACAGCCAACGAATCGCCCTAGCAGAGATGCCCCAGCGTTTCCTAATGGTTCCACGACAGCAGTCAAGGCAACAGAGGATTTCTTAGCTCTTTCCTCAACATTAAGTTTCCATGATAGTTTGCTATGAAGTATATTAGCGAGATACTTGACCCTATCGGACTGTGCCAACGGTACTTCCTCTATTGAGGGAGGCCTGAAGTAGGGTACCTTGTATCTCCTCGTAAACCAGACTAGCTCTGTTTTACCAGGGTTGACTTATAACCCGCAGGATTTGAACCAACTAGTCACCATGCCCAGGTGGCCCTTATGTATGCCCCGCCCCGTGTCCAAAAATGTTCCTGTTGTAATAATAGTTATGTCATCCACATCGGACTCCACTTGGCAGCCGCTTTCTTCAAGGTCGTGAATCAATTCGTTCACGACCACGACCGAGAGGAGGGGGGAAAGCAAGCCCCCGCATAGTACCCCTATTCATGCTCCTCCGGGCCACAAAACCCCCCACTCAGCCTTGACAATTCTTCCACCGTGCACCCTACTGATAAGTTAAACTAGAGGCACTTCGACCCCTACCGTAACATTGTTAAAGGCACTCTCGATGTCAAGGAAAGCGCCCAGCATGAATTCTTTGTGCTCGAGGTGTCCCACTATCCGTTTGAAATTCAAAGAAGGCATGAAGCCAAAGACTAAGGATCTAATGAGAAATACTCAAACACCAAAATATGATTTAAAATCTAGGGACCCTCCCATCTATTAGAGCACAGATCTTGCGAAGCTCATATGCCATTCACTTTACTGTGCGAATATTGCGAGCTAAGGTTTGAAGTGAGGTTTTTCTAAATATTTGTGGTATGAAGTCTGAGAATACTGAGAGGAAATTCCTTAGAGCACCAAACACCATACTTGCCTTCGAAGCTAACTACTTCGAAACCAACTGTACGAAATATCTTTAAAAAAAAATTATCCTAGGCCTTTTGAGTGGAAAATCAGCGCTGTGGCTGCCCGTGCTAGGCAAACTGCTGAAGGATGCCTGATTTCAGAATTTTTTTAAAAAATACACTCTCTGAGAATTTGTTGTAGATAATTCGGTTCCGAGAGGCTACTCTTAGAAAAAAAGCTGAGAGAATGTGTTTTTGGTATAAGTTCAGATATTGCATGCTCTTCAAAAAAATTAGAGTTTCGACACTCATCAACTAAATTAGAGATAGATGAAAGATATCAGCTTACTTTGCAAAGCGGATGGGAAGTGCGACCTTTACTTGCTCCTTCTTCAAGTGTATCTTACCTGGAAGACCCTTGTCAATGTCAATCAGTAAGGAGCATAGTTTGATGTAATGTCCGCAACAGAAGCCTATTGAGCACTGTGGCTAGTGACCTATTTTCTGTTGTAGGGCTAATGGAGATTGTTATTCTTTTGTTGAAGTTTCTTATCTATAAATCTATTCATCAAACTGCATTCTCCATTTTATTTGTTTTTGTCAAGTAGCGACAACTTGATAAGTTCTTTTTTTATCAATACATTTCACAGATAGTTATCTTACAGTGCCGATTTCGTAGTGACTACTGATATGATATCTTGAAGGAGTGCTGAAATAATTTTTTGAAAGTAGGAATATGTGACAACAGAGGCATGATCCCCTCTCTGGCTATATGGCTGAATCACGTTCTCTTTTCAAAGTCATTCGCGGGGAAAACCACTAAAGTGAGTGGGGCTGGAGTGAGTGGGGGTAGAAGAAGTCAATTGAACTTTAGGTACCGTAATGTATTTTATTTTAAATTGAATTTTCACAGCTAAAATAGGGTTGCAATAAAACGCTCACAAACCAAATTCGCAGTGTAAAAGCAAATTGATTTTCGAGTGTCAGTAGTCGTGAAAAGAGAAATGTGTACAAAATCAATTAAGTGGCAAAGTGAGTACGAACTTTTTATATGGCAATCACTTTATGAATGAGCACTTTAATGATTCGCCGAAAATTTCAATTTGTGTCATAAAGAGGATAAAAGCACTTGTAAAGGTAACATTGAAATAATAATTATTGGATACTCAAGTATCAATTTACAAACATACATAACTACATAGGAACGCACAATAAAAGTAAAATAAATGAAGCAATAAAAACAAATATATATTGTTCAATTGGAAACTGGCCGAGGAATTTCTTTATGCCGTTCAATAGAGATGTTTTTGTACCTAGTCAGACCATTAGTTCTATTAGATAAACGAAATTGTTAGTTTTTCCACAAAAGGATCGACGTCAAAATTTATATTTCATATATCAAATACGGACTGTAAAAAATGGGCACATAAAAACAAATCTATCATTAGTAATGATAAAGCCAACAGATGTCGGTGCTTGCGCAATGGGGTGGTGAAAAAGAATAGAAAAAGAAGTTTGATCCACCAAAATCCATCGTTCTGATAGCCAAAAGGTTAACAGAACGTGAGAATATTTAAGACTTAATTGAGCTGAACCAATTTAAAAATAATTCCATGCTTTTTATATACCAAAGTGGATTTGAAAAACTATTTCTACAGTCTTGGTCTATTTAAACTGCTAGGATATTGAATGAACAACAATTTAAATTTGGATATATATTTGTATTGATATGGTCTAGAAATAAGAAAAATAATTTTTTCATTAACATTTTTAAATTTGGGAAAATATAGTATAAAAGTATTGTAGGAGAATTGGGCAAGTTTCGAATCATTTCGGGTCTTTTTGGGGATCATTTCGAAATTGTTTTTGGTACTCGCTTGAGATCATTTCGAGACTTTTACAAAGTCATTTTGGGATAGTTTTCGGGATTATTTCAGGACCGTTTCGGCACTGTTTTCGGAACCATTTTTGGGTCTCTTATATCAATTCAGGATTGTTTTCGGAGCCACTGTGGGACTTTTTCGACATCATTTCGGGAACATTTCAAGATAATTTTGGACTATTTTTGAGACCATTATTTGCTTTTTTTTGGGATCAATTCGGGATTGTTGTCGTGATATTTTCGGGGCCATTTTCAATTGTTTTTGGAATTTTTTCGGAACCATTTCAGAGCTTTTTGGGCATCATTTCTTCATTGTTTGCGGGACTTCTACACGACCATTTTCGGGATAAATCAAAAACAATCCCGGATTAATTCGCGAGGAAATGTTTACAAAAATGTTCATAAACCATTCCGAAATGATCGCGAGAAAGTCCCGAAATGATACTGAAATGATCCTGAAATAGTAAAAAGTAAATTTTAATCACGTGTACTGTGCAATATTTTTTTTTTTAATTTTTTTTCTTTAATAGGATAGAAAACCATGTCTTTCAGTTTTTTTTTTCAATCTTAGTTTGAAAAATGATTAAAACGTAGGCTTCTACACACACCATTCAACGAAAAATTAAAAATTTTTTAAACTGTTTGGGCTCCAAAAAATTTTTAAATACCAAACATGCTAAAAATGGCCAACATTTTTGGTTAGTCACCCTAATGCACACAATTTATTTCCTAACCGCGTTACCACAAAACCTCTCACCCGACTAATTATTTAGACCAACCAACCCACAGTACCTTCTAAGTGGCTTGCTGTGATTCAATTAACCGAATGTGGCGGTGACACTTTGAGCAAAGCAAATTGAAAACTAGTAAAGTGAAATAAATTGCCGCCGCAGTCAAGTCAAACTGAATGAAGACCACAAAGTGTGGCAAGAGTAATTGCTCACCAATTATTATATAAATGCGTGTGTGTTTATGACTTAACTGAAACTTACATAATTGTATAGAATTTTCTTTTTAAACAATAACAAATTGTTTTTCTAATTTTATGGCTATTATTTATTTTCATATTTTTTTTAAGTAATAAAATGTGTATGTATAAGTATGTATGCAGGTAAATAAATAAAAAAAACATTAAAGTATGCATGTATGTATATAAAGCGCTTAATGCCTAACGAACAAATTGCTTGAACTCAGGCGCCTTGTCCTAACGCTCCACTTTAATTGCCAGGGCTTCCCATTACAAAAGCGCTAAATATTTCATTGTCACAATGCACTGCTCAGAAGCACTTGACTGCTAAGTTTAAAGGTACATGAAAATGTTTACGTGTATGTATGTATAATTACTAGAAACCGACCGAATGTCTTTGTATTCGATCGACACCAATTTCAAATGATAAAGGTTGTTTTTAAACCGAAGTATTCAGTGTACGAGGTGTGTTCAATAAGTATCGCGAATTTTGTGTTTTTTCAAAAATTATTTATTTATTCATGAATATCTATTTTGTCCCCTTCAAAGTAATCCCCATGAGATATTATACACTTGTGCCAACGGTTTTTCCAATCTTCGAAGCACTTCAAAAAATCATTTTTTTGTATCTTGTTCAGCTCCTCCTTCGATGCCGTCTTTATCTCGTCAAGAGAAGCGTAACGTCGTCCTTTCATGGGCCTCTTCAGTTTAGGGAACAAGAAAAACTCACAGGGGGCCAGATCTGGGGAATACGGTGGATGCGGCATCATTAGTGTGTGGTTTTTGGCCAAAAAGTCGCGCACAAGCAACGATGCGTGAGCAGGGGCGTTATCGTGGTGCAAAAACCAATTTTTGTTCTTCCACAAATCCGGGCGTTTCTGGCGGATTGCTTCGCGCAAATTGCGCATAACTTGCAGGTAATATTCCTTATTGACCGTTCTTCCCTGTGGCAAGAACTCATGATGCACCACGCCCCTGCAATCGAAGAAAACTGTCAGCAAAACTTTCACATTCGACCGAACTTGGCGCGCTTTTTTCGGTCTTGGTTCTTGCGGCAGCTTCCATTGAGATGATTGAGCTTTGGTTTCCACGTCATAACCATAAACCCACGATTCGTCACCAGTTATGACCCTCTGGAGCAAATTTGGGTCGTCGCGGACAGAGTTTAACATCTCATTAGCAATGTTCATGCGATGCTGTTTTTGGTCACAATTGAGCAATTTTGGTACGAATTTCGCGTAAAAATCGAAGACGATCCAAAACACGTGCAAGCAAAGCAGCTGTCAACAATTAACTGAACATTCAAAATGGCCGCGCTTGTCGGCATAAGTGAGAGACATGAGTACCAAAATAACGCCACAAAAAATTCGAAATTCGAATATACGTAACCAGCGAAAATTCAAAATTCGCGATACTTTTTGAACACACCTCGTATAAATCCCTTTAAGGTTTGTACTAAGATCAACAGAAACGTTATCCACAACACAGCCAATCGGACCTTAAATGAAAAGCAGGGTAAATTAGGTTTTGGGACCGATCTCAGAGGATACCGCTCGGCATTGGTAGGCATTTCTATCATGAAAAACTCTCTCTCTCTCTATGGCGCGATATACAACAGGTATATCATCATAAACCTCCTAAGAGATTTTTGCGCCAAGCTTCTCTTCCAATTTGTGGTGTGCCGATTTAAATTTTCCCTACAAATTGGTGGGACCTACAGTTTTTTGCCGACTCCGAACGGCATCTACAAAGGAGACGAATTTTTGCTGAGAAGCCTGTCATGGCAGAAATACACTCGGAGAGTTTGCCAAACCACTGCCGAGGGGCGACCCCGTTTTGAAAAACTTTTTTCAAATCACTTTTGATGTTACCTGTACCAGGGCTCGAACCATGGACCTTCGGTGTGGTAGGCCGGCAACACTACCTTCACACCACGGCGGCCGCCAGTGAAAAACTACTCAACTAAAATTAAACAATTCAGCTGAAAGGATGAATAAATTTTATGATTTCTTGAAAACTATCGCATCTATCGACATAAACTATCGTTTTTAGCAATAAAATCTTGATACCCCTAATCTCGTATAGTCCTAGTAGGAATGGGCATTTAGTGACGAGTGATGAAAAAATAACAAATAAAAATTTATTTTTTATTCAAAAATTTCTTTACAAATACGCATTATTTATATATGCACATACGGGTATAATTTTGCTGTATCTCGATTTGTTATTTTTCATTTTCAAAACTTTAATCAAAATTGTCGTTTTATTTTTTATTCCAAATTTTTTGAATAACCAATAATATTTCACTCATCACTCAACATTTTTTTAATAACAAATAAAATTTAATTTTTTATTTTAAAAGTTTTTTAATTAAAGTGACCCAACCCTGAGTCCTACTAAACTATGAGAAATTTCTAGATTTTATGAAAATGTTAGGTTAGGTTGAAGTGGCTGCACCAAGTGCACAGGACAGTATCAAAAGCCCATTACGATTTGCGGCTAAAAATTTTAGCCTAAATTTTAAACTATTCAATTTTGAATTTATTGCGAATTAGAAATAAAACTGAAAAAAACTTCAAACATTTTTTTTATTTCTTTTCATTAATGCTGAAAGCTTTTTCAAGTCATTGAATTTTTCTCAATACAATTTTGTGTGTGCCGTAGCTCAGTGTGTAGAGCAGACGACTCTGATGCAGGAAGCGTCGATTCGAATCCTGCCCGTTGGCACAAGTGTATAATATCTCATGGGGATTACTTTGAAGGGGACAAAATAGATATTCATGAATAAATAAATAATTTTTGAAAAAACACAAAATTCGCGATACTTTTTGAACACACCTCGTATGTAGCCCAGAAAAGTTTTAAATTTAGGTTAAAATTTTTAGCCGTGCACCATGTAAAAACATCGTTACTCCTGCTTATCGAACCGTTTTGAAAACTTGATGAAAAACTACCAATGAATAGTAATAGTCTTAAAATATTTGACCTTTCGACGGCGCTAACTGGGGATGCCAATTCTGGATTTCTGGATTTGAGGTGCCGGGGTTTTCGGGATTGCAAATATAATACTAAAAACTAAATATGTGTGATTTATTCATGAAAATTATCTTTTTTTTTTGGTAATGTGTAATCATTTTGAAAATTTTAATTTAATAACTTATTTCTACTATAAGTCATATGTGACGCACTAGGATGTACTGCAATAAGGTCACTGAGTCATATGTGACTCATGGTTGTGTTACAAATCGGACAGATTCATTTTTTGATGACCTTGTAACGTCTAAGAACCGCATAAGAAAAAATCCGTAACAATCCAAAAACTCGTTTTAAAAATTAAAAACTTTTGAAAAATAACTTTCGTTTTAAAAACAAAAAAAAAATGTTAAAAATCCAATTATTTGTTGTTTATTTTAAGGTGAGATAGTTTCTCAAACAATTGCTTCGCTTTTTTCCACCTAAGCTGTTGGAGAAAAGCAAGTACTCACAACTTGGGAATAATTTCGGGATCCCGGAATTGCTAAAATCCAAAAAACTAAAAATTTTTTTTATTTAAAAATTTTTGTGTGTACGTTTTTTTAGTTTTGGCTTATCCGCGCCATTATTTTGAACTAGTTTTTGTTATGTAATATTTATTAACAGCATCGATTTAATAAAAAAAAAACTGCCACTTCTTTGACTTGCATAAAAAAATTTAATAGAAATAAACAAAAATTCAAAAGCGGATTCAAAAGTTTTACACTTTTCGCTACAAAAAATATATTTTCAAGGAATATTGAAATGTTCTTCATAAATAAACTGTATTTTATAATTTTTTTTTTTTTTTTGAATAAACAAGTGGGAAACTCTTTTCACTTAGCATTTTCTATGCCTTGGCGCGATTCGTTTTAGTTAGTTAATCAATTTAATTTAATTGAAAGTAAGTCTTTATTTTCGGTATTAGTAATCGGTTGATTGTTACTTAACGGCCAAACAATCGGTTTGGCTTCGTCTAAAAAATCTAACTTTGGTCGAACTCTAATAACTACTCAAATGTTTAATCAGGGTACGAGTTCGTGCATAATTATACCTTCCTTTGAACAAATAAAAAAAACAATAAAATTTAAGTACTTACTACTTCTACTACAAGTGTTGGTAGCTCGAAAAAAAACTACTCAGATTTGTGTTAAGCAAATGACGTATAAAAACAAAACATCAGAAGACCAAGGCCTTCCTCGCAAGCCAAAAGAGTAAAATGGGCTTTCAAATTGGCTTAAAACTAATGCATTCTTTAGTGACTCCATAAGTATCAGTGCTGTGATTTTTTTTCGGGATTTACGGCCTCACTTTTTAAGCATGGTAAGTTTTAAGCCATGATTCCTATAGTTTTCATCTTTCGAAGGTATAACTGTGTTGAGATAGCTGGAATGGGATGATCTTCTACTCAGTCGACGATTTTAAATTATATTGGCCCATAAACATAACTTAAAAAGACATTAAAAATGTTGGTTAATCATAGTCATATTAAACAAAGATTTTAGCAAAAATGAAATGTAACAGGGTCCCCTTATGAACAAAACTTTAATTTGTTGGTAGTATGAAGAAATTTGGTATGTTTTGCAAGGTCACCCTGCGTCAACTATTTTAATCACAACCCGTAGTATACTATGGTATGTCTTGGAGTAAGCAATGTCACAAACACAACCATATGATTTTAAAATATTAAAATGACGTTTTCGTCATTTTAAAATTAAAACTCTGTCTTATACATAAAATTTATTTTAAGTTGACTATGACAGACATGAAATTATGTTTATTTTAGAATCATGTTTAAGTAGATAAGACTTTATTTTAGTTTGACTATGACTACGGGCCATTGTTTTTGATACGTAAAAGAAAAAAATTATTTTTGAGTTAAAGTATTTTGAGAAAAAAAAGTATTTTTTTTTCTCTATATTTTTCTCAAAAAAATGTATTTTTTTTTTTTCACAAATTATATCTTTTTGAAAACACGAAATTATAACTGGAAGGAAAAATATCGATTTTTTAAAAGATCACTATATTTCCTCAACGAAAATTCAATACATTTTCAGCTGAGATAGCTTGTTCTCTAGTGAAATTCCGAAATTGGGCATTTTTGAAAAATATATACTAAAATAGGACTTTGTTCAAAACTATTTTGAAACAAAGTGATCCTCATTTTGGCGTCGATATTTAAAGTGCAGAGTTTCTGTTATAGTCTTAGTAAAAAATGCGACCAAAGTTATATTGATAAGGGATTTTCATATCCCAGGTAATGGCAACACTGGCAAGTACATTTTTTTTTTCATAATTTCCGCACATTTACGTAGTCATTTTTGAATTACCATATTTTTACTGAACATAGTTCTTAAACAGAAGTAAAAAAAATAAAATATTTTCTCAAAATTTTGTAGCCAAAAAGTTCAAAGACATATTTAATTACAGCTGCGTGACGTGCTGCTTAACAATTTGAGCGCCCATTGCGTAAAAATTAATTGCGAAATTTAAGTAAAAAGTAAAACGATCGCTAACTACTTAAAACCATAAGTTTGTAAAGCTGCTAAACACGATTTTCATAAGCTTTTGGTGCTTTGTTTTTAACACTTTTTAGCTACTGTTTAGGAAGTAGAGCGTGAAGCGGAGCGTAATAAAATATACAAGAACGTACATCAAAACAAAAAACCTAATTAAATTAAATAAAATCTGAAGCAGTCGATTTAAAACATTAATTGATAGTCCTAAAAATGTTGTTAGCATGCTTAAAAACTTTTTTAACATTTTTTTTTTAATTTTCCTATAAACATTTACAAAACTTGTTTAAACTCATTACTATTTCACCCGCATTCGATAACTAATTATGTAGTTGTTGCTACCAAATGTGGCATTGTTGTTGGTTGTTCACTCTGTCATGACCAGTTTTTTGACTATTTCCTCATAGCTAATGAAAACGAAAGCGTTTGATGGATTGAATGAACATGGAAGATTTCTAAATTTGGCCAACTTGACATTGGATGATAGTTAGGTTAAGACAAATATACATTAGGGTGTTTAATTTTTAGCAAAATTTTTTTTCTTCGTCCCAGTTAAAAATATGGGTTTTTATGAATAATACAGAAATATTGAATAAAAAAAAAATGTAAGCGCTTTACAAGCTTAACTCAACGATTTTTGCTTCAATTTGATTTTTTGGTATGGAAATCGGTGGTCAACTATTATGGGCATGAAATTTGCTACAAAACACTCCTCTGAGCAAAATCCCACTGATGGTTTCTTAGTTGGAAAGAGGCATGTTAATCGTGCAAAATTGTATTCAATGTCTTAAACCTATAGTTTTAGAGTTTTTTTTCAAATTTATTTATTTTTTTGCGGTCAGTGGCGTGGAAGAGGGGTCAAGGGGGGTGAGAAATTTTGGTTTCAAAAAGCTAAAAAAAAACCTTAATTGATAACTTAAACTAAAAAGTCAAAAATTATTGTTAGTAAAGAAATAAGTAATTAAAAAATTTTATCTTTGGGAAAATGTGTGGGGTGCTTTTTCAGAACTGAGATATAGAGATTTCAGTGTTTAAAAAAAAAAAACAAAATAATTTTTTTGTGTATTCATTTATTTTTAAGATTTAATATTAAGTGTGTTTTTTAGTTTATAGCTTATATAATTTGGTTTTAGTTGAACGGTACGAAAACTTTTAATCCAGGTGATCCTAATTGATGTTTTAATTACATATGACCATTTAAAGGGGGCAAGAACCCTCAACACTGTGGTGTTTTGCTACTCCCACAAATTATTTTATTGTGTTGGGTGCATCATAAGTATACGGTCTCTAATTTAATTTAAATCTGACTATTTTAAATGATCAATCAACAAATCTCACATCCCCCTCTTACCCCCTGGCTACACTCCTGAACTTGGCAAATTATTGTTCTGCAAGCGACCCTTGAGAAGTGTACGAAATTTCCACTAAGTGCGGCCAGATGATCCGAAAAAAGTAAGGTTGTTTAGCAAAAAACAATTAAGCCGTACCTATAATTTTTACAGAGAGCTTTACCACTGACGTGGAATATCAGCATTACTATGGTAAGACTGAGACCCAGTAAATATAGCGATTTTGGATTTTTTCTAGCAGGAACGTGGCACCCTATATTTTTCTAAAATTTTATGCAGATTAATGTACAGTTAACAACCCCAAATAAGCTTGAAATTGCCTGTGAGATTCACTTTGGACGTCTAATAGACAAACAAACTTTCGTATACCAGCTTGTGTGCAAATGAGAATACTTAGGTACACGTCATTACATTTAAGAACAACACTGTAACCTGAAGCGCCTAAAAGTATGCTAAATTTTTGGGAGTGTATATTCCACTAAAGTAAAGGTCAAAAAATTGTGTCGACTTAAAATAATTCAATATTTGGCACCACTGTATGATGAATGAATTATGATACAGAGGTTAATAGAAGAACGCTACAATCTCCATCCCAAACAGCAACTTATACACTACACGAAAGCAATTTAAAAGCAAAAGGAAATCAGAGCACCAAAAATAACAAGCATATAAAACCAGACCTGTTTAATAATGATTACTAATCGTAATGATTGCCCGTTTGATTAATTATTCTCTTAAGAATCCATTTAATGATTGATTAAAATTACTCTCAATTTTTAATGATTATTTTCCAATTAATTAAAAAAATCATGATTTTTTACAATTATTATTAATAGTCAAAAACAAGTCGTTTTGATTATTTTTGATTTGAAAATAATCAAAAAAAAAGTTGATTTGATTATTATTGATTTTTTTGGGATTAATTTTGATTTTATTCAGTATTGTTGTAGAATCACATAAATATACACATCAACCATACTGAAAAAAATCAAAAAAATAATTTAAAATTATCAAAAGTAATCAAAACAACTTTTTAAAATTTTTTTTTTTAATTTTTTTTGTGGATTTTTTCTAATCGTATTCAATTAATAATTGCCTTTTCTTGAAAACCAATTAAAATATTCATTACCAATTAAAAAAGCCGTTTAATTATTTGATTACTAATTACTAATCAAATTTAACAGGTCTGTATAAAACAATACACCCATGAGATCTTGTAAACTCCTAGAAGATTTAGAAGATTTAGCCAAGTCGTTTCTCTTTTGGGATCGCTCATCCTTCTATCTGTGGGAGTGTCAACTGTTCGGTACCCATATAGCAGGTCTTGATAAAGGCAGTTCGCGATTACCAATGAATAGGCTTCAATTTTCGGAACCCCTCGGCTCAGATGATCAAACTAGTCTATTGTATATTTCAAGGCCGAACAAATATATTGAATACCAAATCGCCGTTATTGTTTTGGCAACAAAATGACTTCGTCTTAAAATATTTTTTCACTTCTGAAAACTAATCAGCTGTGTGCTCAGGTCTTAGGGGATCAAGCGCAATTGAAGTATATGGTGATGAAGCTTTGTTGTGGGTTGTTTGGCATGTTAGCCCAGTTAACGACAGGACTTGGTGGCTTAGTCTCCTAAATTTAATGACAGATCTAGGCTTCTTCACAAAGACACTTTGATGTGACAAGGCCCGGTGCCGTGCTTGTTGCTTAGTCAGGCCAATGACATGTTTTTTAAAGATGATATCAGTCCTTTTTAGACTACGTTCACACCAGGTACCCGCCAAGAAAATATAACTTTTAAAAAGTTTACAATGTGGGCGTGTTGATATTTTAATTGGAAGTCGTTTTTGTTCGGCGACCGATCTTTGCATTAATTTGGAGTAAAGGTAAGAAAGAGACCTGCGGAAATCCGGTACAAAACGATGGGTGGGCTTCCAGTGAGATATTTGTAAGTGATTCAAGATTGTTGTACCATTCGCCCTGCAACCATGTGGCCAAGTGTTAAGAACCGCGCCTTATGCACTGAGCTAGCTGGAGCATTTCCATTGATAGCGACAAAAAGCACGTCATACATGAATAGAGGTTCGCAGAAAAGTCAACCAAAATTTGGAAATCCTGCTTTCGATTTTTAAGATATTTAGTAATTTGGTGCGAATTGGGGAATTGATTCTGAAAGTAGTTCCCTGTGAAGCTAGAGACTTGAAATTTAAACCAAGCTTAGAAAGTGATGAGCATTCAATATATAAGCAAATGAATTCCGCCAGGTGGCGCACGGGTTCCGATATTTAGAAAATTACCCTGCTAGACACGTGCCAGGCAATTGATTAATCAGCTGACTGGCTTGGCTACCATTTACATCACGATTTACCATCATGTTCTTAAAGGCAATATTCAAAAGCTGACCGGTATGGTCAGTCATGTCTAGCAGGGTAGCTAGCAGCTTGAATCTTGAAACAATGCAGAACGTGATGACTAAGCAAGACAAAAAATATACCAATAGGTGTCGCAGGGATGGGTTTAACGTTTTTGAAAATAGTGCTGGTGGGTGGGTATCTGTGTCGGGCTTTGGGCAATAATAGCATAAGTCGTATCCGTATATTTTGGAATATTTTTTTAAACCTGGTCTGGTTAAATTAATGTCTACTTGCCACAACTCATTTTGGGGACGGATACTTTAAGATAAGCCAATTTATTTTGTTGGGTCATGAATGCTTTCTGAGGAATAAGCCAAAATATAAGCTTTTTCCTATGTGGACTTAAGCTTTTTTTTGTAACAAATTAGATGGAATAATTTGTATCTTCGTTGTGGGGTTCATATATGAAATTCAAGACCTAATAGAATTGTAATTCAAGCTGCCTTCTGATTATTTGACTGCCTGGAAAAAATTCTTTAATAGGAAGCGTAATAAATCCGCTATGCAAGTTTATTATCCAAAACGAAAACGAGCACAGTCATTGTCTGTCTGATTTGTGACACTTTTGCTTTTCATAGAGTGTTGAATTAGATAAGAAAAATAAATAAAATAGAGCAGAGACATGACAATAGAACCGCAAACGCAAACAACAAAGCACTTTTTGAATCATAAATCAGAGCGCAAGCGCGGCAGCGCACGCTTCGCTTAAGCAAGCGACTTCAACCAGCTCCCATCCAGGCCAACAAAATGTTAGCAAATCATTGAGCTGAAGCTGCTACTGTGTTACAATGAGATAACGACAAAGTATTTTATTTTTTTTTTCTCTTTTACTTTTCTGCAAACAAGGAAATAGTTTAAACGGCGGCAGTATCGGTTGCAACCATTCAACGTTTCATGGGCGACAACAATGCAGCGCTAGCTGTGATACAGTTTCACATGTCACGCGTTGATTGTAAACCTGTTGTAATGGGGAACGGTTGACTATGCCATGATGGCGCTTGCACCTTCACTACTTTCACCTCACCCCACTACACGATCAGCACTAGTATTTTTTAAAATTTTTTTTTTTTGTTTTTTGTAATTTATTTAATGGTATTTTGTTGTGCCTTACTGCCGCATTTACCGCATTCACACCACACAGCCAGCCACGGCATGTTAACAACAATGGGCTCCCGAAGCATGCAACATCCAAGCCTGAAACATCATATGAACATTAGCACATATGTACAGCTGTGTTCAATATGATAGTAGTGAAGTCAAAATTTATATCGTTCGACGAAATAAGAAGAAGCTGCGATTTTAATAATTTTCATTTTATATATAGCGAATTCCATAACAGAAACCACATAAAACGAAATTTCAAGGTTTACACAAATTTCGGGAAAGTTAATTAAACTTTAAAAAATTTACACTAAATCTTCAAATTTGCTGGCAAAAATTTCTAAACAAATTTTGAGTACGCAGTTTTGTAGACCAATAAATTCTAGTACAACATTGTGCAAGTTCGAACTCGCTCAAAAATTTCCCTGAATTTTTAGAATTGTTTTCATCAAGGGTGTTGAGTGATTTCTTTCATACAAAGCATGAACAAAAATTAAATTTGTATGGAAAAAACTAGCCAACATCCTGGATGAAAAAAAATTATAAAAATTAAGGGGAAATTTTGAGGTACAGGGTGTTTTTTTTACAGGTTTGTTTTTCGAATAGAGATAAAACTGGCATTTTGTGGTCAAATCTGGCAACTCTAATGTCATTTATATTCAGTTTGGTTTGCCATTTCATCATGAACAGGTTGACAAAAGAACAACGCTTGCAAATCGTGCAAATTTATTTCGAAAATAATGGTTCAGTTCGCGAAGTTTACCGTGAGCTCCGTCCATTTTATGGTCGACATTATCGTCCATCAGAGCAATTAATTCGGTTAACCATGGATCGTTTTCGCACTACGTTTACTCTGTGTGATAATACGCATCCGCAGAGACGTCGAACAGTGCGCACCGAAGAAACAATTGCCGCTGTAGAGCAAAGTGTTGGAAGAGGACCCGAATGAATCGATTCGCCACCGTGCACAGCAATTGGAGCTTTGTCCATCAACTTTATGGAAGATTTTGCGCAAAGATCTTGGCTTGCGACCTTACAAGATCCAGCTTGTGCAAGAATTAAAGCCGCGAGACCATGCAATGCGTCGTGATTTTGGTGTATGGGCCGAAAATGAGATTGATTTCGATGCTGATTTTCATCGCAAAATTTTGTTCAGTGATGAGGCTCATTTTTGGTTGAATGGCTACGTCAACAAGCAAAATTGCCGCATTTGGAGTGAAGAGAATCCACATGAGACCCTTGAAACGCCATTACATCCACAAAAACTGACTGTTTGGTGTGCTCTATGGGCTGGTGGAGTCATTGGGCCATACTTCTTCCGCAATAATGCTGGAGAGGCAGCTACCGTTAATGGAGACCGGTATAGAGCCATGATAACCGACTATTTTGTTCCCGAATTG
This sequence comes from Merzomyia westermanni, assembly GCA_949987695.1. Lineage (NCBI taxonomy): Eukaryota > Metazoa > Arthropoda > Insecta > Diptera > Tephritidae > Merzomyia > Merzomyia westermanni. The sequence goes on along the minus strand of OX465291.1, from coordinate 35,290,368 downwards.
GATGGCATGAATGTGGATGAGTTGTGGCGCTACATGCCACACAGCGCACGTCACAATCGATTTATTGAAGGAAACATTCGATGAGCGCATAATTTCGCGGAATGGACCTGTCAATTGGCCACCAAGGTCGTGTGATTTGACACCATTGGATTATTTTCTTTGGGGATATGTGAAGTCGCTCGTCTACACCAACAAACCAGAAACGTTAGGGGAATTGGAAGCCAACATTCGTGGCGTTATTGCCGACATACGGCCCCATATGCTCGAAAAAGTGGTTGAAAATTGGACCTGTAGAATTGGCTTTATTCGAGCCAGCCGCGGCGGCCACATGCCCGAAATCATATTTAAACATTAATGGCATAAAATTATCCTTCCAATAAAGCCAAATTGATGGACCTTAAAATGATTTTCTTGTGTTTTATTTCAATTCGAAGTTATATACCCCTAAAAAAAACACCCTTTACTTCTTACTTGTACATTATTGAGCCAAAATTGAATCAGCTATAAAACTGCACACTCAAACATTTTCTAAAAATTCTGCCCAAAAATATTGAAACTATGATGTAAATTTTTAAAAGTTAAATTAGATTTCCTGAACTTTGTGTAAGTTTTGAAATTTTTTTTTATGTGGTTTCTGTTATGGAATTCGTTATATTTTAAATGAAAATTTTTAAAACCACAGCATCTTTTTATTTCGTCGAAAGATATCCAATTTAATTTCACTACTATTATATTAAGCACAACTGTATGTATGTTTGTATGGTTGTATCTGCGCATCTAAAGTTGGCCACCAAACAGTGGTAAACCGACTTGCACTTTTCTTTCATTACCACGCTGCGCCCATATTATTACGCTTTTATGTATTGTTTTGTAGTTTTTTCTAAGCTTTTGTTGTTGTCTATTAACAATTGCATCACGGCTATCAAATTTTAATTATTATGTAATACAAAGCAATAAAGTTTGTTACTCACATTTACGAGATTTTCACGTCGTATTTCATCGACTTCATCACGTTTCGAGATTCTCCTTTTCCAGTCATCCTCTCCGCTCTTTTGCAAGGCTGCAAGTCGATCAGCGATCGAACCTTTCTTGCAACCGACTGTGATTGTGCGTTGATCGGGTCCCATGACCTATAGCATGAGAGAGATTTTTTAGAAAATATAAGCTATATCGTTGTTTGTAGGAATATTAAAATGTTAAAGGAGCTATTATTGTATGTTTTTATGAGGTTGTTACCTATCTGAATTTTTTTAAATGAAATGAGATACGCCAAAAATCAAACGGAAATTTTTTTACGTCGTATTACAGCAAAAACCTTTTTAAGTGGTTGTCACCTAATCCTATTATATATTTTTTTGTATATCCGCTATTATCTCTGAAACGTCTTAACACGTTTTAAAGAAATTGTGTATCGAAGTTTTGTGCTACATTCTCAGCTCTCTTACTTAAGTGTTGCCACTCAGCAAACTTTTAAGGCATTGCCACACATCTGATCGTCTTTAAATCAAACGTGAAAAGTCTACATGCCTATAAAACGAGAGATAGTTCACTTCGAATTTCAACAAAAATATTTCAGAATACTGCTACCACCAGGGGTTGCCACCTAATCATAATAGATAATTTTTTTTCTATGTTTGCTAATAATTCGACTTTGCATATTTCTATGAAATTTTGTATAAAGGGTTTATGCTTAAATCTTAGTTCTTTTTTTTAGTGTTGCCACTTAGCATGTTTTTAGGGAATTGCTATCGATCATTTTTAAATCAAACGGGAAAAGTCTAAATACATGGCTATAAAACGAAAGTTAGTTTGCTTAGTAATTCAACAAAAATATTTCAGGATAGGGTTGCCACCTAATCGAGTTGGCATATTTCTATGAAATTTGGTATACAATCTTAGCTCTCTTTTTTTATGTTGCCACTTAACATGTTTTGTAGGGAATTGCTATCTGAATAAAATAAATTAAAATAAATGAAAGATGCCTATATGGGTTTCAAAGTAAAGGTATTTTACGTCGCATTAAAAAAAAGAAGAGATAGAACCTAAGGTTGCCACCAAATCTGTTTATATTTATTCTTTTTTCTCAAGTAGACCTTTTACAAAAATATTTTGAAATAGGTTATTCTCCTCTCAGACTTGGAAATATAAATAAGTAAGAACTGTCGAAGGCCTTATACCTTTCCTAAATGTAGCTGACCTATAATCTGACTAGATTTTTGAGAATGAACTACTTCGCACAGAGAACGTGAATCCTTATTGTTGTTGTTGTTAACAGTGATGAGAATCCTTATTCGGAGAACTCAGTTATTTTATCTTAGTGCTGCATTGAGAGCATCTGTTATGATTTTTAAGAAAACTTCACAGACACGTTGTACTGTCGGAAAATTTACTTGCTCTCATTTCAAAAACTTTATCTTTCATTTCTGCTTCTTCCTCCTCTTCCGATTTCTCTGTTTTTCACTTTACTCTCCATTTTTCAACCTCTGGGTTCCCCTATACCTATTCACCTTTTTCTAATTCTTATACGACTCCTTTATCCTATTTTCTTCCTAAGACGAGTTCTTCATTCCCTCTAAAATTGTCTCTTTCAACCTTTTTTCATCCTCTGTTTGGTCTAAATTAATAATATTTGAAAATATGTGTGCTTTAATCAACATGTACATAATTTTAGAAAAGTGTGCGGTGGATCTTTATGATATTTTTACAGTGGGTTTAGGGGGCCTCTGCGTGCGATGCTATATAAAGTTGGAATTCAGCATAGCTACGAATCTATTTGATTCCAGATAATAATATTTTATATAAACGTGTCCTATACTCGTATATCAAAAGAAATACTTTGGAAAAAGTGAGCGGTACTAAATGTTCATTTATCTGTGGGCAGTGAAACGCCCATTTCCCAAAATTAGAAAAAATTATTAATCAGATCATCAGGTTATTGTAACTACGAAATTCTAACATTCTATCTGCATCAAAGAAGGCGAAGCCACGCCCACTTTCCAAAATTTTGCAAAATTCATATAAAGAATAAGACAATTTATGTAACAGCCAAATTATATAATTTTACCTGTATGAGTCAATGAGATATGAACAGTTCATCATTTCTACCTCCTTTTTAGATACATTTTATGAAAAAGTAGGCGTGGTCGAAATGCGATTTCGCTTATTTTCTATGGGTGTATGTACCACAACCAGTGTATACCTCCTACCAAATTTCGTTCTTCTAGCATAAACGGTTCTGTAGTTATTAACAGTCGAAGTTTGAAAATTTGTTTACTCATATGTGCGCGGTACCATGCCCCTTTTCCAAAAATTTTGTCAAATCTGCAATAGGACGATTAACTAAATAAATCTAGCAAATTTCATCCATGTAGCTGCTTTTATTATTGAATTTCTCATCTTAAAAGTTTTCCGAAATTTTCGATATTGAAAAAAAGGGGCGTAGTTATTGTTCGATTTCGCTCATTTTAAAAAGCAACCTACCTTGTCCAGAAAGCAACTTATGTGCCAAACTTCATTCATATTGACGGACGGACGGACGTGTCTTAAATGATTAATCTGTTCATTCTAAGAACTTTGATATATGGAACTCTTTTTGGCTCTTAGTACACATTCAGACTAAAAAAGGGACGAAAATCAACAGCACAAACCCCGCTTTTCCCAAACTAAACGGCGCCTTTGTCTCTGGATTGGGGTTTCTAATAAATGCATCATAACTTTACAGTGGTTTTAAAATTCTTTGACGCGCCTTAATCATCACAGAATTTGATTTTATATTTAGATACAGAGAAAACAAAAACCATAAAAACTTCGATATCTCGACAAAAATAAATTTAATTGCTTTGCATGACTCATGTATGCACTCACTCAATCACTCACTCACCTGTGTTAAGCTACGTTGAAGACCGCCTTGTAAGAATGCTGGTATAGCAGTGGAATTGCGCGCCTGCGCAGCACTACCTTCAAACGTTGGTTGTTGTTGTAAAATTTGTGCGTTTGGTAAATTACTGCGGCACGTTGCGGGGTTGAGATGTTCTTCTTGTTGTTGTGGTTGTTGCTGCTGTTGTTCTTGTGTTTTATCTACATGCCGTAACTTGACGAAAGCGCCACTACTCAGAGGTGGTAATTGTGGGCCAAAACCAATGGCTACACCGCCCGCTGGTGCAACAATATCTGAATGACTTTTACTTTTTGCAATTAGCGAGGAGCTGCAAAGAGAGAGAGAGAGAGAGGGGGTGAGTGAAGAAAAATGATGAGGAGAACGAATTAAAAATTAAGTACGGAAGATTTTACATACATAGAGACAGACATACAGTTGTGCTCAATATAAGAGTAGTGAAATTAAATTGAATATCGTTCCACTTAATAAAAAAAAGTTGTGTTTTTAATAATTTTCATTTAAAATTCAGCGAATTCCATAACAGAATCTACATGAAAAGAAGTTTAAGAATTTACACAAACTTTTAAAAATTTACATTAAAATCTGCAAAATTTTTTGGCAACATTTCTAGGAATTTTTCGAGTACACAGTTTTGTAGACCAATCAATTTTAGTACATATAATAATTTGGAAGTTAGAACTCGCTCAAAAATTTTCCTGAATTTCTAGAATTTTTATTGTACAGGCGGTTTTTCATACAAAATTAATTTTTGTTCATGCGTTGTATGGAAGAAATCACTCAATACCCTGGACGAAAAAAATTCTAAAAATTCAGAGAAATTTTTAGCGAGTTCTACCTTGCACATTATTGTACTTAAATTGATGCGGCTACTAAACTGCATACTCAAAAATTTTCTTGAAATTCTGCCAAAAGATTTTCAGATTTTGATGTCCATTTTTTAAAGTTTAATTAACTTTCCTGAAATTTGTGTAAAATTTAAAAAATTTTTTATGTGGTTTCTGTTATGGAGTTCGTTATATTTTAAATGAAAATGATTAAAAACACAGATTCTTTTTATTTCATCGAACGATATTCAATTTAATTTCACTACTATTATATTGAACACAGCTGTATATATTTACATATTAGTGATGGTAATTTGTTTATATTTATTTGCAATTAAAAAGAAATTATGAAAAGGAAAAACTACCAACTTTGTTGTGTATAACAAGTGGGCCTTAGCTGAAAAATATCCGAAAGTGGCAGCTTAAATGCGTGTCGAAGTTGTTAACACGCAAAGTGGTAAATAATTTTCCAACAACAAATTTTCTTTAAAAGCTTTGATAATATTTTTAATTTTTTTTCACTTTTCTTCTCTCTAAGTTGGTAGACAAATCACTTAAGAGCCATACAAAAGCTTGCCAAGCGAGTTAAGTGAATGATGCAACCAAGCATAAGTGATTATCTAAGTACTTATATAATGGTATGTATGTATGTATATAATACATCGACATGGGTGTAGCTAGAATTTGATGAAGATGGGACAAGAATTCACATGTCAACCGGTCTCTGAAAATGATTGAAGAATGCTTAACACAGAATTCGATTAAAGAATGCCTTAGCTCAGCATTTGCTTTATAACCGGCAGCCGAAACACCGGGATCTTCCTCCTAGCCGACGATACGTATGTGCTCGAAACCCCCATTTCATGAATCGCTTTTACTTTCCTTTAGGTGGATAACTTTGCTCTACAAAAACGAAAGGTTATATAGGCTATATCCCAACTTCTGTCCATAGACGATGTATGGTAAAATCCAGGAAAGATCGAATGCAGTCAGACTTTATGCAGCTCTGCCCTATAGCGAAACCAGATTCGGGCATGTTAGTATTCTGGAGACCATACTAGAAAACTATTGCCAAGTAGATTACACAGCTCCGAGGCTTTCTGTAAACAAAAAATTTACGATAAGAGTCCCTGCGAGCAAATAATGGAAGCATGGTTATATACTCTAGGCGATTCCTTACAAAAAGCTCCCGATCAAAAAACAACGCGGACGGCGCTATTTATTTAAGTATAAGGCTACTCGATGGCCCACGTCGAATTAGGCTCGTTATGCACCACAGCAGTGATTTTAGTAGTTGTTGTAACCGTAAAACACTCCCGGAGGTTCAGGAAATATGGGCACTCCTCTGCCGGCAGCTATCCGGTACCTTCCGGTATTAAACACTTGTGGTACTATCCCGACTGGCGCAGGAATGATTTGTTTGGTTCATTGAACCTTCAGGTCGTTGATTTTATTCGCGTCTTACGACATCCGTGTAATGGGTTACAGATAACACTGGTGTGACTGATAATTTCACTGCCGACTAACTAGCGAGGACCACTGAACTTACACTATACCGCTGAACTGACGAAGGTACGACGGCTTTGCTGCTCCCCTTGACATGTGCAGGCACTGTCTTGTGTAGGATTTCACAGTAAAGGCTAATACCAGGTGGACAGTGGATTCCACATGTGAGCTGTTCGGGTAATCTTGGCCCACATCAATGAGAAACAAACCACAGAGTTCCATTGTTGATTCGCAATGCACAAATTTCTGCAGTCTAAAGTGGGATCAAGGCCCCCTCTCATCTTTGTACGCCCATTTACAAACTTTCCTATCTATAAATTTAGCATGTCTCAGCCATAAGTAAAAATGTAGCAAATGACTTCCTAGTACGCCCCAAAACCTCTAAGCCAACAGCAACTTGAAGCAGCTCGCCAACTGACAAGTGACGCCTAATGAGCACTTGTAAGCTGCAACTGTCTGATTTGTACACTGTTTAAGTTGCAGTGGGCACTTTTGGGGAATGTTTGAATAGTTGAATTAGAGTGTAGCTGTTGTTGTTGCAGTAGTGCAGTCTTATGTATCAGTGAGATAAGGTGAAATGTGTATGAGCTATGTACATGCTAGAACTCGAGGCGCTAAGAACCTATATTCAGCTGACTTTCTCAGCTGCATAAAATGGCACAGGATTTAGCGCAAAGAACAAACAAAAAAACAAAATCGACAATAATGCGGAAATCGTGACCATGCAATATTCAGTGTAAGCCGTTAAAGTGGGTTTAATGCGCCAAAGGGTAACTATTTTCCTCAAACTGATAAAAGACAATCAGCTTAATCTGCATTTGAGTGCGCCTGAAATTGCTGTGCAAAAGTACAGGGTGCCCATTATGGCGGGGAAAATTACAAAACTTCATATTAGAGAACTAATTACTTGCATCTAATCTGAAGTATCGAAGCCAGAGAGTGAAATCCTTAAGCCCCGACGATCGAACAAGTGCTGGGATAGGACACCACCCTGTACCACTTCAGAGATGCTTGCTGACCACTAAGTTAATTGGCGATGCAACGCTTTAGCAGGGGAAGATTTGAATCTTTCAGATCGTTCATAAGTTACGCATGGTTGAGCGTATCAAAGGCTATTCACAGGTCAAGCACAACCAGTTTGGTCGTGTCGTTTAGACGTTTTTGGTTGAGAACGGCACTTATCGGAGTAATTAAGGCATTCAGTGCGGTGGGGGTCGGCCATCCGCAGGTTAGCGGAGTAGTAAGGACTTCAGTTGTTTTCTAGGACTTGAGTTGGAAGATATTTTACAACAACCACTTTGTTTTCCAGTAAGAAAGTATAACGGGTATAAGCAAACCAGAAGTCTATACTTCGTCTACATTTGTTCGTTTTGAAACATCTGAGCCCCATGGAACTAACTTAAGTTAACTTTATGACCTCCTGCACATATTATCGACTTCCTTTGGCATAGCATGGACTCCCCCTTGACATGGTAAGTAAACAGCATATTCGATGCTTCAACAGCAGTCCTCGCTAGTAAACCACACTTTTTACATTTAACCAATCGCGCTAAAGTTAGAGACCTCGTACTGGAAATGAAGAGATGGTACGAAACTGAGAAGAATTTCACAATGGGTGCAATTGCTAGATGTTCTAAAACCATTTTCAGACTGTTTGAAATCAAATTAGAGACGACCTATGACAAAGGTAACAAAGTACCTTGGACTGAAAACCATTGCATTGAATTTTTTGGAAAATGTTATTTAGAAGTCGTCTCGTTTTAGGGACATTTTTGAGTTGATTTGATTTTATTTTTTTTTTTACTAGCCTTTACTTTGCAAGTCATAATACCAGTCTCATCTCTCATCTACCCTGCAATTAGATGTCTGAGCTGTCTGAGCACCTTGAAAATTATAAAGTGTTTGATGTGTAAGCATCATTGGACTTGGAAGGGGCTGTCCAGCAAAGTTAAGCGTCGCTGCCTGTAAGCGTGCCTCTACCGCTGCTTGTAATCGTGTTTCTGTCTGTGCCTCGTGTATAGAAATCTTGTTTGACTGCTTTGCTGATATGTATGTGGCGCTTTGCTTATGTGTATGTGTGTGTATGCAAGTGCTTTGCTGATTGTTATTATTCGGTAATCGTGCCTATACACGATGAATGCTATCAATCGGCAAGAGACGAAGGCAACTGCGTTTATCATAAATATACACAGTTTTTACAAAAACCAAATGATTGTTTATTCATGTTAAATTTATTTTAACTCAGAATACTCAAAACGGGAGCTAATTTGTTTTGTTTGTCTAACGATGATAACGGGAAGGAAATGAAAAAATAGAAAGATAGAAAAAGAAATGAGACGAAAGAAAAGGAAAGAAAAGGAAAATAAAGGAAACGAAAGAAAAGGAAAGAAAAGGAAAGAAAAGGAAAAGAAAGAAAAGGAAAGAAATCAATTTTTTTACAGAATACGCATTTTTACACATCAAACTCCACGAGTACTTGGTACTCACGCCTTTTTTTTTTTTAAATATGAAAACGTTTGAAGCCAACGCTTATTTTTGTAAACATTTGAAAATGTAAGGCTATAAAATAATTACAAAGAAAGTTTCATGTAAATCCCTTCTTAAACCTTTATTTAAATTATTATTTTTTCTTTCTTTTTAGTAACTTTACTGGAATAAATTCTTATTTTAAAATTTGTATGGCGCTTCGTATATCGTCGGCTGAGTGGAAGATCACCCTACTTCAAAATATTTTTCAAAAACGCCCTACATCAAAATTTCTCTTAATACCACTCTGACTCTGACACACTTGAGCTGGGGCGTTCTTGAAAGAAATTCTGGGATAGGCCGTTTTTTAAAAAATATTTAGAAATAGGGTAATCTTCCACTCAGCCGACGATATACAAAATTTGTTAAAAAGAATTTGAAACATTTTCCCCAGATTGTTTGAAAACATTTCCAATTCACTTTCAAAGTAAAATGATTTAAAAAAAGTCGTTCTTACTTTAAACCTTCGAATGAACTCATACTTAAAACATTTATATATCGCTTATTGTAGCAAGTTTACTTTAAGTTATTTTTGAAAAGCATTTACAGAAATGTTCGTTGGAACGGCGTTTTCAACTTAACTCCACTTAAATACATTTCACTTGTAAATTATTGACTTACAATGCCAGCCGAATCACAATATTGACACTTTTCTCTTTCCTGCGCGTTTCATAGGAATGTATTTTGCTTCTATTAATTTATATCTTTGTATAAATATTTATCTATTCGTTTATTTATACTTCTTTAACTTCCATTTTTGGCAGTAACACAACTGCACCGGGTTTTTCACGAAACTAGAATAAACTAAAAATCCCCTCAAACCTTAACTAATGTCGAATCGTATATCCTTCGTCTCCTTCTATCCTTCGCATAATATTCATTTAGCTAAATTCCAAATATCATGAATAGCTAGGTAAACAGATGAATTTTCAAAAATTGATTGTCTAAAGAATGTGTGATAATTAAAACTCAAAGGGTATGTAGGACTTAACACCTTTTCTATGCAAATACGAAAACATTATCATTAAACTTGAGTTATCTTTGAGAGTACATTATGTTGTTGTTGAATCTTATCTAGCTACAAAACAGATGAAGATATTAACAAATTAAAAAAAAAAAAATTTGTCAGGTATGTCAACCAAATCGTACAGAAACATGCACCAAATCCCTACACAGTTCAGTTCTTCAATGTTTTTCCTACATTAGGGCGGGACGTCAAAGCATGGAGTAATAAAAATTCGAATATTAATACCTTAAATGCGTTTGTCTATATTTCTCTAGTCGTATGTAAACAGTTACTCCAAAGAAGAGTTAAAAGTACTTCAGAAAAAGAGACAATTTATTCCAGAAAACGGCAATCGTATCTAAAAAAAATCGAAAACACCGTAGCGGACTTTGTAATATACATTTGCCTTTTTCAAAATAAATTTCCCGGCTTCTAAATAAAAATAATTTTTTTCTGAATCACTTTAAATTAAAAAGAAATAAATTTTGAACTTTCTGACAGATTTTCAAGTGGCTATGAACTTCATTTGCCAAGTTTCGAAAAACGTTTCCTCTTTTCTGATATTTAAAATTTTACTAAAATTTATTTGCCATTATCTCTAAAGCTTAAGTATTTAACGCCTTTTCCGCACTTTATTTGACCATTTATGAAATTTCACTTTCGTCTACTTTTGCTATTCAAGAAGAATTTAAAATGTTCTGAAATTCATTTCTTCTTTTCTGACATTTTAAATTTTACATACATTTTTTGCCCTTTTTTGAAAAAGTTCAAACTTTTTCTGAACTTTATTTGGCTTTGTGGTAATTTATTTTCTATTTTCTGACCTTTTTTTAACCTTTTCTACATTTTATTTGTCTTTTCTGAAATACTTTTAACTTTGTCTGAACATATTTCTGAAATACTCTTTCCTTTTCTAAACTTTTTTTGGCTTTTTTTGAAATATATTTAATACTTTCTGAAACACCTTTAACTTTTTGCGGCATTTAATTTGTCTTTTTCATAAAACTTGTATCATTTTCTGACTTTTTATGAATTTCCCAAGATTAGAAGCTCCTTTTATCTAAGCATGTAATCGAGAAAACAAGTTTGGAACAGCAGCAGCCTTCTGGTGATGAAGTCGTCTGCTTTACTTAGTTGCTAATAAAATTCTCATTATGGATTTATGCGATTTCAGATAATTTCATTTATCTTTCCAAGGCAGTAGGTAGGTAAATATTTTCAATTTTTGACGGTCCACTCTAATATATTCGTCTGTGTATTGTTAAATGATCCTGACAGGTACAAAAAAAACAAATAATTATGATGGGCGCACCAGTGTGTATATATATATATTACAGGTCAAAGTACTATAACCAGTAGCTGAATAAAATTTAAAAAAAAAAACAACTTAGAATCATTTCGTATGAATGGAAGATCGTGCTATTTTGGAAATATTTTTGAACAATGCTCCATTCAGACTTGTTAAATTTGATTAGTAATTAGTAATCAATTAAACTAGAGTTCGCCCAGTGGTTGAAATTCAACTAATAAACTTTATTTTATTTTTTTGCTGTAGGTATGTTTTATCTGCCTTTTTTTCTTCCTTTCTATGTCGTTCCTTTCCTCTAACATATTTTTATTTTCCTTGATTTCTTTTTTTACTCTCTTATTTTATTTTTTACTTTCCTCAAACTTCTTTTCCTTTCCCTTCCCTTCCTTTTATTTTCTTTCTTTCCCCTTCGTTTTCTTACTTTTCCTTTAATTCCCTTTCCCTTCCCTTCCTTTCATTTCCTTACCATTCCTTTCTTTCCTTTAATTTTCCTTCCTTTCCTATCCTTTCCATTCCCTTCCCTTTCCTTCCTTTCCTTTCCTTTTCCTTTTCTTTCCTTTCTTTCCTTTAATTTTCCTTCCTTTCAATTCTTTTCCTTTCCTCTATTTTCCTTTAATTTTCTTCGGTGTTTAATACTCCTTATGAGTAATCATTTATTTTATTTTTGTAAACCCTGTTTGTAGGTATCAGCAATGAATTTTACATATTTGCTCATATTTTACATTGCTTGTTTAATGTATCCAACAAAACAACTTTTCGTGCTCTCAGGAAAGCAGCTGACACTGGGCATCGTAGCCAGTAATCAAAACAATAACAACAACTAAAGCAAAACTGCATGACACAACAGAGCATCTATAGTGCGAATACTTATTTTTCATTGGTCCACTACCAACTCTTCGCACTCACAGTGAGAGCCGACCACACGAATAACACAAAAACATGCATGGCAAGTCTACTCACACTACTACGGCTCTTAATTTTTTTCTACAAAGCAACTCCTCGGCCATGCTCACGATTCAGCATAGTACACAAAAAGCAAGTACACACACACACAGCGTGTCTATAGTGTGAATAAGTAAATGTGTAGTGGTGTGACTTTTATGTTAAATTTTTTATATTAAAATGATTTTTTAAATTTTTTTTATTTACGGATAAAAGTACACTTTCCTATCTACACATATATAATTTGTATACCTTAGAATTATAGTTTAGCAGAAAACGGTTCTACATTGCATTCATCTTGTCTATTTATATATAAGATATACGGCTTTTTTAATTGGTAATAATTATTTTAATTGGTTTTCAAGAAAAGGCAATTATTAATTGATTACGATTAGAAAAAATCAAAAAAATCAAAAAAAAAAAATAAATAAAAATCAAAAAAAAAAAAAAAAAAAAACCAAAAATATAAAAAAAAAATAAAAATCTAAAATAATCAAAAAAAAAATCTAAAGTAATCAAAAAAGTTGTTTTGATTACTTTTGATTATTATTTTGATAATTTTTGTTTTTTTTTAGCATTGTTGATGTGTGTATTTTTGTGCTTTTAAAATACTGAAAAAAAAAATAATCAAAAAAAAAAGTCAAATATAATCAAAAGTAATCAAAACAACTTTTTTGGTTATTCTTGCTTTTTTTAATAATCGTAAAAAATCATGATTTACTTGAGTGAAATGGAATAAAACTTAAATTCAGTATTGCTTCTTCATCAATATTGTAAACATCCTAGCTTTATTAGGCACTGAAATATCACTGGTTCTAACTAGATGTAAGAAAGTTTTTCACACCTAAAAAGTAGACCCGATTATTAACTAATTTCGACCACTTTCATTTATTCAACCTTTGAAAAGTTTCTATTTGTCAAGAAGATATTCAACGCCATAGAAGCAAGTCTCATATTTTTATTTCACAAATTAATTTATAAGCGTAGAGGAGAGTCTTAGAACTGAACTGTTTGTACAAGTTGAACACTCATAGCATTTTTTCTAGAGGCAGCGATATCTCATGGCTTTCTAACATAAATTAAGAGAGTGATTTTTGGCCTATCTATCCCTAGCATCTTTTTTAATACTCATCTTTTCCTTTTTCCTTATTTTCCACAAAATTTCACATTTTATAACTGGTAGGTTGTTCAGCTATTGTTATTGTTTTTGTATGCCTACTACTTCACAACCGTAGAAAGTAAAAATTTCACGTGATCCACTTCCACAAGCATTTATTTTTATTTAGCTGACAATAAAAGGAAAACAAAACTCCTTCACACGATTTCAAACTCAGTTATTCAGTCAGTCAGTCAGTCGGCTGTAGGCATATGATTGTTGTTGCTGTGGTTGTTGGCAGGTCATTTTCGTATTTAACGTCCAGTTGCTTAACTTTTTGCAAGCAGTACCCCGCATGCAGCCTAACTTCAACATTTGCGGCGCTCGCTTGCTAGTCACATTATTTATTTGTTATTGTTTTGTTATTCCTTGAGTGTGCACTTCAATGACCATAAGGAAACCTGATGCGCATGCGCAAACCACAAACTCATACCGTTGCAATGCAATGCGAAAAGTAGCAAAAGAAAAACTTGTTCGGTGAAACTTGTTGCAACCTAGAAAATGTGGAGTAGGAGGACGAAGGTGAGAACATGACAATTGCTTGACATGATTTCGAATAGCTGTACATATTGACAAGTCGGATTGGGATGGACTTTGTGGGACATTAGCAGCTTTATGAGAAGGATCAGGAGACCCTGTATAGCAAAGTCTTACATGCAACAGCTTTGCAGATAATCCACTTCGCACAAAAATAAATTAAATTTGGGTTAAAGTCAACGCTATTTGCATTCCACACAACAACAACAAGCCACTTATCACAATAATGATTTTTATAGATTTTTGGAACAAGTTTTAATTGGAAATCTGGTAATTCAACGCCCAAACGTTTACCAAGTAATTGAGCCACAGTTTGCAGATATTCAAATAAATTACATAATTATATGGTATCCATGGCTATGTACGCATGTGTGAGTAGGTTTAAACAAACATGCGTACAGTTGTGCACATAAAAATAGAACCATAAAAAAACGAAAACTATAAACCAGTCAAAACTTTTGTAAAATGATCATTCATATCAGTAATCTTCCCAACTCACTCTCAACCTAAAGATTTAACAACTCAGTCGGGACCTCCAAGTTGCTCTGCTGCCAAAGCCGAATGTCTATACGAAGAAAGTCTAGTCCGGAGCTGCTTTGTTAGTGTGCAAACAGGCACTTGAAATAATTTCAACGGGAAGAAAATTTTATCCATACTTATCATTTGTCTTTGAAGGCGCTAAAGTCTTGGCCAAGGAGGGTGGCATCTCCTGAAGAGTATTTGGTAGACGTCACAATCAGATTGAGAGAGATGAAAAGGTGCAATTAATCGACCAAGCAAAAGAGGCGGGGAATAAAGAGCAAATTCTATAAGATCATGTGAGATTAACATAATTGTTCTTATTCTAAACAAAGGGAGGAATGTTAAATTTGATATTTAGCAATCAATTAATTAGAAAAGGTAATTATTAATCGATTACGATTAGAAAAAATCAAAACACATCAAAAAATATCAACAAAAAAAAATTTTAATTAAAAATAATCACAAAAAGTTGTTTGGATTACTTATGATTTTTTTTTTATTATTATTTTCAATTATTTATAATTGTTATTCATGGTTTTTTTTATTATTTTTTAGTTAATTTGAAAATAATTATTAGAAATTGAAAGTAATTGCTAATCGATCATTAAATTTATTCTCAAGAAAGTAATTAATCAAACCGGTAACCATTACGATTAGTAATCATTATTCAACAGGTCTGATATAGAGCACTGCCTTACGGCATGAAATATGAATAAATTTTACCTGTTAAATTTGATAAGTAATCAGTAATCAATTAATAAGAAAAGGCAATTATTAATTGATTACGATTAGAAAAAATCAAAAAACATCAAAAAAAAATAATCATAAAAAGTTGTTTGGATTACTTTTGATTATTTTCGATTATTTATAATTTTTATTCATGGTTTTTTAATAATTTTTTTTTAGTTAATTTGAAAATAATCATTAGAAATTAAAAGTAATTGCGAATCGATCATTAATTTTATTCTCAAGAAAGTAATTAATCAAACCGGTAACCATTACGACTAGTAATCATTATTCAACAGGTCTGATATAGAGCACTGCCTTACGGCATGAAATATGAATAAATTAGGTATTTCAGTGACCATAAATATAGGAAGTACAGGCTGAGGGAGAATACGGGTGAGCATGTTCCTGTCCTGCGAGCTCAAGATCAAGGCTACGACTGTAAAGAGCTCGACAACTGCAAGATCTTGAAGCAGCAAGTAAGCTGGTACATGAAAATCTTCCAATATTTTCCATCTTGGTTCTTGATAGGATATTAAAACTATATGTGGTCTTCACAGACCAGCGAGTTCAACATAACCTAACCGACTCTGTTTATTCACATAACATGGTCTAGGCAGCAAAGGCATTGGGATTTACGTCGGTGCACATTGATGAGATCTGCGTAAAGCTCATTGCAATTCCTTTAAATACTCGCCTTTAGCAACACTGGTAGTACCGTAAATCTTTGGGGGAAACTTTTGCCTCGAATACTCCAATTCCGAACCATACATCAGGACTTCGTCGAGAGATGAGTTTGCTTTTCAGTTTACTGTTCAGTTCAAATAAAAACTTCTTGGCACGAGTGACTCTTCGTCGAATTTCTCGGCTGATATTATTTACGGTGATTACGCTCGTTCCCAGATAGACGAAGTCCCTGAGGGTTTCAAATTTGTAACTATCAACAGTGACGAGGCTGCTAAGAAACAGGTGCCCCGATTTTTTGTTTGATTACTGGAAGTACTTCGGTTTGAAGACTCTTGAGAGTTTAGAAAAGGTCAGCACCTCTTCCCCCACTCGTTTTAACCACGATAAAGCCGAAAACTAGCTCCTTTTAATAGATCCGACAGTCTTAGATAGAAAACGGACGCTGGAGATTCTCGAATGAGGAACATCTATAAAAATATAAGAGAATGGCGAAACAGGATAAGCAGACTACACCAGTGGGAAGAGCAAGGAAAGATTTGAGGGATACGGATTGGACACAAGTTTGCCGCTCCGGAGAAAATAATTTTAAAAAAATAAAAAATAAATGGCGCGCTATAACCTCCTGAGGAGATCAAGGCCGAGCTTCTCTACCAATTTCTGGTGTGCTGCTTCTAATTTTTCATACATGTTTTGCCGAATCCGAACGGCATCTGTAAAACAGATGAATTTTTGCTGAGAAGTCTTTCATTGCAGGTATACACTCGGAGAGTTTGTCAAACCACTGCCAAGGAGCGACCCCGTTTTGAAAAAACTTTTTCAAACCACTTTTGATGTTACCTGTAGCAGGGCTCAACCCTTGGACCTTCGGTGTGGTTGACCACTAAAACTACCGCCAGACCACAGGCCGATGTCTGTACGCTATATACAGGGTGGCTGATGAAAGCCGCTACCAAAAAAAAATTAAATAACTTTTTTTCTATTTAATGAATCTGGTTAATTTTTTTTTTATTTTGCAGATTGACTTTTACATTTAACAAAAATGGATAACTGGGACACTGAAACAAGAATTTGGATTGTCCGCCGCTATCACGCACTGGAGTCCGTAGTTTCGGTTCAAAGAGAGTATAGGCGCACGTTTGGCGGCAATCCTCCGAGCAGATGGACCATAATAAGACTTGTAAACAATTTTGCCGAGCATGGGACAGTCAACAGAAGACCTTACCATCGAAACCCTTCAGTTCGAACGGAGGAAACAATCGCTGCTGTAGCTGCTGCCATACAAAACAATCCACGTGTTTCGACAAGAAGCTTATCTGCTCAAATGGGTGTAAGCAGACAGTCATTAAAGTCAATTATGCACAAAGATTTGGACTTATTCCCATATAAAATTCAAATGGCCAACAAACTGAACGCTGCAGACTTGCCGATTCGCTTGGAATTTTGCCAGAAGATGCTTCAAATGGTGGAAGAGGATGGAAACATGTTGAACTGTCTTTTCATGTCTGACGAGGCCGATTTCGATTTAAACGGCAACATAAACAAACAAAATTGTTGAATATGGAGTGCTTCCAACCCACAGATACTCCATGAGACGGAATTGCATCCACTTCGTGTCACAGTGTGGTGTGCAGTTTCATCACGCTGCATTGTCGGGCCCTACTTCTTCGAAGAAAACTGTCACACCGTTACGGTTACTGGAGACCGTTACTTGAGCATGTTGAGAGAGTTTTTCTATCCAGAATTACGCCGAATGAGAATTTCTTTCAACTCTGTGTGGTTTCAGCAAGATGGTGCAGCTCCTCATATAGCCCAACCTGTTATGACAGAATTGCGACGAAAATTTCCCAATAAGCTGATATCCAGAAACTCCACATTCCGTTGGCCACCCAGGTCGCCTGACCTTACTGCACCTGACTTTTTCTTGTGGGGTTATTGCAAACAGGAAGTCTTCAAAGCAAAACCAACAAATTTGAATGAACTAAGGCAATCCATTCGAGAAACAATTGCGGCTATTCCTGTCTCAACTCTCCAAGCAGTAATGAACAACTTTTTGGTAAGATGCCGCACATGCATCGACGAGCAGGGGGGGCATTTAAATTCCATTATTTTTAAAACTAATTAAGCTATATTTAATAAAATTTAATGGGCTTTAACATGAATAAAAGAGAAATGAATTCCATACACTGAAAAAAAAATTATTTGAGTTTCTTAATGTAGCAAAATTCACCAGCCACCCTGTATATATACGAAGTGTGTTCAAAAAGTATCGCGAATTTTGAATTTTCGCTGGTTACGTATATTCGAATTTCGAATTTTTTGTGGCGTTATATTGGTACTCATGTCTCTCACTTATGCCGACAAGCTCGGCCATTTTGAATGTTCAGTTAATTGTTGACAGCTGCTTTGCTTGCACGTGTTTTGGATCGTCTTCGATTTTTACCTATTCAAAAAAATGGATCAAAGAACCTGTATCAAATTTTGTGTGAAAAACGAAATGAAGTGCGCGGATGCATTCCGAATGTTGACTGTGGCATACGGAGAAGCTACCTTGGACCGAAGCAACGTTTATCGGTGGTACAAAATGTTCTCAGAAGGCCGAGAAGATGTGCAAAGAAGAACAAAAATTGGCTTTTGCACCACGATTACGCCCCTGCTCACGCATCGTTGCTTGTGCGCGACTTTTTGGCCAAAAACAACACACTTATGATGCCGCAGCCACCGTATGGCCCCCTGTGACTTTTTCTTGTTCCCTAAACTGAAGAGGCCCATGAAAGGACGACGTCACGCTTCTCTTGACGAGATAAAGACGGCATCGAAGGAGGAGCTGAACAAGATACAAAAAAATGATTTTTTGAAGTGCTTAGAAGATTGGAAAAACCGTTGGCACAAGTGTATAATATCTCATGGGGATTACTTTGAAGGGGACAAAATAGATATTCATGAATAAATAAATAATTTTTGAAAAAACACAAAATTCGCGATGTTTTTTGAACACACCTCGTATATAAGAAAAATGCATACGGAGTAACTTTATTATGGTAACAGAAGCCAATATAACAGTTTTTAGAATTTTTTCGTTTGTCCGTAAGTATGTTTGTTCGCGCATCACTAAATAACGGGTACATGGAACCTAATATTTTCTTCACTAATGTATTACTATCTGGGCTATCGTGAAGTATAGAATACATCTGCTCCTTTCCCCTGCATAAAATTCGAGGATTTGGGGGCGTGCCGAAGCCTTGCACTACTTCTAGGGCAACTAGTAGCTGAATAACAACTATTTAGACTAGTCTTTAGCTCTTGATACTCAGAAAATATGAGGAAGTACACGTATATGAAAACTGTCCACATTTAAAACACTCTCAAAAAGTATTTTTGGAACGATACTATTTTTTGTTCCGATGGCTGTATGCGCATAACATAGCTGCTTTTAAACTAGTCAAACTAGCTTTTCCTAATGAAAAGCGAAATTAATTGGAAAATACAGGTAACCCAGGCAACAGAGTTATAGCGCTACATGGACCAGTGAATGGCAGGCAGGTGACGGTTCCAAAATTACACGGACTTAACAAGACTCACAAACAAATATTTATGTATGCACCTGCCATTATCTAAGTAGGAAAGTCACAGCTTAAATATGTGTGCCAAATTGTAAAAAAAAACTTAATTACAATAAATTTCAGTAAATAAGACTCGGTCAGGAAGAGTCAGGCATCATGTCATTGAAAGCTCTCAGTTAGTAGCACAGCGCGAAAATATCTACAGCCGTGTATGTCGTTGGACACTTAGCAGTTGTTAACCACAAAGTCGTAAGTGATAGTTTGTGTAGAAAGAGGAGAATTACTTGAAAACACATTGGACGATGTTAAGCACAACGGGAGTGGCTATCAGAGTTTTGCGTCAATACCAACAACAACCACAAATTGCAAACCACAAATACCACAATCATCTTCTCCAACAACAAAATGCTTAAGCAAACAAGCATGCAAGCAAAATTGATGAGTCTTAATATAGCAGATAATTTTCCATTGGCTACATACATTTATGAGACAGTGTGCTGAATATGGGGAAAAAGGTCAGCATTGAAAAGGAAAAATATGAGGAAGTCAATGACAGTGCGAGTGGGGGTGACAGTGCTTGTCGCTAAAAGCGATTATGTCTGTTAAAAAGAGTCATGGCTGTCAAGGCGGAGGAGCCAGAACATACCGTGCGTTTATTAAGGGCTTCAATATCATTAGCATTCACGATTCAACGTTATCTTTGCTGCCCCACAGAGTCTGTTAAAGAAGATGGCTACCCTATTGCCGGCACTATCCGTTCAAATACACAGTAATTCTAGTCTTGCCTCAAAGGTAGCAGATATTTTAATGCTTGGTCTTGTATACGAATTTTCTTAGATCGATTAATTGCATATGAGGAAACACAAACCGTTAGATGATCATCAGAACACTCTTCTAGGTATCGTTACGGGCTCCAATCAAGTGTATGCGAAATTATAGCACTTCGTCGGTCAGCTGCATGAACTTTACATACAAGGTGGCGCAAAAGTAATCCTCCTATCAGAAAATGCTATAAATTTTGCGATTGGCCCAGTCAGTTCTGTTTTGACATTTGTGTAGTAAACACATGCGAAATACACGTTAATAAACAATGTTACGCTACACTGCTCCAGAACGCGGAATATTGCTGACTATTTATTTGACCAATAATCGGTCGGGGCCAAACGGTTACTGTGAATGGTGAGCGCTACAGAGCAATGATCAACGAATTCTTTTTGCCGCAACTTGATGAATTGGGATTGGAAAACATGTGGTTCCAACAAGACGGTGCAACAGCACACACTGCACGTGCCACAACCGATATGCTGAACATCGGAAGCTTACTTTTGCGCCACCTTGTACAAGAATGAGGCTTTTATTTTAAAACCACTCTGTTAAATGAAGAAAATGACAATACTAAATATAGACCGATACTCTACAATATAAGCTAAACATAGCCCTGCCAACCACCATTGGCTCAAACTCGGCATCAACAGCAAATCTCGATATCTAAAAAAAATGGGTAAAAAAGTGACCAATTCTTTGAGGAGGCGTTAGTTTTATTCCGTGTAGGTGGGAAGTCTGACAGACTGCACACTTTTAGGCGCCTGTTGCTGCCCTGCAAAAAATGGAATTAGTCTAGGATGCATCTGGTGTTGAAGCGACATAAGCTGTAATTATTTCTTGCGTTTGTTTCATTTTCAATTGCATGCTATTGTAATTCGCAACCAGCTTATGAAATATTCCAAAGACATAGTTTATGTTTGCAATCCCAAATCGGGATTTTTCACAGCGAAAATGACGAGGCCAATCTCGCGCTTATACCTCAGAGCCACAAGTGCCCACCCCTAATTAATACATAAAAGGTGTAAATGTGTGCCGCACCGCCTCTTCTATATAGAACAAATACCTTAAATAAAAAATACTAATCATTTAAAATAATAAATTACTCAAAGGTTGCCCCCTATGCAACATGTGGTTCGCACCCCCCGTTCTACTCTATGAACAAATAATAAAATAATATACAAACATTAACCTAAAAAAAAAACTACTCGCCCTCCACAAAGCTTAGATATACGGTATGAGTCGCAAAGGAGGATGCTATTAATGCTAGTTCTGAACACTTTGTATGGGTTGAACTGTTCACATTGTTCAAAAAACTTTTTCCAGGCATTTTTGAAGTAACCTGCCCCGGGACTCGAACCTGTAACCTTCGGTGTAGCCATCACAAACAACAACCTTCGGTGTAGTAGGCCAACCACCACACCACGACGGCCGTCTCTTCCTAGTAGCACATTTTTTTGCAGCGACGAAACTTTATTTGCGATCACAAAATCTGAGATCCCTAAAACGGGTTTGAGTGGAAGTTTGTCTGAGTTTCCATTATTACTAATGCGTGCTAGATATAAAACTTCAGTTTATTGGTAATGAAAATGTAGCTTTACTCAAAATCAAATTTGAATCATAATGGAAGGGTAGTGAGAACTTAAATAAAATTTGGAGTAATGAAAAAAAAAAAAAAAATATCCGCAATTCAGCAATTATTATTAGAGGAATTTTAGTTCAGTTAGCAATCAAATTTGTATTTAATGGGCTCAGTCCTTGGACCAATTTTATTTCTGATTTATATAAACTCGCTTTTTTCAATGCCTTTTGTAGGAAAAGTCACAGCATTTGCCGATGACTTGGCAATCGCATATATATCAAACAATACTTTTAATCTTTTTGTGGATATAAATCACGATGTGAGCCTCCTAAGAGAATGGTTCGCTTCTCACAAGCTTATTGTAAGCAATAAAACTAAACTAATGTATTTTGGTATTGGTGGTAAGGAAGTAACTAGTGGTGATATTATTTTTCACTCTGCAAGTTGTTTGCGGCACAAACTTTGTACTAGTGCTTGTATTGAAAACGAGTCTCGAGTTAATTATTTCCCGGATTTAGACTGTGACGCTATATGTTTCAACGTCGAAGTTGTCCATAATTTTAGATATCTGGGTGTTATAGTCGATCACAACCTAAGCTGGTCTTCGCACATCTCTGCCATGAAAGTTTACTTGCTATCAACTGTTCGCTCATTTTATCGCCTGCAAAAACTATGTGCAAGTAGTGTACTAAAGATTATGTATTATGGACTTGTACAGTCTAAACTTCAATATGGCTTAAGTTGCTGGGGCAGTGCATATTCTAGTAGAATTCGACCACTCTTAATGTTGCAAAAGTGTCTTATACGAAGAATCTGTAATGCTAGCCGTTTAACGCACTCGATGAATCTCTTTAGAATATTAAATATTCTCCCTGTAAGACACTTGTACTACTTTAAAGTATTAAAAATTTTTTTTATGAGGAGTGGTTATCTACGAAGTCCAATATACACTTCCCTTATGTTAAGAAGCAATTCTAATGCGAATGTTACTGTTCCTGCTGCACGCACAACTCTGTATCGTAACTTCTATACCATAGTATCATGTATGATTTTCAATAAGCTTCCCGAAGATATACAAACAATTCGAAGAATAAGCGTTTTCCTAAAGCAGGTAAAACTATGGCTTCTTGGGTTGAGCCATGAAGATATTGAAGTTCTGTTACGGCCTATCACATAATTGGCTTCCAACTCAAAAACATTGCAACATATTTTCTTACTACTTTCATATTTTATTTAATAAGCTCACTTGTAAGTTGCTTGATATGTAATGAACCAATGTACTTATTTCTTTTTATTTATTTATCAATGTTAAACCTTTTTAACTCCGGATTGGAGTGCACCCCACATTTCTAAGCTTCCATTGTAATAATTACAAGAAATGGCGTTATCACTGTTCTCATTCTGAACACTCAACGCCATTACCTATTATCTTATTGTATCTACTTTATTGTATGTTCACTAATATGCTAATGTTAAAATCTGTTAAAATCCATAAGATAATATTGAATAAAAATGAATGAATGAATAATTTGATAGTTCAAATGATAACGCGAAAGCCAACGACAGGTAGTGCCATTTATAGTTTCCCAGCACTTTCCACTCCTTTAAGCAATTGTGCCACTGTACTTTTGCCATTTCGCAAGCAAACAATTTAGCAAATGCGGTGTTTGGTATTGTTTTTTTTTTTTTAATTTTCCAACAACTAAAAACTGCTATTTTTCTTCAAAAAAATGGCAAAGAAAACGAAAACCAAAATATAAAATAAAAAACCTTTAAAGCGATGCGCTTATTGCGAGTTGAAGTCGATTGTGATCGCTTTGGCTTTGATGCCAATTCAATAGCCATTTTCGTGATTAGGCTAAAGTGGACAAACATGGCCTTAATCAGCTGAAATTGACATGCCAACAGAAAGAATAAAAGAAGGGAATTGTAGGTGTAAACTAAAGTCGCATATGGTAGAAGATAAATATGTACGGCAATGAGGCATAGAAAGGAAATCAGGTGAGGTAAAGAGGGCCATATATATTTTACGCAGAAATCCCTTTTTTGGATCTGGCCTTAGGTTAGGTTACGGTTAAGAGTGAGCGCATGGAATATTCCAAACTTCCACTCGGAGACACTAATGTCTATTGTGAATGCACTCATTGCGTATTACTCACTTAATCCGTTTTAAACTATTTACTCTCCCGCATGAACTTGAGAAGGATCGAAAGATCCGCTTTCCTCACATCTGCCAGACTGTGGAAAAAGCGTGATCCCAGAAATCAGAGACGCCTTGACTGTGGTCCTGTGCATCTACAAAGAAAGTGATGGATCGACTTCTCTTCCTCCTCAGCTTCTACATATGGAACTCGTTGGCATACGCCAACGTCGAAGCATTGGTGTTATGGCACAATGTCCTGTGATGCTACTTGTAAGTACCCTTACCGCAGATTTGTTAAGTTTGAGTTCTTTTTCTGTCTAAAAATGGCCATATGGACCTGGAGACTTCGCAGTCATCCCGGTTGGCCCCTAGTAAATTCGCTGTTTAATAAAAATACTCATTGATTTTCATTAGCAGATTTCCCAATGGCGGTCGCACGGAGTTGTCTGCGTCATGTATTTCCGTTTCGGAGCCCTTCCTGGCCACCTCATCGGCTATTTCGATTCCATCGATACCGCTGTATCCGGGGACCCAGCAGAGCAAAATGTTGAGATGATCCAGAGCGTTAGGAAGTCAATATGACTTCCTGTTTTACAGCCCTGCCCTCGTTCCATTTTCTATTTTTGAGCCGCCCGCGTAGATGTGCCCTTAATATAAGCATTCCGCTGCTTAACAAATTCAATAAAGCTGGCAGCCGATATTAACATCACAGAAAACGGCGCCAATTAGCGGTGCAAAATCAACACTTTCGCACCCAGAAATACCAGATCACTGACAATCAATGCCGCCACATCACACCTCATCACCTGAAAAATGCCAGCTTTTACAATAGATTCGCCGCACCATGACGTAACGCGCCTAACCTCCATCTCAGTTGATTGAATTGTCGAGGGTCGTAGTGTGTTGTCAGGGAGCGCTCGCATTCATTTTTTGCATTTTGGACGCTTCCTAAACGCTGTGCTAATTCAGTGTTGATGCAATTACTTAGTTGCAACAATGTGGGTGCAGTGCAAGTGAAGCGTCGTACAACAACAATTGTTGTAAATTAAATATTGCATAACAATGTTAATAGCTTGTGGTTAGTTTTAGTTAAATAGCTGGCGGCTTGGTTGTTGTTTTGGCGCTTTTGGTGTTGCAAGTTGGAAAAATGGAAAACTTTGCGCTTCGTTTCATTGCATGCCATTGTTGTTGTTGTTTAAAAATGATGCAAACCACACACCCACCCAAATTAGTCCGGGATTGTGAAAATGCGAATAAATGAAAAGGAATTTTAATAATTTAGTAGGATGGGTCGCCTGATGGGGGATTGATGTTTGTGAGTGAGGTGTTGTTGGCGCCTAAATTAATTGCTAAAAAAACCTTTTTTATGAGGCTTGAGATGGGCGGATGACAAGGCTTTGCTCAATTAAAGCTAATTAGCAAATTTTCTTTTAACATTTTCTTGGCTGGAAATGAACTTATTACTGTTTGAATTGAGTTAATAGAAGTAGCGATAGGCAATGCTATTCCATATTATAGTTTTTTGTTGTTGTTGTTAACAGTGCTGAGCCCTGTCTAATGGGCAAGAATCTGGCAATCGTCATCAAGCTCTTCTAACGGAAGTCCAAGGAAACGAGCAGTTTCAACAGGGTTGGACCAGAGTTATATTGGTGTTAGAAGAGGAGGGTCAATTGAACAGTTATAGAGACGTTTAGTGTCATGAAGGGGTGTTTGGTATGGTGAGGTTCAGTCTGGATAAGTAAGAGTTTAAACGGTTACAATATGCAGAACGAAGTTGTGCTAGCATCACTCTTGTCTCCCTCAGAAGAGCTCCTCTTCAGCTATTTCAGGTGGTTGGATGTCAATAACGGGATGCACATGCCGCGATCTGAGGGATCTGTCTACCGACTCGGTTTGGAGGTTCTTTAGAGCACGCCTATGGTTACGTAAATCAAACGGCAAGGTGCCGGATCTCATCATAGTGCTTAGAGAAGCGTGTCCTTATGTCTTAAGGAGGCGGAGTTTTATCCAATAGATGACGGTTTGGATGACTAGGTATGTGGCAGTTCATTAAAAACTGTCTGCTCAAGAGTTCCGCGTGCTCACGAGCATTGAACAATGTAGTCTATTGATAGAGGTGAGTGTCAGATGATATACACAGACGTCCCGTGGCAGTGTTTCGGTACACTTACAACTTCCTTCAGTTGGCGTCAGCAAGGATGGGCAACCACATGAGCGCAGCATAATCAATAACCGGTCGGCCAATAGCCTTATATGTAGCAAGCAACGTTTCTTTGTCTTTTCCCCAAGTGCTGCCGGCCAGTGACTTGAGGAACTTGTTGCCTTTGAGGCTATCGCGGTGGCATGATTAGAGGAGGTGAGGCCGTTGTCAAACGGCACACCCAAGACTTAAGGGTGGTTGACAATAGGTAGAGTTACGCCATCTACGTGGACGTTTAACCCTTGCTTCACCTGCGCACTCAACATCGTAAGAAGAGTCGCCGTCGATTTAGTCGTAGATGGGGTCAGATTTTGCTCGATGAAGAAGCTATTGATCTATGGTAAAGAGTTCGTCAATGAGGGGTCCTCGCCCGAAGCCGTAATAGTACAGTCGTTAAAGTAGGAATCTATCGAGACTGCCTCGGATGGAGGGGAAAACCACCACATGTAAAAATTAAAAATATGGGGAATAGAACACCAGGCGTTTGCCGGCAGGCATGAGCAGAGCGCAGAGCAGAGCCAAGACAATAACGCATACTTTCTTAGTGATAACCGAACCAAATTGGAAATACGAATGGAGGTCAAGTCATCCTCCACCTTTTTTTCCAAAACGTATTCTGGGCCTACCTCGTCCTATCATTTCAGAATTGATCCCAACTATGCTGTTACAAGCATAGTTGGGATAAGTCGGTTTATGTAGGCTAGATAGGTGTTGAAAGTAAACTTGTCCGACCGTACCTGTAGGGGAACAAAGGGAATCTGTCCGACACTACCCTTTTGGGCATGAAAGAGACCCATTAGTGTCTTCATATGACATGCTCAAACAAAAGAGATCACTTCAACCCATACAAAGAGATCAAAACTAGCATTGGTCGCATGCTCCTTTGCGACTCATCCCGGATTCATCCTAAAATAATCGATTTTTTTGCAGGGATGTCTCTAGAAACACCTTCTAAGCCGTAGCGATTGTGCTCATATCTTTGTAGAAGTGGTAAAGCTCATCGTTCAATTTCAGGAGAACTTTTCTCTTAAATAATACTCCGAAGCCCATCTCATTCTCTTTCGACACTAACCATGATTCGGACCCGTACATCAGCACAGGTATGTTGGAAAGTTTATAGAGCGTGAAGAGAGAGGAATTTTGCTTGTCAGTTGCCTTACGGAAGGAGGGGTGACATGACCTAGAAGGTTGCTCTGGTCATACCCAATCGTTACCACGGCAGTCGGGCATGTACCGCATTGGAGTACCGGAGCGTACCGGGTTCATATCCGGCAGGTTGTCACTTTCGACAACACTTCCCAAAACCTTCGTGGAGTATTTTGTCTTTACAAACCAAACAAACAAACAAACGTTCACAAAGAGGGATAAAGCTTAAAAAAAAGATTGAAGTGCCTTAAAACAGGCAACTCTGAACGTAATACGAACCTTACCGGGTAACTGATATGCAAAATAAGCTGCATCTTCGCACGCAATCGCATGCAGACTCACAAAAATGCGCCGACATACATCCACAACCGCATTTGTAATCCCTACCAGCCTGGCTACAACAAGCAGTTGTGCATCGCGCGTCCTAAAAAAGCATCCAACGTCTGTCTTACATCTCTTACTACATACAAAGGGTCCAAGTAACAAGATGCGGACAATCGCATCTTCAATATTTAGTTACCCTACTGGCATGTTCATTTAGCGTAGTTCATGATCATTTATTCAGCATCCAATTCACAATTGCATCCTCCACACAATCGTCCCCACCCTCCCATCCCAACAACTCATTATTGTTGAATGGTCACTCTCTACTAATCAATGACGCAATAGCTGCCTCACAGAGTTTATCTGCAGCTTTGCTTGTCATTTGCTGGTTTGCCGGTTGTTGCTTGCTGGTTGTTGTTCATTAAGCGCTTTTTCCAACAACTTTTTCCAACAACTTTTTCCGCAAAAGGTGCGCCAGATAACACCAGCAGCAGCATCAGCTCGCTTAAACTAGCTACTACCCTTTCGGATTTTGCTTGATTTTTAAGCCTCTTTTGAACCGATTTTTTTTTCTTGAGTATGCAACTCTTGGGATGTTCAATTCCTCCCATTTACTGTGTAGCGAAATCTTTACTACTGATTAGTTGGCTGTGCTACACTGGGGCGCATACTCGTACATGAATGAATAATGAGTAAAGGTAACGAATGTTGATTGAAGGTTGGATAACACGCTTACAAGCTTGCCCTCGGCACATGCGAGCAATGTATGGAAACGTAATTTGTGTGTACGTCCGGCTTTAAAGCGTTGTAATTGAAGGGTATTAATAACATTGAGTTTACACTTGGGGGGAAAATCCATTGCAGTTGATTGCAGTGAAGTGCAAGGATTAAAGCCACAACTAGAAGAAGTTATTATGAGTCGAGGTTTTGCTACATCTTCTTTTTCAAATCTTTGAATAGCAGAATGAACTGCCGACTAGTGTCCCATAGAAGGTGCTCTTTTGAGCCGAAGACGTACCAAATGTTCAGGTCTTCGTCCGATTACTGGCGCTTAAGCCAACGAGTTCGAAGTTTATAATGTTGACGTCGGGCTTCAAAAGTTTAAAAATTTTATTAGCGCTTGCAACACGAAGCCTAGATTTCCCTCTTCTCGTGAGAGCGCACAATGCGGCGTTTCAAGATTTAAGTCCAGCTTCTAATAAAGTTGCATTTGATGGAATGAAAATCTGATGCTTCTTTTCGGCATTCCAAAATCGTTATCGATTTTCTGTTTAAAGAGCTTTTTTTTAAGATAATATTAGCGCAAAATGTGGAACGCGTCCCGGATCAACAGTCTTTGATAGTCGGCAACAAAGTGTTACCATATAGTCGGCATGTTCTTTCATAAACCCGAGGTCATTCGCTCTCACCCAAAGTAGCATTTTTATTATTATTTACCACACAACAAAAATTTTAGCGGGGAACTTCAGTCTGCTAAGAGGACAGTGCTAGTATCTTTGAAAAATGGAGTGGTCAAAATAAATGCGATTCTACAGCAGTTTATATTCTAAAGGATCAAACAAAAATAGTGCCGTTAATTGGCTAACCGAAGCTGACCGTTGGGTTGACATCTAAGCATAGAAAAGCTTTAAGTAAAAGTTTCAAAAGTTTAAACTCTATTACAAAATGAAGGTAAAGAAAAGAGAGGAAAGAAACCGGATATTTAAGAGAGGAATGGAGGAAAAGGCGAAAGCGAGCAAAATAAATAAAGTTTTGTTGTTGACTTTCAGCCACTGGGATTAATTCATATCGGTAGACAATCCCTATCCGATGGTCATTAAATTATCTAAAGGGCAACTAATACAATCAACTCTTCTGACAATTATCATAAGAGGGGAAAAAATTTAGTGCAGATCATCATTCGGAGAAGAGATTAGACCGACGACATACACCTTACTATTAGTCTAGCAGTGAAGCGATATTTGTTTTTAAACCTAAAGCATTACTGTTGCTTTGACAACTTTTTAAATTCTCATAACTAGTATACCACCGTCAGCTTAACAGGGTAATTTCTTGTGTTAGTTTATCGAGTCGACTGTCTAAATGAGTAACCTTCATAATTTTTTCTTAGCTCTGGTTTACATCACGTTTCTTTGTTTCTTACGTCATCTTATATCTTTGCATATTTTGTTTTTATTATTCAATCTTCTTCTTTGTTTATAGTTATTGCATGTTTGCATAGTTTGTAATTTTATTTTTTATTTGTTTTTGTAACTGCTTTGTTATGAATTTTAGCGCAGGCAGTATGCTGCATCACGTCAAGTACTTGAACTCAGAAATACAGCAGCTGGTGTCTACGCGCTTTATCGTACTGGTATTTTCCATTTTTTGTTGTTCTTTTATTTACTCATTAAAGCTTGACTCTTATGCTGCGATTTCAAGCAAAAATTTGTTCAGCTTAATAGTATTTTATTGTTGTTTTCGAAGTTTAAACCACTTTGATCACGCCATGCGCACCAACTCTTTGATTATTTTCGGGTTCAGTTTTATAATCGAAATTTGTATGAACCGAAAAAAGTTTTTAATGGCTGTCAAAGCACACTTTACTACTTTTTTACAATTGCGCAAAATTTATTTGCAAACAAGCAATAATTTCGTTATTTTGCTAACTAAGTATTTAGCAAGCATAATTCGATTAAGCTTGTAGATAACTAAGCTGGGGTTTTCCAAGCTGCAAAGTGATTTATCGTCATTGTACTTCATGTGAGAACAAGAGTATTTAAAATTAATCATGAATTTATATTGAGGACTATATTTCGTTTGTTTTACTCAGCTGCACTAAATTAAACAAAGGGTACTGTAAGGGGTTTGTAACGGCATAAATCAATCAAGATGGAAATAGAGCTTCATATATCAAATAGAGGAATCAATTGACTTATTTCCATATATGCCCGTTAGGGAACACGATGACTTTGATTTAAATTGACATATTTGAAATTAGGTTGCAATTAAAAATGCTTGAAATCGGATGATAACCACGCCCCTATAATTCATTGATTGATGCAGCAAAACTAACATAACTTGGTAGCTAAATTCACTTGGTCAACATATTAATGAATTCCAATGGTAACCGCGCTTCTATTTTCGATATCGAAAATTTCGAAAAACCTATAAAACAAGCAAATTTATGACTAATGCAGCTAAAATGGTAAAATTTGGTACCTAAATTAACTCAATCAAACTATTAATGAAATCAAATGATAAGAAAGCCATTTTTTTCGATATCGAAAATTTCGAAAACCATAAAAATGATATAGTTCATTCAACGTTGCAGAGAAACTGCTACAATTTGGTAGCTAAATTGACTTGGTCAACATACTAATGAATTCCAATGGTAACCGCACCCCTATTTTCGATATCGAAAATTTCGAATGCGCTATAAAATAATCTAATTCATGACTTATGCAGCTAAAATGGTATAATTTGGTACCTAACTTAACTCAATCAAACTATTAATGAAATCAAATGATAAGAAAGCCATTTTTTCAAAATGATATAGTTCATTGACTGTTGCAGAGAAACTGCAACAACTTGCTAGCTAAATTAACTTGGTCAACATATTAACGAATTCGAATGGTAACCGCGCCTCTATTTTCGATATCGAAAGTTTCTAAAAAGCTATAAAATAAGCTAATTCATGACTAATGCAGCTAAAATGGTAAAATTTGGTACCTAAATTAAATCAATCAAACTAATAATGAAAGCAAATGATAACAAATCCGCTTTTTTCGATATCGAAAATTTCGAAAACCAAAAAATATATATAATAAATTGATTGATGCAGCGAAACTGGCACAACTTGCTAGCTAAATTCACTTGGTCAACATATTAACGAATTCGAATGGTAACCGCGCCTCTATTTTCGATATTGAAAGTTTCGAAAAAGCTATAAAATAAGCTAATTTATGACTAATGCAGCTAAAATGGTAAAATTTGGTACCTAAATTAAATCAATCAAACTAATAATGAAAGCAAATGATAACAAATCCGCTTTTTTCGATATCGAAAATTTCGAAAACCAAAAAATATATATAATAAATTGATTGATGCAGCGAAACTGGCACAACTTGCTAGCTAAATTCACTTGGTCAACATATTAACGAATTCGAATGGTAACCGCGCCTCTATTTTCGATATTGAAAGTTTCGAAAAAGCTATAAAATAAGCTAATGCATGACTAATGCAGCTAAAATGGTAAAATTTGGTACCTAAATTAAATCAATCAAACTAATAATGAAATGATAACAAAGCCGCTTTTCGATATCGAAAATTTCGAAAACCAAAAAATTTAGATAATTCATTGATTGGTGTAGCGAAACAAATGGTAACCAAGCCGCTTTTTCGAAAAATTAATAAAATGAGCTAGTTCGGGACTGAGGCAACTAAAATGGCAATTTGCTATCTAAATTGCCTTGGTCAACCTAATATTGAAATCGAATAATAACGACACAGCTATTTTTAATATCGAAAATATCGAAAAACATAAAATGAGATAACTCATTTACATCTCATTTGCATCTAAAAAAAAAACCCAACCTTGATATTTACATCTTATTAATAATTTTTGCTCAATTTTCCAAAACTTGAGTGCCGGCGGCAACATCTGAGGAGGCACATTTTAGACGTTCGACTGTTAACGAAGGTATATCCCGCTTTTGCAGAGTACAATGAGAGAAAACCACTTGGCGACCATAACCCTTTTTACAAACAGGATTTTTGTCACTCTGATTTTTCAGTGAATGAACAGAGCAATTCTTTTGACTGGAGCGGTCATGCGGTTTGTGGTGGAGATATATTTCGTCGTCAAAGTTGACAATGCAGAAGGACAATGTGGAAAAAGATGCATACTCCGCGCATGTTCCTGTTGTGGTTGGCAACTTTAACGACAGGTTGTGAAAATACGGTCCCACCGTCGGAAAGTTCAGCCTTCACATCGATACTTCGGTATTTAACCATTCGTTGGCTAGCTCCCGCAAGAGCATCGCAAGTTCTGCCTTATCTGGGCTGGATAAAACGTAAAATATGAGGGTTTCGTTTAACGGAAGTACTTAGTGTCATTAAATAAAAAAATGGCTTGCCGTGGGTCGATAGTTTAGGTCGATGTTTAGGCGTGTCCTATACAAGAATTCAACCGTCCAAATCTCATATGCGTCTGACCACAAAGAAATGATGACGTCATGATGATCTCGTACACAAAAAAAGAGCTCAGTTTTCTTCGGATAAATAACTTTTGCTTTGAACTAATTGCTGACAAGCTATTGTCGATACAAATCGCTGTCATTTTGCAACGTCATCTCCAACTTAATCATCATCTTCAACATCGCTACCACAGCTCTCTTAATTGTTATTGCTTCAATTATTTTTGAAATTGCAAGTATTTAAGCAATGATGCGTTTCTGCGTCTGCGCGCACTTCATCTCTTCAATGTCAGCCAGTGTCAACAATTCGCGGCCACACCACCTCAACTCTTGCTTGACAGCCTCACTTTCAGCTATACAATGGCTCTATCACTCAGTCTACTCCATTGACTCAGTCATTAAGATAATTAAACAGACTCAGCTGTACAGTTGGAAACCTAACCCGACCATCTTCAAGTATTCCCACGATCTGTAGCTCACACACAATGCGAGTTGTGCGAGCGTTTTCACACTTTGACTAGACGCAAGCTCACCTTTGCTCAGCTCATGAGCATTTGCGCTGTGTCGAGACTGACATTCGCATGGTTTTCATTTTATTTGTTAAGCCTCTTTCGTTAAAGCATGGCTTAATTGCTAGTTGATTTGTGGCTGGAAGATGATATGGTACAAAGATCAACTGCCAAGGCCTATTTTTTCCATTAATCTCGGCTTTATATTCAATAACTCAATACAAAGTTAATTGCTTTATGTTTAGCTGCTGTACCAGCAGGCACAGATTTGCATATAATTAAAAGTCGGCATTGGAATTCGTGGTTATAATTATTATTGACAAAAGTTCGACATCGGTTTTAATAGATGTTAAGTCCAGCCGGATCTGCGGGGAAGTTTGGGCTGAAGTGTATTTGGGAGAAGTGTATTTCGTTAATTGGAGTCCGACTAGGTCCAAGCAGACCTGTTAAATTTGATTAATGATTAGTAATCAATTGATTACACGGCTTTTGTAATTGGTAATGATTATTTAAATTTTTTTCAAGAAAATTTATTACGATTAAAATAAATCAAAAAAAATATGATTTCTTACGATTATTAAAAAATCAAAAAAAAAATTTTAAATAACCAAAAATAATCCAAAAAAGTTTTTTGATTACTTTTAATTATTTCTGATTATTTTACAAATTTTTTTTTTTCATTTTTCTTATGTCTAAGTATTAGGAAACCCCCTTTTTTGATTATTTTTGATTTTTTTAATAATCATAAAAAAGCATGATTTGTTTGATTATTTTATAATTAATTGGAAAATAGTCATTAAAAATGGTAATCATTAAAGGAAAGGTAATTTACCATTACGTGGATTCTCAAGAAAATAATTAATCAAACCGGTAACCATTACGATTAGTAATCATTATTTAACAGGTCCGGCTCCAATTTATAATTGATTTGATTTTTTTAATAATCATAAAGCATCATGTTTTTTTTGATTATTTTTTAATTAATTGTAAAATAATCAATAAAGATTCAAAGTAATGGTAATTTAAATTAAATTGATTCCCAAGAAAATAATTAATGAAACCGATAATCATTACAATTATTAATTATTATTTAACAGGTCTGGGTCCAAGCTAGGTTGTTGTTGTTGTTGTTGTTAACAAGCTAGGTCGATCCACTGGACCATGAATGGTATAATCAAATACGTAGAGTCGTACACTCGATTGGGACTGACTCGAGTATAGGCGGTAAAATGTGGCAAAAGCCAAATATATTTAGCTAATGTCATATTCTTGGGTATCCTTCCCTCGCATCCCGAACAGACTGCTTAGGAAAACTAAAGTTGCTTGTTGCACCCACGGTGGAGGATGGACGGTACCAAAAAGAATGTCACAAAGACGAGGCACCATTGATGGAGCTCCTTACTAGGATAGTGCGTACGTTGCAGCGAGGTTTAAGGTGATTCCATCTGTCACATACGGTACACCGAAACTGAGTTACATTACGATGGAGTGTACCCCCAAACGAGTTAGGAGGCTTAGTTAATACAAGTTGTCCGGTATGCCTGACTCCAAACCTTCGGATAAGTGTTTGCGGTTCGCGGAAGTTTTACTGTTACTGCAACAACAACAACGCAGGAGTCTATACCGACAGGTACAGCAAATTTGATAGATATTCTTAAGCAGGCCAGGTTTGAGTTAACTCCAGATTGACGAGATATTAATGAGCGTTAGTTCTAGTAGGTCTGGCGCTAGGGAGTCACTTGGTATAAAACAAGCCAGTGAGGTACCACTGAGTTTCTCTTACATCTGCTCCCTTCCAGGGTTCCGATATCCTTTAGAAAAGGTTCCTCATTCTATTTAAAAAACGATGATGTCAAGCTCGACATTAAGTACGATCATGGAGCGTTGACCGCAAAAAGATTAAAATTAATTACGTGACTATTTTTCAGTTGCTCATATATAGCTACTTATATACACACATACATATGTATCTAGTCAGTTAGTCTAGTATGATTCGACTATTGTGCACTCGTGTCACTCAGCATTGCGACGTTACAGCGGAGCTTGGCTTTCAAGTTCAAGGTGTGGTTTATTTATTTGAAGGATATGACTGTCCGCACCTTAACCTGCGTTGGCTAAATTTCAGCACAAATAACAAAAACGACATGCAACTAAATATTGTAAATGAAACTAAACCAATTCTCGGCTCATTTGCGATATTAAAACAATAATTTAAGAAACAGCGCCACTCCTTTCATTACCCAGCAGAATTTTTTGATTGATAATAGTTAGGAAGCGCATTTCAATGGTAAAAGAATCATTTGTTAAGCTTATAATTTTTTTTGATATTTTTGTTTTTGTTTACGCACTTGAACTTGAGTACTAGCGAGTGTGTAATTTTAGTGAGTAATTAAAGCTGAAAATTTTAAAATTGAAACTTGATAGAGTTACTAAGAAGTGAGTTCTTTGTAGTCGACAGTTGAGAAAATGTAAGCTGAAGGTTGGGATTTAATTTCGGTCTTATCTGATAAGCTTATTTGGAATAGCACTGGGCATTTCTTTCAACCAATGAAGCCGTGCTTTGAGGCACCCATTCTTCAACTCAACACAAGGGTGTGAGTTGAGATTGTTTGCTTGTTTTGCTTCGGTTTTACAGTACTAGCCCGACTGTCATGCGCTTGATTTGATATGACCACAACTAACCTTCTAAGTCATCTTCCCCTGGCATAGGTGAGAGTGTACTTGGACTTAAAAGCTCGGAGGATTTTTCATCCTCTGACGATTGACGTACGCATTTTTGAAAATCCTTTTCAAACTCATTTTATAAAGTGACCATCCCGGGACATGAATCTGAGAAAAATGTTCAAAAGTCAAGTTCATATTATGTTGAGTTAAGTTATTGTGGTTTCCCCTCAGCATAGCAGCAATTCAGAGAGAAATGAAGAGAGTTGAACTCTATCATCCTTTTAATATAGCGCAGCATTTTCTCGATATCAGCAGAGGCTAGCGCCTATAAGCAGATGAGGAAGTGCTTGATCTTGCCTTCCCTTTTGTGTCCTTCTTTTTTTTTAGCTCCTTTTCAATTTGCGCGCAAAAGCTTCCAACGTGTCTCTCACGAGTCATTAGACTAATAAGAGCGCTTATAACAATCATAATTGATTTGGTGGTGTTGTAACGTTGTTGTGTTGCGGTGACAGTTGAATGTACCACAAATGCCATCTAAGCTGTCGCCTCACATTTAATTGCATACTAGACCCCTTTCACATAATGGTTGAGCTGACAAGTTTAAGCATGTGAACCTCTGCGACATTAAAATATGAATCGGAGACGTTTTAGTTTCATTGCTGGCAATGAAAATCATGTGCAGTTCTCTTCTTGATGTAGAAAATGTTTTTTGGTCAATTAACCTAAGTACCGACAGGTTACCTTGAAGGGGAATGAGGAATAAAAAGTCAAAAGTAGTTGGAAAAACTTAGGGCGCTTTGAGGTAAAAGCTACAAGTGAAAAATAAGATAGTAAAAGTGGCAATATTTTGCAAACGAGTTGCAAAATACACTCGGTCGATTACATATCTATCCGCACATAAATTTAAATAAATTATTAAATTAGTTTACCATTAATTTTTCTTCTATTTTATTTTTTGTTATTTAATTTGATTTAATTTTGTTTTATTTCATTTCACTTTATTTTATTTTATTTTATATTATTTTTATTATATTTTATTTACTTTTGTTTTATTAATTTAATTGTATTTTATTTTATTTTCTCTCTTTTTAGTTTTTTATTTTATTTTATTTTGTTGTATCTTATTTATATTTAATTTTATTTTTATTTTATTTTATTTTCTTTCTTTTTATTTTTATTTATTTTATTTTATTGTATTTCGTATTTGTGTTTATTTTGTTTATTTTATTTTGTTTTATTTAATTTAATTTAATTTAATTTTTTATTTTATTTTATTTTATTTAGTTTAATTTAATTTTATTTTATTTTATTTTATTTTATTTTATTTTATTTTATTTTAATTCTTTTTATTTTTTTCATTTTATTTTATTTTATTGCATTTCGTTTTTTTATATTTCATTTTATTTTATTTTACTTAATTTTATTTTATTTTATTTCATTTCACTTTATTTTATTTTATTTTATATTATTTTTATTATATTTTATTTACTTTTGTTTTATTAATTTAATTGTATTTTATTTTATTTTCTCTCTTTTTAGTTTTTTATTTTATTTTATTTTGTTGTATCTTATTTATATTTAATTTTATTTTTATTTTATTTTATTTTCTTTCTTTTTATTTTTATTTATTTTATTATATTGTATTTCGTATTTGTGTTCTTTGCTATTTTATTTTATTCTTTTATTTTAGTTTTCATTGTTTTATTTTTTGTTATTTTATTTTATTTTATTTCACTTCATTTTATTTTATTTTATATTTTTTTTATTGTATTTCGTTTTATTATATATCGTTTTATTTTATTTTATTTTTTACTATTTTATTTTATTTTTAAATGTTTTATTTTTTAATATTTTATTTTATTTTTATTTTATTTTATTTTATTTTGTTTTATTAATTTAATTGTATTTTTTTCTCTCTTTTTAGTTTTTTGTTTTATTTTATTTTATTCTGTTGTATATTATTTATATTTAATTTAGTTTAATTTAATTTTTATTTTTATTTATTTTATTTTATTTTCTTTCTTTTTATTTTTATTTATTTTATTTTATTGTATTTCTATTTGTAGCTTTTGCTGTTTTATTTTATTTTATTTTTTTCATTGCCTTATTTTTTGTTATTTTATTTAATTTAATTTTTTATTTTATTTTATTTCACTTTATTTTATTTTATTTTATATTTTATTTTATTTTATTTTATTGTATTTCGATTTATTTATATCATTTTATTTTATATCATTTTATTTTATATTCTTTTTTTATTTTGCACTAACTACATAGTTAACATGCATAATAGGAAGTTTTTGTGTAAGTTTTGTATTTTAATTTATTTCAAATATTTTCCAATTGGACAACAAAAGATTACAGCTACTGTCGCAAAAATTAAATATAAAGAAGGGCCAAGGGCTGTGTGCTCGTAAGACGTTCTTGTTTGATTTAGGTTTTGTGTGGTTGCATTCTACTATTTTATCACTGTTGGCATGTCACATTCGTCATCAAAACCGGAACTCTGTATGAACCGCTTAAATGTCTATGACCGTTCCAGTTGAACTCTTTTGAGCCACACAATTTGCTTGTGATACGCCAGTGTTTTAATTTCGGACCTAGTTCTCAATGAAGTACGTATGTTGGTTGGTTGGTTAGTATGGCGTGTCCCAGCAGGTGCGAGGTTTTAATACAATTCCTGCTCTAGTCAACGACTGAATTATTGGGAAAAAACGCAGAAATAGTAGACAGCCAGGCTTGACTTTGGATATATGAGAAGCTCTACAAACTTAATTCACTACTTCTATCCCACAAGATTGCAGTCCAATATGTATTGTATTCCATCTTATATTCCAATTCCATCCATGCCGCATTTGCACCAAATAGTCCGGTACCCGGTAAATACATAATTTGTCTGAATAGGTCCTGCCTTTTCACCTTAATAATCCGTATAGCTCCACCCATATCGCCATCTTTGTAAAGCCAGTGTTGACGGATTTTAATAAGATCCAGGAACGTAAAAACCTTCTTCCAAGAAGTACTCGGTTGGCTTCTGTTGCTGTCGAGAAGCCCGTGGCAAACGCTTCTTTTCTATGGCGTATTGGTCTAACATAAAGTACTGGAACTGTGAACAGCCTGGAAAGCGTTCAGCTCCCCGGCATTTTTAGGCTGTAGCCCGGGCAGCTATTGGGCTTCGCGACGCTAGATACGTACTTGTGAACCATAGGCATTCCGGCATTCTAACCAGTGTACTGGATGGGATGACATCCACTTCACAGTAAGGGGGTTAAGTGTCTACTCGGACAGTAAAGTGGCAACTAAAGATCTGATGTAAGATCGAGACCTATAAGGGAATGCCTGACATTGCTGTCGTTTGCTTCAGACTTCTTCAAAATCAAATTGCCTCTGATCGTTTTGCCCTTGCTGGTACTTGGGAACTGCAGATCATTACATTGTCGTATAATCCATGAGATGCTGTTCAGCCTTTGCAAGGATAAGACGGAAATATATCTGCCTTGATGTATTCGACTCTCTGGTAGCAACATCCAGGATTGATGTATACTCCACCCGTAAATAAATCGTTGCTAGGCAGCGGTTTGCTACCAACCAACTAGAGCCTACTCAGCGTACTTACTTACTTAAATGGCGATTACCCGTCCTCTGCCAACTGGCGCGATGAGATAGCAAATCGGTGTCCATTTGGTCCTTCCATAAGAGTTGGGGTTTCACTCTTCCTCTGCTTCTACTGGCAGGTTCCGATAAGAATACCTTCTGGGCCGGAGCATCTTCATTCATACTCACAGCATGGCCTATCCAGTTAAGCCGATGGGTTTCAGTTTGCTGAACTATGCCGATGTCTGCGTAAAGCTTGTACAGCTCATTATTCTTCTCGGTACTAGGTGCATACATCTTTTGAAGAACTTTTCGCTCCAATACTTCCAGAGCCGCCTCATCAAGCTTTTGCACCTTAGAACACCTTAGCTTAACCTAACCTCTAAATAAATGAGCAGCCAATTTTTTCTTAAACAAAGAAGTAGTCTTGATGAATTTTGATTTCGAAATTGTTTGGCGATGTAGGACTACGTATTTGTTTAAGGAAAATTTTCAATTGCTATTAGCAAGCACTGGAAAATTAATTAAAGAGCAAACTTTATCAACAGATGCCACCACAGAAGACCCATACTATTTACACTCACTCTGATCGAAATGTTAGCACTGCAAATTGTTAACAAAATTTATGGGTTGACATATCCGTATTCTTTGTTCTGCTATTTTATAGCTTCAAAATTAAACAATGAAAGGCGAATGTAACAACAAAGTAAGTCCGAAATCAAAACAAAGGAGTGCCGAAGTTGCAACAACCAATGGATACAAAGAAAACAAAATTGATCAACTGACAGGTATACCAAAAATTCTGCAAAAACGGAAAAGGATACAAAGGATATGTGGCCAGGCCAAGCACTGCAAATACCAAAAGGCAAAAGTAGCATCGATGTAAGAAAGAAACTCGTTTGGGGGCGGATGGAGGTTGCATACATGACCGATGGCTGGCGTAAAAGCAGAGTAAATACAATTTTAAGGGTTGTTATGCACTTTCCTTTGTTAGCTTTAGTTTGGGGTAGTGGGTTGTTGGCCGGAAACCGCATGTTTGCTTCATAGAACCTTCCGGAGTGAAAGCACAAAAACTGAACTGCAGCACGCAGCAGTGGGGCAAATACAATGGTACAAACATACCGACAGCCGGCAATCAGGATTCGGTCGGTGTCAGATCGATATGCCACAAAAGCAAAGAATGGAAAGTGATGGGAAATTCCAATTTCAGCGCCAGACAATGCAGTCGCTCTTTAAACAAGAAACACCGATAAACTTCCATGAACTCAAATTGTTGGCATACGCAGACAGAAGGCACAAATGCCGAGGGTGGCTAACAAACAAGTGAAGTTGAAAGTGCGTGACTGCAGTGAAGCGCAAAGTGGGTGGTGTGCATGTTGGAAAATGGAAATAGTACAAAGGACGCTTGAGTATAGCATAAGAGTGTAGAAACCGTAAGGACAAGGTGGGGCTTGAAGCCATGCAGGAATAACATTTTGTTGGAGTTAATTGATTTTTGATCTGATCATTCTTTAGTGGTTAGGAAGGTGCGATTAATGGATTAAACAAATTTTTTTAATAATCTGCAATCAAGCTATAATAAAGATGTGCGATTAATGGGTTAAATTAGTTTATAATTCATCTGCAGTCAAACTATAACCGATTAAACTTATTTTGCATTATTTAAACTGCAATTATTTTATAGTAGTTATATACGATTAATAGATTAAACTAATTTTTAATTAATTTGCAACCAGTTCGTAATAAAGATAAGCGATTAGTCAATTAAAACAATTTTTAATTAATCTGCAATCAAGATTTAATAGGGATGTGCGATTAATGGATTAAACTAATTTTAAATTAATCAGTTTTTAACTAATAATAGTTTTAAGTAATTACATGTTGCGTACTCTAAAAAATATTAATTGAAGTCTGCGTAACTTTGGTGATTTCTTTCGAGAATTTTTTCCAACAAACAAATCAGCGAAAATTAGGTGGGAATCGAACTTTGTGGTTTATAAAAATTCAAAAAAAAAAAACAATTTTATCAACATTTTGAGGTGGCCCATATGATTTTTAAATAAATAATTTATTAGTGTGGTAGTTTGAAAGGGAAAACCTAGGGTTTTAGCGGAACAAGGGTCAGTAAATCCCTGCTTAGTGTTAACGGAAACCATTTTTTTAAAGGTGTGCTGGATTATCTAGGGTTTCCCTTCGAAAGCTAATGAAAAGTCGAAAGATGAACAGAATTTTTTTTTAAAACAAATTAAGTGTAATTTTAGAATAAATAAGTATTAGAAAAATGTAACACTGAACAATTTTTGGATGCTGTTTACGACTTTGGGGGAAAAAAAAAATTTTAAAACATCCCATTCGAAATATTATTTAAAATCAGTCACCCAGTGTTAAATATTATCTACTAATCGTAATAAATACCAGTTTGATTAAATATTTTCATAAAAATCCATTTAATGAATCACTTTCAATTTTTAATAGTTATTTTCCAATTAATTAAAAAAATAATCAAGAAAAATCGTGATTTTTTACGATTATTAACAAAAAATTAAAAAAAAAAACAAAAGTAATCAAAAAAAGTTGTTTTGATTACTTTTAATTATTTTTGATTGTTTTTGATTATTTTTATTTTTTTTATTTTTGTTTTTGATTATTTTTGTTTATTTTTGATTTTTTTCAGTATTGTTGTAGAAGCATATAAATATTTCCATCAACAATAATGAAAAAAAAATTAAAAATATTCAAAAGTAATCAAAACCACTTTTGTTTGATTATTTTTAATTTTTTTTTTACTTTTTCTAATCGTAATCAATTAATAATTGCCCTTTCTTGAAAAACAATTAAAATAATCATTACCAATTAAAAAGCCGTCTAATTAATTGATTACTAATCAAATTTAACAGGTCTGGCTAAGTAACAATCTTTTTTTCTTCTCAACGCACTCTAATATAAAAATAGCAGGTCTTAGCTATACAGATCAAATTCGGATAGCATCGTTCCTGTTAAATGCGAAAATTAGTAAACGTCGAAATTTTTAAGTTGTGATTGCTTTGTTTTTTCAGATTATAATTAATCAATATGTTACTAATCGGATCGATTAATCTATAATTATTTACTGAATAAATTATTAATCGAGTTTAGGTTAAATGGTATGTAGAACATCTCTTATTTAAAATAATGGATTGCAATCAATTTATTGTCAGCGTCTTCAGTGCAATCATTTATTAATTGAAATAATAAACTGTAATTATTTTTAATTTGGATTAATTGTAAATACAATTTTCGTAAGTCAAAGAACGATTGTAGGTGATTGCAATCAGTTACTTCTAAATAATTGCAGCATTTTGCAGCTTCAGAGAGCTATTCTCGTATATCCACTACTATCTAGGAAACGTGCTACACTTTACCACCTCTCCCTTAGGAGTTGCCACTACGGATGGGTTTAAAGGGTTGCCGCCTATCCGATTTTTTTTAATTAAAAAAGATATGCCGATATCAGTTTGAATCAAAAATTATTTGACGTTGCATTTAAAAAAAGAAAAATTTTATGTAGGGTTACCATATATACATGATTATTTCGAAAACGAGAAAATTCGAATTCGAAAAATACATAATCGAAGTACGAGGTGTGTTCAAAAAGTATCGCGAATTTTGAATTTTCGCTGGCTACGTATATTCGAATTTCGAATTTTTTGTGGCGTTATGTTGGTACTCATGTCTCTCACTTATGCCGACAAGCTCGGCCATTTTGAATGTTCAGTTAATTGTTGACAGCTGCTTTGCTTGCACGTGTTTTGGATCGTCTTCGATTTTTACGCGAAATTCGTACCAAAATTGCTCAATTGTGACCAAAAACAGCATCGCATGAACATTGCTAATGAGATGTTAAACTCTGTCCGCGACGACCCAAATTTGCTCCAGAGGGTCATAACTGGTGACGAATCGTGGGTTTATGGTTATGACGTGGGAACCAAAGCTCTATCATCTCAATGGAAGCTGCCGCACGAACCAAGACCGAAAAAAGCGCGCCAAGTTCGGTCGAATGTGAAAGTTTTGCTGACAGTTTTCTTCGATTGCAGGGAAGAACGGTCAATAAGGAATATTACCTGCAAGTTATGCGCAATTTGCGCGAAGCAATCCGCCAGAAACGCCCGGATTTGTGGAAGAACAAAAATTGGCTTTTGCACCACGATAACGCCCCTGCTCACGCATCGTTGCTTGTGCGCGACTTTTTGGCCAAAAACAACACACTAATGATGCCGCAGCCACCGTATTCCCCAGATCTGGCCCCCTGTGACTTTTTCTTGTTCCCTAAACTGAAGAGGCCTATGAAAGGACGATGTTACGCTTCTCTTGACGAGATAAAGACGGCATCGAAGGAGGAGCTGAACAAGATACAAAAAAATGATTTTTTGAAGTGCTTCGAAGATTGGAAAAACCGTGGGCACAAGTGTATAATATCTCATGGGGATTACTTTGAAGGGGACAAAATAGATATTCATGAATAAATAAATAATTTTTGAAAAAACACAAAATTCGCGATACTTTTTGAACACACCTCGTATGTATAGTTCATGTGATAGCTGCGAAAACAAAAACTACTGGAGGAAGCTCACACAGATGTGATGACATGAACTGTTCCAGCTCTAGCCATGTTTGATTGTGAAACAAGACTGTGATAGCTCCAGTCATGATCCAATAATACAGGTCGTGTTATTAGACTAGCTGATTTGTAATTTTTTCTCGAATTTTGATAGTAAACTCACAAATTACAAAAACAAAATACATGCATAGCTTGTGTATGGATGTATGTATGTCGCAATGTAGGGGATTTCAGCTCACGCAACTCAGAGGAAATCAGCTTTACTGACCACAAATCATAAATGACAATGATTATTACGCTTCAATACAGAAAGGGTTCCGACTGATTAGATTCATAATCTAAAAGTAAATACAAATATCACATTAAAAATCTCTCCCTTTTGTCATGCATCGGATTGAAGATATTATAAAAATCAATTTTATGACAAACTGGTTTCGGTAAGCAATTGTTATTAAACGGTGGAGCTACCGTTTAATTGTCAAGATCATTTGCTGCATGGTTAGTGATTGCTATTTATATACGAATCATCTGTTATGGCATGGTGGGTGAGAAGCCACACATTTTTCATATCGATTACAATAAGTTAAATTCAATACATTTTAAATTAATTAAGCTTGATCTTGCGAATATAAACAAACAATCATGGGATTTGCCAATTAAATGACAATAAAATGAACAAATTAACGATTTTGTAAAGATATAAAATAACATAAATAATTCGATCACCTTGA
Organism: Merzomyia westermanni; assembly: GCA_949987695.1. Lineage (NCBI taxonomy): Eukaryota > Metazoa > Arthropoda > Insecta > Diptera > Tephritidae > Merzomyia > Merzomyia westermanni. The sequence goes on along the minus strand of OX465291.1, from coordinate 35,245,680 downwards.
ATGACAGGCCAATAAAATATTTACGAGGGAGGTACTTATAAGTTCATAAGTATAATAAGATTAATAACTTCATCATAATCTGAGGGTGGAATGCAGATTTTTCGGTTAACAGGTGGCGCCCTTTGAAAACTTTCGTCACCTGGGTTTTTTCTTGTTGTTGTTGTGGTGGAAGTCTTTATATATCGAGGTCCTCAGACTCACCCCCTTCGTCTTCAAGTATCTTATTTCTAATTGCAAATTTCCCTTCCAACTCTACCTACCTAAATGAGTCATTCTTATATGAACCAAAAGCACAATATTTTATCAAATTGAAGATAGACTTCCTCATAAGTATATTAAGACATAATATATCTCTAAAATGTATATATTTAACTAGTTACGAGCGCTAATCAACTTGCACCTCGTTATCAAGAACGGACTGACTTAAGGTAAATATTGGAAAAGAGTTGAGGTAACATATGCACACTAGGCTGTTTCATTTTTAGAATCTTTTTTACTTTGCGCTACCTGAAAATCGTATTTGTTATCAAATTAAATTGTGCTTTATATTTTATGATAGACCTCTAAAAATACATCGGCGAAGAAGCCATTTAATTTCTTGAAGCAGTTATTGAGTGATGCGCATGCAAACATACATACATACAGATAGACCGAAATTCAATGATTTCTGGCTTTGGCTTCTATTGCTTTAATTAAACTACGTATATGCATTTTTACGTAATATATATTATGAACAGACATCAAACTGTTCCAATCCTTTCATATGTATAAAAATAGTAGGAGCCAACTTTTATTGTCATCACTATGAACAGGCGAAATTAAGTACTTCCGTGACGTAAATGGATGCTGAGCTTTAGGATGGACATCTAGCAATACAGCTTTAAAAACTTCACTCAATTCTATACAGCGGATTTTTTCTTTACATCTATATCGTATCTATCAAGACAAGAAATCAGATTTTCAGGTTAAAAAAATATCACCTTAAAAAATAAAACACACTAATGTGCATAGCTGTTTACTTAACTACAAAGTATTTGTACTGTTATCCTAACGCCGCGAATCTGAACATCTGCAGAACAGTTGTAGAGCAAAAAACTATAAAAATTTAAAAAAAAAAAGAGAAAATTTTGTTATGGAACGCAAATGCGCCAGATAATATCTTTAAGCCGCAAATCAACGCGTGTTGTTGTTGGTATATAATTGTTGACCCACTGCTGAAAAGAGCAGATAAGTTTCATAAGATTCTGCTACTTGATATAAAAGCTAAGAATTTCCTTCGCTAAAAAATAGTTTCACTACAAACGAACGCACAGCGACAACTCTCGCGTCAGTAGCCATCTATCAAGCCCCACAGAGCTCCAAGCAAACCTCAGACTTAAGACATTTGAACAACTCACTGGAGTCAAATAATATCGTAAAATAAGTGAATTATCGATAAAAGTAAAATGCTAAAGCTCGTTATTGCACTACTAGTGGGCGTTGGCCTTCAATTGGCGACGTCACAAATACCGCCCGATGCCGCATTGGCCCCATCTCAGCAAGGTTTAACACATTTGCTCTTCACCTCACCAATTATGGCACTGAATCCGCAGATGTCGGTGGCTTGTTTCACCGATTACATCGCACATTTGAATCTCGCTGGTGAGGCTTATAGTCGAGATTATAAAATTTGCCTACTCGAAGCTAAGGAAGAACGCAAACAAATTGAAGTGGATGCGGTGGTGGAACGACATCAACTTTTGATCGCCTCGGAGGCGGTTTGTGGCAGTTTACGTACGTGCAATGCACAAAATAACACGATGGAGTTGTTTCATTGTCATTCAGAAATTGTGAGTAAAAAGTGTATTCATTAGGGTGGGTTGACACAAAAAATTTGCTGAGGATTTGCGTTTTATAAAAAATAAAATATTATAATTTTATTCATGACTAGTAAACCCGGCCCACTTTGCTGCGTCTCAGAACTAATAACAGACTGAGTGTGATTTTAATCATTATATCCCATACCAGATGAGATATGGAATTTAATTACAGCACTTAATGCAGCACTCAATATCACCTTTCGTTTGATACCCATATTGTAATAAACACATTTTGGGTCACCTTGGTCCACATATTGGTCGATATCTCCGACACTGCGAACTATCGGAACAAATTATATCTTAAATTTTAAGTTAAACGTCTAGTAATGCAACGGTCAATTCCATTTAGCAGTTTGTGCGTGATGCGCGACCAAACATACAGACAGACAGACAAAAATTCTAAAAGCTTTTGACTTGGTTTAATAATGACCCAATTAATTGATTTTTCTTAAATATCTACAATGTACAGGCATCGACCTTTTACAATTTTATTATATGTAGAGATTTTGAGGTGGCCCAATCGATATTCAAAATAAATAAGTAAACAATAATTCTAATAAAAAAAAAGTGTTTTCATGCAAATCGTTAAAAAAAATTATAAAAAAAATTTTGAATATGTTTTTTAAGCCTCTTTTAGGCATTTCGGTTTTTTATGTTTTATTGAAATTACGGAAATAATACGCACAAGCAAAAAAAAAAATCCTCTGGAACTCTAACATTTTATTTATACATTCCGGAATTGAGCGAAACATTTTTTTTTTAAATTGTCGAATATGACTTCTTACACGCCTTTTATTGCATTTCGTTTTTTTATTATTGTTTGCAGAAATTGTTTTCTTTTACCTCAAAGTGTTAAGTGAAAAAAGAAAATTTTTTTGTATTTTTTTTTATTTTTAATTTTTTTTTTTTTTTAATTTTATCTTTTTCTTTTTAATTTTTTATTTTTTTCTTTTTAATTTTTTATTTTTTTTTTTTTTAATTTTTTATTTTTTAATTTTTTATTTATTTTTTTTTATTTTTATTTTTTTTCTAATAAATTCTTTTTTTTTCAACCCAGCCAACGAATTTTTTCACCTCCAAATCGTAAAAATTATCTTTTCTACACCTTTTTTATTGCATGTTTACGAATATTGTTTATTTTACCTCAAAGTGTTGAGTGAAGAAAAAAAGTTCTTTATTTTTTTTTTTCTTTTTTTTCTAATTAATTTTTTTTTTCAACCCAGCCAACAAATTTTTTCACCACCAAAATCGTAAAAACTATCTTTTTGAGACCTCTTTTATTGCGTTGGGGTTTTTTTTTTTTGATACTTTAAAGAGATTTGGGAAATCACAAATATTTTTCAACTTCTAAATTTCCATCTGCTGTCGACGGGCCATTCTACATATTATAGAACACCTTAAAAAAATTTTCCATACCCCCCATTTAAATTGTTTATTTCAAAATCGAGTGAAAAGTGGAAAAAATTTGTTTTTATTTTTTTCAACACAGTCTGATACTAATTTTAATATTCAATCAACTTATTCCGAGGACTTTAGGCACAGATATCTCTAATTCAAATTTAGGAATGAATTCTTTGTTCCACACCAGGTTATAAGGGTACTTTTAAAACCAAATGTTAAAAATAGCTTTAGTTTAAGTATTAAATTTATCAATAATTCCGCGTATTGCCAGAATATTTTCAAATCAAGAACTTTTCTGAAAACCCCTTTTTATGTCATTTAACTGAATTTCACTTACTGCACAAACTAATAATTTCTCCATCTCCACGCAGGGTGCCAACAACACCAAACTTACCTACGGCATCTCAGGCAATGCATCCGAGTATGCGACAATATTACAAGAGCGTTACCGTCTCGTCGACTTGCATCAACAACAATGTTCGCACAAGGCCGAACGTGAATATGTGACAACTACCGCTGACAATTATAGTCACTTACAGGCTTGCTTGGAAGGACGTGTGAAGCCACGGCCACCTTTGATAACAACATCATCAGTAGAGCCAACGATGAGTACAACAACAAAAGCGACGTTAAGCGCTACGAATTCAACGATTGTCACGAGTACCACAACAGCCTCGGGCTCTGCAAACCCGACAGCCACCGAAGCCCCATCTGACTTACCACAATCTACCACACCACCGCCCATAGTGGGAGCGCAACAACTGACAACCACTCAACCAAATCAACGCACTCAAACACAAATTGGACAGTTTTTAAACTTGTTAAATTAACCTCTGCTAGAATCAAACGCTTCTTCGGGGGTTAAATGTAGTAAAAGCGTGTTAAAATCCATTGAAAGGGGAAACATGTTGAAATCGAATAAAAAATTCTTTGTTTTTCAAATGTGCAAGGCGTTTTGAATTTCATTGTCTGCATTTTAGGTATTTCAATTAGTTTAACTCCTTTTTCCGAACCGTTGGCAAATTGTGCTTAACAGCGAAAATTTACTTAAGCTTTGCAAATATTTGTGTAATACAATTCTGGTACGTTTGCAAAACAAAGCAAATACCCTGCAAAATATCGTGCGACTGATCTCGAAAGGGAGGAGTCCGCGATCAATACCTTTCGTCTACAGTGGGCTACAATTGATCCCAACTACTCCGTTATAGGCATAGTTGGAATAAGTCGATTCTAATTTCTGTATCCTACTTTTAGGTGTTGAAGTAAACTTGACGACCGTACCCGCAGAGGATTAAAGGGAATCGGTCTGGCACTACCAGTTTGGGCATGAAAGGGACCAAGTAGTCTCTTCATAGGAGATGCTCAAACTTCAACCCATACAAAGAGATCAAAACTGGCATTTCTGGCATGCTCCTTTGCGACTCATCCCGGATTCATCCTAGACTAATCAGTTTTTTTGCAGGTTATTTTTAGCGATTGTTTATCTACTGTTGAAGTATGAATAGAAAAGTGGGTAAGGTTTTAAGCAGAGTTGGGCATAGAGGACTAAATTTCTCCTTACAATAAAATTGGAAATTGAAATAAAAAGGGATATAAACAATTTTCCATTAAATAAAGAAAATATTTCTATCGGGCAGATAAATCTCAAAGCCTGAAGGGAGAATGCCCCTACAACTTTTAAGGGGTAGTGAAAAGACTCACTGCACTAAAACTTGTATGTACAATGCCCAAATATGCCTTCAGAGCGGTGTTAAGCTGTCGCCAGGAAATTCAACCCTTAATAAATGCCTTTCTTTCGCCAAAGGGATTATTGCAGCCCTCTTTTAGTTGTTTTCGGAAATGTAAATATTTTCCTTTAAATTAGCGCTGCAGTTGACAATTGGAGTTCTCTTTGCGATTTTTATGAGGGACTCAGGTGCATATGACACCCAATTTCATATACATACATATTTTAACTTAAGGCCTGTCATATTAGGGGACCTCATTTAATTTAAAAAAATTAAAATAAGTGACAACTTTGTAAAACACATCTACTTCATTGAAAGACGCTCACTACGTACGACTACTGGATGCACTGTAGGCTCCGAGTGTAAAAGGGCCACGTTTCGAATGGGCGCAACTCGCGGTGCAAAAGGCAGAACTTTGCTGCATAAATGAACAAGTAAGAAAGCCTAAGTTCGGGTGAAACCGAACATTAAATACCTAGTAGTGATCTATAATGGCATACCAATAGCCACGCAGGACTATTTTAATACTTTTCAGTTCGTATTATAAAGCCAGATGGTTTTCAATAAAAACACTTCTGTTATGAGTTTTGAGTGGTAAATTAATTTATTTGTATATAAACAGCTTCCCTACCAACAACTGCTAAGCACATTTTTTCAAAATAACAAGACATGCTCATTTTATATTTGAAAAATTTACGTTCGAATAAATAAAAGTTTTGTGGAATAATCCACTATAAAAGGGAAGGGTCGGTCTACGCCCATTTTCGAAAATTTATATTTTTCGACTTTCTTCGTTCACGGACACTTTGAAAGTGAAATAGAAATGGTATAAAGCTTTTGTACGCAAAGTGATTCCCTATTAAATATATCTATGATCCTTTTCAAAATCTTTCGTATAAAAGTGGGCGTGGACCATAACCTTTTCAAAATCTTTCGTATAAAAGTGGGCGTGGACCATAACCGATTTCACCCATTTTTTTCCGGAACATAACTTGTATTAATATAAATATGTATGCTGAATTTCGTTTCGATATTTTGACTTAATCAAAAGTGGGCAGTGCCACTCCCAGTTTCAAAAATTTCTTTAAAAATGTATTTTCTGTCTTAATGTTAATGTACACACCAAATTTTATCCTTATAGGTGTATTATGTACTGAATAATCACTTTTTCTATATTTTCAAAATTATTCTATATATAGTGGGTGTGGCGCTCATCCGATTTCGCCTATTTTAAATAGCGCTCGGAGATGAGTGCCAATGACTCTGCATACTAAATTTCATCGGGTTCACAGGCAGACGGACGGGCGGACATGACTTAATCAATTTCTCTTTTCCTCCTGAACATTTTGATATGTATAAGTCCATATCTATCTCGATTCGTATATGCCTTTACATACTGCCGTTAGGCGAATAAAGCTAATATACCTCGTATGCTTAGCACTACTAGGTATAAAAAAACAGTTGTTCTTCCTGGTTAGTGGTAACCCTATACTGTCCTCATGGGAGGTACATAGAGAAATATGCTGCACTGCTCGGCTGCATCGTTAGATCAAAGAATGCTCTCAGAGAGCATATGCGAAAGCCGGGTAGAGAAATTATCAGTTGGAGACAGCTAGGCAGACCTTTTCGATCCATCCAATATTCTTGCCAACTTTCGTAGTGAAGCAATGCTAGTTTTCACTTCTTTACATATAATAAAATTGTTACAGGTCGATGTCTGAAAAACCATTATTAAGCCAATAGAAGAAAAATCAACAGTTTCTAGAATGTTTGTCTGTTTGTCTGTATGATTGTTGACCCATCACTCAAAAACTGCTGAATGGAATTGCATTACTAGATGTTTAACTTAAAATTTAAGGTATTTTTTGTTCCGATAGCTCAACCAGTTTCGGATATATCGACCGCTATGTGGACTAGGGTGACCCAAAATGTGTTTGGTTTAATATGGGTATCAAACGAAAGGTGATATTGAGTGTTGCAATAAACGATGTAATTATGAGATATAATGATTCAACTCGGATTTAATCATTATTTGTCCTGAGACGCAGAGAAGCTGACCAGGTTTACTAGCACAAAATAAAAAGGAACATACGCTTGGCAGTCCCTGGTCCAAGGTTTGTGTGGTACATGAAATCGTTTGAATTGTGTGTCTTAGAAAATTGTATTCTCTTATGGTGAGAACGGCTCATGCTCAGCTATATATTCTATGTAGAAATAAATAGTTTCAACAAATAATATTTACCAACTGACTGCTTTGATATCCTTAAACTATAGTTCGCCGGCGTCATAACTTACCAGCAAAGAAAATAAAAAAGATCAAGTTATTAAACACATATGTACCTTAATTATATAGACAATGAATTAGTTTTTTAATTTAAATATGACGAAGAAAATATCTTGAAAAGCATAGGGAATCGCTTTTGAAAAAATATATTAACATCAAAAAGATCAAATATTTTTGGGCACACCCTAATGCAATACTGATTGTTGTAACTATAATTTGATCAAATTTTTTCATTACGCACCATACTTGTAAAATAATTTAAAAAAAACCAGCTCAGGAGATTAGAATATTAAAACCAAATAAATTACCGTAAAATTAAAAGAATCAAAACAAACACCATAAACCAATTAATTTTCAAGGAAATAATCTTAAACTAGTTTTTTAGAAATGTGAGGCAGCGTAGCATGGCTTGCATAACTATTACCATAAGCTTGAAGATAATATCGGCCAATCGGTTTAACTGGTTTAAGAAGTGACATTTGAATACAGGGATCGTAGCGCTTGTAACATTTATAAAGAAGTTTTTAATTTTAATTTTCTTTTTGGAAAATAGAATCTTAACATGTCTATATCGACTGAGTGGAAGACCAACCTATTACAAAAACACCCTATCTCAGAATTTCTTTGAAAAACGCCACAGCTAAAAATTATTTTCAAAAGTTGGTTGGATACCGCCCTATCTCAGAATGAGTTTCAAAAACGCCCTACCGATTTTGAATCCAATTCTGAAATAGAGTGTTCTTTAAAGAAATTTTGATATAGGGCGTTTTTGAAAAATAATGTGAAATAGGGTGATCTTCCACTCAGCCGGCGATACATCAAGTGCGATAAAGATTTTGTTGATAATTTCGATAATTTCAGTAATAACTATTAAGCTTTATTTCTACGTTATTTACTCACACATTTACTGACAAATTGGTACACATAAAGTACGAAGATCATTCATAAAATATGTACGAGTATGTCAATAATTAAAACGTTTATGGACAAGACCAGTAACCTTTAAGACAATTATCAATTTATATCATACAAAGTTAATATAAATAGGTGAGTGTACATAGATTAGAGATGTAACGGAAGTAATTTTAGCAGCACCGGCCAGCGTATAGAATAGTCCCATCAGCGCGTCCTACTCGCTGTGTAATTTACGTGCTCTTTCGGCTTTAAATCGGTTTTCATTTTACGGAATTTAAACTTCCTACTTAAGAAAACGCCTGCTTTCGCAAATTGGTATCAATATTTTGTTTATCGAGACTCTTTGCTCGATATTATTAGGTAAATATTATAAGGACAAAGTTATAATACCCTGTGATTCGGCAAAAGCCCCGGCTTTCTAAATAGAAGTCAACTATTTAACCGAACATGTTAATACTGGAGCTAACATCGACTTTTCTTATAGTTGTCATACCAAAAAATTGGAACTAAAACCCGAACTGGAAGTCTAAATAATCAAGTGGAAGTTCCGAACTGTCGGAATCTGCGTCGAAGCTCCGTAACATCCCTAGTGTAGACATGTTACGATCATTTGAAATTTAATGTATTCATTTTTTTTTTCGAAGCTACGCAGTAAACAGGTGTGTTCAGTACACATATGGTTCGAAAAAAACGGAACGCCAACAGATGTCGCCTTTTATGGAGAACAACAAATAGCCAACTACGGAAGTGAACTGAACTGAAAAGCATTAAAGTTTAGCAACGAAAAAAACTACGGAAGCAAAAGCCAAAAATGGATTAATTTTATACTGGCGTAAGTGCCAATTTTTGTTTTCGGATATTTATTTATTTTTAACTAAGTCCAAAATAGTGCGCAAACAACAACAACAATCACCTACATATCTTTTTCAGCCATTTACGTCTGCATAACTATCCAATTTAGATACGATCTATATAATCAAAAGATTATGTGGAAATAATTTAAATGACAAATTTCAAGTAGGACGAACTAAGTTCACGTTAATTCTCGACTCATTATATCTATATTCATTAGACTTAATTGAAAGTAGATTAAAGACCAGACTTCCGGTTAGAGTTTGCAGTGGTAGTTTCTAACCTATCAGTAATCACAACAAAAATACGAATACATTATTCGACTAGCTGGCAGTGGACTTCTCTCTGGAGCATCTATTACAATATTCTCATCGACCTTTTTTAATATAGTTATTAAATAGACGGCAAAATGACGGTAGAGGGAGGTCGGTAGTCAGTTTGGTTTGCCCGAGGCAGGGCCTTTTTTTTGTCCAAAGGCCGATATAAAAATAAAAATGTGTTTATTTTATGGGTGTCCAAAATAAAATACCATGCCCCCAAGCTATACAATAAAGTTGCAATTGGTCAAAACTTCAAAATTATTTGGCTCAGTCTAATGATAGGGAGAGGAAGAATAAGATGAAGACAAACATAGTAAGAAAAGGGAGAATAAGAGGGTTAGGAAGTGAAAAGGAGGGATTTAGAGGAGCTGGTAAAGTAAAATGAAGAATGTAAAGGAGAAGAAGAGGATATAGGAAAATGCAAAAGAAGGACGAAAAAGAAGACGGATATGGAGGGGTAAATCAAGAGCAAGCAAATGAAGGGAACTGAAATTTCCTGCCTACTATGGTAGTAAATAATAACAATAAGTTGGCGCGATATACTACCGAGAGAACGGGCCGACCTTCTCTTCCAATATTGTTTTGTGCAGCTTCGAATTTTTTCCCACCAATTGGCAGGACCTAGTGACTGCAAAGGCAGACGAATTTTTGCTGAGAAGCTTTCTCAGGGTTGCCGTTCACTGTCGAAGGGCGCGGTATAGTCGGTAGTGAATTTGTAACAACAAACTTTGCTACAGACTTTTTAGATTACTACTCAGGGCAACCGCTAAAGAAAATACGACTTTAGTCTCGAATAGAGATTGCTGCTTTGGAAAATAAAGCAAATAGCTTAGCTTAAAAAATCACGTTCATATATTACCTACTAGGAAACTTGTCCCGCTTCGCTGCGCCTCAGAACTAATAATAGACTGAGTCCAATTTTTCATCATTATATCCGCTACCAATTAAGATATAGAACTTAATTACATTGCTTATTGCAGCACTCATTGTCACCTTTCGTTTGATACCCATATTGTACTAAACACATTTTGGGTCACCTTGGTCCACATATCGGTCGATATCTCCGAAACTGCGAACTATCGGAACAAATGTTATCTTAAATTTTAAGTTAAACGTCTAGTAATGCAACGGTAAAAGTTCCTTTCAATTCCAATCAGCAGTTTTTGAGTGATGCATGAACAAACATACGGACAAACAGACACAAATTCTAGAAACGGTTGATTTGACTTCTATTGGCTTAATATTGGTCCCACCTTTCGGTTTTCCTGAAATATCTGCAATGTACAGACATCGACCTTTTACAATTTTATTATATGTAGAGATTAACAAGATTTTGGGTAGCAAGTTGTGAACGCTTTTGTGAAGCTGTTGAGGTAATCTACTCGCACATTAAAATAGACCGAGTCTGTATGCCGCAACAGCACTGGCAGATTGCCATTTACAACCAAATATGGGCATATTGAAAAGCTAGTATAAATTTTTTTAACACTAAAACCGGAACAACAAAACAATGAGGAAAGTGCGTTATTTACTTTCTTTATAAAAACATTTTATTTCACAAAATTAGCTTAGACTTATACAGGGTGTTTTTTTTACAGGTTTGTTTTTCGAATAGAGATAAAACTGGCATTTTGTGGTCAAATCTGGCAACTCTAATGTCATTTATGTTCAGTTTGGTTTGCCATTTCATCATGAACAGGTTGAGAAAAGAACAACGCTTGCAAACCGTGCAAATTTATTTCGAAAATAATGGTTCAGTTCGCGAAGTTTACCGTGAGCTCCGTCCATTTTATGGTCGACATAATCGTCCATCAGAGCAATTAATTCGGTTAACCATGGATCGTTTTCGCACTACGTTTACTCTATGTGATAATACGCATCCGCAGAGACGTCGAACAGTGCGCACCGAAGAAACAATTGCCGCTGTAGAGCAAAGTGTTGAAGAGGACCCGAATGAATCGATTCGCCACCGTGCACAGCAATTGGAGCTTTGTCCATCAACTTTATGGAAGATTTTGCGCAAAGATCTTGGCTTGCGACCTTACAAGATCCAGCTTGTGCAAGAATTAAAGCCGCGAGACCATGCAATGCGCCGTGATTTTGGTGTATGGGCCGAAAATGAGATTGATTTCGATGCTGATTTTCATCGCAAAATTTTGTTCAGTGATGAGGCTCATTTTTGGTTGAATGGCTACGTCAACAAGCAAAATTGCCGCATTTGGAGTGAAGAGAATCCACATGAGACCCTTGAAACGCCATTACATCCACAAAAACTGACTGTTTGGTGTGCTCTATGGGCTGGTGGAGTCATTGGGCCATACTTCTTCCGCAATAATGCTGGAGAGGCAGCTACCGTTAATGGAGACCGGTATAGAGCCATGATAACCGACTATTTTGTTCCCGAATTGGATGGCATGAATGTGGATGAGTTGTGGTTCCAACAAGACGGCGCTACATGCCACACAGCGCACGTCACAATCGATTTATTGAAGGAAACATTCGATGAGCGCATAATTTCGCGGAATGGACCTGTCAATTGGCCACCAAGGTCGTGTGATTTGACACCATTGGATTATTTTCTTTGGGGATATGTGAAGTCGCTCGTCTAAACCAACAAACCAGAAACGTTAGGGGAATTGGAAGCCAACATTTGTGCCGTTATTGCCGACATACGGCCCCATATGCTCGAAAAAGTGGTTGAAAATTGGATCTGTAGAATTGGCTTTATTCGAGCCAGCCGCGGCGGCCACATGCCCGAAATCATATTTAAACATAAATGGCATAAAATTATCCTTCCAATAAAGCCAAATTGATGGACCTTAAAACGATTTTTTATTTCAATTAAAAGTTCTATACCCCTAAAAAAAACACCCTTTACTATAGGAGGATTTCCTTAGTTCACCACAATGATAACGACATCGATTCAGAACAACAGAGAAAACGTTTTTGCAAATTAAACCCAAGACACTTTCTAATATTCTTTGTTGTTCGCTCTCGAGTGTACGCTTATTGGTGTCACTGAAGGATCCACTAGACCTCAGAAAGTGCCTTAACTTTCTAAGTTATATTGGCATTAATTGGCACTTCCTATGACTCTCGACCCACTGTCATGTTCATATGACTACCCTATGCACGTGATGATCTCTATTCTTCCAATTATTTTCACTTTACAAGGAATAAATCTAAACGCCTCGGGGTAATGTGTTGGCTTAACAGCCGAGAGATTGCAATTTTACAAGACAAAAAGTGCGCGGATCAGATTAAAGCAACATAGCCAAGGCAAATACGGCAATTGGAAACACCTGCATGCAGCAAGTGCCTACTGGCTATTATTACTATTATCATTATAATTACGTCAAGTTTTGATTGTAGGCCTTTTAGCATTCAAACAATTGACAGCGACTGTGGTGCGTGCTCATGCTGGTGTTGTGAGTGTGTGCGTGGAACGCGTGCAATTACAGGTTTTTATGTAAAAGCTTTATGTTAAGCGTAAAAATAAGGTGAAAAAGATTGAATAAATATTTTTCAAGCAGCTGCAGCAATCGCTAAGTCCATACATATTCATATAAGGAAATATTTCAACAAGTAAATACAGTAACATATTTATAAATCAAGTGTTCTTACACAGTCAGCATTGCGCATGCGCAATAGCGTGTCACTTGCAATGCGCATAAATAGTATAAAAGAATTTCAAAAATTTTGTTTGTCTCACCATTCGCCTTGGTTTTTATATACAAGTACATACATTAACCTTTGCATTTTATGGAAAAGCTTTTTCATTCTCCATGACAAGTAATATCGCTCGCATTTGCACTGTTCGAAGTTTGTAATTGTTTCCAATTATCTAACCATTGGCTAACGTCAGTGTCAAGTAATGTAAAAATGTATACGATAATTACAAAATGTGGATGTTTCAGTATGAGAGATGACCATCAACTGAATTACTACGATGATCTTGACAGTCCGCCATAAAACGTTTGCAAATTCGGTTTAGTTCAAGGCAAGCGGATCGAGTGAGGTTGGCTGATGTCAATGTTGGAGATCTAAGATGGACGTAACTCAAAAACTTAATAGCTGGTTGACTATGTTTTCATTTTAATAAAATATTTTACCACAGCCAGATTTGCTCGAAATTCATTTATGAAATCTTGAGAGCATGGATATAACATTGAAATAATATCACTTTATATCCATTAAGACATTTAAGAACCCCCTAAAATTTAGAAAATTGGTCAAATGTTACATTTTCAGTCAAAAGTCGTCCAAACTTATTAACATGAAAAATATTCTAAGAAATCAATTCAGTAGTCAGTTATCAAATCCATATCTCTTGGTGTGGTGTGGCGGTAGTTTTGCCGGCCTGCCACACCGAAGGTCCAAGGTTCGAGCCCTTGTACAGATAACATCACAAGTGGTCTGAAAAAGTTTTTCAAAATGTGGTCGCCCCTCGGCAGTGGTTTGGCAAACTCTCCAAATGTGTATTTCTGATATGGAAGGCTTCTCAGCAAAAATGCATCTTCCTTGTAGACGCCGTTCGGAATCGGCAAAAATTTGTAGGTCCCACCAATTTGTAAGAAAAAATTCAAAACGGCACACCACAAATTGGAAGAGAAGTTTGGCGCAAAAATCTCTTAAGAGACTTATGATGATATACCTGTTGTATATCGCGCCATAGATTTATTTTTTATTTACCTCTTTCTCTCCTTATCTCTCTTCTTCTTTTCCCTCTCACTCTCTGTCTTTCCTTCTCAGCCTTCTTTTTTAGTTTTCAATCTCTTTATGACAAAAATGATTATATGGAAAAAATTAAATAGTGGAAAAGGCAATCCACATCCATAGAATCCTTCTCTCTTTCGCTCTGTATCCTTCTCGGTTTCCCTCTCTCTCTCTCTTCCTATTCACTTTCTATCTCTTTCTTTTCTCTCTCCCCCTTCTCGTTTCCTCTCTATATCTTCCTTTTCTCTCTTCCTCTCTAGCTCTTCTTCTTCGGTTTCCCTTTCTTACTCTCACTCTCTCTTTTCCTCTTCTCTCTCTCTTCCTTTTCGTCTCACTCCCCCTACTTCGCCCTCTGCTTTCCTTTTCTCTATCTTTTTCTCTCTCTTTTCCTCTCCTCTATCCCTCTTCCTCTCCTCCCACCTTTCTCTTCTCACTCACTTTCTTCCTCATCTCCTCTCCATTTTCCACTCTCCCCTCCTATTCTCTTTTACTTCCCCCTCTCCCTGTCCTCCCATTCTCTCTACCTTTCACTTTCCCTCCCTCTTTACCATCAAGTTTCACTCTCAACCTTTCTCTACCTTTCACTCTTCCCACTCTCTCCCCACATTTCGCCTCCCTCTAACCCCTCTTATCAATTTCCTATTCCTTTATGTTGTTGTTATAATAGCAGTTCTTCGCCGTGCTTAGTCGAAGTCCCAAACGGGGTTATATTGTCGGTCGTTGGCTGAATAAGAATCCGGCAAGCTACGGCGTTTGTGGTCCTAGCCCGACTGCCTTGGGAATGATTTCGTTGACTATAGGTCGTGCGGATTTTAGTCGTCTCTTAAGACTCTAACCCAACAAAGCCGCAGTGGTTATCCTACTCCTTTATATTTGGGATCTCTATACCAAATATTTGATATTTAGGACACTAAATAGCTTTCTTGCAAACTTTTCCATTAAACTATTTGGAATCTTTGAATTATCTACGCAACACGTTTGTAGACTACCACACTTCGACTGCTGAGTGAAAGAGCACCCTATTTCAAAATATTTTTCAAAAACGCCCTATATCAGAATTTTTTTCAACAACGCGCTATCTGGGAATTTGATTCAAAAACGCCCTATTTTAGCTGAAAATGTATTGCATTTTCGTTCAGATAGGGCGTTTTTGAAACTCATTCTCAGAAAGGGCGTTCTTTAACCAAATTTTGAAATAGGGCGTTATTGAAAACAATTTTGAGGTGGGTTGTTCTTCAAGGAAATTCTGAGATAGGGCGTTTTTGAAAAATATTTTGAAATAGTCGACTTTTGCTCAGAGTCTTAATTTAAAATCAGTCTTGGAATTTAGCATGTGAATCTGTGTCATTTCAGTTTTATAGCCCAAAAAAATTTTAAGTTATTTCTCACTATAAAAATGTTACGAGTAACTTGAACGCGACCCACTCACGCTGAAACTCACATTTACACACACATACATACATATGTCTGCATCCCATAAAAGTCCACTGAATGAACTATAAAACGGCGCGCATGCGCATAAAAACTTTCCTTGCCGCATTTAGCCCACGCAGCAAAAACAATTGTTGTTGTTGTTGCACCAAAGGCACCTGCACTTGTCACACTGGTCCTGCTGCTGCAACTTTTTGGTTCTTCATGGCTTGGCTTTATTGCTTTGTTGTGGCATAAAACGAGTTTAATGTCGCCGTTGGACCTCAAAGTTCGCACAAACAGTCTGCTGGCCCACTGTGTGTTGCGATGGCGATACGCAAGTTCGCTTATAACAAGATATTTGTGAGGGAAGTTGGACTAGTCCGAAAGAGAGCGGACTTGTATAAACCACAAATCAGTACAAACTATAAGGTTGGATCACAATCGTAGGATGAATGGGTATGTGTCCTTTATAGACGTTGAAGCTTTACAATGGATAGGAAGTAAGGTGGATAAGGATAATGAGAGTGAGCGCAGTAGAGAGAGTGAGAGCGAAAAAGAGATAGATGGAGGGCGAGAAATGCCTTTATATACTTCTTATTTTTCCCTCATTTCATTAGGGTTTTTGACGCCTCTGGCTTAAAATTTAAAAAATACCTGTAATAGTTCCTAAATGAATATTCTGCATATGGTCAGAATCTAGTTACGATCGGATTAGTTAAATTTACGCAGTGTAGTGCTATTTTTGTACCAGAAATATTGGTCGCTAGTTACATATTTTTCTGCTGAATAAAAACACTTAACTGACTAGTTGGGATTCACACTAGTTTGGGGCTGGTTTACAACTAGTTGCTTTTACTGCAAGGTATATACATACATACAAGGCTTTGCGTGAAGTTGTTGCACATGCAATTAACTTTAGCGGCGACAACATTTTATGGCTTGTTTTAGTCAATTTTTATAATTTTATTATACGGTCACTATATGCAAGCGTACATTTCCATACATACATTAGACTGTGGCAAAAAAAAAAATTATGAAACTTTTTTGACATGCGTTTTCAAAAGGGCGTTAAAAACTATTGTTAACATTTCAGACCTTAACTTTTATGTTTAGAGGTCTAGTTTTAGGATTGATCTAATTTTTGATTTTAAACTACCAAACCACTGAAGTAAAAAAAATCGCTGTATATATGTTTGTACAGAATTGAGTTCTCTACAAAACAGTTCTAAAGGAAAATATAAGCTTATTAAACGTAATATGGTTCTTTGACTTTTTTTTCACTTACCATAGGGATACTTGTACTTCATAAGAGAAGAAAATCAGAAAAAAATATCGATCAATTTGTGGTGGCCATTTCGACTTTTAAATAAGAAAAAAATTAATTAAAGACTAGAAATGAGCTCAGTACCAACAATGATAATTTTTTTATTTTTATGAAAATTATTTTTGAATTTATTTTTTAATAGTTATTGTTTAATTAAACATAAACAGCTTTTGTTAGAGTAGAGAAGGTTGTCTGTCTCTAAATTTTTTTTCTCTATTCTAACAAAAACTATTAGTAATTAATTAAAAAATATACCAAATAAATAAATAAATATTTTTATTCGTCGCAAAATGCTAAAAAATACAAACGTCCAAATATTGACAAGTGTGATTTTTTTAGTCCTTCATTCTCATGTAAAATAAACCTTCGGGGAGTGTTCTTGTCGTTAAAACAACAACAACAACTCAGGCCTATATAATTAAGCCTCCCAATCTTTTACCGTTCTCATATCAACCTTTTCTGTGTTGAAAAAATTTCTAAAACTAATATCGCAGAGAACTATTTACGTTGTAGGGGACATTTAGAAAGATTTGAAAACGAATTAAATCCAACATTTATCTCTAGCTGAAATCATTCGTTTCGGGCCATTTTTTTGTTTTTTTTTTTGTTTGTTTTGTTGTTAAAGTGTCATATTGAAGATCAGTATAGGGCAAAAGCTCACGAGACTGAAATTGAACTACTGCTCCAAAAAAATTATATAAAAGTTAAAAATGAAAGTTGTGAACGTTTTTTAAAGCTTGGTTGATTTTTGTGAATTTTGTGTAAGCTTTGGAAGTTTTATTTAATTTTCCGTTAATTAAAGAGCTATATGTCAATCGAAAACTATTGAAAATAAATTAGTATTCATAACTTGTAAAAAAATGTTTTTGATGCTATTTTCTTACACGCCACTGTATGCATGTGGGCATTTGTGAGCGGTTTTTCTACAATTTTTGTATAATTTATTTATATTTACATTGTTTTTATTTTCCACCTGCTTGCCAATCGAGCGAACAATGTCTAACCACAATAGAAACAAAAAAAAAATACTGGCCGATCATATGGGCGGTTTTCATTATGCTCTTTATGCTTTTCATATGCAAAGCAAATTGCTTTTTTTGTATGTTTTTAAAGACATTTAAATTTACATTTTAGTGCCACTTTTTTGTTGTTGTTGTTCTTGTTTTTGACGTTGGCGTTTGACAAATGCTTCGATGGGTTTTGGCCGTTGTTGTGTGGTCAATGAGTTGTTGTTGTGTCAACGTTTTCTACAATTTACTACTTTATTAAAATTGATGAATATATAGTGTGAGAGTGCAGTTTCTTTTTGTTGTTGTTGTTCACTTTTCATTGGAATATACCATAATTCAATACAACAAAATACCAATCGACTGTGCGTGGACCATTGGCGAAATTTATTTATTTACTTTCTCTGTGCGTGTGGAGTAGTGATAACAGATCCCTCACATGAGATGGTGGAATAGTGGATAGACTGAGACTTTTCTCCGCGCAGAGTTGCAGGAACTAGAAAAACTTGAATTCTATTAAAAATTGTTTGACGAAGCCAATCTGTGAGTTTATAAGTATTTTATGCTATCTATCTATCTATACTACGCACTAGCAGACCCGGCAGACGTTATCCTACCTAAAGTTTGAGTTGCCTACATTTAACAAATTGTACAATAGAAGTCCGATAATCCGGCACCTTCGGAATCGGCTCGGTGCCAGGCTACCGAAAATTCCTGTCTATCGGGCGGTAATTATAAGAACAATTAGGTTAATAATTAAACTACAAGTACAGTATGCAAATAAATACAACAAAGTTAATTTTACATTTCATATAATGTATGTACACGTACTTTAAAACATATTTTACTAAGATATGGAAATCAATAATTTCTGAAGCACTGTAGCTAGTACTACCCTCAGCAACAGAGATAAACTTATTTAATGATTATCCAGCTTCTGCCAACCTGATTTTTTTCGTTTCTTCCGTTTCGGCATCTGAGTCACTTTCTTCAAGATTTTGAGTAGGCTGAGGGTTGACTAGAATGTTGATAATGTCCTCATCGGTTAGCTCTTGTTCAACAGGCTCATTCTCGTCGATTGGAAGCCACTCCTCTACCTCATCTTCAGGCAGGTTTTTCAAGGGATTGTCAGCACTTCTAAAGACATCCAAAACTTTGGTCTGAGCGTCTTGATGGTTTTCTTCCTCATCAGTCTGTAGAGTTTATTTGCTTTAAAGACACACTTTTGGAGAAAACCAAAATTTTTACAATTTTCCTGAGCGATGCCGGACTATCGGGCATTCCGGAAATAGCAAAACTATACGAATTAGTCTGACGAGAAGTCGTGGCTGTTTTCGAAATAGTACTTTAACTATAGCCTGTATATGTTTCATCTTTTCCTCTAAACAAAAATAAAAGAATTAACTAAGAATTGTTATCAACTGGTCTTGAGCTCTTTAAACTTACTAAAATATCTTTAACTTAAACCAATTAAATTCCTAGCTATACCGAATTGCAGCTTTATATAACCGGGGGGCTTTCCCAAAAACTATATACAACCTGTGTCGTGCCTAATGAACTCCTGAACCTACCGTGAGAGTTTCAGAGATATCGACCGAACACTCTGGACATTAATGAAGCACAAACAAAACACATTTTGTGTGGGCGTGGCATCGCCCACTTTTCCACATTATGTAAATCTTGACCAAATATCATTAATTTAGACCAAATACGTTCAGATTTATGACGAAGTAAAATTTTATGTGGGCTGTGGGCGTGGCACCGCCCACTTTTTCCAAATTTTATATAGCCTATTCTGTAACCAGATCTGTGAAATTCCATGTAGATCGCTTAAGTACTTTGGACTCCTATAAAGGACACATAGACACACATTCATTTTTACTTATAAGAAGATATAAAGTTAAAACCCAAATTCTCGTAGGAGCAAAACACCAATTCTACTAGGCTGATTTCTTTAATTCAAGCTTTAAAATTAAATATTAATGTCACACAAAAGGAGATAGGAGTATTTTTCAATAAAAGTTTTACTACCAACTAGAAGACCCCGTAGACAAGACTTAGTTCGATTTTAATTATAGGAGAGATATAGAACTTAGTCACATCATTAGTACCTTTCGTTTGATACGCATTTTGTACTAACATATTTTGGGTCACCCTGGTCCCCATATTTTTCTCTTCCTTTCCTTTCTCTTTTCTTTCCTTCCACGTCCTAGTTAACCTTCAAACGACCAACTCGCTTATAGCTCGCACTGATAGACGGAGCTTAAATTTTCGATGAAACTACAAACAATGCTTTTCATTTATTTATTGTTGTTGTGACGAATTATTATCGCTTAATCGAAACTGCTGAGCATAAAAACAGAGCTAATGTGAGCTTGCATCATTGTTTTTGGTGCTAATCATCCGTAGCAAATGCATTAATCGTGCTTTTAGTTTTTCTTTTTTGTTATGCCCATGATGCCGATGAAGCAATTCAAAGCTGACAATAAAATAGCCTCCATCTGAGCCATTGATTAGGCATCTTAGTCTTGGCCAATGAATTCCATTGTTGTCTATGGTTGTATACGAGAAACAAAGACTCTTGCATCGCCTTCAGACGAAAGTCATTAAGAATCGATTTGCATGTGGTCAAGCAAGCTATATGCGAAACAAAAGGTGGAGCAATAAATGGATGCGATTGTGGACTAAACTATGGCAACACTATTACGGAGAGCAATTATCTTATCAAATAGAACAATTTATATAGTTTTTCTTCTTGTTCTGCTTTGCTGATGAAATATTTACACAACGGATATACATACATCATACATACTTGCCCTATGGGGGGCCAACAAAAGTTTGAAAAAATAATAAGAGTTTGACGCGAGTTGAACTGTGACGAGAGAAAGCGAAGTTCCTGTTGAAATTTATGATTGACTAGCTGACCCGCCGAACTTTGTTCCGCCTTAAAAGCACAAATCATACAGTCACCCTGGGTCCACATTTAGGTCAATAAATTGGGACCCGGGTAAAATATCGAGGTGAAAGATATCTTAAATTTTAGGAGAGACGTCTAGAAAATGATTATTGAAAGTTTCATTCATTTCTATGCAGTCGTTTTTGTGTGACGCGGGCGTTATGGTAAAAAAACCACATTTTTGGTCACGTTTTTCCCACATTTCGGTCAATAACTCGGGAACTGGATGAGATATCCAAATGAAAGTTGTCCTAAATTTTAAGTTAGACGTTAAGTGATAGAATGGTCATGCAATTCTACTCAGTAGTTTTTGCGTGATACGCGCACAATCATACAGACGGACAGACAGACAGATAGACAGACAGACAAAAATTCTAAAAATTGTAGATTTGGGTTCCGCTGGTGCAATAACGACCTCTCCTATCAGTTTTTCTTAAATATCTTCGATGTACAGACATCGACCTGTTACAATATTTTCTGATTTGGCGTCTCAGAAACACACTCAAATATACTCGATCATTACATCATGATAAGTCCCTCTGCCGCGATAGCATAACACGGTCACGGTGAAGTGGTAGGTCACTGTTGTGGTTCCAGTCATAGTCACTGTTCCGTTTGCTGTCAAAGTCACGTTGTCTTAAAGGTCACGGTTCTGTCAACGGTTCCGGTTACTGTCACGGTTTATATTTTCTAATCAAAGATGCTTATAGCCAGTAATTTTTTTGGGAGGGGCCTATAACATTGCTTGTTTGTTTGTTTGAGTAGCGTCGAAAATGACAGTCCTTTGCCGAATATGAACCCGGAACTACCTTGCGGTACATGCCCGACTGTCGCGGGAGCCATTTGGTATGACGAGTGCAACCTTCTAGGCCATGTCAACGCTACTTCCGTAAAGAAGGAGATGGGTAATGAGAATGCTGAGGACCTATAACATCATTATAAATATTTACCCGGTTGATATTAAACAAACAAATGGTAATGAAGTTGCTTCGGCTCAGAAGGTATACGAGGTGTGTTCAAAAAGTATCGCGAATTTTGAATTTTCGCTGGTTACGTATATTCGAATTTCGACATTTTTGTGGCGTTATGTTGGTACTCATGTCTCTCACTTATGCCGACAAGCTCGGCCATTTTGAATGTTCAGTTAATTGTTGACAGCTGCTTTGCTTGCACGTGTTTTGGATCGTCTTCGATTTTTACTCGAAATTCGTACCAAAATTGCTCAATTGTGACCAAAAACAGCATCGCATGAACATTGCTAATGAGATGTTAAACTCTGTCCGCGACGACCCAAATTTGCTCCAGAGGGTCATAACTGGTGACGAATCGTGGGTTTATGGTTATGACGTGGAAACCAAAGCTCAATCATCTCAATGGAAGCTGCCGCACGAACCAAGACCGAAAAAAACGCGCCAAGTTCGGTCGAATGTGAAAGTTTTGCTGACAGTTTTCTTCGATTGCAGGGGCGTGGTGCATCATGAGTTCTTGCCACAGGGAAGAACGGTCAATAAGGAATATTACCTGCAAGTTATGCGCAATTTGCGCGAAGCAATCCGCCAGAAACGCCCGGATTTGTGGAGGAACAAAATTTGGCTTTTGCACCACGATAACGGCCCTGCTCACGCATCGTTGCTTGTGCGCGACTTTTTGGCCAAAAACAACACACTAATGATGCCGCAGCCACCGTATTCCCCAGATCTGGCCCCCTGTGACTTTTTCTTGTTCCCTAAACTGAAGAGGCCCATGAAAGGACGACGTTACGCTTCTCTTGACGAGATAAAGACGGCATCGAAGGAGGAGCTGAACAAGATACAAAAAAATTATTTTTTGAAGTGCTTCGAAGATTGGAAAAACCGTTGGCATAAGTGTATAATATCTCATGGGGATTACTTTGAAGGGGACAAAATAGATATTTATGAATAAATAAATAATTTTTGAAAAAACACAAAATTCGCGATACTTTTTGAACACACCTCGTAGATGCCAATTGCGCTTAGTTAGCAAAACGTAGAAGCGCTTTGTTCATCTGGTATATTCACCACTTCCGGGGTCAGAGACTTGGATGGCAAATTCTGTTAATGCCGAGTACTCTACAGTATGAGATTGATGTCTACTCCTGCTTAATTGGGTATCGGGTTCAAGGCAGCGCGTGAGCCAATATAAGACTAAAGTAATTTGGTTTGAGTATCTTCGAACATTTAAAGGACTAATCCAAAGTCGAATTCAGGCTTATCTGGAACTATATCGTTGCAACATAATATCGCTGCTATCAAGGGTTCGTCTTCTCATACACATTTTTCGCAGGCTTAAGTTGGCGGCGGGCCTAATTAAGCCTTGTATTAAAATTTGGTTTTTATATACAGGGTAATATAGTTGTTTCCATATAACGGTGGTTTGTAACAGTACAAAATAATGGAGATAGATATAGGGTTCTAATCTCAAAGTTCTTAGAATGTACAGACGAATCCATTAAGACATGTCCGTCCATCCGTCCGTGGACAAGAAAACTTGAGTAAAAATTGAGATATTTGAATGAAATTTTGGACACAGATTGCTTCATAGGAAAGGTAGGTTGCTATTTAAAATGGGCGAAATCGAACAATAACCACGCCCCTTTTTTCGATATCGAAAATTTCGAAAAACGTTTTAAATGAGATTATTCAATAATAAAAGCATTTACAATATTTAAATTTTGATAGATTTATTCAATTGGTATTGAAAAGAGGCGTCGCACCGCTGAAATACTGAAATGCCCACCCGAACTTCGAGTTCCTTAATTTTTTATATTAGTTTTGGCATTTCTATTGAAGTTTCCTAAAGAATTCACTGTTACCTCATGCTTCACTCGCAAGGATTTCTTTTAGTTTAAAAGTATTATTCTAATTTACTTCGAAAATCGTAAATATTTAATCGAACTTTTGTTTTTCCCACTTAAAACATACTTCTTTATGAGATGGGCACTTTGTGGACATACATACATGAAAACAGTTCAGATCAGATTAGTTGATTAGCCAGCCTGATGATATTTTTGTTGAAGTATATCTAGCTTCCCAAAATGAAGTACACGTCCTTTCTGTTGTTTAAATTCGCATCTAGGCTATAGCAATTCGAAGAAAGAACTTAAAGACTTAAAATGCATTTTCTATAAACTCATACAAGTGCATACCTACCGACGAACATGTAAGTGTATAGCATTGCTTCTTTCTTCTGCAATCTTAGCTTTTACTCCATTTTTCTTATCTCCTTTCCACTTCTAATTTCCCACACTTGTCCTCGGAGTCCATTGTTTCAGAACAAGAAATTAATCGTAGGAGATATTCCTTTATCCAACACGCCCCGATAGCTTTGTCCTCATAGCTTTTGTTACTCTTAAGATTGTAATAAGTGCATATGGGCGAACTTCGAAGATGCAATCTATGAATTCCTGTGCGCCATTGTCTGATAGTTCTTACAAGCTAACCCCTTGGGATACACATACTTCGATTGTATATGATTAGAGAATTTTCTATTTAAACTTGTACTTTCTTTAATGGATGTATATGGACTTACTTATATAGCATGCCTTATACATATGTACAGCTGTGTTCAATATAATAGTAGTGATACTAAAATGGATATCCTTCGACGGAATAAGAAGTTGTGATTTTAATAAGTTTCACTTAAAATATAGCGAGTTCCATAAGAGAAACTGCATAAAAAGAAATTTCAAAGTTTACACAAAGTTCAGGAAAGTTAATTAAACTTTAAAAAATGGCCATCAAAATCTTCAAATTTTTGGCCAGAATTTCTAGAAAAGTTTTGAGTATGCAGTTTTTTAGAGCAATCAATTTTAGTATAACATTGTGCAAATAAGAACTCTTTCAAAATTTCCCCCTGAATTTTAAGAATTTTTTACGTCAAGGGTGTTGATTCATTTTTTCCATACAACGCATGAAGAAAAGCTAATTTTGTATGGAAAAAATTCTAAAAATTCAGGGGATTTTGAAATACTTGCATATAATTGTGCTAAAATTTGATAGTTTTAGCGTTAACTGCGTACTCAAAAATATTCTAAAAATTCTGCCCAAAAAATATTGAAGTTTTGATATAAATTTTTAAAAGTTTAATCAACTTTCCTGAACTTTTTGTGAACTTTGAAATTTCTTTTTATGTGATTTCTGCTATGGAATTCGCTATGTTTTAAATGAAAATTATTAAAAACATAGTTTTATTTTATTTCGCACAACTATATCTAATTAAATTTCACTACTATTATATTGAACGCAACTGTATGTGCTTTAGTCATGTAGCCCAGTGGGAATAATTTGGCGATGGACTCATAAAGAAGGATAACTTTACCAGTTTTTCTATCCTGTTTCTTCCCTACATGAAACTTGACTTTTCAGCAACAATGACAAAGGAGATAAGTCGCAAAAAAGTTCATTACCCCCGTCGGTCGATCTTTCAGCGAGTATTCTAGGCTAGAAGCAAAACCCCGAGGTCACGGGCATGTGAAGAGTTGAACGCTTGTCTCCTTAATTTTTAAGATAAGGTCAATTACTTTAGGCCTTTGGCTACATCCTCAAAGGCTCATGACCTGTCTTCTTAAGCCTATATGTATTTCGGCGCCCTTTATAATACCTCCTCTTTGTAACTTCACTGTCGAAGCTTTGGCACAGGCACATAATGGATTGCAAAGTCCTCTGGTGCCTAGTTAGGTAAGATAAAAAAAAAGCGAACTATTTTCTCTAAGAAAAGTTGCAAGAGTGAGAACTCAATTCAGCACTTCTTTAGAGAACCTGTAGAGCGGGTTCGGGATTAGAATATAGCCGCGGTAAACTATGCCTGTCATAAGAGTCGGCTAAAATCCAGGATGCGATGGTTAGAGCGGTCAAATATATCGTTCCCGCTGCAGTCGGCAATCAGGCAAAGGACTGCCCATATCCTTATAAAAAACCACCTAAGCCTTCGAGGTTGTAAAGAAGTTTCTTTTTGTTTTGAATATTATTACCTTTTGAGACACCCTTTAAAATTCATTGATACGGGATTAATTCTGGAAAAAGACTGCCATTAGCCGTAAAACTACCCAGTCCTTTGGGGAGCATTTTGCAGTTACAACAACAACCCCTACTTAAGAACACTAATAAAGAAATATAACCCCGTCTGGAACACTACTTCCTTTTGAGACACCCTTTAAAAAGTCTTAAAGCAGTTGCAATTCTCTGTCAGCTTGTCAAATTAAAAGAATTGCATCACCCAGCTCTATGGGAGACAGCAAGCACTTGTAATGTCCAAGTTGTACTCGAAATAACCAACAATAACAATAAAGAAATGTAACAAGACGACGAAAAATGCCGACGCAAGCAACAACATTTGAAACGTCCGTCAACGTCACAGACAATTGGAGCGACAATAAATAAACTAAATGCAATGTGATGCCTGCTGACTTCGCTCACCGATGTGGAGGCACCAAACGAAGTCACACACAACCTCCTAGTGTCTATAAATATGCTGGCATAGGCTGAAACTTGGACCGACGTACAGTAGGCACGTGCAAAGGAGTGGGAGCTACAGAGGAGTGGGATCATTGCCATGCAGCCTCTTCTATTCAACTTGAAGTGCAATGAAAATAATTCTGGGTGCAACATAAATGTTCAAATGAATCGCACTTCTTGGTATTGCTGCGTCCAGTATTTGACGTCTTGGAGCTCTTTTGGTGTGCGGCTGCAGTTTGTGGCTAGCGAAAGCGTAAATGTTGAATTGTGATGCTCAATCACGTTGACTGTCCATTTGTTGTTTTCTTTTTTGGTTTGTAAGATTGTTTTGGCTGCTCGTCGGTGGTTTCGGCTTCACTCAAACGTGACATTTTTGCATTTTTCAAGCTCAAGTTACATACAAAAGCTTTGGTCGGTTGATAAATAAGAATATGGTATGGATATGGTTAGGTGTGATATAAAATTTTAAATTATAATTTTTGTGCTTTGCGGGGTTTTTATGGTGACAAAACCGCCGCTCCAATCAAGGGAATTGAATACTCCACAGTAGCCAGTGTTTCGGTGAAATCTTTCCATTATTTCGGAAGTAATATTTTGCAGTTACAAAGAACAATAACAACATGAGATACGGGCTACGGTGTTCTTGAACATTGCCCGTTTTGTTTCACAGCCACTACACCTTTTCCAGATGTACTTCAGAGCTTATCAAATGTACTTCAGAAATTGTAAAATTAATTTCAGAGTAGTCAATTGTATTTTAGAAATCGTAAAATGTATTTCGGAATAGTCAATTAAACTTCAGAAACCGTAAAATAATTTTCAGAATTGTAGTTCAGGAACCGTGAATTGTACTTCAGAAACGATAAATTGTACTTCAGAAACGATAAATTGTACTTCAGAAACGGTAAATTGTACTTCAGAAGAATCATTTATAGTTCAGAATTTATAGTTTCTAAAGTATAACGGATTATTCTGAAGTACATTTTACAGCTTCTAAAGTAGAATTTATGGTTTCTGAAGTACACTTGGAAAAAGTGTAGATCCACCAGCGGAATTTTGAAAGTAGCTACAGCTTAATCTCGTTCGCCTTAAATCTCTATCTTTTGGCAATTTTTTAGGACTTTTGCGATTCCATTAAATGACAATCTCATAAAATCTCCATTGCTTGGCTCATTTTCTTGGCATATTTTAGCGATGAACACAAATGATTCGGGTAACCTATTCAGCTAAACTTGCGCATCTGAGATTGCTTATTTTGCCAACAGCTGTTGCTAAAATGCAAAACAAATGAAAAAATAGTAAAATTATATTGTTTTAGGTCTTAGAACCTCTAGACGACATAAAATATATGTAATTTTTGAGAAAAATAAAAATTTTTCATATTTAAAAATTAGTAATCCATAATCCCAGTATGCCAACTTCCAAGGGACATCATAGCTGAGATCATCAGCTTCGAGAGGAGATTCAAAATAGAACTGGCAGGTGCACCTAGAATTTGGATACAGGGTGGCTAATGAAAGCCGCTACCAAAAAAAAATTAAATAACTTTTTTTCTATTTAATGAATCTGGTAAATTTTTTTTTTATTTTGCAGATTGACTTTTACATTTAACAAAAATGGATAACTGGGACACTGAAACAAGAATTTGGATTGTCCGCCGCTATCACGCACTGGAGTCCGTAGTTTCGGTTCAAAGAGAGTATAGGCGCACGTTTGGCGGCAATCCTCCGAGCAGATGGGCCATAATAAGACTTGTAAACAATTTTGCCGAGCATGGGACAGTCAACAGAAGACCTTACCATCGAAACCCTTCAGTTCGAACGGAGGAAACAATCGCTGCTGTAGCTGCTGCCATACAAAACAATCCACGTGATTCGACAAGAAGCTTATCTGCTCAAATGGGTGTAAGCAGACAGTCATTACAGTCAATTATGCACAAAGATTTGGACTTATTCCCATATAAAATTCAAATGGCCAACAAACTGAACGCTGCAGACTTGCCGATTCGCTTGGAATTTTGCCAGAAGATGCTTCAAATGGTGGAAGAGGATGGAAACATGTTGAACTGTCTTTTCATGTCTGACGAGGCCCATTTCGATTTAAACGGCAACATAAACAAACAAAATTGTCGAATATGGAGTGCTTCCAACCCACAGATACTCCATGAGACGGAATTGCATCCACTTCGTGTCACAGTGTGGTGTGCAGTTTCATCACGCTGCATTGTCGGGCCCTACTTCTTCGAAGAAAACGGTCACACCGTTACGGTTACTGGAGACCGTTACTTGAGCATGTTGAGAGAGTTTTTCTATCCAGAATTACGCCGAATGAGAATTTCTTTCAACTCTGTGTGGTTTCAGCAAGATGGTGCAGCTCCTCATATAGCCCAACCTGTTATGACAGAATTGCGACGAAAATTTCCCAATAAGCTGATATCCAGAAACTCCACATTCCGTTGGCCACCCAGGTCGCCTGACCTTACTGCACCTGACTTTTTCTTGTGGGGTTATTGCAAACAGGAAGTCTTCAAAGCAAAACCAACAAATTTGAATGAACTAAGGCAATCCATTCGAGAAACAATTGCGGCTATTCCTGTCTCAACTCTCCAAGCAGTAATGAACAACTTTTTGGTAAGATGCCGCACATGCATCGACGAGCAGGGGGGGCATTTAAATTCCATTATTTTTAAAACTAATTAAGCTATATTTAATAAAATTTAATGAGCTTTAACATGAATAAAAGAAAAATGAATTCCATACACTGAAAAAAAAATTATTTGAGTTTCTTAATGTAGCAAAATTCATCAGCCACCCGTACATCATTAAATGTTAGTGCGGTATATGGATGTTTGAAAACCCCAACAAAAAATTGTAGCGAAAATATTTGGCTCCCACACCAATACTTCCATACCTCTTTTAAAACACTTGAGTATATTTCTGACGGGGGTAGTCGCTATAAGCATTTGTGCAGAGATAAATCCGCAACGCAACTACATCAAATCATCAGGGACAAAATGTTAACCAGACCTATTAAATTTGATTAGTAATTAGAAATCAATTAATTATACGGCTTTTTTAATTTGTAATAATTATTTTAATTGTTTTTCAAAAAAGGGCAATTACTAATTGATTACTATTAGAATAAATCAAAAAATAATCATGATTTTTAACGATTATTAAAAAAAAATCATAAAAACTCAAAAATAATCAAAAAAAAAGTTTTGGATTGCTCTTGATTTTTTTTCAGTATTGTTCATGTTTATATTTATGTGCTTCTACTACAATACTGAAAAAAATCAAAAATTATCAAAAACAATCAAAAAATACTTTTGATTATTTTTGATTTTTTTTAACAATCGGAAAAAATCATGATGCTTTTGATTGTTTTTTTAATTAACTGGAAAATAATCATTAAAAATTTAAAGTAATTGGTAATCAATCATTAAATGGATTCTCAAAAAAATAATTAATGAAACCGGTATTGATTACGATTAGTAATCATTATTTACCAGATCTGATGCAAACTACTGCGTGAAGAGCTTAAACAGCATCACGATGAAGTAATAAGAAGGTGGAGGTACAACGTGAAAACTTATGAGCCTTCCAGAGAACCTGTTGCTAAAAACCGCACCGGGCCTGAATCATTTCTATCCATAAGTTCGCACCCGTAAAAGAAGAACTCAGAAAAGTAGATTCGAATATGAGAGAATAACACTGACATCAGTTGTCAGTTGGTCTTTCGCATGTTCTTTGACACCTCATTTTGGAAAAAAAGTAAAAGTTGGTTCTTTCCTTAACAAATTTCAAATCCATCATATGTGGGGTCAAAATGCATGGACATGTTTTGCGGTATTTTTTCAAGACGATTCTCGTTCGTGTATCACATAACAACCTGAAATCGTCGAAAGCAGTTGCTAATATATTTTTAATATCGAAATATTATTTTTTGTCTGGAGCGGAGACCCGAAATCTTTTTTAAATTACGATTACTGTAATAGCAATCAGCTTGAACAGCAATCGTCTAGCTGGGATTAGCAAAAAATGACGAACAAGAAGAAGAAGCATAATTGTATATGCTGTTATTACGAAATTTTATCGTAAATCTCAACGTTGTGAAGCCAGCAAATAAACATTAAAACAATTTATATGGATACATAGAAATATCGGCGAACATTTATTGATTTGGAAGATTAAATTTGATGGCTTATATTTTACGATTCTATTTTGATTTGGATTATGCAACCTCATGACTGTAAACGTAAAAAAATTATGATTATTTTTTAATGGTTATCTTTTGATTACTATGGTTTCACGAGTTGATAGTTGGAGTATTGCAAAATTATTATTACACATATGTTTGAGATGACATGAAATTCAATTGGAAGTCTGCTTATTGATATCTACTAAATTTCTAGGAGATTGAGGCCATGCGTCTCTTACAATTTTTAGCTTGCATGTTTTAAGTTGCCCGTTTTGGAACAACTTTTTGTAAATTATTTTAATACTACCTTCATAGGGGCTGGAACCTCAGAACGTCGTGATTGGCCTACACACTGCCACCATACCAAGTTATAAGTAGCCGGTTCCCAAATAAAGTCATTGGTTTCAAAAGAAATCACTGGCTCAAAAAACAATCACCGGTTCTAAAAAAGACCTGTTAAATAATGATAACTAATCGTAATGATTGCCGGTTTGATTAATTATTTTCTTGAAAATCCTTTTAATGATTGATTACCAATTACTTTAAATTTTTAATGATTATTTTTCAACTAATTAAAAAAAATTATTATTTTTTACGATTATTAAAAAAAATCTAAAATAATCCAAAAAAAAAAGTTGTTTTGATTACTTTTAATTATTTTTAAATTTTTATTTTTTTATTATTTTTGATTTTTTTTCGTTGTAGAAGCACACAACATCAACAGAAATGGAAAAAATCAAAAAAAGTCAGAAGTAATTCAAACCCCTTTTTTGATTATTTTAAACTTTTTTTTTAAATTTTTTTGAATTTTTTTGAATTCATCTCTATTGTTGATGGGAATATTTTTGTGCTTCTACAATAATGTTGTGAAAATAAAAAAAAAAAATAAATAAATAAAAAAAGAATCAAAAGTAATCAAAACGACTTTTTTAAATTTTTTTGTAATAATCGTGATTTGTTTTTTTTTTTTTAATTAACAGGAAAATAATTATAAAAATTTAAAGTAATTATTTTTTCTGATTATTTTAGATTTTTTTTTTTTGATTTTTTCTAATCGTTATCAATCCTTTGCCTTTTCCTGAAAAAAAATTAAAATAATCATTACCAATTAAAAAAGCCGTCTAGTGAATTGATTACTAATCACTAATCAAATTTAAAAGGTCTGGTTAAAAATATGGTGATCTGTTCGCAGGAAATCACCGAGTCCTAAAAGAATTTAAGGATTGTACAAACATGTCAATGGTTTCAGAGACTTCATCGGGTCTAAATAAAGTCACTGTTCTCCAAAACAGAAACTGTTCGAAAGAAGTAATTGATTTCTGTAGCATTTTTGGAGACCGTGACTTCTAGATTTTCTAGAGCCGGTGCTTTTCTAGAAAGCATGTGATTTTTAGCATACTCCCCTGGTTCCAAAAATCCACCGGTTCGCTAACAAAGTCCCTGGTTCCAATATAAGTCATTGCTCCCCAAAAAAGTATTAGGAAAGAAGTAAGATTGAGTGAGGCAACGAAAAAGTCACTGGTTTCAAAGAAAATCACTGGTTCAAAAAGTCACCGGTTCTAAGGATTTTACTAGCTCGAAAAAAGTCACCGTTTCCAAAATAAGTCACTTCCCAGCAAAGTAATCGGTTCGAAAGTGTCATAGGTTCCGCTAGTTTTTTTGAAACAAGTGACTTTATTGGATCCAGTGTATTTTAAGAAGCCGGTGATTTTTTACCAGAGACTCTTTGTAAAGAGTTTTTATACCTATTATGTAACGGAAAAAACGAATCCAGATAGATATTGACTTATATATATAAAAATGTTCAGGAGGAAAAGAGAAATTGAGTAAGCCATGTCGGTCCGTCAGTCCGTCTGTGAACACGATAACCTGAGTAAATTTTAAGATATCTTAATGAAATTAAGTATGCAGATTTCTTGGCACTCATCTCCGAGCGTTATTTAAAATAGGCGAAATCGGATGATAACCACGCCCACTTTTTATATATAGAATATTTTTGAAAATACAAAAAAATGATTATTTAGTACATAATACACTTATAAGAATAAAATTTGATGTGTACATTAACGTTAAGGCAGAAAATAAATTTTTATTAAAATGGGTGTGGCACCGCCCACTTTTGATTAAGTCAAATTTAGAAATATTATTTATTATAAATCAAAAACCGTTCAAGATACCGAAACGAAATTCAGCACAGAGATTTCCATGAAAACAAGAAATGTTCCGGGAAAAAATGGACGAAGTCGGTTATGGACCACGCCCACTTTTATACGAAAGATTTCGAAAGGATCATAGATGTATTTAATAGGCAATAACTTTGCGTAAAAAAGTTTTATATCATTTCTAAGAGGTTTTTGAAAAAATTAATTCCACCTATAGAACAGTGTAACACTGTGAACTACCTGACCAGTGCTGCCATTTGTATTATAAGTCTCGTCGAATAGAATATTCTCGATAGTTGGGAATATTTCTCAATTTAGATTTTTCTGTTACGTTTTCAATACTTTTTTATGTTCGTTAGCAAGTCCAACTAAGCATCGGTCACTTTTAAAATTTACTGAGCTAATTAAGTTTTTATACCCAGCTGTACTAGTTTTTGTTTATTTTGGATTTTGTACAAAATGAGAAGAACAAAAACGCAATATTTTCTTGAAATACGACCATTAGCCCATGGAAAGCTTTGAATAATTTCTGTTGCTGATAAATAATAAACAAATTGTTTAAAATACTATGTAGTTGTTTTTCTCAACTCAAGCTACAAAAGAATAACGCCAACAAACGAACAAAGAACTCTTCCTGTACAACGGTAAGTCAGCGAAGAAGCATTAAACTGAAAATCTGCTGCTGCACTTCATATCCATAACTTTCAATTACGTTCATACAAGAACTACAATCCATTCATATCAGATGAGATGGCCAACTGAAATGACTCAGAAATGTGAGTAACAAAACGAATTCCCTTTTCAGTTGCATTGCTTTCTGTTCTGTGGCGAATTTCTAGAAGTTTTTCTTATTTTCTTTTGATGGTGCGATTTTTGTTTTGGTTAAACAGCTCCATGTCTGTCCATTTGTGGCTAAAACAATATCATAGCATCGTTATCACCAACAACGGTTTCATGAAAAGCCGCATTCTCTTCATTTGCTGTCGCCGTTTTCATAATAAAGAAACGTGAGACATGAGTCTGAGTTGTTTGTTATGATTTTTTGAAGAAATTCTGCCACAAAAAATAAAAAATTTTAGCCAGAAAAAGCTAGCAGAAAACAACAGGTGCTATGAGAAAACCCGGGTTGTAGTTGGAATTGTAGTGGAAAGCGGACAGTCCCCAGAAGTACCGTCGTTCATGCCTGTGGTTGGGCGTCTCGCTAGCTAAGAGCATCAACGCGAGGTCCATTGCAGAGGAGTGACGAACGATGCTGATATGGACTTTTTCTGTGATAAAATAGAAGACATACGACTGCGACATCCTGCCAAGAATAACTCTTCGGTCTCAGAATTGGCTAAGGTTGATTGACCTTGCCGAGCTTAAAAATATCCACCAAGCTAGCTGAACATCTCCGTATCAACAGAATTGAAACCAACGTGAACGAAGGCAGGGGTAGCAACAGCGTTCAGGATGAGCACTCGACTTCCGGCAGCCAGAATAAGTTCACCTTAGGGTTGCCATTGAGAGCTGTTCACAGAATAAACATCTTCTAAGATATCTACCTACCTTTCCCATCTGTTTTCTGAGTGCAATCTTCAACCAATCGCTCTAAGCATATTTCTCACTCACTTCGTACCGCTGCAAAGGACATTACAAGGTCCAATGACCCCGCTGAAACCTGGTAAGATGAGAAATGTTGTGTTATGTCGAAAAGAAGGGGCCACGTTGTATACCACGGAGGGGGATAAGGGTTAACTAGTTAGAAAAGACCAGATTGAGGCCGTAAGTGTGAAGATAGGAATAATGCCCGAAAATTTAACTGAAAATGCGGCGGAAGACTCCACATATCTAATAACCACATCTTCACCATACATCAAATCTCGAAGAACTACCATATCTTTGTGGGCTTAACTGCAGCTCGAAAAGGAGCTGCTTTTTATACCTTTCATGAACATGAAATGGTGTATAACTTTGGTCGGATGTTTGTAAATATGAGAAGAAGGAGAGATAGACCCACCAATAAATATATCGAAATGATCAGGGCGATCAGCTGAGTCTGTTTGAACCCAAACTAGCCCCTCAGTTTTTAAGATATCTCGCTGAAATTTGCTAAGGGGCCGCCATTTTGTAAAACATTAATCATTTGTCGGAACCAGCAAGATCGGACCAACACAACGCATAGCTCCCATACAATCGATTGCACCGATAAATGGAGTTTGGGCTATGTATCTTTAAATTATCAGTTTTGCAGAGTTTGTACTAATTGTGAGTAAGGATCGGACACCTAAAACCGTGATGCGTATTCATGAGAGGTATAAAGTCTTCGGCACAGTCGAAGACAGCCCTTTCTTACTTGTTTTTGCTTGCTTCTGAACTTGACTGACTTAAAAAGATTTTACTGCTGAACCAAATAAGATAGTGTAACAAAGATAGATCTGTGAAGCTTTGACCCTTTAAAATCAAACAAGGGTTCAAACAAGGCGAGTTCTTATCTTGCAGTTTCTTTACCCTTATATTGTTTTTATTAGCAGAAACCAAGACCTCTGAAACAATTTCGCAATCTAAATGTGGAAATGGATGAGAGCAAGCCGCAGTTCGTACTGTCACGAAACAAAAAATTGGCCCACTTGCTTTTTGGCAGTAAAGTCACGCATGGAAAATACTAAGAAACTTGAAAGACTGAAGATTCCACGCTCGAAATCTTGGACGCTGCCAGAAGCGTATAAAAAAGCCTTTGGGACACCCGAAAGAAAAATCCTCCGGAAGTTGTGTGGTCCTTCCAGTGTAATTAAAAGCGTCTATCGAGGAAGGTGTAATGATGAGCTGTACGAGCTTTACAAAGATATGACCATGATAAAGGGATGGAAGCTGACTTGCTGGCTAGTTAATGTTACGACAAAGACACTGCGGCTCAGGAAGTCATTATCGACACTCGAATTTTTTGCAGCAAAGGAAGGCAAAAGCCCCACTAAGTTTGAATTAACAGGTGAAGGATGACTTGACCTGTCTGACAAGAGATGACTGGTTAAACGGCTGAAGCTGCCTAACCGTCTAAGCGTCAATTAATGAATGATGTTGAGATAGTGGTGTTGTTCGTCATTGGACCCGTGGCATTATGCACTCCTCAAACTCTATCACTACCGTTGGAACTGCATTTAATGGGTGCTAGAGTTTAGAGTTCACTCAGTTGAAATGATTCGTCGAGTTGAGTATGTTGACTTTGACACTGTAAGATTAGTGTAAATAGTATTTTCACAATAACAACAACAACAACAAAAGCGAATTCATATACTAATGTCAAGCTAACAACCCAAGCAACAATAACAATATCACAACAATGTCAACAAGGACAGAATTTGCATATTACAACAGAATAAGTGTGGAACGGAGCGCACCATTCTTAACGAGCATTGTCACTGCAGTTGTTGTCACAGACGTGTCATGCTTTCATAGCGCCGACAGGCGGCGGCAGTCCTTTTTACAACTATTTTAGCTACCGCACGAGGAAATGGAAATGTTGTTGTGGAACATTTATGGTATGAGAATAAGTTGGAAAGGCGCAGGACATACATACAAACAGGTATAGAAGTGGCAGGTGGTGGTGGAAAACACTGAATAAGAAAAGGAGGCGTAAAAGAGCTGTCATATTGAAAAGCTGAAATGTGCAAACCAGCATAGCCATATACATATATACATTGCCAGAGTATATTTTCCTATTTGCACATTGTTTCGTTGGTCTGCAATTATGGAAGGAGCTAGGCTGTGTCACGGCATGTGTTGCATTTACATGCCATTGAACTTTTTGTGTGCAAAGATTTATTATTTAATAATTACGACACACATACATTGTATATCTGGAATGCAATCAAAGATTAAACTAGTCAGAAAGCATAACATGATAAAACCAAAATAATCTGATTAGTATCGAACTAGGCCGAAAAGGGTTAAAAGTTGTACGAACTAAAAATCAAAGATTCTGAAGAGTGCTGGAGTGCCCTAGAAAAATTTATTATTTGCATTTAAGTTTCCTTCAATGCTCACAGACAACGCCTCATTTTCCTTTATTACAACTGAAGTATTATTATTTTTGTCTGTTTTGAACTAAGCTAACTAGTTGCATTATACCTTCATACCAGTTGTGCGATAATTTTGCAAATGATTAGTTCGACTGCAGGGTTATAACTTTAAACGTGCTATTCCTCGGGAAAAATCAACTAATTTGAATGAATTTTGTACGTAGATAGTGACTAAATTCTAAGATTTACTATTTAGGTGTTGCCACCTATCATGTTTTTACAAGGTTGCCACTTATTTCAAATTTTATAAAAATCTAGTTTTATTATTGAAATTAGGCCCAGAATGAAATATAATTTTATTAAATTAAATACGTCAATATTTCGACAAAAATGTTTAAAGGTATTGTAATAATTAATAGTTGCCACCCAATCCTATCATGTTTATTCTTTTGTTTATCCGCTTTTATCTCGCAAACGACTTCAACACTTTGTAAAAACTTTTAAATATAGAAGTTGTTAAATTCAGATGAGATTTTAATATTGGTTAATGAGGCACATTTCCAGCTCACTATTGGAAGATTTCACCTAAATGTGTTTACAGTGTTGCCACCTATATGAAATTTTTTCAATGAAATATCATTATTGGCATATTATCGAAAAAAAGGTATTTTTCGTTGAATTTCAACAAAAATGCATCTAAGTAGGGTTGCCACCTAATAGTAAAATATTCATTTTTTCTTAGAATACTTTCACAGGGTTGTCGCCCTTCTGAAATTAAAAAAGGCACATCAGATGTGTCAATATGGATGTGAAACAGAAGATATTTAACGACGTTTTTCAAAACAAAATATTTCTAGGTAGGGTTATAGGTTACGATAAGTTACAACTAATATTTTTAAATTTATTTTTTGCATACCCGCATCATTTCGAAAGCGATTTGATGCATTTTTATGAATTTTTGTAGACGGGTAATATGCTACATTTCAAGCTCTGCTACTGTGTCGCCATTTACTGTGTTCTTTACTG
The DNA here is from genome assembly GCA_949987695.1 of Merzomyia westermanni. Taxonomy (NCBI): domain Eukaryota; kingdom Metazoa; phylum Arthropoda; class Insecta; order Diptera; family Tephritidae; genus Merzomyia; species Merzomyia westermanni. The sequence continues at coordinate 35,208,046 of OX465291.1, read as the reverse complement.
AACAAACTTATTATACGGCAACCTCGCAAAATGCCAGGTATTGGGTCTTAACAGAACCTGGCCACACCATCCAGGTGATTTTGGATGAGTTCAACTACGGACTGTTGGGAACAAGAAGGGAGCTGCATTCATAAGTAACACATTGGAAAAAGTTGCAGGTCAGACGGAAGACCACACTTGGGACTGCCACCGGTTAGTCTGCCAATGTCACCAAAATGCCATTTACATAGCGAGGTATAACAACTTGACGCGTGCTCGCCTCCAGGCAAATAAAGAGACAACTCCATAAGCGCTACGGCGACACACAACACAGCCGTCTGATCCGAGGGTGCACTGGCCAAAGCCATCAATAACATATACAGTTCCTTTGTAGATTCTTTTGTCAAATCCCGTTATAAATGCCGTATTCAGAGCTCAATCGCCACCGGGTCCGGAGTGTCCACATACTATGCGAACCCTCTCTAATCTACTGCCAAGAACGCTGTGATCAAAACTTGTTGAAATAGTAAGTTTTCTAGAACTAAAGATGTTATTAATGTAAACGCAAAACACCTTACGAAGATTTGGAAAGTGTTACGGGTCTGTTGCGCTTCCAAACTAGCACCTTCTACTAGCCGGACTATAGCGGGAACGATTTGTGCGTTCGGTTCGGGGCTCTCACGGTAACCTAATGCAGCTCCCTAAACTGGCCTACCCCCGCTACAGAAAAAAAGTTATTAAATTGCAGCAAAACTTGGGGTAGCTTGCTACTCAAGGAACCCAAAAAGTCCCAAGATATGAGAAAAGGCTAAGCCGAACTTGCAATTTAAAAAGACAATAGAGATTCTAGAGTATTTTCAGGTGGGACAATAAGGATTCGGAAACCAACCACTCAGATCCACGAGAATTATGAGACTCTTTTTAATGGATTGATTTATTAATGAAATCAGATAGAGCTATATAATTAAGTTAACTATGTTATCTTTATTAAGGCACCTCTAAAAGGAATTTCTTCTATTCTTTATGTCTGATAACTCTTTGTTGATAATATTTTTTTATATAGCAAACATCACGACTTTTGTATACCCCTGCGGGTTAGGGGTTTAGAATATGCCCGAGGTAGGCATACCGGTCGTAAGAGGCGACTAATATGCACAAAGGTAATGACGTGCAACTCGATGGTTGATCTACGGATATGATGCCTCCACCACTCATTACCCATCTTATCCTTCCTTACGGAAGGAGGGGTGAAATGACCTAGAAGGTTTAACTGGTCATAAATCGCTACCACGACAGTCGGGCAGTACCGCAAGGGAGTACCGGAGCGTACCGGGTTCAAATCCGGCCAAGGACTGTTAATTCGACAACACTCCCCAAAACCTTCGGGGAGTGTTTTTGTCGTTACAACAACAACAACAACAACAACGACTTTTGTAGGTTATCTATTCAATATCAGCTCTTATAAGTTAACACTTGACTACCTGAGCTTTCCTGGGTTCACTGAAGATTGCCCACATCTGACGTCCTCGCATCAGCATCAAATGAGTATTATATTGTACAAACATTTCAGAGATCAAAATCTTACTGACTTATTAGACTTCCCTCATAGTTCTACCGTTAACTGCTACAACCTTTTATAAAATATCAACAACAAATAACTTCAGGTAGTCAGCGTAACTTCTCAATTTCCTCCATAGTTGTTTGCCTTGAACTAGCAATTTGAAATAGCTTCAACGAAATATTTTTAGCATTTAATAGAATTGCAGCGCACAACAAGACAAAAATATCAGACAATAAAATTTAGATTAGAAAGAGCAGACAAAACTAAGCATCGTATGTCGTTCCGGTTAAATAGCTTATTAGGGGAGGGGACATTGCAGTAGCTTTATTCGCGATCGCCAATTGCCAAGGCCAATTAAGCAAACAACTATCTAGCCAAGCAATTCCGAGCGGGCAGTATCGGGAAAATTTTAGACTATAAAATTGCTGAATTTATGAGTCATAATTGAGACTCTTTGTTGGCTATAATTTTTGCTGCCGTACGTTGAAGCGCGTGTGGCATGCACCCAGTTGGGACCCTCATGGCTTATCGCATTATATCATGGCAATAGAAATTGTGAAGCCACTCTAATAATCTTCAATGGCTGGCCTAAAAATTTATACGTAGGTGGCTAGAGCTTATGTGGAACTTGCTTGTTGGAATTATTTTATGTTTAGATGTGCAATGGTGGAAAGGGAAAATATTTATGCGGAGACAAATAAAGGGTGCGTCAGATATTTCCAGACTTAAACGTTTTTAAAATTGTGTGCTCTTATTCTCAATAATACGCAGGGGTACGTCAAAGACAGTGGCAAGGCGACAACTTAGCAAAACCAGTCCGATATATTGGTTTTAATGGCATGCTGGTCTATTCAAGCTTGAAATGCCAAAATTAATTCTTTCCCGGGTAAATTACGGCAAATTAGCGACAAATTGTGCCACAAGTCCGATTTAAATATCCCGTTTCTAACACGGTTTTCATTAAAGTGCTTCGCTAAGTTAGCGAATCACCCCAAAATAAGAAAAAATTACACGGCAAAATTATTTATTTCCCGGCAAATAAACGGCAAATTATCCACCTGGTCCCAACTCGATTCGTTTGGGGCGCTTCGCTAACTTGATGTTCATAAGAAAATGTGTATTTAGCTTTTCACGCTTCACGAAAGTTTAATCTCCACTGAGCCTGATCGCCTTCGCGGTGGCCCGACAAATGGTATAATCTAGTAACAGCTATATGGCTGTATCTCGACTGATAGACACGCAACCACATCGACCATGTTATGACAACGGTTGGGGTGCGGGGGGTGGGGGTTTAGTATATGCCTGCGCTAAGGCAAGCCTGTCTTAAAGGCTACTAAGATCCAAGACCTTAAAATTCAAGGGTTCAAAAAGATCGTTCCCGCAGAAGAGCGGATCATAAGGTACAAATATTGGAGATTACCAAATTAATTCTGGCAAAGGACTGCCCACATTTGCAACACTCCTAAAACCGTCGGGGAGTGTAATACTCGTATATATAAAATATGAGCAGTTAGATAGTGAAGTAATTGGATACCGGCGGCCCCGAAACAACATCGGGTACGTGAGAGAATGTCACATTTCAACGGAATGAATGGACCCTGGCTTTAGAGCTACTTTGAGACGAAACGTGTCATTCTCCGAGCGAACTCTTATTATAATGAAAACGAGGGCGTGTTGACTGATCCACACAGGGTAGTCAGATTAAGAAGTTCACAATGAAGGTGACGGAGTTTTTGTTTACCCACACGAGGTACGAATATCAATGTCTCCATTAAAGCCCCGGATTCGGACGGATTTCCTGCTTAGCTATTCACAACCGTCGGAAAGGAGTTGGTAAAATGCGTGATTCAGCTCTTATGGAACATATGATCGGACGACTGCATACCTGGAGATTGGATTCAAGTATTCTCTGACCACTTGAAAAGAAGTTCCTGAAAACTGTCGGCGAATAATCCTTCTTCTTACTCCCTCTCGGAGAAGGAGCTTTACACTCTTTAAGTCAGTTATTGCTCCCGTTCAGCTATATGGTGCAAAGGTCTGAACACTCTGAACATCGGATGAGACGGCTTTGGGAGGAAGTAATAAGTTCAGATACCTAACGCACCCTGTAATACGGTTGAAAAGTCAGTCGCAAGTAGACTTCCATTGAAATTTAAGCTTACTCAACTAAACACTTCAACTTTGTTGCAACAAAAAAGTCTTTAATATGCACATGTTTGTAACTTGGCAGCCCCTCCCCTTGCACACTTTTCCAAATTCCAATTCTTTTCTTTATCAACAATTGGCGTACTCTGTGCCTTCGATACTTCGCGTCTTGAAATCTAAATTAGCATGAGGGTGCATGTGCGCTTTGAAAGAACAAACCGACTGAATACATTACATTGTGTAATCGAAGTTCGAACACAATTATCAATAGCGGCAAATAAAAAAAACAACAACAACATAAAACAAGACAAAGTCATATCACTTGAGCTAAAGTAAGTAGGACGTTTGTAGGTTTGAAGCGCACAAACTACGCCCAATGGTGTACTCTTAAGGAAGCCAAAGAGTTGCAGTGTGAATACAACATCCAGCAGGTTATTGCGGCTGCTGCTGACTGCCCAAAAAGACCAAGCGCAAAATGTTCCATACGTGCGCCAGCAATAAAGGCAATGTGGATCGTGCATCACGATCTGTTGTTGGAGCGGGACGATTAACACTTTCCCTAAACTAAGCGCCAACAAGAAAAGTCAAAAATAAACAAATGCATAAAATGCGTTTTCCAGACATTTATCATCAACATACGTTTAGAGACGTTAGACCGTGGCGTACTTAACTTTAAGAGATCATTAAACCTGTGCCTTGCATGCTGTGATTTTATCGTCTTCATCGATCGTTTAATTGGTGGTTGAGTGCATGCAGCAATAGGATAAGGCATGTTGCTGGCGGCATACGAGAGGTTATTACCATTTGGAAAATATCAATTAAGGTATTTCAGTTTTTTGTTTAATCGGAAAGAGAGCACTTTTCAAGTAAATACAACGATTTGGGTGTGCCAAAGAACTTAGCTAGAGTGTTATTGGGGTCAGTGACCTGCACATCCGTCATAATGTGGCTGGTGTACGACTTTTCTTTGACACTGTAATGCTTTTTACTCAATCATAAATTGGAATTATGTACCTCAGTGCCTGATGAAATGATTCCCAAAACAGTTGAAATTCATTACTTTTCATTCATTTTTGATGCGTAAACAACTTTGGGCTCGGTAGAGCAGTCCAGGAAAAGTTAAGAGTCGCTGCTTGTAATCGTGTTTCTGTCTGTGCCTCGTGTATAGAAATCTTGTTTGACTGCTTTGCTGATATGTATGCGACACTCTGCTTATGTGGGTGTGAGTGTATGTAAGTGCTTTGCTGATTGTTATTATTTGGTAATCGTGCCTAAACACGATGAATGCTATCAATCGGCAAGAGACGAAGGCAACTGCGTTTATCATAAATATACACAGTGTTTACAAAAACAAAATGATTGTTTATTCATGTTAAATTTATGTTAGCTCAGAATACTCAATACGGTAGTTAAGGGGAAGGAGAGTACGGAAATGAAATTTAAGGAAAGGATCAGCCAGAAAAGAAAACAATAAAAATAAATACGATAAAATAATGTAGAGAGAAAAGTAAAGCAAAGAAAATTAAACTATATTAAAGGAGAGGAAGATCAGAGAAAGGAAAGAAAAGAGAGCTAAGGAAAAGATAATTAATGGTTGAACCAATGGGCGATTCTCAGTTTATTTAAGTTTATTCGCAGTATTCACATATTTACACATCAAACTCCACGAGTACTTGGTACTCATGCCTTTATGATATCGTGTCTATATGTTTGGAAGCAGTACTCTTGGCTTATCAGACAATCAATCAATTTTGACTTTAGAAGCCACAAGTTCCTAAAGCGATATATATGGAGTCGAGGATATGGTAACGAACTTCGATGCGATAACATATCGAAACTTTTGACACACGATACTGATATATTCTGCTAGATTGTTTTATCGCGTATGAACTTTTCGCAAGACATTTCTATTGTTTTCATATGATTTTGTGCTTTGGCAGAAAAAACACTCGAGCAAAGTTTTGAGGAGTTTTGTCTAAATTGTCATTGTCCCAGCATCATGTGCCCGGACATGAGCAGTATATATCTATTAAAACCAGAACTGTTAAATTTGATTAGTAATCAGTAATCAATTAATTAGACGGATTTTTTAATTGGTAATGATTAATTTAATTGGGTTTCAAGAAAAGGAAATTATTAAATAATTACGATTAGAAAAAATTAATAAAAAAACAACAAAAAATCTAACATAAACAAAAAAATCAAAAATAATCAAATAATTTATATTGTTTTTTAATTAAATTTTTTTTATTTAACTTTTTTTTTATTATTTTTGATTTTCTACAGTATATTTGATGTGTATATTTATGTGCTTCTACAACAATACTGAAAAAAATCAAAAATATTTAAAAAAAATAATAACCAACAAAAATCAAAAACAATCAAAGTAATCAAAACAACTTTTTTTGATTATTTTTGATTTCTTTTAATAGCCTTAAAAATCAAAATTTTTTTTTGATTCTTGTTGCAATTAATTCGAAAATAATCATTAAAATTTTAAAATAATAGTAATCAATTATTAAATGGATTCCCAATAAAATAATTAATCAAACCGGCAATCATTACCATTAGTTATCATTATTTAACAGGTCTGAAACTTCAATTTTATAAGCACGAAAATAAACTTTTAATGAAACTTCGGCTACATTACCATTCAGATTTATACTTAGTTGAGATTAGTATTTAATTGAGTTTGAAATAATGCTAAGGCAAGTAATTCTCCCCCCTCAATAAAAGACTGAGTGGTTATAAAGATGTAGATCAAAAATAAATTATATGTCTTATAAAAGTTAATATCCACTCAAAATCACTTTGAATGATAATATCAGCATGGTTTCACTAAAATAAAATTTTTAGTGACAATCAAACAAGCCATTATAAGTCGGCATTTATTTTCAGTGGAAATTCATTTCCTTAACCACTCAAGCTTTTGTTTAGAGAGCGTTTACTGGTAATGGAAACTGTCTATCTGTAGGTAAAGATCAAGTTCCATTAAAAAAAAAGTTTAGTGCTTATGGAAGTGAATTTACATTCAAAAATCAGCTTTCAACAATAATGAAAGGGCAGTTTTACTAAAATGAAATTTTGAGTGAGAATGAAAATGAAGTTTAACTCTAAAATCAAATGTTAGTCGTAGTGGAAATGGATGAAAATTTAGTGATTGGTGAAGTGTTTACTGCATTTAATGCAATATGCCCATGTCCGCATTCGGCACACATACTTACTAACGGCGTGACCCCAATATTGATATTGAGCTTGCAACCAACAGAAACTTTTCTAGCAGTTTTCGAACTTTATCTTGTTCATCATATTCTGCAAAGTTACTAAGCTCCAAGTTGCAAAGTTAAGAACTCCAGTATGAAATAGAAGCGATCCTTATGCAATCATTTAGCATGGAATTAGCTGTCGCTCGCCCCTATTTCTTTTGTGAGGGAGACTTCGACCCAGTATTTTATCTGGTGGAATAATATTAGTATAGCGCATCGTGTTGGCTCTCATTTTTCAAATTCAAGTTGCCTTTTACAGAGTCATTGCTTTTTCGTTCCAACAATGAGCAATGAACGAAGTAAGGTGTAGTATTGATATATGTCCTTGAAACCAGACTTTCAGACTTCCCAAATATTTTTTTTTTTTTAAATAAAACTTTGACACCTTTGAGCTAGCTCACCTAAGCTTTCCAAACACAGATATCATGAATATACCTTAGATTGGATGAGCTGGAGGGAGCTTTAAGGATTATATCTTATTAAAATCACTTAACATTTTCGTGCTCGTTACGAACTGGCAACCTTGTGCTATTGGGAGCGTGGCAAGCAGACTCTTGTAAACTCTGCGAGCTGTAATTTCGTTTGTCTGTCTTTAGATATACTGATCATGCGTTGAGTATTGCGCTACTGGATAGATCACTGGGACGCATGGAGGTAAACTTAAAAAGCTTGCTCATGGTTTTGGTTTCCTGGGAATCACGTTATCACGGCTCTTTTATCATAGTAAACGGATAAACAGACTGAAAAGTAATTTCTTCTACGCCACAACTGACATGTTCGATGAACCCGAAAGTAGTCTTGATGCCAATATATTGAAGGATCCTTGAATATATCCGCAAGTCATCCTACATTGAAGGCGCACTTTGAGGCCTAGACTACTTTTTAGTTAACAATTAAATCTGGCAAATATCATGAATGAATATCAAAATTGTTGGACAAGAAGAGACTGACCGGTTTGAAAACTCACTAAGTATTTGCTTAGCTTACAATATTGATGAATATTAATAATAGTCATTGCATGAGTTTCTTTTGCAAACATGTCAAAATCGTAGACGTTTTACAATCTTCAACCATTTGAATCGAGTTTTCCCCAATATTATAGACACAAACGTAGCTACGATATGTGATAAATCGTAAAAAATAAATCAACAAATGGGCGTTTGCATGTTATTGAGTCTGTGCAGTCAAGTTGTTAGACAAGCGTACAAACTCATTAATCTACTTACTTATGATAAAGTTAAAAACAAACAGGATTTTAAACCTACCGGCGAACAAGCTGATTGAAAACGTAAAAAGATGATATAAAAACTGTATAAAACTACGTTTATATAAATGGACCACTAAGTAGGCGCCAATTCGTCTTTAAACATAAAGGTATTCTTGCTGGATTCTAATTTTGGAATATAATACAAGGTGGCGCAAAAGTAAGCTTCCGATGTTCAGCATATCGGTTGTGGCACGTGCAGTGTGTGCTGTTGCACCGTCTTGTTGGAACCACATGTTTTCCAATCCCAATTCATCAAGTTGCGGCAAAAAGAATTCGTTGATCATTGCTCTGTAGCGCTCACCATTCACAGTAACCGTTTGGCCCCGACCGATTATTGGTCAAATAAATAGTCAGCAATATTCCGCGTTCTGGAGCAGTGTAGCGTAACATTGTTTATTAACGTGTATTTCGCATGTGTTTACTACACAAATGTCAAAACAGAACTGACTTTAGGGGCCAATCGCAAAATTTATAGCATTTTCTGATAGGAGGATTACTTTTGCGCCACCTTGTATATATATAAAATCCGTAAGACTATGAGAGGGATAAGAAGTAAAATAGTAGAATCCTTCAGGCAACACAATGCGTGCCGCTTGACTTGAATTATATAATCTCGCCCCGTAACATAGAACACAATGTCGGGTTTGAACTATGTTCCAGGTTGCAAGTCTATAGCTCACTGAGAATTTAATTTATTTGAACGATTTTCCTCATCCTTTGTAAAATTTTGTTTCTTGGCGTCCCTCCATCCTTAGCGAGAAAACGAAAATAAGCACTGAAGATGGCAGAACGCCTGCACCAGTTTGTCACAAAATAGTTCCAATATAGACTTACTGAAAAATAACTCGTTGTATTCTAAATATCTCGCTTCATTCGCCACCTGGCGACATATTTTTTCATATATTGATTACAAGATTCCCCTATTTGTACTAAAAGTACACGGTCAAGCACGGAAGCGCCCTATTATAAAGGTAGTTAAAACCACATACATACCCTATTCATGGGGGTACATACAGATGTGTTCAATATAATGGTAGTGAAATTAAAATGGATATCGTTCCACGAAACAAGAATAAGATGTGATTTTATGAATCTTTATTTACATAACATGACGAAAAATAAAATTTTTTTATGGAAAAAAAAAATACCCAACATCCTTGACAAAAAAATTCAAAAAAGTTAGAGGAAATTTTTAGGTACTTCTAACTTGCACAATATTGTGCTAAAATTAAATGCGCAATAAAACTGCGTACTCAAAAGTTTTCTAAAAATTCCGCCCACAAATATTGAAATTTTTATGTAAATTTGTAAAAGTTTAATTAACTTTCCCGCACTTTGTGTAAACTTTGAAATTTCTTTTGATGTGGTTTCTGTTATTGAATTCCCTATATTTTAAATGAAAATTCTTAAAAACACAGCTTTTTCTTATTTCTTCGAACGATATATAATTTTATTTTACTACTATTATATTGAACACAACTGTACATATGTTTGTATATTCAGATGTATGTCTTCTAACTATTATCAAACAACATGTTTGACAGCCTATGAAATGAATATAACGTCTAGTATGGTATCAAATTTTCACAATGATCATTATGAAGCAGAAACCCCAGGCAAGAGCTCGTGCTTGTAAAGCGTCGTGTAATTAATCACGTCATTGGTGGTTTCTAATTACTTTCCTGTTGGCCGTTTTTTAGTTTGTAGGTAGCAGCAAGTTTTATTTGTTTGATTTGTATTATTTTTAGTTTTCTAGCATTTCTTTTATAGCTATTATGGAATCAATGTTTGCAATGTAAGTAAAAGTAGAAGAAAGATTTATGTACTTTGTCTGAAAAGTTTTAACATTTTTGGTGTTATTGTTGCTCTAGTGTAATAAATACTTTAGTAGTATATGTCATATTGGAGTAAAATCGCGAATTTAATTAATATGTTGTTGTAGTCTAAGGAAGCGATTAAAGATTTAAGGTATCACCAGGTAAGCCGTGTAGTCTTATAGCCATTTATGAAGGGGAGTACTGAATAAGGCTGACGACAGTGTGATATTATTTATTTTGAAATGTTGTAATTGTCGTTTCACACCTAGAATAGCTTTCAGCAAGCACTGTTGAGTCAGTCAAAAATTAAAAACAATTTTTAAAGTTTTAAAAACTACTGGGGTTCCTTGACTTTTACATATCATCAAAGATAAAGATAAATTAAGTAGAACAAGAAACAATGGAAGCCCGGGAATATTGGGCATCTCACCTCTTACTTCACCAACAATTTCTTACATCTATCATTTAATATGATTGCATGAAAACCTGAAGAGTCCACGTTTGGGTCTCTGTCTTTGAAACTGCTTCCAATATCGAATAACATAAAACTACATTTAGTTACCATGCTTTACTAAAACAGTTGTTGGAAATTGATTCTGGAAAAATTACAATGGAAATGATTCCAGCCCTTGTATTGACTTGAAACTAATTTGAATGCATTTTTTTTCATTTTCTTTCATACTTTATATTATTTTATGTTTTTTTCTTCAATTTTCTTTTATTTTATTACATTTTATTTTATTTTATTCTATTTTATTTTATTTCATTTTATTTTCTTTTATATTTTGTATTATTTTAATCTATTTTATAAAAATTTTATTTTTTTTATTAAATTTTTTTTTTATTTTATGTTATTTTATTTTATTTTATTTTATAGTATTCATGAAACGAGCTCAAGGCCAATAATAATAATATTTCACTTTTTGAATTTTTATGAAAATTATTTTTGTTTTTATTTTTTTAATAATCATTTAATTAATTATTAAAAGTTTTTTAATTGAATAGAGTAGGAAAAATGTTTAGAGACAACCGCCATAGCTTTTCTTATAGATCCATTTCGGAAGCTGCTAAGCTTTTTCATCAGAGAAATTTTGGCACGCATTGCTAACCATCAAGCTAACAATACGCTGGTTTTGATGTCATCTGAACTCCTAGTTCTATTCTTCTTTACCATATGCATGAACCACTTCCGCCATTTGACAGTTAGTAGCGTGATCATGATGGATTTTTTGACAGATCTGTTTTATCAGCCGAACTGCCTTACCGTGTGCTCTCGGTTTTGTTATTGCTTTTTTTATACCAACAATTTTAGTTGATTTACGACCTGTACATTTTCAAGTATTCATGAAACGAGCTCAAGGCCAAGAATAATAATTTTTCACTTTTTGAAGTTTTGTAAAAATTATTATTGTTTTTATTATTTAATAATTATTTTTTATTTTATACTTTATTTTATTTTATATTTTATACTATTTTGTTTTATTTTATTTTATTTAATTTAATTTAATTTAACTTTATTTTATTTCATTTCATTTTCTTTATTTTATTTAATCTTATTTTATATTTTATTTTATTTTATTTTATTTTATATTTTGTTTTTATTTTATTTTATTTTATATTTTATTTAAATTTTTTTTTTTATTTTATTTTTTTATTTAATTTTATTTTATTTTTTTTTCTTTTTATTTATTTTACCGATCCGCAAGATGTTTACACATCCAAATAAATAATTTTTTTTGGTTATTCTAATGTGCATATATGCCCTTCCGTCATGTCCTTCCGGAATATTATCTCTCATATACTTGCAGTCCTTTGAGCAGTAGAGTTGTCTTTGGGGCGAAGGTAGCGAAGTATGCCCTATGCGTCTACTCGTCCTTCATCAGGATCACTTTAAATACTTTTTCATAGGGAAGACGAACATTTGCACTGTAAACACCAAAATTAAAATTCTACAAACCTTTGTGGCTGAAGTAAAATATTCTTCCATACACCTATTCAAAACTCTGTCACTTATAAAATGTTTGGCGAGGAAAATGTTTTACTAATTTAATTGATTTGCAGTTTGTGTAAGGAAATTGGTTCGTTGTCATTAAATGTGTGTACAAACATAGATGAAATTCTATTTTAATTTCCTAGACCATGTCATCAGCCATAAAAAGAAATAGCAACCTTAACTGTAGTTTGTTTTTCTAAAGCTTTTATGCTGCTTTTTTGTTGTAATTTTGTGCTTGTGTACCATTCCTTGTAGTGCCTTGCGTGTTTAGAGTTCGGCCTTTAGTTTCGAATCGAAGGTTGCTTGTGCACAAGCCTTGCCCCGCCTGAATTATGAATATTACTTTATGACTAAAACCTTGAAATAAAGTTACTTAGCAGGTTTATGAAATTTCTTTGGATCAGTGGCGTAGTCGATTTGAAAATTTTTTAAAATATATAATAAATCTACTGCAATCGGAGATAATTTCTAATCCTGCTCCCAACAGATGTTACCAGGACAACCGACAGAGCTGCTGCTTTCGTTTACCCAAGATAACTTAGTGCTTAAATGTTAAAAGAGCTTAAAGTTAAAATAAAAAAATGTATATAAAACTTGGTTTTAAAGAAAAAATTACACAAAAATCGTATGAAGCACTTACACATGATATTTATTATAAGAAATCAATTTAAAAGTCCCTAAAATATTCCATTCATAACATAATGATTAATAATAGTTATTAGGCACTATGCAAAAGATCGCAATCGCTGATTGATGAAGTGAAGCCAAACGAAAGTAAAAGTAAGGAAATTAAAAATTGAAGTGTGAAATACTAAACCAGGAATTAGGTATATATAATAGCTAAGCTAAATTAAACGACAGCTTATCGACATAAGCCACCAATTATTGGCAAAATTCGAAAAAACAAAAGCTTAACCTGAGTCTGAAGTCTGTAAGGTATTTGTAACTTATCGCTTAACCAAACGAAAACAAAAAATCAAATAGCTAAAGTTCAACGTTAATTTTTGCGATTATTAGCTCATTAGTCTGGCGGAAAAATGTAAACAGTAGCTGAAGGACAAGGTACGGAAAAGCATTTTTTTACGATACACCGTTACCTTCAGTCAACAGACAGAATTTGGCCAATGAAGAGATAGTAAGTACATGCAAATCTTGTGGCAGAGTAGTTCCAGTTTGTACTAAAGCAAGCAATTTATTTACAATTAATTATAGCTAAAGCAGTTTAAGTCATTAGTAGGACAAATATATTAGATTATCTGCCTGTAGTGGAACTCTTAAGTTTTATAATCTGCGAGCTCTTTATGTACAAAACTCTGAGCATAATGGAGTTATCATATTTTTTTCTTAATAAAAATGTAAAAAAAGCTAAAGGGGAATGGACAAATTTTCAATTAAGCTGTTTATTTAATTATTATAACTAATTTTACTCACTTAATTAAATATGACCACAAAATCGTATTTTACTTCACTTCACTATTTTATTTTATTTTATTTGTCTTGACTTTACTTTATTTATTTTATATTTTATTTTATCTTAGTTGATTTTATCTTATTTTATTTTATTTTATTTTCTTTTATTTTATTTTACTTATTTATTAACTTTATTTTTTTTTTTTCTTTAATTTTTTTTTTCTCTTTTATTTTTTTTCTTTTTTTTTAGTTTATTTTATTTTATTCATTTTATTCTATTTTATTTTACTTTGTATACCAACAGTTCAATTGTTTTTAAGGCCTATACATTTGTAAAGTACCATCACTATAAACGAGCTCAAGGCCACTAATAATAATTTTTCTTTTTAGTTATTTATTTTATTTTATTTTTTTTAAAAAAATTTTTTTTTTTTTTAGCTATTTGACGCTTGACTTTGTTCGATTTGATTTAACTGGCAGGTCCACTCATGAATGGGAATTAAACATAAGCATACAGAACCACCAGCCATTCTCCGGTACATAGACTCGGCTGTCGTGAACGACGAAATACTGGTGCAGTCTTTAGGTTTTGATGGACCAACTTAGTGTAAAAAATTTCCAAAACCTTAAAAATAATATCAAATTTTTTTTAAATTGAGGGCAATAATTAAACAGATGAGCAATATAACAGGCCTCCTTGGGTTGTCAACAAACAGAATGGCTGCCTTCCGATTTATTTAGATGTGATTTAAAATACTTTTTTTCTCCACTTCGATGCTGGATAAAATATTTTCTGCTTGATTTAAAAAAATTGAAGGGAATGCAACAAAATCAAGCGCTCACAACGTTAATGGCCCAACAAAGTAGCCGCCTTATCTATAATAGACCGCATTATACTCAAATTTTGATAGACCTAGAAGTACATATGAATATAAATATATACGTTGACATATTTGATCTGTAAAGGGTCATTGCCTGCTGCTTTCGAATAACGCTGAAGTAGCAAAAGCAGCTTTTGATTTCTATTGGTGCGCTAATTCACTTCTGTAAAATTGAAAAATTTTATTCTTGTGAGTGTTTTGATGCCTACTTTGTCTACAAAAATACTTTAAGAGCATACATTTATCGCTTTGGCAGACTTAATTGTGCATACAAATTACGAATTCCAACAGCTGACTAGAGGCATAGAATCACGGTGCATTGAGTCTATAAAACAAACTTACAGGGTGCATAAAAAAGGATCATAGTAAGGGTATTTAAAAATATATATTATATATCAACGGCCACCACCACCAAGCCTCAGAAATTGGTTGAAGATTGTCCTAACTCCGATTTTTTTTCATAGATCTCTATTGAAGAATTTGGTTTAAGAACGCTGTATCGACGAACAGGTCTGTTAAATTTGATTAGTAATTAGTAATCAATTAATTACACGGCTTTTTTAATTGCTAATTATTATTTCAATTTTTTTTTTTCAAGAAAAGGCATTTATTAATTGATCACGATTAGGAAAAACAAAAAAAATCGAAAAAATTCAAAATAATCAAAAATAATCCAAAAAATTACTTTTGAATATTTTTTTTAAATTTTTTTTTGATTATTGTTGATTTTTTTCAGTATTGCTGATGTGTCATGTGTTAATCAAAAATAATGAAAAATAGTCAAAAAAAATAAATAAAAAATTTAAATAATAATCAAAAGTAATCAAAACAACAATTCTTTTATTATTTTTGATTATTTTAATAACTGTAAAAAAGCATGATGTTTTTCGATTATTTTTTTAATTAATTGTAAAATAATCATAAAAAGTGAAAGTAATTGGTAATCAATCATTAAATGGATTCTAAATAAAATAATTAATCAAACCAGTAGTCATTACGATTAGTAATCATTATTTAATAGGTCTGTCTACGAAGGAGTTTCAAATACTCCCTGGTTAAAAATTTTTTTCTTAAAAACACTTCGGTCCGTCGAGACTTATGATTAACTTATAGGTGTATATTGAAAGAAGGAAAAGAAAGCAAGGTGCTCTCTTTGGACAGTTGGCACATTGCGAAACCAGTAATGAGAGTTCGAACTCTTTCTCCTATAGATATGAAGAAGCCAGTTCGATCGTATTAATGGGTACTAGTAAATGGTTTCGTACTTTATTGGATGAGAACTGTGATTGTATTCGCAAGCTCAATGATACTATTTGAACCACCGTGTAGTATGTACCTTTGTAGGGCAATGCATTTCCGTAAATAAATCATCTCACGTACCGCATACTCGTACGAACATAGTTCTGCATGAATACATTTTTAGCTTGTATATAGGCGACATACATACATATGTACATACATATATTCAAAGGTATTGTATATAACAAATTAAGCTGCTTTCCAGCGTATTTTACGATTATTTCGTTTACCTCTATTTTCATCGTTTGGTTGTGTTTTATTATGAGTTTTTAAATTTTTTGTTTTATTTTTACTTTTTGTGTTTTTGTAGATTCATCTGAGTTTGTGTTATTTCTTTATTTCTGTTCTCAGCATCGAGAACATCTGTATGTAATGCGTATTTTTTTTTTAAGTTATTAACTTTTTGTTGTTTAATGAATACAAGCGTTTAATCACTAATAGAAATAATGTTTGTTGAATCGAGACATAATTTGAAGGCTGAATAGATCGACTGCTGAGTGGAAGATCACACTATTTGAAAATATTTTTCAAAAACGCCCTATCTCACAATTTCTTTGAAGAACGCCCCACTCCAAAATTGTTTTCAATAATACCCTATTTCAAAATTTGGTTAAAGAACGCCCTATTTCAGAATGATTTTCAAAAACGCCCTATCTGAACGAAAATGCAATACATTTTTAGCTGAGATAGGGCGGGTCAAATTCTAAAATAGAGTGTTATTCAAACAAATTCTGATAGTTATAAGGCGTTATTGAAAAATATTTTGAAATAGGGTGATCTCCACTCAGCAGGCGAGATATTCCCATCCATGTATCAACCTCAGATAGGCGTGGTTAATTATTTAACCAATACGAATGCATACGTACGCATATTTAAAAAGCAAGGCGCTTAAAGAGCCCATGTTACCTAGGGACGGAGGTATTGAGTGGGCTGATGACTTAGATGGTATTAATGAAGTATCAAAAAAGATTTTGTGATGAGCTGTATGAGCTTGAAGCAGAAACCGACATAGTTCGATGAATAAAAACGCATGTTGTTTTTGTACTAATAATTTTTTTTAACCTGTCTAATTAAAACCAATCAAATATGTTATGAATGACTGAAGATGCTCCCACCCAGAATGTAATCTTATAGGCACTTCCCGCAGTAATCAAAGTTTGTGGAATAGCTACACCATTTCCAGTTGGATTTTGGAAAGCATCAATTGGATTTTGGAAAACGTAAAGTAAATGCAAGTTGCGCTTTCTAAAATCCAACTTACGTTTTCTAAAAGAGTACCGGTTGAGATCACCGGTGTTTCCAATTAGCAGCTGCTTGAGAAACAAAGAAGTGACTGAACCGTCCAAGAAGGTCAAACCCGTTTAAACGCTTCAGCGCCTATTAAGTAAGTAAGATTGCATTCAAAATATGCACCAATCCAGAACTAGCGATTTTTCCTACAGGGTACTTATATGCCTACCAACAATAACAAGCAATTCTTCTATTGAATGTTATCGTTTTGATCTTTATATGGTTTGTTGCAGGCTATTTTCGAACATATTTTTATTTTTTCTTTCCGTAGACATGGAGTGAGCAACGATTTGTACTAACTAAAAGAATTATTTGTTTATTTTTTACTTGCGTTTATTTATATTAGGCTTTTTTAGGTCAATGCACGTACTTATTCGAATTGGAGCCAAAGTTTTAATGGTGAAATGTAAATAAACAATTGGAAAGCGAATAAGATGTACTGAATAAATATTAAATTATTTCAAGTGAAGCAAATGTGTTAGCAATTCTAGTTTGAAGAAGCTATTATATTTTCTTCATCAGTAAAATGTTAATAAGTACTATGAGACCTGTTAAACTCCCACTAGAATTGAGTAATCAATTGATTAGATGGCTCGTTCAATCTATAATGATTAATTGTTTTCAGAGATCCGCAAATAAATACTAATTGTTTACCATTGGAAAAAAATCAAAAATAATGAAAAAAATGTCTTAGACTGTTTTAGATCAACAATACCTAAAAGTAATCAAAAATAAAAATTTGTTCATTGTTCCAGTCAATCATTAGTAAGTTTTTGAAAAAAATAGTCAATCAAACCGGTAATAATTGCAATTAGTAGTCATTACTTAACAGGTCTGGTGATGATATTGTTTAATCGAACAAATATATTTTAAGTCTTCAATCAAGAAGCTAGCAAAATCCGAATTTCATTTTATTATTAGATTTTTGCGCCTAAACAAAACATAACAACGGTAAAAGTATATCTAACATTTCCATATAGAGTCCCAGCAATACATCGGTGAAAAAAGTATTCAACTCCATAAAGTAATAAAATAAAATAAAATAAAATAAAATAAAATAAATAAAAATAAAATAAAATAAAAAAATATAAAATAAAATGAAATAATAAAAATGAATAAAAGAAACTAAAAGAAAAGAAAGGAAGAGAAAAGAAATGAAAAGAAAAGAAAAGAAAAGGAAAGAAAAGAAAAGAAAAGAAAAGAAAAGAAAAGAAAAGAAAAGAAAAGAAAAGAAAAGAAAAGAAAAGAAAAGAAAAGAAAAGAAAAGAAAAGAAAAGAAAAGAAAAGAAAAGAAAAAAAAGACAAAAATAGAAAAAAAGAAAAGAAAAGAAAAGAAGAAAAGAAAAGAAAAGGAAAGAATTAAAAGGGACAGGAAAGGGCAGAAAAGGAAAGGCAATGGAATCAAAGGAAAGAAATGGATAAGCAATAAAAGATAAAACTTGGGTGATCTCGTTATTTTAAAAGCCCATTTTTATTTTAACTATCTGGGCGGTTGTTCATTGACCTGTTAATATTTTATCTTGCCTTCTATGACTTTTCCCTTGTGCTTTGGGGTTTTTAAACAGTTATATTTAATATTTTTGGCCTGCGAATGTAAATTATTCAATTAAAGGAGTTAGAAGCAAACGGATCCATGTAGGTCTGACATTGTTTCAAGATATTCAAGTGTAAAGTTGATTACTCATGGAAATTCTATGTAACTTTTGGGTAGTTCGTTTATTTCCCGGTATATGGCACTAAAATGTCGAAAATTACATGGATCTCTTGTCAACCAATAAACACTATATTTAACTATACGAATATGGGTATAACTCAAATTTAAAAAAATGTCACTTAGATCATATTGCTTCTGTCCCCTTAAATTAACTTTTCAAGCTTCATACAGGTTTTGCAATTTTCGTAAAATTGTTTTTTTTTCTACTATTTTATTTCTATGTTATATGTTATATTATAAGTTGTCAAAATTTTCCACACGGGCAATTAATTAACTTTCGAATAAGCCAATAAAAAATACAATTATTATGATTAGTTTTTTTTTTTAAATCCCTAGTCTATAAATAAATAGTAGAATTCACGATAAGCTTGATAACGCGTCAGCAAAAGTGCCTATTTACGAGGAGCAACTGGCCTAAACTGAAAGTGAGCTTAAAAACAAAAATAAAATATTCATATTTAATGCTTTAGTGAGTCAGAAAAATCGTGTTGATTAGGAAATTCCAATTTCGTGTTTGTTTTAGAAATTAAGTAGTTTTGATCGCAGCCCGCTTATGGGAATTAATTTCATTAGAAGACACTACCGTGGTCTATTATAAAGTGTAAATGGCCTAATAATATTAACATAATAATGAATGACTAGTAGTAGAAAAGTAGAATGCATGAGCTTGAATGTTTTGTTGTAATTCTTTTGTTATTACAATGCTCGAGCTGGAAAATTAAAAAAATAAGAAATTACACAATTTTAACAAATACCTTTTTGGCTACTGGCAAATAAATTTTTTTTAGGTTTGACCCACTACACTGTTGGAGTTGAAAAATCCGAGAGATATGATATAGGTAATTTCCGGATAATTTGGATACGCTGAATTCAATGGTGTTAAACGTTTTGCAAAATTAGATTTAAAAAAGTAATATTTTTCTTTATTTTGTATACCTCTTCCTTTCCTTTAAATTCTTCATGAAACCACCAAGTTTTCAAGAGAAAAAAAATATTTTTTAGATTACTTTTTAAAACGGTTAAGACCATTGGATTCAGCTCATCCGAATTATGTAGAAATGACAGAAACCACCCAGTTTACAGACGTCGTATCAACTGTTTGTATGAACAAAGGCACAATACTACTAAGTCAATTAAATATAGAGGATTCAAAGAACGTAGAGCGGGCAGTGATCCATGATATGCAGCGAATAACAATAAACTGTGCGAAGGGTTGGAGCTGACATTGAGAGAAACTCCGAAAGAATCTTGTGAAACATTTATTCACTTCACTTCTTTTGAAACTAGCAGGTTTTTTCACTACTACGAAGGCTTCCTTGGTTAGTTCATACTATGGGAATGGACAAAGGGGATCCTGATTAGAAGATGTTCCTATCGACAGCTGATTTTGACACCGTAAGAAGAGGAGGACATGCAAAGCAAAGGCAATTAATAACTTCCCTTATTAGTAGTTAATTTAAATGTCCGCACATACATGCATTGGATTTGCTTTGAATTTTTTGTTGCTGTAACAGTATTTCGGTCTGCTAAACACAGATTTACTTGTGGACAACTAATCTGAATAACAGCCCTTGAGCGGGTAATATTCGCGTATTTCCAGTACTTATACCTGGTTGTGGTGCCTTCCGTGCTGGAGTCATAATACATATCTATTTCCAATATCTGTAATTCTATATGACAGCACATAAATGCTAAAATACGTACAAAAAGTTTAGAGGCGGATTATTGATACCGAGGTCAAAACGGGTTCTAGCAGTTACGTGCTGTCATATAGAATTGCTCCAATCTCTTGTCAAAAGTTACTATTGTTGTTGTTATTAACTGTGCTTCGCCCTGCATAATGGTTAAGATCACTCTAGGAATTGTCATCAAGCGCTTCTAACGGAAGTCCAAGAAAAAAAGTTACTGTTTTGCTGTATATTGGAACGATTTTTCGTCGTCCCTTGTCACCCTGCCCGAAAATCAACAAAGCAAAATAATACTGTTACGAATCTGAAAAAAAATGTGGAGCTTCTTACTTAATCCACCTATGTTGCGAGATTATGATAAAAGTGTAATAAGATACCAATAAAAAAAGTTAAATTCCGACATGATGGCATTTAATATTTCAATCGAACTACCTGAGTTTTAAACATTTCGAAAAGTATTTCTAAAAAGCTGGTAATGCCAAAGAATAGATGTGAATTAAGGCTATTAGGTTCATCTGTACCTAAATACATTTGTTGAAGATCTACATAGGTGTATACACACATAGGTATCAAACTAAAAAAAATATGTTAAATATACCAAAACAACTTTATTTTATACTATGTATGTAGGTACCAACCTTGAGTTTTCGCTTGAATCGTGAAAGGGCGCAGTATTTTTCAATTTAAGCTTGCAAACTGATGCTCCGCAGATGTAACTAAAAGATAATTGCACACAGAACTGTACATAGCCACGGAATTAGGTGCATACTAGAACAACTGCACTTTGAAACTATTCGTAAATATAAATTTTTTAAATTGCTTTTAATTGTTGGCAAATGGAAACAATTTAGTCTGATACAGACGGAGTATTCGGTCTTTCGATGCGCAATATTTCAAAGAAGTTTTGAGAAAGATACAGAATTAAAATTAGATATTAGCTGACGCTTTGGATTCATCTGCATATTATTCGAATATTTTTAGATTTAGTATTTCAATTTCGTGACTTTGCTTACTGTTTGTTCAAAAACAGTGTTCCACTTTTTGATTGCTCACCGAATTTTTTATTTATGCACTTTTATGGTCATAAATGACTGCGCTCCATTTAGTGGTACGCTATGAGCCAGATGCCGCCTCTTAATGCCAGCAACACACGTCACAACACTACACCAAGTAACAACGACAACGACCTTTTGTTATGGTCAACGATGCGAAACACGAAAATAGTAATGTAAAAGTTAGATATCCGAAAATAATATAAGGAAGCACTGCAGGTCTTTCTAAGTACTGGCTCAAATGTGCCTCGATGTAGAGAATAAAAAAACAACTCTAGACACTATAAAAGTTACGAGTTAAGATACAAAAATATCACAATAACCTAATAAACACGCGCACGCACTACCTTCTCCAGCAAAAGCTTTAACTTGACTCAAACATCAAAAGGGAATTGAAAATGTTCGCTCCAACGGCTGTCTCAAACAGCTAGCCAGCTACAGACGCGCGCAACCAAACCAGTGATTGCATATTGACACACGTTCATTTAAATATTTGTTAATATGTGGATACACCGTGCTATTGCCGACTAGCAACTCACTTCAATGTCGCCCCATTCCACAGCTGTTTGTTTGGAGCACCAACAGAGCCACCACCAAATAAGTTGCTTGCTTATCGAACAAACTCGTTGCCTGGCAGCCGCCTCTTTCCACGTTCGTTTAACACAGCGAATCAACAAATATAAAGAACCGACCGGCATATAAAACCTCTATACATGTCCATTTGTATTTTGTATTTTTGTGGAGAGCTTATATTTCTGTTGGAGCATGCAATAAAACTCATTGTTTGGGCGAGATTTTTATCGCCGCTTTTTGTTTACGATTTATTTTGGTTTGAGAACTGTCACTACTTATGCTTTGATTTGACATTTATTGTAATTTTGACGTTCCAAGCCACAGTGTTGCATAGTGTTTCTATAATAACTGTTTTACAATCCACAAAAATTGTTAAGGACGAATTATGACTGAATGACATAGGGCATAGGGCCGAGTTATATAAAACTTTATTACTCACTCTCAATAAGATTGCACATTTTTAAGTGAACGCTAAATTTGCAGAAGTTGGTATGCTTGAGTATCGCAACCGGCAGCATTTTATTTTCTATTTGCAAGAATTCGCGAATAAAAATATATTTTGGTATTTAGAGTGCTATATTTTAACTAAAGGCACATTTTAATAAAAGCGAGAGTGAGAAGAATACACGCTTATTCAACGAATTACCTTCAAAGCAACAACAAAACTCGGCTATTTTAAGCACTCGGTAACGGAGAAGAGTATTTCTTTTTTTTTTTTTGTCGATTTGTTCGTATTCACAGGAATACAGTTGGATGGCGAAGATGTTTTTTGAGTAACACCTTATACAGCCAAGTATCAATATTGTTGCAGTGTGTCATGTTTTGAGCGCTAAGTGGATTTCATGGAGTGGATTTACTTTAAGATTTTTTTTGTTTTCTTTTTTCAAACATAACTTAGGCTCTTAAAATATATAATTCACATTTCTTAAACTAGAATCAAAATTGAAAATGCATACATTTTCATGTTATTACTATCGTTATAAAAAAGAAATTGTAAGAGATTTATACACTAAATTTTACTAAAATTTTTTACCTTTTTTGGCGATTATTCAGCCCACCTTATAACTTTGTGTCAAGCTGAGCCTCATGAATAAATTGTATGAGTTCTTCATATATTTGAATGTTTTTTGATTTCAACAGTCCAATTAAAGACGTGGAATTTTTAAAAATATTAAAATTGCTTCTCGAAGTATCAAAAGTTGTGCATTCAAATATAAGATGCTCTGACGTTTCTATGGCGTTGCAAAAATAGCATTGATTAGACATGCCAGGTCTAAAACTACTTAAATATCGTTTGGAGTACGTGTGTCCTGTAATCAGTCTATTTATTAGCTTTATGTCATAAGGTGCCATCAGATTTTGTTTGCTACATTTTTTTGGTACATATACCAAGGTTTTTGGTAGGTATCCGAAAATATTATGCAAAATGAATACCTTTGAAATTACTAATTGTTTAAAACTCATTGTTCCATTCATTATTTATAATCTGATTTATTTTTATTAGTACTTCTTGTGGTGGGAGGGCAGTTTCTATTCTTGCTCCTCTAGTATCAGCTTCCTTGGCAGCAAGTAGTAGCCTATTCAATACGTGATGTAATACGCTGGAAAAACTGCTCCATTGTGAATGAGCTCTTAAAATGTACCATACCAGGGAAATATTTTGAAAGGTTAAATTATCTCAGCTCAACTTCACAATGAAATAAATAACGGAAGAACAATTTCGTTTGGTCTAACCATGTTTCTTTGGACTTCCCAACCATTTTTAAGATTATCGTGTGTAAAACGGCTAAATTGATTTTAAAATACGCAAGCATTTATAAGAGCACAAACAAATGGACTTTTAACCTGTCTGTGTTGGAGGACTTGGTCGAGCTTTAAAAGAATATTCCTAAATTATTCATAAAAATAGAAAACAAATTCAAATAGAAAAATGAAACTCAATTGTTTTATTGAAAACCCCCTAACTTTGTGTCAAAATCTTGGTAGTACTTTCCATCCCATGCCAGCTGTTAAAATCCCTCCCTGCGGGTTAAGGGGCTTAGAATATGCCCGAGGTAGGCATACCAGTCGTAAGAGGTGACTAAGGTTATGACGTGCAACTCGATGGTTGATCTACGGATATGATACCTCTCACCTCGCATTACATATCTTCTTCTTCCTTATGGTAGGATTGGTGACATGACATAGAAGGTTGCACTGGTCATATCAAACCGATCCCCCGACAGTCGGGCAGTACCGCTAGGGAGTGCCGGAGCGTACCGGATACATATCCGGCAAACGACTGCCACTTACCAGAACCTTCGGAGAGTGTGTTTGTCGCTTAAGACAACACCAGCAATAAGCTAAAACGCTTCCAAAAATATCGGGAGAGGTGTTAGAAGACAAGTGTCGGAACCAATAATCACAATACAGGGGGAAAGTAATATTTTCAAACGTTTATTTGTTATAATGTATTCTGTACCGGATCACCGAGGATAAAGAAGCCAGTTGTGATACTAGCGGATACTTTATAGATTATTATTTAATTACACTACACGCTGCATAACTATAATAGGTAAATTCTGTAAGCAGTATCTAGTCGGTAATAAAGACATTTTGTGGTCAATTTTAATTTTGATTCAAATTGGTATTCAGTAAGATGTCTCACATAAGACAGACTTACAGAATACAGCTATATATGCGAATTTTTGATCGGGAAATTGTTTAACCGGCCATTCTTGTCGACCAAAATTTCTCTAGTTTGCAACCACTCCTTTAATTAAATGTCATTTCGTTCTCGCGTTCTAATTTTTTCGACACTACGAACGCCATTTCAACAAAAATAAGGATAATTCGAAACAAACTGTAGCAATTATTTAACCCAACAGTACACTTTTTTTGTGGTATTCACAACATAGCGGCAACACTGCTTATTTGTGTGCGCCCCAGTGTTGGAAATGTTATTGCCATTTTTCTGTGGATTTTGACGGCGAAAGTTTGTTTT
The DNA here is from genome assembly GCA_949987695.1 of Merzomyia westermanni. NCBI lineage: Eukaryota > Metazoa > Arthropoda > Insecta > Diptera > Tephritidae > Merzomyia > Merzomyia westermanni. The sequence continues at coordinate 35,183,128 of OX465291.1, read as the reverse complement.
CTTTTCCGCCAACTATATTACAAATAAATAGAATTTTATAAATGGAAATAGATTTAAATAATATGATTTTCCGAGTGGAAGATCTTACAGTGGACAAAGTAATGGCGGAATATGGTATAAGTGAAAGTAGAAGACGGATGTATCCTGGTTTATACAAACAATTCATTGAAGATTTCGTAAGTGCATTGTTCTTGTTTGTATGAATATACGATATATGCATCAGAATCAATTGTGTTTGGAGTGAGAATTTTCTATTTTGGGGGCTAAATTCGTTTGCGGAATAATATTCAGCAAAAGTATATAGTATGACTCACAATGTATAAATATCCTAGTTCGTTGTTTTGTTTATTAAAATGCTAAATTCCCATTACCGGCAAATATGCAGCTGTTGTTATTATTGTATTTGGCAAAACATTACTTTCAGCTTGCTCATTAGGCATATAACTTTTTACAATGTTTGCAAATACGAAAAACGGCATACCATAGTCGAATAGAGCATAAAAAAGTATGAACCCCACTATTTTTTTTTTTTGCGAAATTGCAAAAAAGGTTCCGCGCAAAACGAAATTACTTTTTTATCAGAACTGCTGAAAAAAACAAAAAAAAATTTATAAAGTGTACACGTTTTTCTTCATAATAATAGATATTTATTTAACTAATAATCTTCCTATTATTCCAAACGCCTTTTAATGGACCTAAGGGAAGTGCCCCACCCACCCCAAACTAATTTTTCTTCAGAAAATTCTGATTCAATATAATAATAACACAGCTGTGCGCGCGACAATGTCTTTACATCTGACGAGACGAGAGCGTAGTTACATACTTCTTCTCTTTTATTTAATGTTCTCTATGCAAGAATGATAAAAGAAAGATTACGATAGTTGAATGAAATATATATCGTGGGGTGACAAGTAAAACTCATTAAGTACACGAAAAAAAGTGTTCGACGCATTGAGGTTTTAAGCACATTTTCTCGTCAAAATTCCACCAAGCCCTCTTATTTAATCAAGTCTTCACTTTTATAAAACCCGCCCGCTCCAATTAGGACCCTCATTACCTCGTTTTTCTGAAAGGTCACTAAGATATAATGCGTTTTATGCAGAAAAAGTCGTTTTTCCGAGAAATGTACTTAATGAGTTTTACCTGTCACCCCACGATATATAAATACAAGAAATTTTACTTCAGTTGTGTGATCTTAAGCACATTTGTTTTATCATTCAATTAATCGGGATAATTAAATATTGTTTGTGTAAAAATGTTTAAGACAAGTGCTAAAAATGTTGAAAAGTATTGTAATACGTGGAAAGAAAATTTAGCTAGCAAAACACAATGTATAAAAAATGTGGACATTCCATTGTTCGAATTATGTAAAAAGCCCAAAGAAAAGTTTGTTATTGGAAGATTTAATAGCCTTGGAAAGGAAATAAAGTGTAAGAAAAGAAGAACACAAATTATCGTTAGTGAACTTTCAGTATTGTGGAAGAAACTCAATTTTAAAACACTTACCTTAAGGTCTATTAAAAGAAATGTGGAAAGATTGATAAAGTCGTACCAAAACTTTTTAAAACGCCGTAATAAATATAGTTTTAATAAAATTTTTGATATAACTTCAAACAACGAAGAGCAACAATCAGACGAATCGGAGCATTTCCCCATTTCAATATCTAAAACCGATAATGTGCCGTTGGATGATGATTACAAACTTCCAACCATAATGGACGATGATCACTGATCTGAAATCTGGTTTTCCGATCATACTTTCAACAAAAATAATTTCGCCACACTACAGAAATCATTGGCCGGCTTCACAAAAGCAAATGAATGTTTTCTCAGACATTGGGTAAATAAACCATCAGCTATTGAGGAAGTTCAGCGAAGTAACATCTGCGCAGAGCGTGCAATTAAAATTGTGCAAGACATTTTACCATTGTGTAAATCATCACATACTTTAAACTTAAAACTTATTTCATATAACAATTGACAAAAATGTAAAAATAAAAATATTAAAAAAAATAAAAAAATAAATCTGACTTTTTTTAGAAATCCATTTTTGCGCGGAACGTTTTTGAACCGAAATCACCTAAAAAAGTGATATTCATTACTTGTACAATATTTGCCACCACGTGGTGGTATGCCAAATTTTTCGTCAAAATTTGTTATATGCCTATTGCTCATACATTACGTCCGCTAGATGTTATTTTGATATAAAAGAACTTGGCCTAGTGGGAATGTCATTTGATTCGACCAAGTGGTCCACAGAGTAATCGATGAATTTCAGGGGTCAGAAAATTTTCTTTGCAGAAAAAGTAGTAAGATCGGTAATTAATCCTCAGTTACTCAATTAAGTTGTTGTTGTTGGTGTTGTTAACAGTGCTTGTTGTTGTTGTTGTTGTTAACAGTGCTTCGCCCTGCCCCAGGTTGGACAGGGTTACACTGAAATAACAGCCCTTGGCCGGGTGAAAAAACCCGGGTCATTCCGGTGCGATAGAACCGGCTGTTGTGGGCTTCGACCTGCCTAATGGGCACGATTACTCTAAATTGTCATCAGGCTCTTCGAACGGAAGTCCGAGGAAAAGCGCAGTTTCCACAGGGTTGGACCAGAGTGATGTAGGTGTTAGAAGAGTGTTTTCCACTGAACAGGAGAAGAGATGGTTGGTATCATGAGGGGACATACCACATGCAGGGCATGTGTTTGGTATGGTGGGGTTCAGTCTGGATAAGTAAGAGTTTAACCTATTACAATATCCAGAGCGAAGTTGTGCTAGCATGACCCTAGTCTCCCTCGGAAGTTCACGCTCCTCTTCAGCTAGTTCAGGTCGTTGAATAATGATAACGGTATTCACAGGCCGAGATTTGAGAGATGTATCTATCTATCTATCTCAATCAATTGATAGCGTTCAGTAACCCCTGCTGGTTAGGGGTTTAGAATATGCCCGAGGTAGGCATACCGGTCGTAAAAGGCGACTAATATGCACAAAGGAAATGACGTGCAACTCGATGGTTGATCTACAGATATGATGCTTCTCACCTCTCATTACCCATCTTATCCTTCCTTACGGAAGCAGGGGTGACATGACCTAGAAAGTTTCGCTGGTCATACATCGCTACCACGACAGTCGGGCAGTACCGCAAGGGAGTACCGGAGCGTGCCGGGTTCAAGTCCGACCAAGGACTGTTAATTCGACAACACTCCCTAAAACCTTCGGGGAGTGTTTTTGTCGTTACCACAACAACAGCAACATAGCGTTCAGTGTTAGTATACTTTACGCAATCGTTACTGTGGCTTAGGTTGCTAGCATATGATCAGAAGGGGCGCAATATTCCTAATAGACAAAAATACACTCTGATTTCTTTGATTTCCTCGGTTCGTTGCTAGAAGATTCCATCACTAATATCAAACTAGCCAGAGATACATTGACCCACCTTGTAAAAGTATTCTGACACTGTAAAACCCATATCGGCTCTTCTGGACCTTTTGCTTTGTAAACCTTGTCCCACTCTTAGTAAATATGATAAATAGATATAACGCGCTACTGCTCTTTGACTCAAAATATTTCTTTCTTTCAATTAGATACCCACACGTAAAGATTTGGAACGACGAATTGACGAGGAAAGTCTAAAAGAATTGTGCTTACGTTTACCTTGTCGGGTGTTGATGCATCGTTGGAATCCAGTGCAAGACTTTGTTGATCAATTTACACGCCAGGGGCGTATACAGCGTTGGACAAAGGAAAAGACCAAAAAACTCCTAATAAAAGCAGTACATCGTTACAAAGATATATGCCTGTATAACGATCGAGACATACGTATGCAGCGCGAAAGGGAATGGTGTGAAAGGAAGAAAGAAAATCTGATGCGTCTAGCTGTTTGGGATTATGATAAAAATCCTCAGTTGCAAGAGACCAATGAGCAACCAACTGGAAAAAAAGCGGATAGTCAACTCGAGTCGAACGAATGCCCAATACATGTAAATGCTGAAAGCAATGTTGGTGATACTCTGAAGGGAAATGCTGGTAGTAATGCAAATGCTAAGGCTGATTATCCTAGAAACAATAAAAGTAATGAACAAGATGATAATGTTGCTGATGATGACGAACTTAACAGTACTAAAAGTGATTATATGGATTCTTTAATAATAATTGAGAATGAGGACGTAAGAGAAGAAGGCAATTTACAAATTCAAGAAAATGCAAATGCAGTTGTCCCTATACAAGAAACAATAGCATCATCTATAGTAAATGTCGAATCTATGATGGCAGAATTACATAATAGTCCAGTAGTATCAACGCCATCTGACATTCTACCAATACAGCCATTAAGTCAAAGTATAACTTTGAATTGTACCGATTTTAATCGGAATGCCTTAATTAGTATAAGTCCAACAAAGCCACATTCGCTACCAACAACACAAAATACTGAAGAGTTAGCGGGTCGTGAATATATAGAGATGGTGCAACAATTAAATAGCGGTTCAGAGCCTGTTCTAGTAGATTATGTTAATGTTAATACGGAATCGATGAATTTTGCAGATTCCACCACTACATCACCAGAAATGTTCAATGAAGAATGTACACCGCCATATTGTGAATTCAATACACATGTATCGATGACTTCAACGCAATCACCGACTGCCAAATAAATATTCTTAGTATGTGTGTAATTTATATTTTAACTATTTATTGAATTTAATGTTTATTCAGGGACTTAGTTTATGTAGAATCGTATTTGGAAAATTGTTAAGATATTATTTTCAGTTATGTTATATTAATTGTTTTTAAAATGTACCGTGCAAATTTTCATCCAGCCTGTGAAAAATTTCGCTAAAATTTCATTTGGAGTCATTTATAGGGCTTAAATACTTTTTAAGTCGAGATGAAAAATGAATTTAAAAATAAGCATTCAAAACAATGTTCCAGAGAATATTTTCGTCTTGGTCACTTTTTTTGGATAGCACGAGTACAATAGCTCAGATGTAATTGTCTAGACAAATATCATGAGATTTGTTTTTATAAGTAAGAATTGTTAGCCTGTTATCTAGACCGAAGTTTAGCCGGAGTTGTAGGTATGACTTTATAATATATATTTCGTTCCCTCGAATACTGCTTCAAAATTCATACAAAAAATCGCAAATGTTATAGCAACGAAAATCGGCCTGGGAATGCAAAACGATTTTGGTGTTTAACTATTTCATTAGGTTTAAAAAAATTCAAATTTGTAAAAAAATGTTTCATAAAACTCAAAACTTGATTAAAAATTAGCAAAAAAGTATAAAACATCGACTTTGGAAACTTCAAAATTAAGCAAATTTTCGATGGCTTAAACCAAATATTTGTTTGTATTCAAATCTTCGTTATTTAGTTAGTTTCACTTGAGTCGCGGTTAGCGCAGAAAAGGAACGATAAGGCAAAGGGGAAGTTTTCATAAAACTTCATCGGAATCGAAAATTTGCAATTCTCACTATTGATTCAATTATAATGAAATCACCCACATATATTTTTACATAAATAAATATGACTTACTTGATTAGTAAATAATGTTAATTCAGTAGGTTGTAAATTAGTGTGCTGTTGAAAGCAATAAAATGCAAGCAGCGCTACAGAAAATGTCAATTTTGTTCTTTTCAAATAAGTAAGCATAATTAAAACACAATTTTATAAAAAATGTTCACCGAAAAAACGTTAAATTTTATTAATAATTTTTGTTTTGTTTTATTGTATTTATGTAATTAAAATAGGAATAAACAGTTTTTTAATTAATTTTTCATGTAACACATAACAGAATAAAATTATATAATGTAAATGTTAAAAACTTCCATTTGTTGTTGCTTATTACATTTGGTTTATGCATACGTTATTACAACAAATATTTTATACATTTAGTATAAGCATATGCCTTTGTGATATCTTACATATACATTTATATATGTATGTATTATGGAGATAAAGTACGCTTCTCTGGGACGTTTATGCATTCAATATTATTATCATTAGGCGTTTGTGCTGTTTAAGCTTAACTTATGCTTGTTTGTATGTATAATCAAGTTTGGTCGTGCTGAGGAGGTGGTGTTGGTTGTGGTTTAAATTGATATGGCCAAAATTTTGTTGCTGTTTTCGCTTTAGTTACGGAGCTGCTTAATGTAGTAATAATAAAAAAAGTATTTATACATTTACATACATATATATTGTAAAATTGCATTTTAGAATATTTTATGTTGCTAGAATCTTAAAAAATTGTTTTTTTTTTGTTAAGTGCAAGCTTGTATTTTATTTTTGTATTAGTTTAAGGGCCGTTCTCTTCAGTAAACTTTTTTGGTATAGAAAATGTTTGTTTACCAGTCAGATAAATTTTAAAGTTTACATGAGAAAACGGCCATTAGTCTTATAATAATTAAATATTTAACTGCGTTTCTAACTACTTTAAAAGAGCTTATCTTTGCAATTTCAATATTTCATACGAGACCCAAACATACTTCTTACTACTTTTCAATGAAGATTTTAATTTTGGTTTTATTATTTTTTATAATAACCAATTACCGCGCGGGGGGTGTTTGAGTATAAACCATCAGAAGTCAGCAAAAAACTCAATTTCGTAGGGAAATTAGACTATATGCACAGTTAAAGGTCATCTCTACAGTGGGCAGTTAAACATAAATTAACTAGAGATGCAATTTGACTTGAGCTTATTGATGATAATTGACCTATCGAAATGAAATCAAACTTCGAAACTCAAAAAAACAAAAAAAAAACATATATTCATGAAACGAGCCCAAGGCCAAGAATAATAATTTTTCACTTTTTGAATTTTTATGAAAATTATTATTGTTTTTTTTTATTTATTAATAATTATTTTTTTTAATTATTAAAAAACATTTTTCCTACTCTATTCAATCAAAAAAAAACTTTTAATAATTAATTAAAATGATTATTAATAAATAAAAAAGCAAAAAAAACATATAATAATAATAAAAGAACAGTTCACATTCAATGAATTATTAATTTTATACAATTATACATTAATAATTCTCACGAGAGCCGGGTATGGGAATGACTTCGGTTTTACCCAATCAAAGGCAGAACGAAGTATTGTTACTACAATAACACAAGTCACAAATTTTTAGACCTGGAAATTACTCGTTACTTGTATAACGGTTCACGGTACCCTTAATCTGATAACTCAGTCGTAAACCTGAGTTTCCGCTCCCCCCTGAGCAGTATAGTCACGAAAACTTTTTTAACGAAACGAATACATGTGCCATTTGGGTTAGAACGTCTCAAAAATTTTTACGGCCTGTTCAATCTTTAAAACCGAATAACTCTAAGATCGCTCAGTCTGAATTATGTTAATAATGTTCCGAAATTTCTTAGTCACCCTATATACATACGATATATTTTCATTAAGTATACAAAAAAATACAATACTAGTAATTAAAATTACAATGTTATATCCGTAAACATATATACTTCTTACTAGACTCGGAATTATATGCAAAAAGCTGCGCCTAAAAATATATACTATTGAAAACATTGTTCAGTGAAGGATCTAGGATTTTACGAAAAGGTTTGATTGTCGGCAACGGAGTAGATGAAGTTTATTATAACCCTACGTACACTGCTAATACATTTACATATTTATAATTATACTCAAAAAGTACATGCCTCTTTCTGAATAGTTTAAAAGAGCAAATATAAGTACTTCTTAGCCTAAGTTCCAAACAGTATGTACTGAAATTACTTTAATAAATGCAAAAAAATTAAGTAAATAATAAATATTTTCCATTCCTTTACGTTAGATGGTCGAAGTTTCGACAGGTAAACTAATCATTCCCACAACAGTCGGGCCAATTCAAAAAGGATAGTGTTCTTGGTTGATTTGATTTTTTGTTTTTCGCACAGTGTGGATATAAGATGTATATTGGAACGATTTTTCGTCATCCCTTGTCAATTTTGGTTTGTTACAAACCGGTTTCGGCGATCAGCCATCTTCAGTGTATGTTTTCGGTAGTGTTCTTGGCTTCAGTGACTTTGTCTAACGGGTAAATTCTGTGCGTAACCGGCAATTTTGTACCTGGAAGATTATCTAACCGAAAATCGTAACCGTTGGCAATGCAGTTCAAGTAACCGCGATTCTAGCGTACATGGAAACGCTGTCAAAAACAAACAATGTGCTATAGAGAATAAAATGCAAACGCTAACGAAACTTCGTGTAAAAAACTGCTTATATTGTTTATTAGCTCTTGTGAACTAGTATGTATTGCGGTATTTTCTGTCCACAAAAATATTTACAAAACGAGGTGGTTACGAAATTGAACTACAACTTAAGCCGGCAGAATACCAAAAGCATCTAAAAGTTTCCGAACTATTTATTTGCCGGTAAAACAATGTTGTTACCACACTAGAATTAGGGCGTAAGTCAGTAAATCGATTTCCCTCTGAGTATTCTGTTTTAAATACTAAGCTTAATACACTTGCTGAATTTATCGATCTGGGTGTGATTTTTGATTCCGGTCCGGTTATACTTTTGTTAACCATGTCAATCACATTATTCCGAAGTGTTATTAAACTTGGCCTTTATGAAGCGTTGTGCCAAAGTTTTGAAGGTTCCTACGCTTGGAAGATGCTGTATAACACCTTTGTGCGATCTAAATTGGAGTGTGCCTCTACAATCCGGAATTCAATATATTTATCACATTCTTTAAGAGTGGAAAGAGTATAGAAGTGTGCTCTGCAGTCACTTCATTTCAGTGAGCCTGCTCCTTCTTACTCTGAGCGGTGTATGCTCATAGATGTAAAATCACTTTCTATTCAATGCCCTATGTTCTTTTATGAAATAATTAGCTGTTCTATCGATTCTCCACATTTTGGGTTCATTGACTTCAATGTCCCTAGTAAAATGTAAAGGTCTAACTTACTAGTCCATCTAAATATTCCCAGATGTAATTATTATAGCCTTTCCCCTTTAAAAGCGCTTTTATTGAATTCAATAGAATATGGACTAATCTAGATATCGATTTTGGGATGCCTAGATCCTTCTTGTTGTCTAGGATTATGACTCGTTTATCTTTATATTAGATATTTTTTTTATTATTAATTTAATATTGTATCTAGTCTGTAAGTTTTTTGTAATGATCGACTCAAATAAATAAAATGAAATGAAAAGGTGCGAGTATGGGAGCGTATCCTATCCATATCCCGCAAAGGACTGCGTACATCGGTATAACTCCCCTAAACCTAAAGCAAATGTTTTTTCCGTTACAAGCAATTTAGTATTGTTGATTCGATGTATTCAGATCATTGCATTCTTTTTATTTCAGAATTCCGATGACATGCAATTCGTTATGTTGCTATTGTTGTTTATATACCCATTGACCACCGTAATATAGTGGTTACATACATAGGTACTGGCCTATCATACTGGAGGTCCAAATCACAATTGCAATCGTCCTTACTCTCTTTGGAGGTACCTTCATTGCTCCAGATTATTATGAATCATGCCTATTACGGTAACCGACTAATACCAGAACCGTCTAATACCTGCTCTACCGACTCACGCAGCGGATTGTGTCAAAATATTTTTGACGTTTGACGGCATTGTCAGTTAACCATATTTGGAAAAAATTAATTTAAGGAAAAATGAATTTAACTGCAATTTATTTCAAATTAAATGGAGATGAAAATAATGCTGCAAGTGTCAGATTGTTTTTGAGGGATAGATCACCCAAAATTTACGAGCTGGCCGATGTCGAGTAAGTGGAATGAATAATAAAGTGACAATACAAATTAAATTAACAAATTTTTTGCTCCAAAGGTTCGTTAGGCAGTTTCCATTAAATAAAAATGCATAGATGCACATTTGGGGCTTAATTTGCAGTCTTAGCTGAAGGAAGCTACCAAAATGCAATTGGCAAAGAATACATGCTAGGAATGATAACCAACAGCTTCGAAAGTATTTTCACAACTTCTTGGTGTAATGGAATGTGAATTTTGTAAAAAGTGGATAAATATAAAGATGAGTGATGTTGACCAAATGGAAACTGGTAGTTACTTTTTCAATAAGCACATTAGAATATCAAAGCCTTCAAAGCAAATTCTCACTTACATTCTACACAAGGATTTTGTTGGTGGTACCAACGCATTCAAATCTATGCTCACGTTTGTCCAATAAATTGCCACAACGGGAGATGAGTTTTTTGCTAAGAAGCCTTTTATGGCAAAAATACACTCGGAGAGTTTGCCAAACCACTGCCGAGGGGCGACCCCGTTTTAAAAAAACCTTTTTAAACCACTTTTGATGTTACTTGTTCCAGGACTCGTACCTTGGACCTTCGGAGTGGTACCGCCGCCACATCACGGCTGCCGCCAAATCCATCTTAATTTATTTTCATTCACAATTTTGAAAAATTTATGTCGAGTCCGCATCAGATATTTAGCGGATCGCAGTTAGAACAAATGACAGCTCTTTCGATTCGATTGCGGTTATGGGAATGCAGTGAATCCACGAACTGCTTTATCCACTTATTTTTTATTCGCGACTGCTTTGCCGATCGGTTTTGAGAATAGCACACCTTTTTAATTTGATTTGTATATCCTGTGGAAAGCATCCGTCGGATACCGTAATCGGCATGATTATCTTCGTTAGATAATCCACTGATTGGGGGCATAAGTATGATGATGCATAATTTTAGGCGCACTTTTTTCTTGCATAAAAACCGAAGTCTACTTATTACACACATGCAAGTTTAAATTGCATAATCATATATGTTTTACAAAAGCGATTCGAATGTTTTACAAAAGCGATTCGAACATGAATGACAACATAATTAGGGCACATTCACATAGGACTTTAAATTCAACCCTTGATTTTGACAGACACGTTCAATGTATGCTACAGTTAACTTCCCAGTAGAACCAGGGATCATCGTTTTAATAATCGCGGAGTACTCCCTTGAGAGTATTGGATTACTCCCTATACTTCTGTGTATTACCATATAATTTTGTATACTCCCTTTTAACATTGTATTTCCTAGGAGGGCTAGTAATAGAAAAACTCCCTTCACCTACCAAAAAACTATGGAGTTTTTGTTATTACTTTATGAATAGGGGAGTTGTGGAGAATTTTAGAAGACCTCTCAGGAGCGTAATGAGGGGGACATTTCACATTCCTTCTAAAAGACCAATGAAAGATCTTTGGAGAATCATGCCCCAATCCTTATATGGAAGCAAATGAAGGAATGGAAGCAATAGAACTCATACATAAATACCTCTCATATCAGCAAATAAGGGATTAATTATCTAAAACAATAGTTATTATAATATAAATCTTTATTTAAATTGTGTTTGTTTCTTATACTTCTATGATTGCAGATTTCTATTTTTTTTAAAATAATTTTTTTTTTGTTGGCAGAGAAATTTGGCTTACTTAAACAGGTGTTAGCTAAAAGTAGAAGTTGGAGAAATCTCTAGTTTCGCTTAAAAAATATATAGAAGGGAGTAATCTTTTATTAATAACTTAAGAAGGTCTCCCCTCCCGATCACAGAGTGTAGAAATCTCTGATATTGATCCGAAGGGATGTTAAGGGGATTACTCTCTTATTCATCGCTTAGAAATGTCTCTCCTTGTCCTCTATAAAGAGTAGCACAAGAGCAATAAATGCAAAAAATATCTTCTATTATTCCAAAAGAATGTCAAAAAGAGTACTCTCGTATCGCTTGGGGAGGTCTCGCTTCAAGTTCTACTGGGTTATGTATGCAATCATCTGTCAAAGCCGAGGTCTGAGGCAAAGCGAGGAAAAAAGTTCTATGCAAATGTGCTGTTAGGATTTAATTCGCACACAAATACAAAGTTTTATTAGTTTTGTAGCAAAACAAAGCGTTATACATATAAATATAAATGTATAACATTGTTATAAATATAAATATACTTAATTTCAAAAATAATATTTCATATATAAATACATAAATTTTCGCACATTTTACTAAAACGTCAATTTAAAAGCAAAAAAAACAGTTATTAGTTAGATATCAAACGTTTAAAACATGTTCAGCAATGCAATGCAGTTAGTACACATTTGTTGTTGCTTTTTGTTTTTGTTAAATGCAATACGCTGTCATCCGCATGCAGGCAGAGAGATTGACAGCAACTCACGAGTGTTTGGCAGCATTTTGTTTTTCCTATTCAACATCAAACTCACCCATCGTTCAATTTGCGACGACGTGCCACCGCGCTATTTTTAATTATTTCTGATATTTCACGACCACCCGAACTTTCACCTTCCGATGTGGATGCGATGGTATCAGCGCGCGAACCGCCCGCTACAGCCGTATCCCTACCGCTACTTACACCTCCCGAGCCAGCGCCAACTAACGGTGGACGTCCTAAATTTGATAAATTTCGTACTAAACTGACAGCATCATCATGCTGTGGTGTCGCTGCTGTCGGTGTAGTTGTGGGAGCATTTGATGGAGCAACGCGCTCATCATTTTCTTTGTCCATACCTCGTTGGCTAGCCAGCAGCGCATCATGTGTTGTTGCCGATTTACGTAAATTCGCTACGGATGCATGTGTTGAGCTTTTCAAGCGATTCTTTAATTCAGAACTCAAATCCATAGGCATGAAACCAACACAACCCGATTTCGATTTGAGTATACCTTTGACCGCGGGGGGTGGTGGCGGTAGAAAAGCAGATCTGGTTGTTGGTGAACGAGATGTTGCTGTTAAGGGAGAGAGGAAAAAAGGCAAAACATTTTTTTCGATTAGTTATCAATTTTTTTTTTTGATTTCTATATGGATTTTTGTTGATTTTGTTGATAATAGGCTAGAGTGTTCAAAAATTGCATGCGCTGCTACTTAAATAAACAAGCAAAAAAATCAAAGAAAAGCTAAGGAAATGTATTAAATAAGTAAAACATTTTTTAAAATAAAATAATATGTACTTACGTTTTTTAGATATTTTTTCTTAGTTAAAATTAGACCTGTTTAATTCCCAGTAGAATTAAGTAATCAATTCATTAAATAGCTGTTTCAATCCTGAATGATTATTGTAATTGCTTTCAGAAAAAAAATCAAAAAAAATAAAAAAAATAATAATAATCAAAAACAATAAAAAAAAATTTTCTTATTGCTTTTGATTACTTTCGATCAGTGTTGGGCAAATTATAATTGTTAAAACAATTAATGATTAACAATAAATTAATTGTTAATTGCAACTTCTACAATTAATAATTTTTAATTGTTAATTGAAACTTTTACAATTAACAATTAATAAATTGCAATGCCCGCAATTAACAATTAATTAATTATTAATTGTGTTTCTCTATAATTAACAATTTTCTAATTACAATTGTTTTATGAATTTAACAATATACACGCTACACTGACGCTATCTAGTAGGTATATTACACGGTGTTACAGTCAAAAAGTACTTTTTTCGAGACATACCTCATTTTGTAGGTCTAGTCAGACTGACTAAAACTGCATACTCAGAATTTCCAATACACCCCCAAAATCTGAAGTTAGGGGCCAAAAACCCCTTTTCCATAGGTGAAGGCATATATTGGCCTATAACTTTATTTTTGGTCGCCCTATGTAAAAGATTTTGGTATTATTGGAAAGAAGACATTTTGAGGCTTCTCTCGATTTATGAATGTCTTATTTTTTTGACAGAAAAATCAGAGAAAAAATAAGAAACACACAAAAAATTTAAATTTTTGGAAAAAAATTCCATCTTGAGTCACAGTTTTTTCCACTATTTTGTTCACCAGTGTATATAGCTTGACTTACGTGTAGAGTCTCCTGTCAATTTTGTTTCCAACGAGTTATAGTTTTTAAGATCCGTTGAGGTTCTTCTAATGTAATTCGTTTCTTTTTTGAAAAACTAAAAAAAAACTTTTTTATGGGCATACAAATACATTTTGGTCAATTAAAAATGTTTACAAACTCTTTTTCTTCTATACAAACTATCATCTGTATTCCGTTTAAGAGATCAGCAATACTCCGAGCGCATATTAACAATATTTTTTCCAGAAAACCTTCTCTCTATAGCTTCCATCTTCTGATGCATGCGCTCCCCTTGTTCATCACTGAGCTGACCCAAATTCTCTGCAAAAACGTCCAAATGAGAGTGGAGTAAGTGAATTTTGATGGACATTCTACATCCCGTTGCTAAATACGCATTCAGAAACTCATGAACGACGTCTTTGTAGTCCTCACGCCTTTTGTTGCCTAGAAAATTCGTACATAAAGATTGGAAGCTATTCCAGGCTCTTTGTTCAACCGGACTTAGTTTGAATGAAAATTCAGTATTTTTCATTAGCTTGCGAATCTGAGGTCCAATAAAAACGCCTTAAAATTATAAAAACCAATAAATGAAGCATGAGTCATAACATATAGAAATAATATCAGAACTACCTTCTTTTATTTTAGCCTCACTTAATTTTGGAAATGAAGATTTTATATGGAGAAATGCTTCACTGTCTACATTAGGCCTTTTAACAAATTGCTTCATGTAGTCCAGTTTTAAGTGCTGTGGTGGCAAAATTATATTTTCAGGATCCACAAGTGGAGGTCTCAACATATTTTTCTCTCCAATTTAAAAGGTACTTCGCTCTGGCCACTTATCTCTTTCGTACCTAAGCGAAGAACGGCTATCCCACTCGCAGAAATAGCAGGGATACTTTGTGTAACCTCCCTGCATGCCCATCAGTATTGTTAAAACTTTAAGGTCACTAACAATTTGCCATTTGTGCATTGCATAGTTTATTAAGTGAAGAATTTTTTTTTAATGGAATCGTATGTTTCTTTCATACCAGTGGCGTACGCTAATGGGACCGAAGGCATCTCGTTTTGGTTATGTAGCAATACAGCTTTAAGGCCTAAAGAGAATTCACATAATATTATTAAAAAAATTTTTTTTGTTAGTTACTTTTTATACTTCTACAAAATCCATCTATGAAAAGGCGCCAATATTTTGGTTCGTAGTTGTATCCAAATCGGACGAAGAGTTCAGACACATCCGCACAACAAGCCAAGTTTTTTTCGTCTTTATCAATTTTAAAAATTTGGTTATCCATCAAGCGCTCATTACTTCGCAACAGCGTAATTTTAAAATCTTCTTCCACTATATTCCACTGCTTTAATCTAGAAGCAAGTACTTCCCTTTGCCGAATTGTTATATCTAGATCTCTTACCAGATCTTCAAAATCCTCGTTAGAAACCAAATGGCGCTCGGATGAACGCGACCCGTGTGGTATAAACTCTTTGTCGCCGTCCTCTGTCGAAAAGTCCTCAGCTTTGTTGAATTTTTTTGCTCGACAGTATTTGTGCACTTCACTTGACCTTGATAAGGTATTGCCTTCGAAACACTAGAAACATTGGCATATCTGATATATTTACGAGTTGTATAACTATACCCATATAAATTTGTTTTACAGAAGTAGCAATCACTTACTCGTATATTGTGGTATAACTGATGATGCCATATCATAGGCGCTGAATAAGGGAAATCCCAAGTTTGATCGACTCTTTACCGTGGACACTTTAGCAGCTTCATCACACAAGAAAAACAAGCATACTCTGGCTCATACCATCGGCTTTTTACAAATGATTTGCCAAACAAGATGTTGTAACTTGTAACCAAACCATTAGAATTTTCTAGTTTTTCGCGTGTTTTTTCGCCTACAAACAAGCCACAAATGTAGCAAAATTTATTCCGATTTTCACACACTTTTTACAACTAAGATCCACAGCTTTTATCACGTATGTATAGTACTGTAATATCATATACATAGTACATACGAGTACATACACTTTGAAGAAGTTTGGGTCGTAGCTAACACAATCAAAAAAATGTAGCGCACATATTTCGCTGTAAAAATTGATCAAAATTGAATAGCTGAGGAACGCCTGCTCGAATAAAAAAAATGTATATACAAGGTGGCGCAAAAGTAAGCTTCCGATGTTCAGCATATCGGTTGTGGCACGTGCAGTCTTGTTGGAACCACATGTTTTCCAATCCCAATTCATCAAGTTGCGGCAAAAAGAACTCGTTGATCATTGCTCTGTAGCGCTCACCATTCACAGTAACCGTTTCGCCACGACCGATTATTGGTCAAATAAATAGTCAGCAATATTCCGCGTTCTGGAGCAGTGTAGCGTAACATTGTTTATTAACGTGTATTTCGCATGTGTTTACTACACAAATGTCAAAACAGAACTGACTTTAGGGGCCAATCGCAAAATTTATAGCATTTTCTGGTAGGAGGATTACTTTTGCGCCACCTTGTATCATTGAAGACAGAATTGATAGGAGATTAATTTTAATTAAAATTACATATGCACTGGTTAACAAATTATTCGAAAAATCTGTCATTAAAGATGAAAAAATTAAAAAAAAAATTTATTTTTCGATATTGTTTCGCCCGTTTTTCTGACATTTATCACGGTATATGAACAATTTATACATTGTTGGAAACGGAAAAGTGTCTCCTTTAAAGTGACACTAAATTCGTGTTAATCGGATAAACAATAAAAAAGTTATTGAACAATATGTGTCTTAACCTATGAAAAAAAAGGTTTTGGCCCCTAACTTCAGATTTTGGGGGTGTTTTGGAAATGCCGAGGATGCCGTTTTTATATGTCTGAGCAGACCTACAAAATGAGGTATGTCTCGAAAAAAGTACCATTAATTTTTTTTTTTTTGTCACACCGTGTTATTAGCCGGGTACCGTGGTGTTTTATTGCGAAAAACTTATACTGCAAGAACATGTAGGTTATATATATCAAATATCACTTTCGTGAAAATTCTGTGCCCCTGATAAATTGTATTGAATATTTGAATGACATCAGTCAAGGATTACCCGGGTAATTGTAAAAAATGGTTGATTATTATTAATTGCTTCATAATACAATTAAGAAATTAATTTGAATTTTTTCAATTGTAATTAATTTAATTTTAATAATTTTAATTGCAATTAGTTTTAAATCAATTAATTTAATTGCAATTGATTTAATTGCAATTACTTTCTTAATCAATTAAAAATTTAATTGATTAACGCCCCACACTGCTTTGGATTATCCTTAATTTTATTTGATTATTTTTGATTTTCTTAATTTTAATTTTAAATCCTGATTGTTTTTTAAAATAATCATTAAGGGCCACTTTCATAAAGGCCGGTTAAGCATAATCGGCGATTAATTTGACAGCTAACCGTACAAAATACGTCAATTAAACCCCGGTTAGCGTTAACCGGCTTTTATGAAAGCGGCCCTAAAACCCTGAAAACAATGGGTAATCAATCATTAATATGCTTTTCCAAAAAATAATCCATCAAACTGATAATCATTATGATAATAAATCATTACCGCTATTGCGAGTGTCGTTTTGCAGTAGAATAGACTTCTTTCGATTGCGTCGATTGCATTTTATTTTTCTATTGTGTAACTTGATCGAATTAAAACTGCACATTTTTAATGTTTACTCGTATTTATATATTTACACGCCAGCGACTGCAAAATGACTGTGGAAAGATGATTGATTAAGTATTCAAAGTCGCTCATTCCGCAATCGGTTCGACACTCGCAATGGCTCGAAGAGCGCGAATCGCGTAGTTGTCGATTATCTATTCTTGTTCGATACTCACAATAGGGGGAAATATGTTTAGCCTTATTACTCCAGGCGCCGACTTTGGCAATCGTAATCGAACGTCCAAGTGGAGCAGGCCCGTGCGCACGAGGGTTTTGGGGGGTTCAAAAAAATACAGTCCCATGCGCACGGCTCTGAAATGGAGGTAGTAAAATATCTCAGCATATCAAAGCTTTCATATATCTACCAAATTTTACCATTTTAGAACCTTCCGATATCGGAAAATTTTGTTCATTCCATCTACCTTACTTGACCAGAAAATGTACCAAATATGCGTTCCTCGATTATTCCTAAGAATATATGCAGCTCATATATCTATCTATTTCGATTCCTGTATGCCATTACAAAAACTTCCTTGTACTAGTGCAGCTGAGTATAACCATTTTTGAGCTAAGAACGTAAACAGTTTTTGAGGTTTTGCCATATGGTTCTGGGTCTTCAATCCACTTTTAAGTGAAGGCAAAATCAACAGCACCCCAAAAGTTTCACAGAATTTAAATCAGACTTCTAATGAAACTTTGTTTCTGCTGTTTCGAGAAACATAATAAGAAATAAAATGATTGAAACAGTTCCCAATAAGTAACGAAATCGTAGGTAACAAAACTACAGGGACCTCAAAACATTCGACACAGAAACGAAACCTGTAACGCTATCTGCGTAACGAAATCGTAACGGAACGTTTCTGTACACAAACGAAAAAAGTAACGTTTCTCGTGCGCAAAAACTGTATAAAAACTTCAGCTATAGAAATAATACTATCAACTCAAATCAATAAAATCATAATTATTTTAAACTAAAATCAAGTGCCTAAATGTTTCACTGTACCTAGAATACCTAATATACCTTCATGAGATTTCGTTAAAAGTTCTGTTTGTAAACATAATCGGTTCTTTACAGTTTCGTTACTCAGGTAAAGTTGCTAGTTCTATTACGATTTACCGCGTTTCTGTCACAGTTCTGTCCCTATCATGAGCGTTGTGGGCAGTTTTTTTAGGGGTTTCGTTTCCGCTGAAGCCGTTAACAGAAAATTGTTACGGGTTTTGATACAAAAGAGTATCGTTTCTCACAGTTTCGTTACCAGTTTGGTAAAGCAAATATCAACACCATTTTGTTTCGTTACTTAGCTTAAGAGTAGGCGGCTATCAAGGCCATAATCTCAAATAGTAGCACTTCTTTGAGCGTACTAGAGTGCAAAAGAAGTCTTGAAAAACTTAGTATAGAACATAGAGTACATATCTTTTGGACCCCAGGCCACAAAGGTATAGAGGGAAACGAGAAAGCTGATGAGCTAGCAAAGAGTGGAGTGGCACTAGATGCGAGCAACAGTATTAACGTACCCATCCCGCTAAGGGAATTAAAGCGTAGGTGCGATTTACACATGGTTAAACAAGCAGATAAGGCATGGGAAGAAGTGCAAGGCTGTAAAATCTCCAAAATCCTGTGCAAATCGTACGACATGAAACTTACAAAAACAATTGTATCCCTCAAAAGGGAAGACTGTAGACTGCTAATTGGTATCCTTACAGGGCACTGCCTTCTGGCAGGCCATGCCCACAAGATCGGTCTTGTTTCCGACAGCATGTGTAGGAAATGCAAAGCGGAGACGGAGACTGTGGAGCATGTCATGTGCACATGCCCCGCTCTATCCAGACTGCGGCTTCAAACATTTGGAAAGGGACAATTGCCCAACCTAGCTTCACTGACAGAAATAGGCCCAAGTAGGCTTCTGGTTTTTGCGAAGAAAACATCACTGTTTTGTAAAATAGACACTGAAGTGTCAACTGTATAACAAGAGGTCGTCAAAGTTTTTCTGGTAACACTACGGACGCTATGCGTCTATGTGAGGCCACTGCGTTGGCCTGCCAGCACAACCTAACCTAGCTTAAGAGCAACAACGAAACAGGCAGAAACAACCAAGTCTTTGATTTTAATTCAATTGGAATATTAAAATCGCTTAGTTACAATTTTCGAATTGAGCCCAAAATAAGGACTGTCAGGTGCTCATAATATTGAAAATCGTCTGACATAATGTTTAAAAGATAATATTGTCAGAGAAATGTATTTTGAAATGTTCCTATTTTGAATGTATCCATGATTCAATAACTAGGTTAGCTCGCTAGTGACATATTTTGACAATTGCCGCCATCTTGCTGCCTGAAAAATTGTCATTCGCATTCTGGGTTGCCTTTTATCGAAATTATGTAAAAATAGTAGTTAAAAATGTAATATTATACAAAATTTTAAATAAGTTGGTTTCAGAAAATGGATTAGTTTGCACTATTATTTAGATCGACTTTTGGAGGTGTAGTGTAGTCGTGGACGTTTAAAACTCGGGACATTCCGGTATGTAGCAATGGATGTCTTAAAATTTTGTCCCTGCATACTTATATACTACTACTAATTATATACTTCGTCTATCGTGACTTCAAAGCTGTTCCTTATGTGATTCGAAGTCTTGTTTTTAACAAAACTTTACTACTATTCTGTGGGTTTGATAATGAGTTCTGGCATATGTATAAAGCAACAGTTTTAAGTAAACTTCTGTTTTAAGTTTGCATGAATAATAGAAGCCAATCCTATCTTATTAAAACTTATCACTTCACTATACACTTGGTAGACTATGTGCGTTTGTCTTTATGCCCTGAAAAGTTTCCAAAAAATATGCATCTTGCCGATTTGTCATTATTATTAAAAAACATAGTCCTATTGTCAGAAGCTCGAATGTGCAATTATTCGGGGCCGGTTTCTCACTTTTTCAGTTTCACCATCTAACTTAACTGAGTCACAACTTAGTCAGCCTGCCAGCTGACTTATTCTCGACTAAGTCAGTGTTGCTGTCGTTCAAAACCTAAATGTCAGTAATGCTCCTAATTTGTTTTTTACAATGTCCCAGACGGAAAATTCTTCAAGCATGACTTTAACGGCGTATTCGTAGATGCATGCACCCATTACGAAACTATCGTTTTCAATTAAGCGCTAATTTTAGTACCTTCCAACTAAAGAGAAATGGGTGTAAGATCAATACATTCCTTCGCGTATGGCCATACATGACCATTTCGCACTGGGGTATTGGGATGCGCAGAGTTGTCTGGTGTGAAAAAATACTACTATGCATAAAACAGCTGATCGGGTTGTTGTGTTCAAAATTATTTAAGTCGCCAAAGTTGGTGAACCCCAAAATTAAGTTAGTCTCGAATCTGTGCTAACTTAAGTCACGACTTAGTTTTAGTTTTAGTCGCTTTGGTGAAACCGGCCGTCAGAGTTTGAGTTGATAAGTTTACTGTATTAGCCATTGAAGGTTCTAGGGTTGACGAAAATCCCTGGTATCATGCTTACACCGCAACCACAATATTTTGCGGTCCATGTAAACCGAATGAGCCGAAATCAAACGTTTAATCTTGTTTTACCAACATTTTTATTTTAGCACATTCATGATTCTGGAAAGAGGGCAAATATGTATATATTTATTTTAATTTTTGTTTGAGCAGTGACCATTTTTTAATGTTTTTTAATTGATTATAGAGAAAATTTACAACGATTTATACAGTGATAGTATGGGATGACATGTTTTGATGTTGTATTTGGTTGACCTTACAAAACGTATTACTACTAATTTCCTTCTTTTTTTATTTTTCTTGTACCATTTCCTTGACAAATGAAAAAAATACTCCTACTTTTTTTTCGTTCGCAATCATAGAATGTATCATTGAGCGTTCTATATTTTACGAAAATCCCAACATTAATGCAGTCATGTTTCTGGACAGAGGAAGACAACTTAAAAGAAAAAATTATACTAAAATTTTTGAAATTCAAAAAATATATATCTTAATTATTCATTCGACACTATTTATTCAATGCAACAGTCACATTTTTGTTTGAAAACCTTTAATATACATATGTACATATATTTTTATCTAAAAGTTAAACAAAAAAACATATGTAAATATTGACTAATTTTTATTAGTTAAATAGCTGTTATTTATATTACATTTAAATTTGAAATTGGTTTGTAAATCAAAGTTGTTAATATTTTCTATATGAGACAAATCGTATATATTTTTTTTTTATTATTTGTATCCAATATATTAATTATCTTTAATTATTTTATTAAGTTAAAGATTACACGAAACATATTGCTAAATAAATGTTAATCCAGAGAAAGTAATAGAATATCTATCATTTAAGAAGCGAAGAAGATATTTGAAATATCCAATGACAAATGAAAGTAATAAACGTAAAACAAAAAAAAAAATTCATTAAAACTTTGTATAGCAGTAGCGTTGAATGAGTTTAAAAAACAAACACAAAAAATTGTTTTTCAATCGAAATTTTTGACTCGACCGGCGTTGTTGTGAAACTAATCAATGTCCTATTCCGATTCTCATACAATCTGCTCTTTTTGGACACCTAAACACGGAAGCTATTTTAGCCAAATTTTGTGAAAAGATATTTGGGAGTAAACCCTTGAAACTCTCATCTTTGTAAATTTTCAAAGTAATTTATAAAAAACCAAAACTAAAACCCGGTCTCGCAGTCGTTAGGTAAGCTCAGTTGAAACCCTGATCCAACTATAACAGGTCGCAGCAGCTCGACAAACATACAAACACACACAAATTTTCCATGTATTTTGTTTTTGTAATTTGTGAGTTTAATGTCAAAATCTTACTGAGAAATTAGTGTAATGTCAAAATTCGAGACAAAAGTAAAAATCAGCTGGTCTATTAACACGACCTGTATTATTGGATCATGGTTGAAACTAACTGCGCTTTTCTGGGGCAGCTTGTCATCGTGACTATTGAGAATTGTCATAGCCCAATTCCACTTGTGCCTTTAATTTGCAATAGTCAATGCAGCTGCCAGCACCTCGTTTGTAGATGGCAAGCAAACTTAGAATATCACCATAAATTTGCTTAGACTCAGATGAAATTTAAACTTCAGTTAAACTGCAAATCGGTATTATAGTGTGCGTTCTTGTACGGAAACACTGGTTTTTATGTACCTAGCTTAACGAGAATAGATATATATAGAAGATAGTGGTGAATTCCTGTTCAAATGCCTCCCAGTGGGTACACAAGAACTATGCAGCCCCTACACAGTTAGTAGGAGGCTGGTGAACTTCCAAAGGCAAGCACATGTTAAGTGTCTATAGGAAATTGCAATGCCTCTGATATAATAGGTCAGTAGAGATGTTGACATGGTCTGCTAAGAGTCTCTACTGATTTGCAGTTCACATTTACTAAAGGGGTTTAATAGCACTGGATCACAAATTCCAACTTTTTTTCTGCACCAGAGACGCCATAGTGAAAATCCTATGTAAAATCACCTCCTAATTCCGAAAATCAAGGTTATTTTTACTTGAATGGTACCGTTTTTGAGATATTTACGATTTACCGTTATTTCAAAAAACAAAAAAGATGGCTCCACTTAATCGTGTATATCTCAAGAACAAACTGAGCTCTTCCAAGACGGTTTGAAAAATTTGAAAGCTTATAAAATTTACTATAATCGGTACATACAACACTTTTTGCTAGGTCCTGCAGATTCAAACATATTGAACAATCATTACGGATTTTTTAAATTTTTTTTGTAAAAATATAAAAAAATTTGTACTTTGCGAGGAAGCATCTCGAAAACTTTTTGTTTTTTTGCAGATATTTTTTCCCCCCTCTAAGCTCTGTTTTATTACAAAAAAAATAAGCTATCAGTGAACAAAATCGATGAACTAATACAAAAGTTATAAGCATTCAAGTAAATATATCCATTTAATACTTAAGTACCCTACAAATAATAGCATATGTACATATGATCGTATGGTTCTGTCTTAACTCTATGATCTTATTTTATAATTGAAAAAGTTATGTGTCTTGTTTTGACGCTTATTTAGATTAGGATCGGTTTCTCTTATGAGAAACCAACAGTAGTCGCCCATCATAGCGACATCCCAGAATCCTTGATACCGACTTTCAATCACTTTCATTTGCTGGTGAAACCTTTCGCCATGCTCGTCACTTTCGTCGCCAAGATTTTGCGGGAAAAAATTTAAGTGGGAGTGTAAGAAATGAATTTTTAAAGACATATTTACTCCTGAAAGAAAATAAAAAAGTAAATTAGATAAATACATAAGTGACACATTAGTATATAATTTTCTTAGGCTGGATTTATCTTTCAATTCAGAACAAATTTTTTGTTTATATTTTTCCCGTTCTTGTTTGTTCGGAACTGGACGATGAATTCAGATTTGCGGTCCCACAAAAATCCCTTCCTTTATTTTTGCTTCTGAAATCTCTGGGAAGACTGTCTTCAAATGATGAAAAGCTTCGCCTTCTTTGTCCAAAGCCTTCACAAAGTTTTTGATAAGGCCGAGCTTGATGTGGAGCGGAGGTAGAATTATTTTTTCCTTCTTTATAAGTGGAGAGTATTTTATGTTATCTACCCCAACTTGAAACTCGATTCGTTCTGGCCAATCCTTTATGATGTAGTGGTCTTGACGAGCTCGGCTATCCCATTTGCATAGAAAGCAACAGTATTTTGTGTATCCACTTTGTAGACCACATAGCATTCCAACGACTTTAAGATCGGCACATATTTTCCAATCATGTTCTTCGTATTTGATTAACTTGAGCAACTTTTGCATTATCTCATATGTTTCCTTCGTATTTACTGCATGCGCGATCGGGATAGATGGCTTTTGGTTGCCAATATGCAATAATACGGCCATTAAACTTAATTTATTGCCGTCTATGAACAATCGCCACTCTTTTGAATCATATGGTTCACCAAATTGTTTGAATAGACCAGCAATGTCTTTGCAGTAACAAACACTGTCCTCCTTCGTATAGTACTTGGAAAATTCTTCGTGACGAGTTCTATAATATGTTACCTTAACATCGGATGAAACAAATTTAAATTGTTGCATTCGAGAGGCGTGTAGTTCGGCCTTTTCCTTTGACAATTCCAAATCCCTTATCCAATCATTGAGTTGTGCTTGTGACAAAGAATTTCTTTCGTTTTCCGTTTGAAATTCAGTACAACATGATGCCGCGTAATCAGATACTACTGTTGACAATGAAACTGGAGCCGGAACTAAAGTTAAATTTGATTCTGGCAATGTCGCTTCTGTTGAAATTAGTTCTGGTAATGACACTGTAGATACGCTCGCATAGGTTACTTTTCTGGACTTTCCAACCCCAAGTACTTTTGTAGTACAAATATAGCAGTCCGTTGAATGGCAAGTTGGTTCCCTCCACTTCATTGGTGTAATAAATTTCACACGTCGCCTAAATAGATAGTTTCAGGAATTAGTCAGCTATGCATTAAAAGGGAACAAATTCCTAATTTTTACAACGTACCTTTTTGTTTCGGTTTCCGAAGAAATAAATTCGACTCGGCATGTGGTGCACACAGTGTTCGGTGTCCATGGTTTTTAGGCTCAATTCCAAAACACTTATAGTATGTAACTTTCAAAGGATTTGAAAACACACGTCTCATACTTTTAACAATAAATTGACCGCAGATGAAACAGAACATATCTGCATCATTTGTACACTCAAACTCTCGCGCCCTTTTATTCATTTTTTATTTTAAGTAAATGACGGGTTATAAACTGCAATTATAAACTGAACAGTATCCGGCGAGCCTTGCAGATATTATGAAGGAACAAGGCGCATGTACTCTTATTTATACTTAGATCCAGTAAAAATTCAAGCCTACCTAAACAAAAAGGTTCCCTAGTTCTACAAAGAAAACACTACCTGCCTCAAAAATATGCTCTTGTTTAAAATGTACCTAGGTTTGAGAAAACGACACTAACAGCTTTTTGTATCTAATAACTTTTCGAAAATCTACCTGCTAACTAACTGATATACGAATACTAACACATATGTACCAGTAGGGTACTTAAGCATTAAATGGATATATTTACTTGAATGCTTATAACTTTTGTATTAGTTCATCGATTTTGTTCACTGATAGCTTATTTTTTTTGTAATAAAACAGAGCTTAGAGGGGGAAAAAAATATCTGCAAAAAAACAAAAAGTTTTCGAGATGCTTCCTCGCAAAGTACAAATTTTTTTATATTTTTACAAAAAAAATTTAAAAAATCCGTAATGATTGTTCAATATGTTTGAATCTGCAGGACCTAGCAAAAAGTGTTGTATGTACTGATTACAGTAAATTTTATAAGCTTTCAAATTTTTCAAACCGTTTTGGAAGAGCTCAGTTTGTTCTTGAGATATACACGATTAAGTGGAGCCATCTTTTTTGTTTTTTGAAATAACGGTAAATCGTAAATATCTCAAAAACGGTACCATTCAAGTAAAAATAACCTTGATTTTCGGAATTAGGAGGTGATTTTACATAGGAATTTCACTATGGCGTCTCTGGTGCATTTTGGCTGTAAACCAGTGTAGTCAAAAAAAAAAAGAACTTATATTTTCACGCACAAGTCTGGCCTTACTTATTTTATATTTTATTTAATAGTTTTCCCAGTACCAATTTTGATTTTACCGCATAATTATTAGAATTATTAAATGTTTGCTTTGTTTTACAACCACACGTCTTTAAAATGGAACTGCAAAATGCAATTGGTCGCTGTCAATATTTTTCGCGCGTAAAAGGAGAGTAGACAGTTGCTGTGTTCGGTGGCAAAACTTGCAAAGCGTCACTAAAGTGAGAATGACGTAAAACAGATGTTGCTTTTTTGGTTGGTTAATAGCTGAAATTTTAAAGTTTTTGTTGTTGCTTTTCTATGTCACGATCAGCTGTTCTTCACTTGCAAGTTTCACTAAAGTAAATTCCCCCAGCAGAAACTTGCAACTCCCCTGAAGTGAAATATTAAACTAGTCAGTAAACATACTAGTATCCAACTATAATTTTCTGGTTGAAATCATACTAGTCAGAAAAAGTCCAGTCGATACTAGAATACTACTACAATTTTCATAGTATGTGTTTAAGCGACATAAGTTGTAATTATTTCTTTCGTTTATTTCATTTGCATTGCATGCTATTATAATTCGCAACCTGCTTATGAAATATTCCAAAGATATAGTTGATGTTTTGCAATCCCAAATCGGGGTTTTTTACAGCGAAAATGTTGAAAAATGAAAATGATGTATTGATGAGTACATTTTCTTATTTTAATCACTGCTAGAGGTTTTGGTCCACATTTGGATTAGTATTCTTTTATCTTTTTCGAATAAGTATGATACTGGTATGATTAGACTGCAATTTTACTAGTACATTTCCTGCCATTTTGAACTATTATATATTTCCACTATATACAAACTAGTATTTCATGAGTAGTAGATGACTGGTATGTTCTGGTCGAAATCTGACAATTGAGATTTTGTAGGACGTCGCCATGTTAAAAATACCAGTTGTTTATATGGAAATATGACACTTTGCTGACTAGTTGGACTTGGTGCATATACTAGTTGTAAAGTAATTTGCAACTAGTTGGTTTGACTGCAGGGTCTCTCTCTCAATGAAATGTCAAAATGAGTTCTGTCCCTACAAATGTTTTTTGTCACCGAACACTGGGAAAATTTTTACAAAATGTATCCTCACCGAACACAGCTAGTGTCATACAATAATTCACAACAAGAGTCGATTACAGTAGTGACTTACATACACTCACCCCCAAGCTTCCTTCAGTAGGTCGATTCTGTAACTATTTTAGCGCCAGGTGTTAGCGTTAACTTCGCTTAACACCATTTTTAACGCTTTTCCGTATTCACTAACTTAGCTAACACTTTTCGTGTGGTTAGCTGTCGCGAATTATTTTCGAGGTGTTAACAATAGCGTTAATATATTTGCAAGTGTTTTAGCGTTTGGAAAAAGTAAAAAAATTAGTTTTGCGTTTTTTGCATGTGATTTAGTGCAAAATACGGCGAAAAGAGAAGTATTGCCATATTTTATCACCATCAAGAGTCAGCTGTTTAGCGGCGTTAAAGGAGAGTTACAGAATCGCACTTTCGTTAAGAACAAACGCCGAAATTTGGAGATAAGCTTAACGCTCGGCGAGTGGTTAAAAGTTACAGAATCTGGGTACAGGGTATGTGAACAAATTTCGAAAACAAACGATATGAATATTTGTTCCAAAAGTTGTTCTGTTAAAAACACTCTCGGCAAATGGCGCATACTTTTCGGATTCATAAAAGACTTCTAGAGTTCAAAATTTTGAGACTCATATTTTTGACATATTTAGAACTCAAATCGGATTTCTAAATTATGAGCACACTCCGATACTTTATGGGTTACTTACCAATTTTTTAAATAAACACAAGCAGCGATTAAATAGAATTTTTATTTAAAAAAGAAAAAAAAATATGATTCGACTCATATCGGACTCCTTAATTATGCGCCTAAAGAGAATGTTTGACGGGTGCAGTTAAATCGTTTAATAAAGAAAAAAAAAAATTCAAAAAAATTTTCACGTAAAATTATGGAATGTTTTTTGTTTTGTTTTAATATTTTAATGCATATGTAATCAAAAACGAAAAAAAGCAAATTACATACATACATACAATTTTGTTGCTGATTATAAAGTAAAACACTAGCATAACTACATAAATTATAATTTGTTTGAATAATATTTTTCGTTTATATAAATTAGTTTAAGTTTGTTTTTTTAATATTTTCATATTTTCATAGTTAGTTTTTACATTTTATTTTCGCTATTTCTATTTTTATCTTAATTAAATTGTTTTTTTTTTGTTTAATTTGAATAATTTTACTTTTAATTTTAAACAGGTAAATCGATGCGTTTATGACGCTTTAAAAATATGTTAAATGCTAGATTTTTTTTTTTTAGTTTATTAGCGTTAACATTTTCGATTGCGTGTTGAGCGCAGTTTATAGTAGATAGATTGTCGCTTCGAATTATTTTATATACATAAATGAATGAATAATTTAATCTAAAGAAATTTTCATTCAACTTCGTTTTTTGTAAGATTTTTATTTTTTAATCGTTTTCTTTTGTTTTTTTTTTTGTTTTGCTGAAGGTATATTGATAAATGAAAATCGTATAATTCAAAGTTTTTTTGTATCAGTAGCGCTTAAGATAACCAAACATAATAATAAAGGAATAAAGAAAATTTTAATAATTACAAAATAATTTACGAAAATAAAGTAGTAAAAAATATGAAAAATAGTAAGTATAAAAAAATTAAGTCATAACGACAGCTGATTAAAAGCGCGCCATAAATCAGAGTTTGATTGCACAACGCGCTCCCAACAAACACTAAAGTGGAGATATACTAGCGAAAGATTAGATAACCAGCCACGTGCTCTCATCTCATAGAAGGTTTTTTGAAACGAATTCCGACTTAAGGCATTCTAGAAATTAAGTCCTCATTCAGAGGGTTCTTCAACTCAGCTAAAAAGCACTTGAACTTGCTTTTCTTATGGTTTTTTTTTCCATGAGGCTTGCTTTTCTGCGCTAAAAAAGGTTCATATTTTACATACATACATACATATATATAAATAAATGTTTCCCAATTATTGTGCTAATACATACATACATACATAGAATATACATAAATCCATATTTGATTGAAATCATGAAAAAAATTTTATGGCAAATGTGGTAAACTTTTGTGTTGAAATGTCGGGCATGTGAATGAGTTTTAACTGTAAAAATAGTCCGCTTACATAGTTTTCGAATGGAAACTTACATTCACAAAAAATTATGTTTCAATTTGATATTTTTAATTTCATACATATTTTTTTTTAAGACAAGGAACTTTTCCTTGGAATGAGCAAAATCTTTTTAATTTTAACTTCGTTGTAGAATATATTCTTTTTAAGTGATTGAATGTTTCCAGAAATATTTCAAAGTACCGGCGGTAGAATGAACTTTCGCTTTTTAATATAGAGTAAGTTAGGGTATTGTGATATACCTTTTTCGGCTGCTACTCAACACTTTATTAAGTAGACAGGTAGAAAATCATACAAGTCGATAGATTCCAGTATTGCGAAGCACATTCCCAGACGAGATCGATTTATCTTAAGTATTCCGGTAGATATTTATTCAAACTCATAAAAAGTCAAAAAAGTCGTTTTGTCAAAATAGGGGGGAAGTGTGATACTATACCACAAACTTGGCTCTCATATGAAAGATGTGTAAACCGCATGAAATAGTCCAGCCACATTGTAGATATGCTAATTTGGATCCATTCAGATATGTGACAAGCTGATTCGGAACCAGGTCGAGCATGTGCCATCAAAAGTGAAGAAGGGTTTCCTTTTCCTGCTGAACTTATGCACTCAATTTGCTTTTCTGTTGTAGCTAACATTTTCGGATGCTTACTTGGCGTGATAGACACCCCTGTGTCATCAACGTTCCAAATCTTAGTTGGAGGAAATTAATACTTTTCATATTCCTGTTCCACATTGAACTATTTCTACCATATCACATTATCCAAACTAGAGCTTTAAAGGAAAGAACAATTTTTTCACCAAAATTAATTTTAAAATATTAAGTAATCACTTGAAATATTGGTGCCTATATTTACCAAAAATGCAAATAAAATATAAGAAGTTGACAACTTGAGAACATTTCGGAATTATCCTTGTTTAAACAGTGTCAAAATTATTGACGACCGCACAATGGAAAATGTTTTTTCACACTGCTAGCCACCTAGTTGACCAATGCCAGCCGTTGCTTTGCAGTAGCGGTTTTTGGCCATTACCATTATAGTAAAGAAAATTTTCTTGCTCAGACATGAATAATTTAGGAAATACGCAGGTATATCACTTTACCAACTCATAACAATACCCTAACTTACTCTAATTTTTACAGAATTAAAGAGAAACAAATTTATTTGTAAACAAATTACCTCAATTGATGGATCAGTTATAGTTTTCGTCAGTGTTAAGAATTTTCAAAAAAAAAAAAACAAAAAAAAAATATTTATTAAGCTAAAAAAAAACCTAAAAGCTTATTAGAGCTGCTTAGAAAAAAATTCAAATATTTAATAAAAAAAAAATATTTTAATTTTAATTAATTTAAAAATTACTATTAAAACGATTTACAAAAAAGTTCAAACTTTAATAATAAAAAAAAAATTTTTTGAAGGTTTTGCAAAAAAAAAAATTAAGAAGTATTTTTTTATGAGATAAAGGTGCTAGCAGCGTTTCCAAAAAATAATAATGAACCATAAAACCTTTTATAGCAAGAGTCTCGGAAAAATTGGTAGAACTGTTTGCCAAAAATTAATGAAAAAAATTTGAAAAATATA
Source organism: Merzomyia westermanni (assembly GCA_949987695.1). Classification (NCBI taxonomy): domain Eukaryota; kingdom Metazoa; phylum Arthropoda; class Insecta; order Diptera; family Tephritidae; genus Merzomyia; species Merzomyia westermanni. The sequence goes on along the minus strand of OX465291.1, from coordinate 35,152,254 downwards.
AACAGGTCAACATATTTATTAAAAGAAAAGTAATAAAGAAAATACTCAAACATTTGCAAAAAAAAAAAACAATATATTTATTAAGCTAAAAAAATCTAAAAGCTTATTAGAGCGGCTAAGAAAAAAATTCAAATATTTAATAAAAAAAAAAATTTATTTTATAAAAAAAAAATATTCAAATTTTAATTAATTTAAAAATTACTATTAAAACGATTTACAAAAAAATTCAAACTTTAATAATAAAAAAAAAATTATTTAAAGGTTTTGCAAAAAAAAAAATAAGATGTATTTTTTTATGAGATAAAGATGCTAGCAGCGTTTGCAAAAAATAATAATAAACCATAAAACCTTTTATAACAAGAGTCTCGGAAAAGTTGGTAGAACTGTTTGCCAAAAATTAATGAAAAAAATTTGAAAAATATAAAGAATTTAGAAAATATAAACCACAAAAATTAACTAGAACTGTTTGCAAAAAAAAAATTTTAAGTACTAATGAGTACTTGAAAAAAAAGTTTTAATAAAATTTAAACACTTGTCAAAAAAAAAAAAATTCGTTGAAAAGTATACAGAGTTTCCAAAAACTATTCTCAAGTACTTTATAAAAAACAAAAAATAAACACAAAAGAAATCGAAATACTAATACAACTTTTCCCCAAAAATATAATAATAATAGTTCCTTTATAAACAGGTCAAAATTTTTATTAAAAGAAAAGTAATAAAGAAAATACTCAAACATTTGCAAAAAAAAAAAAAAAAATTTAAAAAAATTTTATGATCAAGAGTTGCTAAACAGCTAATACGAGAAACAATTATAGAAAAACTTGTTAAGCTCTTTATAACAAGAATCCCAAAAAAAACGTAGTAAAACTGTTTACTACAAATTTGTGAAAAATATTTAAAAAATATAATAAAAATTGAGTGCCAATGTAGTACAGAAATAATAGTTAAAAATTTACACTTTTGTCAAAAAAATAAAACGTCTATGTAAAGCTTCCAAAAATAAAAAAGTTTCCAAAAAATTCTCAAGCGCTTAGAAGAAAAATTCACAAAAAATACTAGAAATTTGATAAAATTTTTTCAAAAACAATAAAAATATGTGTATCTTTATAAAAAGTATATAAAAAAGTCATAAAAAATTCGAAACAACATAAAAATAAATGATTGAAACTTAAAAAAAACTGTTTACTAAAAAAATGCCAAAAATTGACTAATATTGTACGAAAAAAACGTAAACTTTTTCCATAGAAAATTTCAAAGTTTAAATATGTTTTAAATAAAATTTCATAACTGCAAAGTTAAAAGAAAAAAATAATTAAAACTTTGAAAAAATTTTTTAATTCTTTGAATATAATAAAAAAAAATCAAATTTCAGAAATTTAGCAGAACTTTTTGCAAAGAAAAATTCGAAAATTTAATGAAACGTTATACAAAAAATAATTTTAAAACTGCTAAAACTTTTTAAGAAAAATTTAAAAAGAAATATTTTTGCTTATAACAGTTTTCAAAGGACTAAAAAAAGGTTTTCAGAAAACAATATCCAAAAAACTAAAAAAAAATTTTTAATATTTGGTTTACAAAAACGAAAGATTTATGAAAAAAATAATAAAGGAAAAGTTAAAGAAACTGCCATATCACACAATTTTATATTTTTTAAATAAAAATAAATAAATAAATATTTTTCTTATATTTTCTTCTCGCCTTTCATAAAAAATACAATAAATGTAGAAATGTTAATTTACAAACGAAAACTATCTTTGCTTGATTTCGGACAAAGTCGTATTTACAAACAAATTACCAAGAAAATAACGCTTGCAAAATCTGTACTAAAAATACGAATGAAACTAGCAAAGTAACCACTAGCGAATTTTACCAGGGTTCAAAGAACAAAATTACCCACTTTTGTAACCAATTTTTTGGGTCGCGCGACTCGCTTTTTATGCCGGTTTTTACGGTTGGCAGCGTACTCGTATTTAGTTTATAACATGAGCTTGCAAGAACAGTTTCAAGCAACTTTTGTGTTTAACATACTTTTAGGCGCAAGCGCAGTTACAAATTTTTTTACAGAAAAAAAAAGAATTAAATGTATTCACGTGCCCTAAATAATACTTTCAACAATAATGCCCATCACTGAACCACTAATTTGCCCACTTCAAAGTCACATACTTTTTTTTTTTTAATTTTTGCTTTTACTTTCTGGTTATAGTATATCTATGGATTTTGTGCTTCGCTTTTTTTAGAATTTTGCATATTGATTTTTAATTTTGAATTTAATAATAATTTAACAATATGTATATTAGAAAATTTCAAATAATCATATATGTATGTATGCATCCTTTTGGCAAGCAACACATTCCACAATTTTTTGTTTTTTGGCATTCGCTGTGCATTCTCTCGTTCAAATAACATCCAAAAATATGCGCTCAAACTCTTTGGATGCCGATTGAAATTCTTCTTTTGTCACAACAATATCTTCGTAACGTTTCACTTCCGGCAGCGGCACACCATTCGTTAACGTAAGCGCACGCGATCGCAATGTACGCGCGCGTCCCGAACTAGGTGTTGTTGGAGTTGGCGTATTATGTGGCGTCATTGGGCTTGCCACCGCCACTTGAAAGCTCGTTGATGTAGGCGTAAATGTGTTGTTGGTTGTATTGGCGCGTGGGCGTTTCGCCATATCGCGTCGTCTTTGTAGCGCATGCGCAGCACCGCTTGATACGGTATGAACAGCAGCATTTAATGTAGCTAAACCGCTGCCAGGCGCCGCTACCGTTGTTGATGTTTCGAGAAAGACATTTTCTGTGGGAGTTTCCGGCGTATAATATGGTGTATTCGAGTTGCTGCGCACATTGTGATTGAACGCTTCCAGCGGTGTGGAGTAGGTTTCTTGATTGCTGTTGGCGCATTGCAGCGTCGTTGATTGTTTCACCACGCTAGAGGCGGCAATACCAAAATCAGGTGGCGGTAGCGGTGGACATTTGCTTGCGTTGCGCGTTTCCTGAGCGTGCGCGCCGTTTACTTTTTGTTCACAATCGCTGTCAATGACTATTTTATTAGTTGCTATTGTTGTTGCTGTCGGTGTAAATCTTGGTGAGTGGCAGCTACTGCTTGCTGTGAGCCCAAAATATTTAGCGAATTTCTCGTCGATTATTGAATTTCTTGGCGTTGTTGGCGCGCTGCTGCTATGGCCGCTACCTGCAACACCGGCACCAACATGCCCATTACCATTCACGCTAAGACCGCCATTGCTGAGACCATATGCAGTATGACGCTGTGACATTGTCGCTAATGTTGAATTGCTCATAATACGCGTGAACTTCTTACGCATCTCCACCACAGGCGAATGCGTTTGCTCGGCAACGCCAATTGTAGAGCCTGTTGGCGAGAGTGTCAGTAGCGGTACGCCACCAGTTTCACAAAAATTATTCTCCTTACCCGAATCTGCATACTTGTCCTCATTGTCGGTTGCACGCGTTGGTAGTGGCGGTGCCAGCGCGCCATTTCCGTTTTGCAGCGGCTTGCGCGCAGGTAGCGAATTGGCATCGCGCTCACCGCCAGCGCCATTGGTGGCATTATTTTCAAGCGCGCCAAGTGTGTTATTGTGCGGCGTCGATTTGTGATCATATTTCATGCATTTCGAATTGAGTTGATGATGTTTTTGTTGCATTTGTAAGCAGTTTTCAATGAATGGTGACTTTATTTTACCGATTTTCTTAAGCGCTGGCGGTTTGCTCACTTCGTCGACGGTACTATTATCAACGCTATCGCACGCACCATTGTGGCCATTCATGACGCCGCTGTCGTTGCTACTGTCGCTAGTATTGTTATTGCTGTTGGCGTTATTTTTGCCAATGCCATTACTTTGACTACTCTGATTGCGCTCATTATTGAGGAACGTCTGCGGCAGGAGCAGCTTACCAATAGTTTTCATTTTAATGCGACGCGTGACAGGTGTCAACGCAGGCTGCGCTGGCGCTGCACCGGGTACTGGCACTGGTGCTGACATTCCCAAGCGTTGCGCCACCGCTGATGGCAGCGATGTTTGTGAGCTGGACTTGTTTAATTTAATAAATGCTGATGTCTCGTGTGTGCCATTTGAGAGCGTGATGGCAGGTGCTGTGCTGCGCGCGCTCTGTCCGTCAAATCCGGCATTGCATCTGCTTTCCATTTGTAGCGCTGAATCGATTTCGTTGATGGAAATAAGTTCCGGCTCACATAGCGGCGGCGGTGAGGAGCAACAATCCATTGGTGTTGGTGTGACGCTGGCGCTGCTGGTGCCAGTGCTGCTGCCACCATTGTAGCTGCTGCGCGGTGTAAAAGTGAATGAGTTGTTGTTGCTGTAGTTGTAAGAGTTTGCGCTGCCGCAACGATCAGTGGAAAGATAGCGTTGGGATGGGCTGCGCGTATACGAGTTGGACGCACTGCGATTGGCCGCTGCGGTGAGATTGGTAAAGAAGCGCAAACGCTCAGATACTGGCAGCGATGTGGGCTCTAAATGCACCGAAGAATAATAGAAAAAGAAATCAAATTAAAATTTTGTAATTTTGTAATTTTGTGCGTTGTATGTACAACAACTCTACGGCTACCTACGTGGCTTTGTTTTGAGCGCCTTGCATGGTTTTGTCGTTGTTGTTGTTATTGCCATTTTCATATGCATACTTTTTGCATGTGAGTTTCGAGTTTAAATTTGCAAATATCGCGTTTGTTGTTGTTGTTGTGCTGTTTGATAATTTACAGTTGCTAAAATTAATTCTAGGAGTGAACTGAACTTAATATTAATCCGTTGATGCCCGATAAGAGTAAAATGGTGATTTACAAAATTTGTGTAAAAAAACTACTCCAAGGTTGAGGGGAATGCAAGTTTTTTTTTGTTTTGTTCCATATCCCTTTTACATATATTCCTCTGATCCCCGCCGAGAGCGAAAACTAGTGGCGCCTAACAAAATTATTCTTACCGTTAATGAGCAGCATGGCGGGAGTGTGTTGTGCTTTCCTTTCCTAGCCTTGTTCCCACCCCACCACCAGTAAAATTAGAAGCAAAATTAACCGCTAAAGTACACAGAGAGAGGTGTCAGCGCCGTCTCTTTTGCGTCCACTGGATGATGGCAATATGTGCGTATGGTTGTGTACCATTGTACAGGGTGACCGAGAGTATCGCGGATGGCGTATTGGCGCGACCGGATAGACACCCACACCCAAGCCTGTTCTATGTGATGGTGTGAGTTTTCGGCCTGGCTCACGGGTGCGCGTCAGAGTTATTCTAGTTGTGAGGACGAGAACTTAATTTCTCACTGCGAAACGACAAGTGTTTAGAAAAAGGGTTGAAAAAGTAAGGGGGAAATTACAATGAAACATGACATCATAAAAAAATGCTTGTTAGTCAACAAAGAAAGGTTTCAAGCTGGTTTCCCAGCAATGAAAAGTACTGGCGATGGCGTGGTGGACACTGCAGGAGGGCTCCACAGCCGGGACACAATTCAGCGGGATAAGTATAGTTGTTGCTTGTAGTGGTTTTGTCGCTCTATGTGTTGCTCTCCGCTTTAGCTTGATCCACATATTTAGCGCCCCGCACCAATAGCGGGCTAAAATTGGCATATCAGGGACTGTGCAATCGGGTTCGTAACCTTTTGGTTGGGCCTCATATGAAGTGCACCCCAAAAAAGCATGTTTGCTTGTGTTGATGTGTTTTTAGTAGATCGTGTTGTGAATTATTTAACTTTTGTATACAAGTCGCGTGTAGAACGAGACCCATCCCCCAATATAAGAAATACTAGTGGAGTAGTTGGCAACCATGCAGTCTCCACTGGGTTAACCGGTTGCTTTTGCTTGTTTCATTGTCACCCATTTAGTATTGGGGTAAAAATTGGTGAAGTGGGCCACTTTTTTTCGAAGTACGACTTTCTTTCTGAAACTTGTTTGGTCCAGTTTTTCGAAATTCGTAAACAGTAAAACAGGTAATAGCACGGCGGCCATATTGGAAATTGCTTATCTAAAACGTCAGAACAGCACAGCACATGTTAAAATGTAAACAAACCGATTACAAGCAATTTTGACAGTTTAGTGAAAATTAAAATGAAAAAAAAATCTAATCAGCTGTTGAGATGATATTACCTGAGGAATGCCATGGTTTAGCCAATTTTCTCAGGATTGACCAGTCCGATTTTGCTAATTTTTATTTTTTTTTCAAAAATTATTCGCCAATTTTTTAATATTTTTCGCTTCTTCATCGCAGTTAGATCCCGCTTTAGGATAGTTTTGTTGGGTATTCCATTACAAACTATTAGCAGAAATAAAAAAATTGGGGCCCGGCAATGGGATGGGAGTTATTTAATTTTTTTAGAGGATTATAAAGTTATTGTAAAATTGTTTATAGCTATAACTTATAAACTAATTCGAGTTTCGAAAAATTGGGAAATATGTATTTTTGTTTAATCGTTCTGAGCCATTGCATCCAAAAAAATTTAGATGGCTCACTTCACAAATTTTTACCCATTGTAGTTTTGTTACTTTTGGGATTTGGCTCTGGGTTCAGAGTGGTTTCTTTCAAGATCGAGTAATTTAGTTTGTAACAACTCCCTTTTTTTGCGCTACTTCTCCTTTGCTCACTTCTTCCTCTAATTCTTGCTATTCCCGCTTTCCAACCCCTCCCGCTTCAACTACGTTTTACACTTCCCAATTTTTCACAAAATAACACAGTACACCACCCGGCTGAGTAGTTACACCGGTGTTAAGTTTTTCGAAATTGGTCGAAAAAAAATAGAAACATGCCGCTTTTGATTTTTTCGAAAATCTGCCCTTTGACCCCAAATAACAATTGTTAGATAAAGCTCGAAAGTAAAAAATGTATACCAGTCAAATTCAAAAATAAGGCGTACACAACGCTCACCATTTTATATTTTTAAATTTCTTAAATGAAAAAGCTAAAAAAAAAATACGTAGGGCCCAATTTCGAACTTCAAGGACCATAACTAAGTTTTGGAGGTTAACTTCGAAAAACAGGTTACTTTTTTACTTTTCAAAAATCAACAAAGCAAAATAAATCTTTTCAAAAACATTGGTTTGGTCCAATACCCAGAAAGAAGATGACTTTGCTGTACAGTGTAATTGATCAAAAAGCGTAGTACCAAACGAAAAAAAAAAAATTATTAGTGTTGCAGAATCTGTGGGATGTTACTTCAAAAGCCAATGGAAATCAGAAGATGAAAAATATTCGTGAGCATTATTTTTGTAATTTAAGTAAAAAGTTTAAACAAAAACTTAAAATTGAATTTGCCTTGTATTAGAAATAAAATGGATTAAATAAATTAAATTCGAGAATTATTTGATGTTTGAAATAAAGTGGATTAAATAAATTTGATTTGAGAATTATTTGATGGTGTTTTTTTTATGTTTTTTGACTAAAAACAATTTTTCCGCTGAAAATATTATTTATGTATTTATTAAATGTATCAAAATGTTGAGGAAAAATTTTATTTTAAATTTTCTTTTATTATAAAGTATAACTTCCACCCCAAAAACAGCAAAAAGTAAATTTTACTAACTTTAATAAGGCATTAAAGGGTTAATACGCATTGAAAAAGGAAATAACACTGAAAGAAATTTTATAATTTTGCACTTAAAACCTAAGCAATGGCGTTGAGGACGAAAATCAAAAAATACTTAAAGAGCATGTGCTCACTTCCCCGCTTATCAATCACTACTGACATTGAAACTGAGCATAAAATGCAGTTTAACCCAAAACGCTCCTTAACTGAAACTTATCACAAATTACGTGAAGTGTAAGTCAGTGTAGGGGGTTTAGAGGAAGTCTAGCCGAATGCAATCAGACAATGCGACACAAAGCAATCACTATATGCGATAAAATACTCCGAGTTTATCAGAACACAAATGGAAAGCCGCCCTCGATATATTCACTACTCCGGCACACCCCCTCACTTTGTATGATAACGCGCTTTTCTTCCGTTTTACTAAAACGTTATTAGTTTCTTACTGTTGCTTGAATGTAGTACTATACTTTTTTCTTTTTTGCTAAAGATAAAGTCACGCATAATAGCATATGCATATATTTATGGCACATGCATGCGCTCTACTCTTGAAAAAAAAAAAAGATTTTTTTCACGGTGCTATTAAATCACTATGAAGAAACGCCGATTGTTTTCGCAGAAACTCTAATCACACAAATTTTTTCGTTCTTTTTTGAAAATTAATAATTTCACTTCGGTTTATTTTGCGTGCAATTTGAGAATGCAATTGTTGAGCCAAATATGTGAATGTTGAAAATTTATCAAATGAAAATTTTGGTAAAAACCAAAAATTTTAAAACACATCAAAACAACGAAAACAACCAAAAATACAAAAAAAATTTTAAAATATCGAATGACATTTGTCTGCGTTGACAAAACGGAAAAAAAAATTTCTCATTAAGGTGTGTTTAGGTCAGACCTGTTAAATTTGATTAGTAATTAGTAATCAATTAAAAGTAATGAAAACCACTTTAGATTCTTTTAGATTTTTTTAATCAACGTAAAAAATCATGATTTTTTTTATTATTTTTTTAATTAATTGGAAAATAGTCATTATAAATTTAAAGTAATTGGTAAGCAATCATTAAATGGATTCTCAAGAAAATAATTAATCAAACCGATAATTGTTACGATTAGTAATCATTATTTAACAGGTCTGGTTTAGGTGGAGTGGGATTAATTGTTTGTTTTTCACAACCATTTTTCGAATTATTAAAGTATCAAATTTGATCCCCGATTTTCATTAAATTTGATACTCCCACTGCGATTTATTTGCTTACGATATGTTTACCAACTAGTTTGCAAAGATATGCTTTGTTGATCGGTTTGGTGATAAAACTAAGTGGCTTGGTAATTATTTCCTAGATATTTAAAAATTCAAAGCCGCAAGATATGAAAGAATTTTTAGACAGATGGTGAAATAGCGAAAATGAGAATGACATCGATTATTATCCGAGTCAAAAATATATTCAGGCGGATACTGATACAGAAAACCAGACCTGTTAAATAATGATTAGTAATCGTTAAGATTACTGGTTTGATTAATTATTTTCTTGAAAATCCATTTAATGATTGATTTCCAAATACTTTTAATTTTTTATGATTATTTTCCAATTAAAAAAAATATTTAAAAAGCTTATACTTTTTTACGATAATTAAAAAAATTAAAATAATAAAAAAAAAATTTTTTATTACTTTTTATTTTTTGAATTTTTTTTTGATAATTTTTTTATTTTTTTCAGTATTGTTGTAGAAGCACATAAATATGCACATCAACAATAGTGCGAAAAATCAAAAAATAATCGAAAGTAATTAAAACAACTTTTTTGATTATTTTAGATTTTTTTTTTGTGATTTTTTTAAATTTTGTCTAATCGTAATCAATTAATAATTGCCTTTTCTTGAAAAACCATTAAAATAATCATTACCAATTAAATAAGCCGTCCAAGTAATTGATTACTAATTACTAATCATATTTAACAGGTCTGCAGAAAACTCATCTTCTGATCGTGAAATTTTTCATATAAACGAAAATTTATATTTCATTTTCCAATCACAAGAAAATCGCATAAACTATGCAAGTATTATAAGTATATAATGCACGTTAAAACGAAATGCAACGATTAAAATAAGACGGAAGCGGGCAAACAACAAAAAATAAATGAAAAATAATAAATGTAAGCAAAATGTTTTTTCGATTGTTTTCCAATTTTAATTTTTGCATTTTATTAGAAAATCGACAACCGGCAGTTGGGTTAAAATTAAATAAATATGTATGCATGTGTATACGTAAGTGTAAAATATTACACTTGCAATATCTGCACGTACATTAGGATGGGATGAATATAATGGCGAAAAAATGTAAGCATAGCAAATTTTGTTCAAACTTTTTTTTAATTTTGGGTTGTATCCTAGTGTCCTTGAAGTGGATGCTCAGAGAATATTATGATTCTTGATAACGAATTCTTTTGACACGATGTATGCAAAATTTACCCTAAAGATAAATATTGATTGTAAAAAGCATTCATTATCGACAAGTCTTGCTTTGTGAATGGAATTTATGGCATTTGCCAATAAAAATTAAAGTAGTAACGGGTAGCAAATAATGAAAGACTTTTTATAAAGAAAAATTGCATATTTATTAACTGTTGAATCAAAAGAAAAATAGCAAAAAATACCATAGCTATTGGCTATAAGTCAACAAACGGACTCTTCGAGGTACCGAATAAAATTCATCCAAAACCTCTTGAACATCAATCTTGACATCCTGATGTATATTCAAGGAAGTTAAACCATTCAGCCGATCTTCAGTCAAAGTTGATCGAAGATACGTCTTCAGACGACGTAACGTTGGAAGGGAGCGTTCATTCGTCGCCGTAGTTACTGGCAAAACCGCCATTATTCGAAGAATTTGATGAACACTTGGAAAAGCCTCTGCGTTGCAAATGTCAAGTACTTCAAGCGAATTGTTGATTTCCTCCCTAGCAATGCGTCGTCGCCAAAGTTGAACTTCAGCAAACCATATTTCACTGGAATTGTTGTGCAGAATCGAAAAGTATGATTTGAATAATTCAACACATGACTTTTTCATCAAAAATTTTCATCTGGTTTGGAAATAGGCAGCCGAAATTCGGTAAAATATTCCGATGATTCCAAAATCGATCTTGTAAATGGATGATAAAAGTATCGAGGTAAGGTATGTAAATGGTGATTCGATAGTAATCTTCGACTGAATCAGTTGGTGCGTTGGAGCGCTGATTTTGTTTCGAAACAAGTCTTGGCTTCCGCAACTCGAAGTCATGTCGCTAATTTTTCTCACATTTTCAAAAATTTCTCTGAAACTCTCTTCTCTTCTTTTGACCAATACCTTTTTTGCAGCATCGGCTAATTTGATGGCCTCGGCAATGCCCTGATTTTTTGTTTGTATAACTCGACTGAGAGATAACGTTAAGGAATGCACTGAACTGAGGACTGCCATGCAAATCTGAAAATTGATCGCCAAATTTTAATATGATTCTTAAGGTGCCAATTTTGATAATTGCTACAGAACAGCAACCCATGTGAAAAAAGTAGATCCACATTAAATTTAATGTAGATCTTTACTGTTGACATTTATGTAGATGTTTATTTGAAACAGATCTGCATTAGGTCTATAAATCTATGTAGAGTAATTCAAAGTATGAAGTATGGAGACATTTTACAATACAACACTTTAACGTCAAGTATCATCATCGTGTTCTAAATTTAAAAGTAATCTTTGCTGAACAAACGAATTTATTCGTAGATCATCTGCCTGGATTTCAACTCAAAACCCTACGTTTGGTGAACTCTAGCCCTGACAGCTTAAAGCTAAACACATTGGCATTTTGCCCGAAGAAAACCCTTATTATTCGGATAAATATTAAAACCCAAAAACCAGTTTTCATCAAAAATTCAGTCGGTAAAAACCCTTTGGGGGGCAGGTTTGAAGAAAAAATAAGATAAAGGAGGAAAAGGAGAAAAAGAGGAAAACTATGAGACAGGTGAAGAAGTAAGGAAAGAAGAAGAAGAATACTAAGAGGAAGAATAAAAAATTATAGGCAGAAAAAGCGGTAAACTAATATAAACAGACAGTTAATTACGAGAAAAAAAAATAGAAATTGAATATGAAAAAGAATGAAAAAAGTAAGAAAGAGATAAGGAACAGAGAAATTGAGATACGATGAGATATGAAGGTAAAATTGATATTTTTAATTGTTTCGAAAAATTTGATAAAAATATTTTTTAAAAATTATATTTTATTTTAAAAATAGAAGCGACCCGCCCTAATATGCATTGCCATAGTAAATCTTTGTTTATGTAATTATTGATATGCACGAGCGTTTCGTACGCCACATTGGCTATATGGTTAATTTATGAGTTAATCAGAAACCAAGAAATACATATGAGGGAAACGAAACCAGAAAAAGAAAATAGTTAATTTGTTGCAACTCCATATGTATGTGTGTGTGTTACTGAATTCGTGCGAAATCAATGCATTATTGCTAAATAATAAGATATTCATATATAGTATGTATGTAAAAGTAAATAAAGTAGTAGTAATAACAAAAAATATTTAATAATCGTAGTAGTTGTAATAAATAGTTTTAAAAAAAACAACAACAACAAATATATGCATACACAGCATGCACAACAACAACAACGTGCGTGGTTATAAAAAAAAAGTATTCATCGAAACGAAATTCGCAAATAAATTAAGGCAAATGCAAATCTTAAAAAAATTATAATACGCATTGCATTCAGTTAATATTATTTAGTATATATGTGCGTACATATATTATATATTGACGCATAAATTTGTAATTAATTTCTTTGTTTCGTATTAAACAAAATTATGTTGTTATAATGGAAATAATTTGTAGCCATTAATAAAAATATTGAATGACATTCAAAATAAAAAAAAAATGCAAATTATTAACAATTCAATTTCGTAATCCATCCATACATAAGCAAGACGATAAATAATGTATTGAGTTACGGGCGAACATAAACAAACAACAAAAACTGCATTCAAAGCGTCAAAACGTTGATGATGTTTAGGATGATGGTTGAGATTGAGTTTATGATGGTAAAGGTATGTAAGGGCAATTGTGTTTTTGGGATTTGTTATGAAGATGCGATCTGAAATTCATATAACTCACCAATTTCTTCGTCTGTTCTGGACGCATTTTGTGGCGTTGTATTCGGTTCGTCGTTGCTGTTTAAGCTGCTACTCATTATTGGCGGCGTTGAGAGCATAGCAGACGTTGGCGAAAACTGAGATAGAGCTGTCAAGTAAAAGAAAATTAAGAAAATGTACCCATTAGTTCTAGTGCAAATAATCATTGGTATTCAAACAGGCTAGGTAGAGAAATTTCGAAACTTGCTCGAGAAGTATCGCGTTTAGAAAAAAAAATACTATAACAAAATTTTCGATGGCGAAGCAAACTGTAGAAAAATATGGTTCTATAGTTAACATTACCAAAATAATTAGAAAAAAGATAACCTTAAAAGAGTGCAGCAAAGTGAGCACTGAATGTTTTTTGCTCCAAAAAACTTCCACAAAGCAACCTATCTGGATTGGCCTATTAATGAAAAAATTGAAAAAGCAACAAAAAATGTCTTAAACCTTCTACTGGTTCGTGGAAAATAAAAACAAGTAAGGGAGCCTAAGTTCGGGTGGATTCGAAAATTAAATAGCGAGTAGTGATCTATCACGACACCCCAATTTATGCAGGTAAATATATTTTAATACTTTTTAGTTTGTATTATAAAGCCAGCTCATTGTTTTCAATAAAAACACTTCTACATATTTTTGTAAGTTTAACGAGCTCAAGACCCGTTGATAATAATTCTTAGGTTATTATTATTTTTGATTAGAGGAAAAATTTAAAGCAACAAACATATACAGGCTATAGTTATAGTACTACTTCTGTTATGAGTTCTGAGTGGTAAATTAATTTATTTGTATTAAAGATTTGAAAAATTTGGGTTCAAATAAACAGACGGACAGACAGACAGGCAGACGGACGGAGAGACGGACATGGCTAAATCGATGGGCTCATCTCTTCTTCTTCTCATACTTACAAACATTTCATGTTCATGGAAGAGAAAAAAATAAAAATAAAATATATAACTTCCATACTGCAGTGGGGTATTAACTATTTGCCCGGATATTTTGCTTGTGTGTTAGTATAGACGAGTATACTACATACTATTGAGACGCAGCTGTCGAATTTTGATTGAAATACCTAGTTGAAATTACAAGCAATCTCCTTTGAAAATAGCAAAACTTTTATGCTGAAAAGTAGGCGACGCCACGCCTACTTCCCCAAAAGCCACAAAATTTGTTTGCTGTCGAGTTTTGCTTAAAAAGCTTATTATGTGTGCAAGATCTTATTGATATAGCTTGCATAGTTATAGAACTATCGCGTTCTAAATTTTACAAACAAATTTTTCAGAATCATGTTAAAAACCTGAACGTGGCCCTTAACCGATTTCGCCCATTTTTACAAAAAAACAGTAACCTTTATAAATTTAATATTTTCGGCAAATTTCGTTTCGACAAATCAATTTTTTGCCGGAGGTATCTCATAAAGAGTTTTGTGGACTAATCCACTATAAAAGGGGCGGGGACACGCCCATTTTCGAAAACTAAATTTATATTTTTCGAATTTTTTCGTTCACAGACACTTTGAAAGTGAAATAAAAATGATATAAAGCTATTTTACGCAAAGTTATTGCCTATTAAATATATCTATGATCCTTTTCAAAATCTTTCGTATAAAAGTGGGCGTGGACCTTACACAAGGAAATCTGTGTGCCCAATTTCGTTTCGATATCTTGAACGGTTTTTGATTTATGATTAATATTTCTAAATTTGACTTAGTCCAAAGTAGGCGGTGCCACTCCCATTTTAAAACATTTCTTGAAAAATTTGTTTTCTGCCTTAATGATAATGTACAAACCAATTTTTATCCGCATAGGTGTATTATGTTTTGAATAATCACGTTTTTTGTATTTTCGAAAATATTATATATATAAAAAGTGGGCGTGGCTTTCATCCGATTTCGCCCTCGAAGATGAGTGGCAAGGAACCTGCATACCAAATTTCATTAAGATATCTCAAAGTTATCGGGTTCAGAAGGACGGACGGACATGGGTTAATAAATTTCTCTTTTCCTCCTGCACATTTTGATATATACAAGGTGGCGCAAAAGTAAGCTTCCGATGTTCAGCATATCGGTTGTGGCACGTGCAGTGTGTGCTGTTGCACCGTCTTGTTGGAACCACATGTTTTCCAATCCCAATTCATCAAGTTGCGGCAAAAAGAACTCGTTGATCATTGCTCTGTAGCGCTCACCATTCACAGTAACCGTTTGGCTCCGACCGATTATTGGTCAAATAAATAGTCAGCAATATTCCGCGTTCTGGAGCAGTGTAGCGTAACATTGTTTATTAACGTGTATTTCGCATGTGTTTACTACACAAATGTCAAAACAGGACTGACTTTAGGGGCCAATCGCAAAATTTATAGCATTTTCTGATAGGAGGATTACTTTTGCGCCACCTTGTACATAAGTCAATATCTATCTCGATTCGTGTATGCCGGTACATACTATCTCTATCTCTATGGCGCGATATACAACAGGTATATCATCATAAACCTCTTAAGAGATTTTTGCGCCAAGCTTCTCTTCCAATTTGTGGTGTGCCGATTTGAATTTTCCCTACAAATTGGTGGGACCTACAGTTTTTTGCCGACTCCGAACGGCATCTACAAAGGAGACGAATTTTTGCTGAGAAGCCTGTCATGGCAGAAATACACTCGGAGAGTTTGCCAAACCACTGCCGAGGGGCGACCCCGTTTTGAAAAACTTTTTCAAATCACTTTTGATGTTACCTGTACCAGGGCTCGAACCATGGACCTTCGGTGTGGTAGGCCGGCAACACTACCTTCACACCACGGCGGCCGCCGGTACATACTACTAGGTATAAAAT
Source organism: Merzomyia westermanni (assembly GCA_949987695.1). Lineage (NCBI taxonomy): Eukaryota > Metazoa > Arthropoda > Insecta > Diptera > Tephritidae > Merzomyia > Merzomyia westermanni. The sequence goes on along the minus strand of OX465291.1, from coordinate 35,136,715 downwards.
TGAAAATAAAATAATGAATGGGGCCTATCTTGTTGATTTTCCGACAGGGTGAAAGGCTGATGTCAAATTTGGTTTCAATAAATATAACAAGGACGATGCCAATGTCACATCCTGAGCTTCAGGTGATACGACGTCAATTTATGGCGGCTAAATTATCCAGGTGATGCCTGGAGCGTCGGGTTTAATTGTAGTCAGATTATGCGATATACTTGGCATTAGGTGATGTGACATCGGCTATTTGTTTCTTGCTCTGAAAGCATGCCCTGAAAGCATGCCTGAACGGGTACTGTCGGACAGGATAATTTTATTCCCATAACGGTACGGTTAGGAAAATCTCTTTATACCCTTCTAAGTATATTATATAATTCAAAATTGACTTATACCCACTATACCCATTTTGGACTAGTTGGTATCAATCAAAGGCCGTTGTAGAGGAAAAGTATCAATAGTGGCCGATTCCATTTAAAGGTTAGTCGGACGATTTTTTTAGGAAATCCAAAGCTATTTTATCCATAAAAAAGTATTTTCATAGTTATCTGTCCATGGTGAAAGTGGGCTATTTCGGTAAAGAGGATCCCTGGACCATTTATAGTTTCCTTAGCCAGCGCATCTTAGCAGCCTGGCAAGCGTACTAGGAACATAAGGGTAATTCATTCGAACTCGAAAACGCCTTATATTAATTCTACAAACTAATGTGTCCTAATATGAGTAACATATGCCTACATGAAATTTGGTGATTTTGGTCAATTCATTTCAATCATATCATTTGTGTTTAAGCGACATAAGTTGTAATTATTTATTTCGTTTACTTCATTTGCATTGCATGCTATTATAATTCGCAACCTGCTTACGAAATATTCCAAAGATATAATTTATGTTTGCAATCCCAAATCGAGGGTTTTCCCACCTAAAATGAGCAGGCCAATCCCGCGCTTATACTTCAGAGCCACAAATGCTCGTCCTCAATAAATACATACAAGGTGAACAGGTGGCCCTCACCCCCTGTTCTATAAAAGCAATAATTTATAAACCTTTTGCGCAAGACGGTCGTCTAATAATAAAATAATAATACAAAAATTAACTTAAATAAGCTACTCGCCCTCCATAAACCTTAAATAGTTTGAAAATCCAACTTACCTCGTCGCGGTGAAGTGTGTCCCTCACGACTGAGCCCTACTCCAGTTGTCGCTGCTGCTGCACTCTCGACGCTTTTCTTCTTCTCTTGTAATTGTTGGAACATATTAGCACGTGCGCGTACACTATTTTGACGTGACAAACTACTACCACCAGCAACACTAGCAACACCAGCACCACAACCACCTTCACTCTGACTCTGAACAACTTCGGATGTCGTCAATAAGCTACTATCATCAATACCGGACATTTCGAAGATGCGTTCACTATCACTACCCAACGATAGGGTTAATTGTTCACTTATATTATTAGTATTGTTGCTTGTGTAACTACTTGTAGTTGGTGTTGTTGTAGTATCACTTAATGAATTGAATTGCCGTAGTGGTGGTGTACTGGTGGCGACTGCTGCAGCATCAATTCCTTCGTTGAATTGATATTGTTGGTTGTTATGATGAGGTTGCAAAGGTTGTGTGAAGCTACGCGTGAGTGCGTATGTGCTACGTGGTGAGATGCTGGATGCAGCAGAGGGGGCGTTCAAATGTGCGAATGTAGTATAATTGAGACCGACGTCTAACGATTTGGCCGGTTTAAAGGCTGATGTGGCTGAGGTGTCGAGCGGCGATGCGGTTGCTTTGAAGCTGTGCGGGCGATTGAGGAAGTAAGCAGAAAATTTAACGTGAATTTAATTGAACTTTTGTTTTACTGTTTTATGGAGGTTTTTGGTTGCACGTTTATTGATAATTTTTTGTAATTGCTACACTTTTAGTGCACAAAGGGACATTGAGGGGCTGAGATATATTAATTAAAAAAAATAATAGTTTTTTTTTTTCAATGATTTCTCGGCTCATAAATATGCGCATTTACTTGTAATCCGATAAATGCGGCTATAAAGGAGTTGATAATTTTTATCAAGGCGGTATTTTTTATTTCCACTTTACAAAAAAATATTTATTGGCACATCGAGTGGATAGAGATAATTGTAGAATTAAGCAAATAGCAAATATTTAAACCACTACAAAGGTATGCACAGTCATACACAAACATACATACAGTCAGTTGCGCTCAAAATGGGACAGTCTTTTTTATTTTTTTAACAAATTTTATAAAAAAAAAATTATTTCAGTAAATGCCTTCAAACAAGACTGTGCGATTATTTGATTACTGAATGTTTTGATTAATCATATTTTCAACTACTAAATGAATTGATTGTTTCAATATTTTGATTATTTATGACGATTCATGATTAATCGATTAAACTAATTTGTAATGTATTAATCATTTCCTGAGTAATTTCTGTTTACCCAAAAAACAAAAATTTATTCGAATCTGCGACTTCTTTCTTCAGCTCAAAATAAGACTGTCTTCAATATTTTTCAAAAACCAAATTTAAAAATTTTTTATATGAAAATTTATTTTTCGAAAGCTTGTAATGGTTTCAAATAATTTGAGTTTCATTGATTGCTCAAAGTTGTGATAAATCATGTTTTCAACTGCTTAATTAATCGATTAATTATAAATTAATTTTGAGGATTGCATAACATAAAGGATGTTTACTTATGAATTTCTAGTAAATAAGAGGAAATTCCTTGAATAACAATCCCTTCATATATCCAAATTTTAATAAAGTGATTAATGACATTTATTAAGCTCAACAAAGACAGGTCTTTAAGTAAAAATATAGCTAAATGTCCTCGAATCAGACCTGTTAAGTAATGATTATTAATCGTCAAGATTACCGGTTGGCTTAATTATTTTCTTGAGGATCCATTTAATTTTCGATTACCATTGCTTTCAATTTTTAATCATTATTTTCCAATTAATTAAAAAAATAATCAAGAAAATCATGATTTTTTACGATTATTAACAAAAATAAAAATATTATCAAAAAAAGTTGTTTTCATTGCTTTTGATTATTTTTTGATTATTTTATAATTATTTTCGATTTTTTCAGTATTGTCGTATAAGCATATAAATATACACATCAATAATACTGAAAAACTAAAACAAAAATCAAAAATAAAAATAAACAAAGTAATCAAAACATTATTTTTTTTGTTTTTTTTTTTGATTTTTTTAGATTTTTTTGATAATTTTTTAATTTTTCTAATCGTAATCAACTAATAATTGCATTTTTTTGAAAAAAATAATCATTACTAAGTAAAAAGAACAGTCTAATAATTTGATTACTAATTACATATCAAATTTAACAAGTCTGCCTCAAATTTAAACAATTTTACATATTTGTACTGCTACTGTTAACTGATTAAGCCGATGTTCACATTTCGATTTATTTAATATTGATTAATCGATTAAATTAAATTTGCAATCAATAATTTTTATGATTAATCAGAACATTAATCAGTGCGTGACTAATTTCTGTTTACCTAAAAAAAAATTAGTTGAAATCTGAGAAATATGTACTTTAAGTCAAAAGAAATCAATGACTACAAAATGATAAGGTATTGATTACTGATAAAATTCGTAGAGTGGTGAGTTGGAAAATGATTAAACTGTAAAATTTTTTGATTAAACAGATTTTGATTAAAATGTGGTTAATCTGGGGATGCAATTAATCGATAATGATTATTCTCTAATTAATCAGTCAATTGAATTTAACCGACATCAAAAAAAAACTTTCAAATTTGAATGCAGTAAATACTTCACTAACCTACCAAGGCTCAATGATATTGAAATTCCATTTGCATTACTATTAAAATTTTGATTTTTGAGTGCATTTCATTTTCATTATCACTTAAAATTTGCATTATCGCTCAACGTTTATATCGAGTGGCAATAAAATTTAATTTTTAAAAAAACTTCGCTGAGTGGTAATTTTTATTTATTGGAGACGCATGTGCATTAGCAGTAATGTGAGCGCACGCACATTTCCTTACAACACGATTTAATAGATTTTGCATTTCGACGGTTTTGAATGGAATTGCATGTGACTTTCCAATAAAACTAGTGCGCAAATCTCCACTAAATATAAAACTGAGTGGTAATGGAAAGGAAGTGCCATTTAAAATAATAAATCTTCGTGCTCATGAAAGTAAAGCCACACTCAAAATAAAAGTTAAGTGATAATGGAAAGGTAGTTTTATTAACAACAATTTTTGAGTGATTATGAAAATGAAGTTACACTCAAAAATGAAATGTTAAAAAATTTTGAATACGCAGTTTTGAAGACCAATGAATTTTAGTATAACATTGTGCAAGTTAGAACTCGCTAAAAAGTTTCCCTGAATTTTTAAAATGTTTTTGGTCAAGGGTGTTAAGTGATTTCTTCCATACGAAGCATGGAGAAAAAATAATTTTGTGTGAAAAAAAATATCCAACACCCTTGACAAAAAAATTAAAAAAATTCAGGGGAAATTTTGATTTACTTCTAAATTGCACATTATTATGCTAAAATTAAGTGATCTAAATAACTGCATGCTCAAATATTAAAATGTTGATGTAAATGTTTAAAAGTTGAATTAACTTTCCTGAACTTTGTGTTAATTTTGAAATAACGTTTATGGAATTCGCTGTATTTTAAATGAAAATTATTAAAAACACCGCTTCTTTTTCTTTCGTCGAATGATATTAAATTTAATATCGCTACTATTATATTGAACACAACTGTATATATATATATATTTGCTGAGTACTTATTATTATCATTCAGAGGTTCACCTAGGTAAATTCTTTCACTTAATATTGATTTATTGGTACAAGTACTACGAAAACACTAAAAATAAGAACCCTTGAAATTTTCAAGATAATATTTGTTGATTAAAAACAACACACATTGTTGTTGCTGTTGTGCTTAACTAAAAACAAAGATAATATTTTTTTTTTTTTATAAAAAATATCGTACAAAAACTTCTGCGCGCTTGGTCGTTGGTCAAATAGTACTAACTGCTTGGTCAAGAAATTTTATTTTCCGTTAACGAAATCAATTAGTTACTTCACTTTTGCACTTTTATGGGATATTCAGTCGATTAGGAAACCCATTTTATTTGCGAAAGATATTTTACACATTCAACATTTTTGTTTTGTATACGTAGTTAAGCGCTATATACATATATAGGCATCGTATTTATTTTGCAATGGAAAATGCTTCGTATTTCATCCACAATCGTCTGCGTACATATAAAAGCTTGCAGAACGTGCCAAAAATAAACTAAAAATGTTTAAGAAAAAAATAAAAAAAAAAATAAGAAGAAAATGGTAAATAAATAAGGCGGACGTTTAAAGTACGCTGACTTGAAGAAAGAACTTTTTGAATGTTATAATACATTTTTTAGCGACCTCGAAAAAACTAGTGATGTGATGAGGAATTGCGCGATGGAAGGACGCTGCCTATAGGGCCGTACAGGGAAGACAGTCAAGTAATCATGAACGAAAATAATGATTGCTTGGAGTTTGAGATGTTAGCTGATAACAATAATAACAAAACCTTTATATTCAAAACACTAGGTAGATTACAGAAAGTTTCACGCCAAAAAATCAAGACCCGAACTTTTGTCGGCATCAAACAAATCGTTTACGCGGCAGTCGAGCAAGTACCAGATGGTGTCAGTAACTGAGCGTACCAGATTCATTCCGGCAAAAGACTGCCCTTAGACCCATTTCCTGCAGGAAATATATATTGATCTAGTAACCGATGTGTATATACTTGATATCAATGGACGATATGATGAACCCGGTAGCAGAGAATGTAATAAAAGTTCCACAACTTAAAAATGAAATTGATAGATTACCAGCTACGACATTGACACAAGAAGCTTACGAAGGGTTGTTTAAGTGAATGCGTCAGAAGAAGACGTATGGAAGATTAAAATTTTCAGAAGACAGTTGGTGCTACGTATAGGAATGGCTCTGGTGTTACTTGAGCGAGGGCTGCTATTCAAGTATAACACCGTTTAATATACTTTTAGAACAACATCTACGCTTAACCGTCTAAACCGTTTTGGCTGTCCAACAAAGCCTTCCACCTTTTAGAAATACTATGAGATCGCACATTCGTAAGCCTATCGTCAACAAACTTATTGGATGTAATCGATATGGCTTCGGATCTGGCGAGGCTACTATTCATCAGATTTTCTTGACACGTCAGTCCTTGGACAACCTCTATTCATTTCCGCACACGGTCTATACATTGCTTTGTCTGAACTCGATTTTCCGTACCAACTGCGGCTTGATTGAAAACGACAACTCAGAGCCATTCGAAACTAAATAAGTTTTCAGAAAATTCGCCTTTCTATAATTCGATTTCTTCAGATTTTGATGTAACAGGCTTCAGCAGGCGCGACTTAAGTTGCTTCCCTCATGTTTCCTGATCATGGTAACATGTTTATACCAGAAGTTGGCTGCATTCCAGTCTGCTCAACGAGAGTGGATATCTAGCGAGATCTTAAGATATTGAGATTAGCCTTTGAGATAGAATTGGTTGCGAACCCAGATCAAATCGTTTGGCGATCCATTCTTAAGATCTTGCACTCAGAGTAGAAGCGCGTTATCCCCGGAAACATAATTAAACCGAAAATTTCGAAACTAGTTTTGAAGTGCTAAGTGGCAGCTTGGTTTTCATTGCAGCAACACAGCCTTTTCCGTCCATCTAATTTCCATAATAAAGTCTCCTTTAGAATGACTAATACCTCAGCTTGAAAGATCCAACAAAATATAAGTCCGCATTTCCTTCAACAACCACTATGGAGCTTTATCCAAAGTCAGTTTTGGAGCTATTGGTATTAAGGCAAATTTGCCGCTCAGAGAATGCAGCAGCAAAGAGTCTCTTCGGTGAAAGCAATGGTGGCGTAGGGTACGCCACTTCGTGTTATACCACCATTCGTTTCTTTTGGTTCTACAGATGGTCTTGGGCGCACCACCATGAAGACGAAAAGGAACGGCAGCTTTAAGGGACAAAGTAAATGAGTCGAGACGAAAAAGAAAGACAGGGCGAAGTACTTGCTGTCCTCCTTAAATTAGTTAGCGCATTTGAGACTTGTCAGCAATATAATGAAGATGCTCCGGGCCTGAAAAAGTTTCAATTGCTAACAACTTTTAGCAGCAGTGAAAACAGTCGCCTCCTCATACACGGAAGAGTTCAGGTGGAAAAGTACTTGGTGTCCTTATTGGCGTCAGTCAAAATAAATAATTCGAAAACAGCGTGGTTTGTTGAACCCGGATGTAAGAAAAGGGACTAAGAATTTTTGAAAAAAAATTATTTATTTTTAAATTAAATTTTTTATAATAAATTTTAAATCTTTTGGATAAAATCTTTCATTAATAATTTTTTCGCTTGTTTTTTTTTATTTTAATTTTCTTTGGCTGTGCAATTATTACAACTTCGTTTTTTTTGAATTTTACACAATCACAAATTAACCGCGTTTTCAAGCGAACAATTATAACCGACACTGACGACTAACGCGTTAACTTTTAATCTAAGCGCTGTAAGCTTTTGCTCCGAATTTCTGTTATTTTTTGCGACGGCTGCACGATCAGTAAAGCAACAATTTCCGTATACCGGCGTCAACACAATCGACAAGCTCATTGATTGATAAAACAACACAACGGTGACCGATATTAAGTCGTCAATAGGCTATTCTCTTATCACTTTTAATCAACTTTGACTGCATAAATATTATTTCGAGATCACTTCACATACATTTATTACCAAAAATCGCACGTCGCGTTTATTCGTTTGATTTGTCCGTTAGCGGTTTTACATAAACGTTCAAAATCGAATCGCAAAGAAAGTAACGCGCGCGTAAAAAATCAAGCGACGATCGGTGAGCGATGGCGTTTCGCGTATGTGAAAATCTCAACTGAACATAAAACTACAAAATTTATTTTTTTTAGCACAAAAAGCTAAACAAGATCGGCTGAAACGACTGTTTATTTTTATTATAATTTTTTTTTTTTGTACATTCAAAAATTATACAAAGAAAAGCGTCAGACTGGCGAGGGGTGGCACAAAGCAGTGGCGGCCGCGGCGTTGAAAGGCCGTTGGACGTGCAAAAAAAAGAAGCGAAATGTGTGGGGAACAAACGATCAAAAAAAAAAAGCTTTGCTTTTCATCAAAATATATGTACTACTAAGAGTTTGCAATTATTTTCACAAGCGTCAAGCGCGTTGAGAGCACACTTTTGCTAATGCTTAGCAAACAGAAATTTACTGCAGTAAATATACCTAGTTGTGGCTAGGCCTGAACGGCTCGAAATAGATATTGAGTTAAATCAGACCTGTTTAATAATGATTACTAATCGTAATGATTACCGGTTTTATTAATTATTTTCTTGAGAATCCATTTAATGATTGATTACCATTATTTTAAATTTTTAATGATTATTTTTCAATTAATTAAAAAAATAATCAAAAAAAGCATGATTTTTACGACTATTAATTAAATGATTATTAAAAAATAAAAAACAATAATAATTTTCATAAAAATCAAAAAGTGAAAAATTATTATTCTTGGCCTTGAGCTCGTTTCATGAATACTTGATTATTAAAAAAATTCAAAATAGTAAAAAAAAATTGTTTTGATTACTTTTAATTTTTTTTGATTATTTTTATTTTTTTTATATTTTATTCAGTATTGCTGTAGAAGCCAATAAATATACATATCAACAATGTTGAAAATAAATCAAAATTGAAAATAATCAATAATAAGCAAAAGTGATTTTTTTTTGATTATTTTGGATTTTTTTTAATCAATTAAAATTTGCTTTTTCTTGAATAACAACTAAAACAATCATTACCAATAAAAAAAAGCTTCCTAATTATATGATTACTAATTACTAATCAAATTTAACAGGTCTGAGTTAAATATATTAAAATGTTCAAACATTAAAAATAAATTTATTGAGCAATGTCCGTTCTTCCAGTCGTGAAGTTGAGAAAAGTTAATATGACTATATACATACTTGAATCAATTCAAAAGGTTCGCCAAAGAAGACGAATACAATGACTATAAGATTATACACCAAATTTTTGTAACAGCAAAACAGCCAATTCACTTGGCTTATTCAAATTTTAAAATCACGTATTCGTGTTATACAAGGATATAAGAACATTTTTAAAATTAAGTGGTCACTTTATATAAAATAAAAACCCAAATTTTCTTAAAGTAAAACAGTTTGCAATTATTTAAGATTTATTATATTATTTTGCTCAAAATTACACGAAATCACAAAATGGGCATTGTGCTCTTCTTTACTATTTTAGGCTACACCCAAAAGCGACCATTCACTTAGAAACAATTAGCGCGCAATTATCTTTTATAACACAACTAGGTATATACTGATCACTCGTACATAAATTTCCTTGCTTGTTTTCCTGAATGATATGCATACATACACGTGAGTGGATTTTATTCAGAGATTTCCAATTTATTTTCTGTTCTTATATTTGGACTTTTCTTTTTAGATGCGTTTTTTTCAAAAATAGTCAAAATGTTTACATGGCTTGAATGCTTGTGTGTGCGTGTGCACTGCACATGCAATACATTTATTTTTAGCTCTGCAACGTATGTAGACTAGTTCGGATTTGAAAACGAAATTATTATCCAAAAAGGCAAACGTAAAATGTTTGGCACAAAAACTAGATTTTTATTTTTTTTATAAATACATAAATATTTCGGTTGGAAAATACAAATGAAAGAGCGGGCGTGTAGAGCGAACATCTCAAGGAAATTGTGTAGGTTGCTTTGTAAATGCTTTTGACCCATTGGGGATATTTTTTTAAATGAAACAAACAAACAAACAAAAAAGAGGAAAAAATAATAAACAAATTGATTAAACTAAAAAATGAAATCCTAAATGAGTCGAAATTATTCTAAAAAAAAATGTTCATGAAAATAATTGTTTTTCTTTCGTTAAAATTAATATATTGGTGCTTGAAATTAAAAAAAAAAAAAAAACAAAGAAAATGATTGGAAACTCAAATTTTTGAAAACATGACATGACAGCTGCGATTTTTTATAATCTCAAAAAAGCTATTCTAAACGAATTTAAAAAACTTTTAGAGTCTTTTTAAATGTTTTTTTTTAACTAACCCAACAGTGAAAAAACATTTACGCCCATATTCATAAAAAGTAAAATTGGTTTATAAAGCTTTTTTAAATGACATTTCTATACAAATTTTGAATTATAAGAACTTTATAAAATTTTTTATTTTTAATGAATATCGGGGTTAAATTATAACATGGTATATTAAATTTCTGATAGTTATTTCTAAAAAAATGTAGCTAATTTTTAAGAACTGTTTTGAAAAATTAAAAAAAAAAAATTGTAAAACTGTGAATGAATGCCTTAAATTAAAATAGAATTAACATTTTTAGGCGGCCGCCGTGGTGTGAAGGTAGTGTTGCCGGCCTACCACACCGAAGGTCCATGGTTCGAGCCCTGGTACAGGTAACATCAAAAGTGATTTGAAAAAAAAAAAAAAAAAAAAAAAGTTTTTCAAAACGGGGTCGCCCCTCGGCAGTGTTTTGGCAAACTCTCCGAGTGTATTTCTGCCATGACAGGCTTCTCAGCAAAAAATTCGTCTCCTTTGTAGATGCCGTTCGGAGTCGGCAAAAAACTGTAGGTCCCACCAATTTGTAGGGAAAATTCAAATCGGCACACCACAAATTGGAAGAGAAGCTTGGCGCAAAAATCTCTTAGGAGGTTTATGATGATATACCTGTTGTATATCGCGCCATAGAGAGAGAACATTTTTAAAGGGGAAAGTTTTTTATGCAAAAGTTGCAAGCATGCAATATGATAGCTTAGATTTCTTGAAATCTTTTAAAGGAAACTAAAAATTACAAAATAATTTTTAAAAAGTTTTCGAAAGTGTTTTTTTTTTTTTAATTTTCTTTCGAATCAACAATAAACATGTGAAAAAGTAAAGATTTTTTTAAACTACAGTATATTTTTTTTTCTAAAATTTGATAAAAAAAAATATTTTGATAAAATATTTGAAAAATAACATAACTTGTGTTGAAACAATATAACATAAATCCGCCTAGGGAAGTAACACAAACTAAGAAAAATCATTTGAAAGTAAAATTTAATATCATTATGCTTTCCATAAAGATGTTCATCATATTAAAAAGTGATTTTAAAGAAATCCAAAATAAAATGTTTAATTTTTATATAAAGCAAACTTATTTTGTAAGACTGGAAAAGAACAAATTTCTACACCTTTTTAAGTCCATAATGAGAAACTGCAAGTTTTAAAGAGAAGGGGTAAATTCAAATTGAGAAATGTAAGTTCAAAATGAGATAACGGTGGGAATGTATAGTTTCTTATTGAATATATGTAAGTTGATATTGAGAAATATAAGTTCATATTGGGAATGCGTAAATTCAAAATGAGAAAAAGTGAGTTCAAAATGGGAAAAGGTAAATCCAAAGTGATAATGTGTAATATAAAAATGAGATAATATAAATACAAAATGAGATGTTTAGAAAATTTAGTACTATTAAAAGTTAATGTAACCAACACAGTTTTAAGCCTTATTTTATACTCCGACGTGCATATTTTTGAGCTCGAGTGCGTCAGTATGAAAAGTGGTTGTGTGCTGTACGGCCCTTTCACAATCTCCTCCGGCTATAGTCCTCTTAGCATTGTCTATTGTATTGCTGTTTCCAACTATTGTATTCGCTGCTCGCAAATTCCAGGAGGATGCACATGGGGCACACGCAGACTCTTTTTCACCTCCATTTTTACTTTCGCCCAAATGGTTTCAATTGGATTTAGCAACGGAGAATATGACCCTAGGCGCAAAACTGCTGCTTCTCCTAGCGAATGTTCTGCAACTTTCGCCTTAATAGACGATTTGGCAGTTAACTGTAAAACTAAGCCTTAATTGATACTTAAATTACCGTTTTATTAAACTCGCTGTATACATTTTGCCACGGCTATTATTTTTATCAAAAATTAAACTAGACATTAGTTAAAAGCTTTTGTGCTTGCTGTCATTGAATTGTTGGTGAAAGAGCTTAGAAGTGTTCTCTTTGCGTGTTAAAATCGTAGTTCAGCAACAACAACCACCCACTGGCAAAACCGAATCGTAACTAAAGAAAAATAAGCGTCAAAACTGTCGAAGCCCATGAAATTGTCAACAGAATGCAAAACCACGTTAACACTAATGATAGTTTTTGTTTGTACGTGCTGTTGTTGTATTCATAGTAAACAGTATGCGCACCTTACAATTTTAATAGTGCCAGTGTTGGCAAAAAATAGTGGTAGATTTGAGAAAAAAGTAGTGGACATCATATTTTGTAAGTTTCACGAGCTCAAGATCTAACGACTGGTTATTATTTTTACTTGAAGTGAAAAATTTAAAAAGTGATAAATATTTAGTATGAATTCCGTTCAGTTCTTGTTTAACTATTTTAGGCTAGTTGGCTTTTCTGATCTGAGTGAGATATGCGAATAAAAACTAAATTATTCCACTGTTTTCCCAATTTTTTAGTCTGTTGCTTTTGAAATTTTTCCACTAACATAAAAATAATAACTGAATAATAATTATTATGAGTTGGTCTTGAGCTCATGAAACTTTAAAATATGTAAAATAAATAGACCACAAACAAAAATAACGAAATTGTAGTAGATGTCGGTTGAAATTAAGCCCTTCTTTTGTATTTATATTGGAACGAATTTAAGTCATCCCTTGTCAATTTTGGTTTTGTAACAAACCGGTTTCGGCGATCCGCCATCTTCAGTGATTGATTTCGTTCGACACATAGGGCAGTGAAGGTTATGTTCGTATGTCAACTCTTATTTTAGTTAAATTATTTTCCAGAATTTCCGGTCCGATTTAGGTCATATTTTCTTACCTTCTCGATAATCTAAAACTTCAATCTTGACGATATCCCAGTAATAAGTAAAAAAGAGGTTAATGGCTGAGTGATTCGAAAGTACAACCCACCAACATTTTCGTTTTGTTAAGAGCCAGAGGTTCTAACCCTTTAGCCTGTTCTGAACCTATCTACTACGAATGCTTAGTGTAGTAGTAGAGATACGTGGTACGCTATTCCCCCTAAAGACAACTTGCTTAGGCGCAGACCAGAAAGAGTGGGAGATCTTACATAGTTTTTAGTGTTTGGATTCCGAGAACTAGCAACTGCGATAAAAAGGAAACACTGCTACATACTTAATTGACTTTATGGAAGAGGTAATTGAGATGTCTAAAAACCATTTTGCTGAACTCGACCGGCACAGAAAGGCTGAATGCCGCATGAGTGTTAACCGAAGGTTTGAAGTGGACACCGAATTAGTGATAAAGTGATTCTGATGCATAAAAAGCTTTGAAGACTTCAATTTATTTTAGAATAGCTTTCAATAATATTCGAAAAATCAGATTTAAATATTTGAATTACAGTATCAGGATTACTTTTGTTTTTTCTTGCTTTGTGTGAAATATTTCGTTTGAATTAGATTTTTTTAAATTAAATAAAATTCAAGTATTCATGAAACGAGCTCAAGGCCAAGAATAATAATTTTCCACTTTTTGAATTTTTATGAAAATTATTATTGTTTTTATTTTTTTAATAATCATTTTTAATTAATTATTAAAAGTTTTTTTTTAATTGAATAGAGTAGGAAAAATGTTTTGAGACAACCGATTGATTATTAAAAAAATAAAAACAATAATAATTTTCATAAAAATTCAAAAAGTAAAAAATTATTATTCTTGACCTTGAGCTCGTTTCATGAATACTTGAAAATGTACAGGTATAAAAAAGCAATTAAATGAAATTAAAAAATTTAACAATTACCTCCGAAAAATTTCCTACCTAATTTGGTTACGACCCTGAGTATCGTTAATCACTCATCCACAACCTGAACTACCACGAAACTATATGAACGGAAATCGGTTGAGAACGATTTGCAAGTGGGTACTTTCAGGGTTGCATGGTAGTACCTTTAATTAAAGAAAAAATGTGTTAGAACTAGCACTTTAGTGGTAGAAGTACGAATACTGTTTGTAACTTGGTTTTGCTCTGGTTGTTCTTGTTGTATAAACTATGTTCAACATGATGTTTTAGTTTTTGCTGTCCGCTCTGTAATGCTTTTAATTATTACGCTTTTTGTTGTTGGTAGCGTTGGTGCTGCCTTTTGTTATTATTATTTGTATTATTGTTGTCTGTTATTCGTTTTTTTTTGGTTTCATCTTTTGCACCTTTTTTTCTGCAATTAACAGCAAAATGACAATAAAAGACAACGGTTCTCTTCGTTGACTTTTTGGGTGGCACAACGGTTGGTAAACGCTCGCAACGCAAAGCACGGAACATGAGCAGGGAGCATTTCAGCATAGAATAATCGCAATGTGTGATAGTTGATAAAGAACATCATCAACACCAAACAACCAACTCTCTCTTGCACAAGGCAATTAGCCTACGTTGCCATTGTAAAAAATTATGAGCCAATGCAATAAAAAGAGAAAAGGAAAATATAAAGCAAATCATTATATTGTAAAGAATTATTGAAAAATTGCGCAGGTGAATTAGGTGAATGGACGATTGACACTGCTTTGGTTCTATGCACCTCGCCCGCCGTATTGCACTGCGCTAGGTTCATGGCAATGCATTGCGCTTCGTTTGAATTTTTGCGGTTTTCGCTGGAAAATTTTAAATTGATTTTTTGCACAGATTGTGTTTTTGTTTTATGTTTATTATATGTATGTTTCATGGTAGTCGCAAATGTCATTGAGTTTGTAAAAACGAGATTTTCGCATTAATGACGTTGGCAGCAGAAAACAACTAGAGCAAGCAAATAACAGAGTCCACATCCACAATGAAAGCTAAAATGTGTGGTAAAAAGTGTAAAACGCTGTTAACAAATAAAAACATTATTCTAAAACAGTGCAGCGCAAGCGACGTAATTGCCCAACACCAAAACTTCAAAGTTGGGATTTCAGGCCAAACATCACAGCGGTCATCACCACTAAAATGAATAATGAGGTCGACAGTTTGGAAGAAAATCGAGTTCATTGTGGCACTAGGACGACACACTTGGGTTCTCAGAAAACATTCAATTAATGTTAGTGGGTCTGGGGAAAGTTCACTAGGATCTAGATCGTATACAGAAAAATTCTAAATAAATTTCACTGAAGAGTTGTTCCTCATATTCATACGAAATAAGAGGAAAGTGAGAACAAAACTCCGCAGGAAACATTAACCATAATTGAGCTAACAGTTTCGGGACTATTGTTAGAAATATTTTCGCATCACCAGCCTACGTTTAGTAACACTTAGGAAATATTTCTGAAAACATTTTTGTATAACATATAGCGAGTTTTTAGTATGATTTTTGGGACTATTGGGACCATTTTGGAGCAGTTTTAAAACGATCTGAGCACTATTGTTAGAAACATTTTTGGGTTATTTCGAATTTATTTAGAGACAATATCAAAAGAATCCAAAAGTGAAATAAAAAGAAAGAACGAAACCATTCTAACATCACAATGCATAGCAAACTTGATTTTTTTATTATTAATTTTTTATTTATTTATTTTTTTGTTTTTGTCAAGTCTAATTGTCGATTCGAAAAGGGCTTAACTCAGCAAAAGATTTCACAACACTCCATCTTACAATTAAGAATGGGACACATAATTTTATGAGTATAGTCAGGAATGTTTTCATATTATGAGCTTCACTACTTTGCTTACCACTAAGATATTTTAGGATTACATTTAGGGGTTAATTGTAATGATTTTCGGAATCATTCCCGAAACAATATATTGTAAGAAGCACTTGTATTTATTTCAGCACCCTTTAATTTACAGACAATCAATGACGAAATATTTCAACAGCAGTTTGAAAATAATCCTAAAAAGATTTCGAAACCATCCGTGAGTATTTTGAAAATAATCACGAAATGTTCCAAAATTGATTCTAAAGGAACCCTAGAATTGTTTTTTTATTTATATGAAAATAAAAAATGTTTCGTTATAATTCACAAAACACCCTGAAATAGTTTCGTTAATAGTACTGAGATCATGCGAAAATAGTAAAGTAATCTCGAAAGGATCCAGAAATAGCAATGAGGTAATCTCAAAAGAATCCAGAAATGAAACAGAATAAGAAGAAAAAAAAAATTAAGACCTAGATACGTACTAAAAGTGGAACTTGTTCCAAAAGGCTTCCAACTAATTTTGGAATGAACATGATTTTGTAGCACAATGCCGCCAGTACCAATAGACAGATCCCGTAACAATATAAATTTGTTTACTTCACATTGTTTTCATACCAAAATTTCTCACACTGTGTGCTACACTAACTTTTGAACTGAACTTCAACAATGGGCTAGTCGCGCTCTGCACGTTTTGATTTCGCTGTAATTAGATCATTCTTATATTATTCTTTGATATCCAAATTGACACACAAGCATGACAGCAAAGCAGGGTAATTAGTCAAATACTTTCAGTTAAGCAATTAGGTAACAAATAAGCCGCTTATGCGCAGTCAATAGCCAAAACAAGAATGGCGACTTAAACGAAATTGAAAAACGGCAAATAGGGACATGTATTGACTTGGGCTTTTCTGTTCTTCTTTTACTCCTCTTTACGGTAAACTTATTAGGAACATTTCAAAGAAATTAAAAAAAAATTTTTTTTTTAAAATGTGAGAGCAAAAATTTTAGAATATTTTTGGGTATGCAATTTTGAAGCACATTAATTTTTGATATACAGCTGTGTTCAATACAATAGTAGTGAAATTAAATTGGATATCGTTCCACAAAATAAGAAGAAGCTGTGGTTTTAATCATTTTTATTTAAAATACCATAAAAAGAAATTTCGAAGTTTTCAAAAAATTCAGAAAAGTTAATTAAACTATTAAAAATGCCAATCAAAATCTTAAAATTGTTTGGCAGAATTTTTTTTTGAATACACCGTTTTGTAGACCAATCAATTATTTACAACATTGTGCAAGTTAGAACTAGTTTAAAAACTTCCCTTGTATTTTCAGAATTTTTTGCGTCCAGAGTATTGAGTGGTTTCTTCCATACAAAGCATGAAGAAAAATTAATTTTATATTGAAAAAAATATCCAACATCGTTTGCAAAAAGTTCGAAAAATTCAGGGAAGTTTTTAAACTAGTTCTAACTTGCACATTATTGTGCTAAAATATTGGAATTTTGATGTAAATTTGTAAAAATTTAATTAACTTTTCTGTACTTTGTGAAAACTTTGAAATTTCTTTGTATGTGCTTTTTGTTATGGAATCTATATATACGTATATAAAATTTAAATTATGTATGTATCTATAGATCGACTTGCGTCCTAAACGTATAAACCTATCGTAACCAAATCTGAAACACGAACTGGATACCTTACCGGGATGGTCATGGGCTAAAAAATATTTAGATATATATAGAAGGCGTGGCACCTCCCATACAAATGGAATTTTTAACAGTCCGTATTTCTGGAAGTATTTACGTTAGACCACTGAAATTTGGTAAGGGTTTATATGAGGTTAATCCCTACCACCTCCAAAAAAACTGGGAAAAACGAAAAAGGCGGCGTGGCACCTCCCATACAGCTGTCATTTTTTTTTATAGAAATGTGGGGTAAAACCGACGGGTATAAGCTAGTTCGCTATATTTTCAATGAAAAATTAATAAAATCACAGCTTCTTTTTTTTCGGCCAACGACATGCATTTTAATTTCACTATTGCCAACGCTCTGATCAATTCACCCTTAATTCTCTCATGATTAAATTTGTTAAAACTAGCCTATCAAAGAGTATTGTGAAAATCGAAGTGAGTCATCCAATTAAGTCACCCTTTACTTTGTTAAAGTATGCACTTAGCTGAGCGAGCGAAAAATCGCACATACAAGCGGACATGAAGCCATGAATGCAGACTATTTCGTAACACATTGTTTATCAATACCTGAAAATAAATATTAACAAATATAGTACATACGTGAATGACCGTTGACTTCACTTTCGTCACTTATTTCTGCTATAAATTGGCATCATACATATCTTTCACTTTTTCTTATTGATCTGCGATTTTAAAAGAGGTTAACATTGTTTTGGAGTCAACATTTCTTCTTGACCATGCATATTTACATTAGGGTGTCCCTTATATAATATCCGACTAATCGATTAGTGGAATAGCAACTGTTGACCTGTTTGAAAATCCAATAGCAAATTTTCGGTTTCGACTAATCGAATACTGTCGGTTGATAAATAAAATTTTTAAAATAAAAATCAAAAATTCAACATTTTCTATAGTTGCAACGCATGTTTATGAAGGTGATGGAACTCAGCTCCATGCGAATAGAGCATCCATTGTCAATAAAAAACACAACAAGTCGAATGCAAACAACTAACCGACTAGTCGATTAGTGATAATCGATTACTTTTTCACACAACTACTTCAAATCGATTAATCGACTATTCGATTAGTCGATTATCAAGACTCTAGCACCCATAGATTTTTTTTCAGCACTATATATTATATAGCAAAGACTAACTCAGTAAATAACGGCCACCCTAATGTACATACATACATACATCAGTTCAAATTATAAAAATATCAAATGAAAACCAAAACAAAAGCCAACAAAACAAAGTAAAGCGAAATAAAAAAAATATATATATTAGCATATTATCTTTATTAGCTTGCGTCTGTCAGCGATAGTAATCAGTCATTGGGGCAAGCGCACCACTCGCCTCATTCATTTATGCTCCACTACCAGCAGGCACATACAACGCGGACTCCGTACAGCGACCCAAAAGCTTACTAAATTCAAAGCGTGGATTGGCACATGTTGCACGACAGGTTTTTGTAATTCAACCGACACATAAAAGAGACTGTCACTGAAACAATTGGATAATCAGTATATCAGCTAGTTAGGTTATAATTCAGTCAGTCACTCATTTGGCCATTGTTAGCAAAACTTTAGTAAACCACTTTTTGGCAACACTTTGTGCGGTAACTGAATTAGAGGGGAGCTGCATATTTATATTTTCAATGATTCAAATTGTAAATTTTCAAATTTTTAAAATTTTATTTTCGCTTAAAAGTGGGAGGTTGTGATACGAGATAGGTTATTTTAATATCCGGGTGGAGGCAGGTAATAAATAGTACAAGAGTATTAAGATGGGTCGAACTTTTTTTGGACGTTATAAGTGTGGTCTAATAACGCGCAAACGTGTCGTTTGAAACCGAAAAGAATATCGCGGAAATCGTGCAAGTAGACCAGATGATACTTTGATGCTACTACCGATATTTTTACTTTATGGTAGAGAAATAGGTTCCATATTACTTCATTTAACTTGCACTGCAAGTATTTTGTTGACGAAAGGCCATAACAAAACCAAATCGACCCACCCTTATGATTATTTCTTTAAGTACACAAATGTGACAATCTCGTTTTGGTATTTACATTTTTGTTTGCAAACAAAGACACTATTTGCTTTTGTAAATAAACTGACTGGCAATTTGCTATTTTTTAAAATTATTGTATTTTTTATTATGTCGCATACTATAGTGTGAAGGCTTCGAAAAATAAACTTTGGTGTGAGGCAGACATTAAAAAATTAAACAATAATGAATTCACACAGTTGGCTAATGAAACAAATACAAAGCTTAGCGAAATATCAATGAAAGTTTTCAAGTCAAATGAGCGATGAGTAAATTTGTTGCTTTGTTTACCAAAGGTGTGCTATTTTAAAGCGTGTAGCTACACCCCTTTCGACCTAAACAAAAGGTATTACAAACTAAAGAACAGTTACAAAATAGTTAAAAAAAAGCAAAGCCTGCGCCTCCCAACACTATTCAATAAGTTCTCGAATTCCAGGCAGTAGGAGTTTCGTGATGCGCGTACAAACATAGAAACATACTGTCAGAATTTCAAAGAGTAGCAGATTTGGCGTCAAGTGCTATAGCAAAAATCACCGTACGTATTTTTAAATAATATATGTTCTTTACAGATAACGGCCTTGACCAGTTTCACTACATGTATATAAACATTTTGTGCTAACTTTTATTTCCACCACTGTGTATAGCGTGGATGAAATATTTCCGTGCTGTAAAATGGTTCCTAAATTTTAAGTTGGGTCTCCAGCCATACACCGGTGAAAATTGCATTCACTTCTATAAAACGATTTATGAGTGATGCGCGAACCAACTTACAGACAGACAAACACAAATTCTAAAAAATTGTTGTTTTATGTCCTATTAATCTAATAAGTATCCTCTTCCATAAGCAACTTTCTTTGATATTATAATGTGCAGTCTTTGGCCTCTTACGATTTTGTGGCTTTACTAAAACTTAACAACATTTCCCTCAGTGTATCTAAGAACAATTCTTTCCCTGTGGCAGCTGTTTGGCAATTTTAACTGTGAAATTCTCGCCATTTATGTTAATCTAAAAATAAATCACACAAATGTTTCACTTGCTAAAACAGAAATAAATTTAAAGAAAGTGCAAAAGAGAGCACAAAACGGAAGAAACGAAGAAAATGAAAAAAATAAATCAAAAGAAAAGTTATGGAAAATTGCCAAGTTTTCACAGTACTTGTGTGTTTTTTTAAATTTATATACTTTTATGAACCTGTATAGACATATTAGGGTTACACTCGGCCTTTTCAAACAGGTTTGTATTTTAATATTTTTTTTTAATACCAAATAACCGAGGTTAATCCATTTTTTTAATTTTATAAAGATCTAGATTGTCAGAAATGATTAAAATTACTACACCATTTCCAACAGTAACTGTAATGATTATTTTAATTGTTTTTCAAGAAAAAGCAATTATTAATTGATTACGATTAGAAAAAAAATAAAAAATCGAAAATAATCAAAAAAAATTAAAATAACAAGAAAAATTCGTTTTGATTACGTTAGATTTTTTTTTAGTATTATTGATGTGTATATTTATGTGACTCTACAACAATACAGAAAAAAATCAAAAATAATAAAAAAAAATTCAAAAATTATCAAAAGTAATCAGAACAACTTTTTTTGATAATGTTTAAATTAATTGGAAAAAATAATTAAAAATTAGAACTAATGACAATCAATCATTAAATGGATTCTCAAAAAAATAATTAATCAAACCGGTAATCATCACGATTAGTATTTATTATTTAACAGGACTGGTATATGAATAGTCTTTACTCTTGACAGGAATTTGTTAATGGAAATATGTAGTTACTTTTAAATGAGAAAGTGTCATATAAACAAGTAAGGAAAGGGCTGTCTTCGACCTTTTATACCTTTCATGAATACGCATCACGGTTTTAGGTGTGCGATCCTTACTCACAATTAGTAAAAACTCTGCAAAACTGATAATTTAAAGATACATAGCCCAAACCCCATTTATCGGAACAATCGATTATATGGGAGCTATATGTTATGTTGGTCCGATCTGGCTGATTTTCACTACACACATTACATACATAATAAGTACCAAACCTGCAAAACTTTACGTTCCTAGCTTTTTAATTGGAAAATTTATAGCCCAAAACCCATTTATCGAAACTATCGATTGTATGGGAGCTATGCGTTGTATTGCTCCGATCTTGCCGATTTCGACGAATGATTAATCTCATGCAAATGGCGGCTCCACACCAAACTTCATCTAGATATCTGAAAAACTCAGGGACTAGTTTGCGTACAAACAGACAGAGGGACAGACGGACATGGCTTAAACGACTTAGCTCATCGCCCTAATCATTTCGGTATGCTTATTGGTGGGTCTATCTCTTCTTCTTCTCATACTTACAAACATCGGACCAAAGTTATAATACCATTTCATGTTCATGAAAGGTATAAAAAAGGCTTGTCAATTGTTAATCAGATTAGTCAATTGTAAATAAGAAATCGTCAGATGTAATTGCGAACGCGTCATAATTGAGAATATTCAATTATAAATAAAAAGGTATTAATTCAAACCGTGTCCTATTATTTGGCCTGTGATTTACCACTCTTTAAAGACTTTTACCTGAAGCCAAGATATATATACCTACTGTACTTACTACACAGTAAAAACGATACGGGTAACATGATTAGTCAACTGACCCGGAGCCATTCTTTAAGTTTCCGTATTCCTACCATCACGTTTTGCAGAGCAGCGGTAGACGTTTTGACTGTTTCTTTCTTTACGTTCCTGTGTTTGTGATTTTATATCTCTCTCTTTCTCATTTATTTTTTGACCTAAGATAACTATATCGTTGCACTGCTCACACCGGTTTCACAGGTACTAGTCATTTGACTCGCATATAACTCGAAAAATTACCGCAATTTTACCGACATGTACGAGTATACGTATTGGAGTTTCAGTCATTCGATTTTTGCAGGGTATAGACTTTTACTTTCCTTTCATGACGGTTTTGTTGATGAGACCCACAGTAAGATCTCTTGGTCTCTAAAAGTCATTATTTTTTTGATATTTGAAAGTTACATCAAAAAATGCTTTCTGGCAAACTTGGTGTTCTTTATAAAATGTTTGTATTAAATGGATCCAGAGACTGGTAACGCGTGTCTGTTTAGTTATTGTTCTACAGGTACATAAGTAACGAAACATAATTGTATTGAAATTTGCTTCAGCAAACTGCTAACAGAACTGTGAGAAACAAACTTTTTTGTATTAGAACGAGTAACAACGGTTTCGGAGAAAACAAAACCCCCGCAGAAACTGCCCACAATGACGATCAAACAAAAAAAATAATAATAACGCGTAACGCTACCTCAGTAACGAAACTGTAACGAAACGTTCGGGTATGGAAACAGAGCTTGCAACGAAACCTTACCCACATTTGAGCATTCTGGTTTGACTTTATATGAAAAATCAACAATTACGTGGAATTTTTTCGATCAATATGTTAAAAAATTGATTTGAGAAGGGTTCGTTTGAGATCTTCCAGACATTTTAGAACGAAAAACTCATCAGCAGAAACCGCACGTTACAGCTTCGGGATGCAAGGAACGTTACTTGTATTGTTTCTATACCTGAGGTATTTATACAGTTTCCGCTCACGAGAAACGTTACTACACCTTTTTCAAGTGTACTTCAGAAAGCCTGAAGTGTTCTTCAGAAATCGTAAAATGTATATCAGAATAGTTAGTTGTACTTCAGAAATCGTAAAATGTATTTAAGAATTGTCAATTGTACCTCAGAAACTGTAAATAATACTTCAGAAAATGTTAATTGTATTTCAAAATATACTTCAAGAAATATACTTTAGCAACCATAAATTCTGAAATATAATTGATTATTCTTAAGCACAATTTATCGTTTCTGAAGTACAATTTACGGTTTCTGAACTACAATTATTTATTCTGAAAATTATTCTACGTTTTCTGGAGTGCAATTGACAATTCCGAAATACATTTTACAGTTTCTGAAGTACAATTGACTATTCTGAAATAAATTTTACAATTTCTGAAGTACATCTGACTATGCTGAAGCACATTTGATGAGTTCTGAAGTACACCTGGAAAAGGTGTAGTTTCGTTTTCAGTACAGAAAAGTTTCGTTACGATTTTGTTACCTAATTAAGGTCCCGATAGTTTCGTTACTCTTCTGTTAATTATTGGGAACTGTTTCCATTATTTTGTTTCTAATTATGTTTCAATATTTCTATGTTACTCGGCACAATACAGCAGAAAGGACTTTAGTGTCGCTGTTTAAAGGATACATTTATATATATTTTTAAATTTTTTGGAACATGTTCTTTAGCAGACCCAGAGTGATGGTTTTTTTTTTGTTATCTGACCTACTTCTAAATTATTTGCTGATGATTATCATTGCATATCCTCAGCAAAACTACTTTGCGCCATTTATGAGTCGAAAAATCATTTTTAAACTGAATTTTAAAATAAAGTTTTAATAAAATTCTACTTACAGCATTTTCTCGTCATTCGTTACTGGCTGCGTCTTATAGCGATCCCTGTACATGTCACGTTTGATGGCGCTCGGTTTCAGCAATATTGGCGTCACACCCGACTGCAGAGGCGAATCCCAACTGGAGCTCACATCCGCACCTGACGTTGGTGAATTGCCAGCGCTATTTAGGAACTTTTCCATATTTTTGATACGTTCGGCCACTGTTAAGCTGCCGCCCGTTGTGATTGGTGTCGACACGAATTCTATTGGTGTCGCTTGTGAAGTGGCGATAGCATTCAAAGCTTCAGCCAAATCAACTACAGGTGCTTCCTGCCTATCCAAGGAGCGTGTACGCCGTTTCAGTGAGATAGATGAGTCGCTCGCATTTTCGGCATCATTAAAAACATCGTGCTCAGCACCACTGCCACCACCACCTAGTGAACGTCGTTTCGACGGCGAATCAGTCTTTAGTATGGGACGTACTGGTGGCGTCGGTTGCGGTAGTTCGCTATAATGACGTCCATCTTCACTTAATGAGCCACCCATTTCAAATTCTTCACGACTACTTTTACGTGATGTCTTCAAAATGGGACGTATTTCATATTCATCTGAATCACCAGAAGATTTCTTCTTTAATATCGGTTTAGGTGGACGCATAGCATCATCGCTGGATGTACTTTCCAACTTGAGTATTGGGCGGATTTCATATTCTTCATTGCTAGGTGTGTAGCCGCTTTCGTCATGATCAGCCGCAATCGTAAATTGACTATCGGCCGTCTCATGACCCAATTCGGCTGCTGCCATTTTCACAGCTTGTGAGATCGATACATGTTTGGGAGCATGTGTACCCCCATCGGATGGGGTCGAGGTAGAATCTTTCTTTTTTAATATTCCGTGAGGATGTGGCTCGCTGGCTGAGGGACAACCATCACTTTTGCTGCTTTCATAACTGCTCTGTTTGAGTATGCCATGCTGTTGCTGTTGTATGCCTGCAGTCTCTTCCAGTGAATTACGACGCGCCGACTTGATGAGTATGCTACGTTCGTCCGGCGAGTGTGAGCGTGAATAATAGCGTGACTCATCCAAACTGGAACGTTTCTTTAATATACCAGCGCGCTTATGTTTTGTTGTTGGTGTGTCGACAACATTCGCCGAAAATGTAACAGGCGATGCATTACTCGAAGCTGAGCTTGACTCACCACCAATGTGATCTTTCTTCTTCAATATTGAAACGATGTGATTATGCGAGGTTGCAGAGGGCGAAGTTGACGGCAAACCGGTTGAGGTCGCTGTTGGCACCGTTATATATGTTGGATCATCTGTACTGCGTCGACGCAGTATTGGCGATAGCTTTGGTGGCTCATGTCCAGCATCGCGTTCCATGCTACGCGCCTTCAATATGCGTTGACGCAGTAAGCCGCTAGCCATTGATGTGTTCAATACAGATTTGGTCAACTGATCAGACGGTTTTGGATCGTAATAGATGCGTTCCTCTTGCAAGAAAGTGGCGTGCTTAGCTGGTGAGGAGTCACGTTCTCTCGCTTCGGCCGCCACTTCTAACTCCGTGTATGAAGGTGCGGGTGGTGGCTTACCACGACAACCGAGACCATAGCGTGCTGGCATGGCAAGCTCTACGAGGCATTCACTTTGATCAATTTGACCATTTGTTTGGCCCTTCAAATCCGCAGTTTGTACAGCTTGCTCCGCCACCTCAGCAGCAATGCCTGAAGCCATCATTGACATTTCGACGTTTGCTTGTTCGGCTATTTTCTTAATTTCGGCCAAATCGCTTTTGGTGCGCTCATTTACTTTACGATTAACGTCATTCGAACGCAGCTTACGTAACTCGCCCAGGTGTAGTGTATCGCTACGGCGTGCTAAACGCGCATGCGCAGACTTTGATTTCATGGCTTCATTCGTATTAGTTTCGTATTTTGGACTGCCAGTTTCGGAACGTGCGCGCGTTGCACTCGTTGTGAATAGATCCCAGCCACGACGCGCGATTTCCATGTGATAGGCTAGTTCGTTGTGAACTGGCTTCTTGTCCGATGTGGGTTTAGTTGTGTCTGCCTTTTTATTTTGATGTGCCAATAACATTTCACGTACAACGGCATCATCCGAGGGTACAAGTTGACGAACCATGCCGAGTTCACGACGGCGACGACGACGTGCTGCTAAGGAGTCATCTGCAAGAAGAAATTAATTGATATTAGAAATGTGTGAGAGGTAGATGAAAAGCGTGAAATGAAAGCAAAACTTCGTTAGTACAACTAAGTGAGTGTGAATGGTTGTTGTTGTTGTAATAGCACTTCGCCATGCCTACTTTGAAAGTCAATCTACGGAAATGTCATAAATTTTTCTAACGAAAGTCCTAGCGGACGGAGGCAAAATCCTATCTTTAAGCCATTTTGAGCTTGCAGATCATGAGACTGTCCCTCCAAGAAATAGTAGTATGCTCGGGTATCGAAGGAAGCGGGAGAGTATGACTTCAAAAGCACACGCCACAAACTGACTCCTGCCCCTCATCCCAACAGGAGGGGTAACCGAGGGGTAACTCATGTAGCTAGAAAAATAACAACGAGGTCCAACCAAGGTACCTAAAAATATTGGCGCTCACAGTGAAGATCAGTAGCGCATGACAATGTGCAGTCAATTAGCGCTAACCGCCTAGGCGATCGCAACAAGTCTAGCCAGTCATACCTAAGTCCAGGTCAGTAGCCACACTGATAAGGTACAATCAGCTAATCGACATTCGTTTGCAGTTTTTCACACAATGCGTTTTATAGAAAATAATATGAGATATCTAGGAGGATAACCCATCTTCTGGAGTATTTTTGAAGAGGATTAATTCCAATTTATGACGTGAGAACCTTTATAGAAAAAGCTCAAAATCTTTTTGCATTCCCAGGTAAAACTAGGAACAAGGAATCACACTGTGCAGTTCTCAACCCTTGAAATACCGTTTTTTGGTCGAGAGAGCGTTAAAACCTTCAAGGTAATAATTAGATAATTAATTAAGAGTACTCTCGCAAGAAATTCTTGTCCAAAAAACGAGTAACGCAACATAGGAAAAAAAAGAAGAAAATTTGGCGCCTTAAAGTATGCAACAATTTTTCGCTTAAGCTAATTGGCATTATTGTTGATATCCCTACCAACCATCAGCTAATAAAAACTCGCACGACTCAAAAAGACGTATAAAAATTTGGGCAATTTTGTTCGGGTACACTGCTTCTTCGTGTAGGCGCGGTCTGAGAGCCTGCATACTTTTAGGCACTTGTTGTTTTTCATACTAATTCCATATAGTGTCCCTGCAAAAAAATCATGCGACTGATCTCTACAGAGCGTAATTAGCGATGAATAATTTTCGTCTATAATTGATCCCAACTATTTCGTTACAGGCTTAGTTGCGATGAGTAAATTTTAATTTGTGTAGCCTACTTCTAGGTGTTGAAAGTAAACTTGTCTGACCGTACCCGTAGGGGAACAAAAGGGAATCTGTTCGACACTACCCTTTTGGGCATGAAAGGGATCAATTAGTCTCTTCATAGGATATTGGCCTGTTAGAACGATGTATTCCAGATTATGGTTCATGAACGCCCCGTCTCAGAAAGAGTTTCCAAAACACGTTTCTTAATAACATTCAAAACATTTTTAGCTGAGGTAGGGTGTTCTTGAATCAAATGATGATGTAGGGGCAGTTTGCAAAATATTCTGAGATAGGGCGTTCTTCAAAAATAGTTTAAAATAGTGTGCTCTTCGATTCAGCCGTTGAAATGGTCACAGCTTACTCCTGTCCTAGATAATGACTTGGGACCATACCTGTTAAATTTGATTAGTAATTAGTAATCAATTACTAAGACAATTTTTCTAATTGGTAATGATTCTTTTAGTTGTTTTTCAAGAAAAGGCAGTTATATATTGATCCGATTAGAAAAAATAAAAAACAATAAAAAAAAATGTTTTGATTACTTTTCATTACTTTTGATTATTTAAGATTTTTTTTTGATTATTTTTTGATAATTTTTGATTTTTTTTAGTATTGTTGATGTGAATATTTATGTGATCATGACTTTTAGGATTATTAAAAAGAACAAAAATAATCAAAAAAGTTGTTTTGATTACTTTTGATTTTTTTTTTGATTATTTTTGCCAGTATTGTTGTAGAAGCACCTAAATATTCACATCAACAATACTACAAAAATCATCAAAAATAATAAAAACCAAATTAAAAAGCTTTTTTAATTTTTTTTTTTTAATCCTAAAAAATCATGATTTTTTTTGATTGATTTTTCAATTAATTGGAAAATAAGCATTAAAAATTTAAAGTAATTGGTAATCAATCATTTATTGATGGATCCTTAAGAAAATAATTAATCCAATCGGCAATCATTACGATTAGTAATCAGTATTTAACAGGTCTATTTGGGACTTGTTGCAAAGTTCAACTTTTAATTTTTTAAATATTTTGTTTGAAGAAAAATATTTTTTTAATTGAAGATATCTATTTTTTTTAAATCGACGGCTCAGTAGAAGATCACGCTATCTGCCAATTCGAAAACGCTATATCTCAACAAACTATTGTGATTATTGAGTTTCAAAAACGAATGATCTTAACTTGAGTTTAATTTTTAGCGGCATTTAAATTTGAGATATTGTTTTTGGAAAAAAAAACTTTAAATAAGAACTTTTCGTACCGGCACACGAAATTCTCTGACTTTTCACACCCACTTTAAAAATGTAGTTCTATTTGTTAGATGACGAGTGTTTGAGTTAAAAAAACTGCTCCAACAAAACCAAAAACATTTAAAAGAACAAGAATTGTCAGGCAAAAACTTCAACTCACATGCCAAACTTTCGCTAAGCACAACATATTTAACACACGTGAAATGGGTTAATACAGAAAAGCGATCGCAGGATTGACACAGGATAAAGGAGTGCAAATGCAAATGTTTCAAATGTTTTTCGGCACGCGGTAATTGTAACATATTTTCACGTCGCTAGCTTTTGTTTGACAAACGCGCGGACTAAATACAAATTTTATAATAAAGAATTTTCCGCGCTTGGGAAAATTCGTGTGGTGTGCGTAACGAAGCGCTTTGACACAAATTCTACGATTAACATTTAATTATAATTGGTAATATGTATCCATGTATGTAACTTTGTATTCACATACATATGTATTTTGCCGCGCAATGGTGATTTTGCATGTATTACATATGTGTTGGTATGTATGTGAGACTAATGGTATATCGAATAGATTTATTCATAGGAAAATTGCTAAGCTTTTTATGGTAATTTTTTGGCGTGGAATATGTTTAAGGGCGGGTGGGGAAGGGTATGAAATGACATTGGCCTAATGAGGAATGTGTGATTACAAACATACAAGTTTTGTAATTATTGAACCACGACCAATGCGAGCCCAAGCGGGGCTGTGAAGAGCTAAAGCGACGAACCAAAAAGCAGCGACAGTCATGGGTGCTTAGAGGCAATTATTTTGCGCAGAACTTTCTACATCATAAAATGTTATACATGTATGCATTTATTAATATTTATAATACCTTTACATCAGGTCGCTTTCTTGTTTCTTTTTTCAGTTTTAAAATGAAGGAATTTTTCGATTTTTCAATCAATTTTAAAGTGAATTTCCAAGAGACATCGACAATGCAACAGTCCGCGCTAGGTGGCGCACGGGTCAAGATTTTTAGAAAATTTGTGCAAAGATTGGGAAATGATGCGGCGTTGTGATCAAATCATTTAGAAAAGTCGTGTGTAATTAAAATAAAGCCACATTCTCTTGAGCTAGAGACTTGAAGCTTTTATCATAATTCAGAACACGACAGCAATGCTTTATTCAGTGGAAAAATAAGAAATAGCACACAAAAAACTATTAGGCAGTACCTTGGTCGTAATCTCTCCGGAGGTATATCGAGCCAAATTATAATTATTAACCGTTCAGATTTAAGCTTGGACGAAAAAGGAAGAAACCTGTGAAAAAATGCCACCTACTGTCACTGGGATCCAAACAGACCTAAATAAATAATGATTACTAATCGTAATGATTACCGGTTTGATTAATTACTTTCTTGAGAATCTTTTTATAGATTGATTACCAATTACTTTAAATTTTGAATGATTATTTTCCAATTTATTAAAAAAATACTAAAAAGAAAATCATGCTTTTGTACGATTATTAAAAAAAATTAAAAATAATCAAAAAAAAGTTGTTTTGATTGCTTTTGCTTATTTAAAATTTTTTTTTGATTTTTTATGATTTGTTTTTGATTATTTTTGATTTTTTAGTATTTTTGTAGAAGCGCATAAATATACACACCAACAATACTGAAACAAAATTAAAAATAATAAAAAAATTTAAAAATAATCAAAAGAAGTTGTTTTGATTACTTTTGATTGACTATTTAAATTTTTTTTTGTGATTTTAATTAATTTTTTTAATCTTTTTAAATCGTAATCAATTAATAATTGCCTTTTATTGAAAAACAATTAAATTAATCATTACCAATTAAAAAAGCTGTCTAATTAATTGATGACTAATCAAATTTAACAGGTCTGGATTCAAATATTTAAAACTTTGCATTTCTGATACTTTTGGCGCATGCTGAGAGAGAAAAATTGGTAAACTATAGTAACGATTTTCTATTCAAGCTTTTTTTATAAAAGGACCAAAAACAGCAGACTTTTTTTCCTTGAATTAAGAGCCACTTCTGTTTAATATGATCATCAATCATTAAGTTTCAACATCAAAATACATAAAACATATTTTTTTAGGAATCAATTTTCAGCTGTATTATGGTCCATTTACATAAAGGTAGCCTTATAAAAACAATTTATCACCTTTTTTCTTTAATAAGTATAATCGTTAAATTTTCTGAAAAAAGCTATCTAAAGCGTTGAACTTCCGATGATGAAAGAATGGGTCATTGGCATCAGCACTGTGTGGTATACGAGTATGAAAGAAATTTGTCTCATAATAAAATATATTGGCAACGCATAGAGCTGAACCAATAAATCAAAAGCAAGTCAAATGCTCGACAAATTCGGTTGCTTTCAGATGGGCAATTAAAAAGCTTACAACTTTTACACCCACTGTACGGCGCCTAGTATTTGGTCATGAAGAATTAAGGCACTTTTGAAATACTGTATATCTAACCCAATTCTAGGATAGTTTTTTAATGTTTTCGGAAGGATTTTCCTTTGTCAAATTTGGTTTTGTAACAAACCGGGTTCAGCGTTCCGCCATCCTCAGTATTTAGTTTCATTCTCAAAACGCGAAAATGGTTTGTTACAAAACGAAATTTTACAAGGGATGACGGAAAATCGTTCCAATATACATCAACTTTCCACGCTGACGGAAAATCAACAAAGCAAAATAAATAATTCTCAATGTCACATTAAAAAAAATTAGTCAGGAACAGGTTTTAAGAAGATATCAATCGACAGAGAAATGCGCAAAAAAAATTCTTTGATAACCATGAAAAGCGCTGAAATGAGGTGCAGCAAAACTAAAGCTGGGAAACTGCAAAAAGGTGTAGTTCATTGCAGGTGCAGATGAGCTCTAACTCTATATAAATGTATTAGATATTTGTTCAAAGAATCCGAGGATCATCAGCCATCTCACTCGGCCGACTTAGTCAGAAAGATTTGTCAGTGCAAATCCTAAAAAGCAATAAAAACAACGCTTATATTTCACAACTTTGGGTTACACAGAGAAGACTTAACTGGTATCTATTGAACTTAGCATCGGCGTTTTTAGAACTATCTGTATAGAAACCCTAGATAAGCCTTGAACAAGTATAAATCGAAACACATAAACATGTTTGAGAATTGGCACGATAGTAAAATCAGTGGCCACCACTTGGTTTCTATATCGAAGTTCCTATGTTCTATGCACGACCTCCGACGGCATGAACGACCTCCGACGGCATCAAATTGTAGGTTCCCACGCCTTTTTGTAATATTAATCATTTGTCGGAACTAGTAAGATCGGATCAATATAAAATATAGTCTCATACAAATTGATTGTTGCTGTTAACAGTGATTCGCTCTGCCTAATGGCCACGATCACTCTGCCAATCTTCATCAAATTCTTCTAACGGAAGTCCAAGGAAGCTGGCAGTAGATGAAGAATGAAATTGGTGTGATTCCATTGTTGTAGAGAGATGTTTGGTATCATGAGGGGACTTGCGAAATGCAGGGCATGTATTTGGTATGACTGGGTTGAGTCTGGATAATAAAGAGTTTATTTAACCGGTTACAAAATACAGAGCAAAGCAACTCTAGTCTCCCTATTAAGGAGGCGTTCTTCTTCAGCTATTTCCGCTGGTTCGCTGTTGTTAACGGGGTTCAAACGCCGAGACCTGACAGAGGTATCTATCGACGCAGTGTAGAGGTTGTATTCCTATGGCAGACGGTTTTTTTATTTTACTCGGGAAAAGGCTGCCTAATTCCTAGTCACCTTTTCATATACGAGGTGTGTACAAAAAGTATCGCGAATTTTGTGTTTTTTCAAAAATTATTTATTTATTCATGAATATCTATTTTGTCCCCTTCAAAGTAATCCCGCGTGAGCAGGGGCGTTATCGTGGTGCAAAAGCCAATTTTTGTTCTTCCACAAATCCGGGCGTTTCTGGCGGATTGCTTCGCGCAAATTGCGCATAACTTGCAGGTAATATTCCTTATTGACCGTTCTTCCCTGTGCCAAGAACTAATGATGCGCCACGCCCCTGCAATCGAAGAAAACTGTCAGCAAAACTTTCACATTCGACCGAACTTGGCGCGCTTTTTTCGGTCTTGGTTCGTGCGGCAGCTTCCATTGAGATGATTGAGCTTTGGTTTCCACGTCATAACCATAAACCCACGATTCGTCACCAGTTATGACCCTCTGGAGCAAATTTGGGTCGTCGCGGACAGAGTTTAACATCTCATTAGCAATGTTCATGCGATGCTGTTTTTGGTCACAATTGAGCAATTTTGGTACGAATTTCGCGTAAAAATCGAAGACGATCCAAAACACGTGCAAGCAAAGCAGCTGTCAACAATTAACTGAACATTCAAAATGGCCGAGCTTGTCGGCATAAGTGAGAGACATGAGTACCAACATAACGCCACAAAAAATTCGAAATTCGAATATACGTAACCAGCGAAAATACAAAATTCGCGATACTTTTTGAACACACCTCGTACTTCTACTTTACGATCGCAATCTTGTTCAGCGTCTGTTTCACATTACTATAACATTCTTTCTATTATTTTACCCCAATGATCAATATAAGAAGTGGATTTTAAGAAATACGCTACAAAATTACAATGTATGGAAAAAAGGTTCTTTGTTTAGACTTTTGAGATCATCGTCTAGTTGAAAACGATTTAAATTACTTTGATGGTTTCAATACCTGTTGAAATGTTTGAAGAAATCAGAGCTTATAAACATGTTTGAAAATTTTAATAGTAATAGAAACAACCGGTCGCCATGGACTAATGATAGGACACACGTACCCTAAATATTGGATAAAAAAGAGCTGGTAAATTTGATTAGTAGATAGTAATCAAATAATTAGACGGCTTTTTTAATTGGCAATGATAATTGTTATTGTTTTTCAAGAAAAGGTAATTATTAATTGATTACGATTAGAAAAAATTAAAAAAAAAATCCAAAAATAATCAAAAAAAAAAAAAATCAGAAAAAATCAAAAATAATCAAAAAAACGTTGTTTTGATTACTTTCGATTATTTTTGATTATTTTTGATTTTTTTCATTACTGGTGATGTGTATATGTATGTGCTTCTACAAAAACACTGAAAAAATCAAAAATAATCAACAGCAAAAACCAAAAATAATCAAAAACAATCAAAATTAATCAAACTTAATTTTTTTTTGATTATATTTGATTTTTTTAATAATCGTAAAGGATCTTGATTATTTTTTTAATTAATTGGAAAATAATCCTTAAAAATTGAATATAATGGTAATCAATCATTAAATGGCTTCTCAAGAAAATAAGTAATCCAACCGGTAATCATTACGATTAGTAATCATTATTTAAAAGGTCTGGGTGAAAATACTCGCAGATATATTTCCTTATTTTATTCCATAAAATTTCCCCATGATAAAGCCAGGATTGATGGTAAATTCCATTTTAAACTTGACTGGAGACCAAATTAGAAAAATAGCAGTACATGTTTTTTAAATACAAAATGCTCGTAACTTGTAATGAATTATACAGGTCTCTGATTAATAGAAAACCAATTATGGATTAATTGTGATGAGTGAATCGAAAAACATGATTTCATAATAGACATATTTTTCTTTTGTATTTTAGATAGTTTTTAATAAATTGTTTAACCAAAAAATATTTTAACAAAATTTAACAAAACTACTTTTTCTAAATCGTGTTGAAAACTTGTGTCTTTCGGTTTTTTTTTTAAATTTTACTACTTTATAAATTCTAAAGTTTTGCAACTACTCAACTCCGTGTCAATACATACTTAAAAATAGTTTATTTTTCCTTAATTTTGCAGTTAGCAGCAGATATTTGAGATTGATGACTATAAGAGAAGATGTTAATGATATACAAGGTAGCTTCTTTCACCGAAAAAAAAAAAACGTTTTTGCACGCTACTTAACAACTTACCGCTATCCAATGTGGCCTCCTCATTGAGCGAACGATTTAAATTCGATTTACGTTTCGATGATTTATCGCGATCTTCCATTGAACTATCGGGCTGTTAAAATACGAAATTTATTACAATAAAGAAGTACTAAATACGAAATTCACAAGATATCAACTCACAGTTGCACCACTGAGCGAACTCAGCTCATGCTGATTAGATGAAGTTTCATCGCCACCGCTTGATTTGACCTCATTTAACGATTTCGTTCTATGCGATTTTAATGTCGAGGTACGTGGACGCGGTATAGCTTTACCATTTTTCATATGAATCAAATTCGTATCAGATTCATCAGCGGTTGATAGACGTCCAGCGGTACGCGTAAATTTGGCAGTACATTCAGTTTCCGGAGAGGGTTGGTTACTTTGTTTCTTTGGTTTAACTAATATTACTTTTCTAGGACTGCTGGGTGATTTGATGTCACCATTGAAATGCATTTCGCTGAGATTCTGTTTAACCGATACCGATACGGAGGGTATGAGTTTCTTAGACGGTTTTGGCGAATCCGCTGATGACGATGTAGACTGTTGACCGCTTGCTGCCGTTTTTGGAAATGGTACGTTGGCAGCAGGCAATTTTGCATCGGAATCGTTGGCAACGCGTGGATTATCCGAGGATGAGCTTGTGGAGAGCCGTGGTGATGGATATTTTGGTGATAGTGTTGCTGCGTGCGGTGAATTCGGGGAACGTGAACGCTGATAGAGCGCGTCTTCCTCACATTTTTTCTTATCTAGATCGACGATGGTAGTGAGAGAAGGAAAGAGAACAAAAAAAGGGAATGGAAGAGGAAGGCAAATGGTTGGTTAGTTGCATTTTAGTTAGTTCCAATCATGCTTAAATTTAAGTTGTGAGTACAAAAGAGCAAAATATATAGGAAGAGGTAAGGGTAAGGCTTTATTCAACTTGAGCTTAAAGCTATAGACTTCAGTCTATATAATACAACAACTGACACCTTTGGTAAGTTTTTGTTTTTTTCGCAGCAAATTTTAGGTTTAAGCGTTTTGTAAGTATTGGGGTTACATTTACACCTGCTAGATACAAAAGGGTTAATTGCTCCAAACACAACACTGTGTATTTTGGAAACT
Organism: Merzomyia westermanni; assembly: GCA_949987695.1. Lineage (NCBI taxonomy): Eukaryota > Metazoa > Arthropoda > Insecta > Diptera > Tephritidae > Merzomyia > Merzomyia westermanni. The sequence goes on along the minus strand of OX465291.1, from coordinate 35,100,984 downwards.
GATACCAGTAGTACAGGCTACTAATAATATTTGAGGAACACTTTTTCACTTTTTAAGACAAAAAATAATTTTACATTACGATTTTAGTCATGATTTTAACCCCTCATTGCATTTCACTTTTTTCATTTAGAATGTTTTTTATCACACTAGACATTCAAATCGATTTTAATGATAAATGAATTACATTAAGGGTCGCATCATCGTAGCTCAGAAACCAATCGGTGTTCTGTCGAATACGTTCGGGTAAAATTTGTAACTTGACATTGAGCGAACGTCATAGAAGTTGTAATGCTGAACTCTTGAATGAATTTAAGGAAAGCTTCCAAAAGGACTATTAATACTTTATTTATATAACTTTTTGTTTTTAAGTTCAAAAGTTTAGAAGATATACTAAATTTTTGCAACATTTATTTTTCTTTATCCGAATTTTTTTTTTTAATTACCAACTTGTATAACAGTATTGCAAAACATAAAATTCGGACACTAATGGGTTAAGTTTTAAATAGACAATGTGCATTTTAAACATTTTTGGAAACTACTCTAGAAAAACATTTAATTAGGGTGGAAAATGAGTTGTAAAATGACATTGAGATAAAAGTTTTGAACTCATTAACCCTCCTACGACCAGTTTAATAATTTTTAAATTTCCCCATTTATAGTTTTTCAATAAGTTGAATGTCTCTAAAATGATTTGTTACATAAACAAACATATTTTTCACGAAGCATTACAGTGGCCAATAACTAGTCATTTCATACATCATTTTAACACTTTCATAACCTTTAAATTTTTATTTTTAATATTTCTTTTTGGGTTTTGGCGATAATGACATAGACTTAACAGTTTTCAAATATTTCCCGTCACAGCTGGACAATTTCTAAGACGTGGTTTCGTTAAACTTCAAAAAAAAAAAACAAAGATTTGACACCAATGGGTTAAGCTTTTAATAAACAATGTGCATTTTAAACATTTTTGGAAACTACTTTATGAAAACATTTAAATTAGGTGGGAAATATGTTTTAAAATTACATTGAGTTAATTGTTTCGAACTCATTAACCCTCTTATGACCACTTAAATAATTGTTAAATTTCCCAATTTCTGGTTTTTCAATGAGTTGAATGTCTCTAAAATGATTTGTTGCATAAACAAACATATTTTTAAGGGTAGTTTCTACGTCACAGAGCATTACAGGAGCCAATAACTAGTTATTTTATACACAATTTTAACGCATTTTGTTTTTGATATTTCTTTTTGAATCTTGGTGATACCGACATAGACTTAACAGTTTTCAAATATTTCGCGTCACAGCTGGACAATTTCTGACTAACAGCTTTCCAAAAGAGTAAAATTTTATTAAAAATTGTTCTTTAGGTATCCCAAACCTAAAGCAACTTTTCTGCTCTGATCAATGTGGATTGGTATAATCCATTACCAAGTCTTATTTATTATTTAACCCCTTTGTTGCCCTTTTGATTTTTTTTGGGTTTTATCTAAAAATTTCAAATTAAAAAAAAATTTTTTGAAGGAATTAAATGCAGGAAAATGGGTTAAAAAAGACTACCAAAATCTATGTTTTATTTTTTAGCAGACAATTTGTTTTCTTTTTAACCTTTGATTGAATAAAAAAAATGCATTTTAACACTTCAGGCGCCTAACGGGTTAATCTGTAAAGTTTTTTCATAATAACATTAATATTTCTACACACATGATAGAAAAGTTGTTAGCATAACGGTAATTTACACATATTAATTTTGGAGTAAATTTTAGAAGTTCAGAACATTGCACTACGGACCTACGGCACTAAACTACTCCATTTGAACTTTCACCTCCTATTTTTGTTATATTCGATTGCATATTTTTTTTAAATTATTTGTAAGGGCTTGATTATATAAAAATATAGTGGTACACCGTCAAAGTAAATCTTTTTTTACACAAGCTTATCAATTGTTGAATAAAAAATTGTTGAGCCTACTTTTAGGCGCTTCAGAATTCGTTTTTGACTAAAGCTAGCTGGTATGATTATTTCAAGTTTTAAATACAATAACTAAAATACAGTCAAGTTCAGGATTTATATTTATTCCAAAAGATGGTTATTAATGCATCTTAAAAGTTTAAATTATACTTCTAGACGCTTTCATTGTTTGTTATAAATCGTACTACCTAAAGTCGTTAACACGATCACCATTAATGCATGAATTATGTTCATATGAGATGACAATTAAAGCGTGAGTTACTTCGGCATTATTCATATTAAAAGCATATTTACAAGCGAGATGAGTGAGTTATGGGTTTCAATGAGCCTTATTAGTACACTTTCGCACCTAAAAATATGCTACACTAAGGAATGTAGCATGAATCTATATCGCCAAACTAACCACTACAATAAGCAGGTACACATTTGTTTTAACAAATTTTCCTCAACTCAACTCACCCAAGGCAGCTGCACGCAAGCGCGATGCCTTTGTCGTACGCACATGAAGTGGCGAGCATGGCGACAGCGGTGAACGTGCCGATGCAAAAGGCGATAAAGGCGCCTGCGCGCCTAAAAGTGGACTTCGCCGTCGTTGTGGTAATCTACTAACTCCTACACTTGACTGTTGCGTACTATGTTGATGACTCAATTGATGCGCTGTTGATATGGTTGTTGTACGCGCTGTCGGTGATGGAGGTGGTATTGCTATAATCACAAGCGGTGATAATGATTTCTTCCGCATGCAAGATGTTGGGATGTTAGAGCTATTACTGGTGCCATTTGCTGAAAGCGTGGCAGCTTTTTGTTTAAGCAAAAATGTTTCAGTGGGCATGGCATAACTGTTATTATTACTTAAACAATGATTTCTTTTAGTGTTCTGGTTATTATTATGACTCGTGCTGTTGCTGTGATTATTCGATTGATGGTCTTGTTGTTGCAACTGTTGTTGGCTGCGTTGTTTAGAATTCGTTGGTGACTTATTATTTAAACTTATGGCGTTTGTTATTGTTGTTGTTGTGTTTATTTTCGTGTTGGGTGTTCGTATATTCGCGCCCGTGCTAGAAGGAGCTTTGTGGTTATGTTTATCGTATTTGTTGGATCGCAAAGCATCTGTGAGGGCGTGACATGTCAGCATATTGAGTAGCGGCAAGGTAGGGCAACACAAAAATTCGTATAATAAAGGCGAGCAGAATAAAAAGTTGGAGAGTAGAAAAATAGTTGCATTATATTGGAGCCAGAGAAACATGTTTTAAAAAAATTGTCAAAGGGATAAAAAATTTATTTTAACATACAAAAATAGGATACAGACGGCTGAGTGGAATATCATCTTATCTCAGCAAACGATTGAAAAATGCGCTTTCTCAGAATTTGTTGGAATCACGACTGTCTCAGAATTTCCTATCCTAACCTTTATCTATATATTTATCCTTAAAATCGTCTTTCAAAATTGTAATAAAACACGAAAATTAAAATTTTTTTATTTCTATTTCTATCCTTACGTTTCTGTTCATCTTTACGATTTGCTATCTTATCGTATCTTTATCATTTGCTTTATCTTTATTTTTAACTTTATCTGTATCTTTATCTTCATATTTATCTTTACTTTTACCTTTATCGTTGTCTTTATCTTTATCTATATCTTTATCTCTATCTCTATCTATATCTCCATCTGTATCGTTATCTTTATCTTTATATCTTTCTTTATCTTTATCTCTATCTTATGAGCTTATCTATCTATGTTATGAGCTTAGCTATATATCTATCTCTGTCTCTGTCGCTATCTCTATCTCTATCTTTATCCTTATCTTTATCTTTATCTTTATCTTTATCTTTATCTTTATCTTTATCTTTATCTTTATCTTTATCTTTATCTTTATCTTTATCTTTATCTTTATCTTTATCTTTATCTTTATCTTCATCTTCATACCCATCTTTATGTTCATCTTTGTCTACATCTATATATTCATCTTTATCTTTATATTCATCTTTGTCTTTATCTTCGTCCTTGTCTTTATATTTATATTCATTTTCATCTTTATCTTTATATTCATCTTTGTCTTTATCTTCGTCTTTGTCTTTATATTTATATTCATCTTCATCTTTATCTTTATATTCATCTTTATATTTATCTTTATCTTCATCTTTATCTTTATATTTATCTTTGTCCTTATCTTTTTCTTTATCTTCATCTTTGTCTTTATCTTCAACTTCAACTTCATCTGTATCTTTATCTTTGGTTCTATCTTTATCTTTATCGTTATCTCAAATTTATTTTTGTCTTTATCCTCTAGTACTAACCTAACTGCAGCGGTAAGGACCTGTTTGGGTCGTCCAACCTTTTCCTGTTTCTCCCCTTTTCCTATCATTATCGTTTTCCTCTCCCTCGTTATGTTCCTCTTTCCTGCTCCTCATATTTTTTTTTCTATTATGCATCCTTTTCTATACCTTTCTTCTTTGATCTTGTCCTATCTATCTTTCCTAACGTCGGATCCCTATTTTATAGAAATAAGCTCACCTCATAATCTAAGATTTCAATCAATTTAAAGGAGTGCTATATCAGCAGAAAATTTAGAAGTGCAAGTTGTGTGTGTTTTCCAAGTCAGCTGACAAACAAACAAGACCTTAAGTGCCGAAAAGTGCACTTAAGTCCGGGTCAACAACAAAGGTAAACAAAGAAAACATATGTAAATATGTAAGTATGTCAACAAGTGACACTCTCTGTTGACTTGGATGCAAGCCAATTGTCAACCGGTGACAGTTAAAGCCAATTGTTGGGTAGAGAAAAGCTTTAATACGAAAAAATTTAAATAAAAAAGAAATGCATTTAAGAGTAGCAATAAATTAAAAATGTAAAAAAATATCGAAAATAACAACAACCAAAACTTTAAAGTAAAAAAAAAACTGCCAGCTGTGCAAGGTCTAGTAACCGTTAATAAAACGGAAACAATAACATAAAACATATGACCAAATAAAAAAAATAAATTTCTCCTACAGCTGTATTCAGTATCTTGTGCAACTTCCATACAGACACACACACACACAAAGGAGGGCATGGGAACGAGATGGCTCTTCATAATTTGTTCAAATTGTCTTATTGACTTAGTACCGTTATGTGTCAAACTACACGCACACACTCCCCGCTGGTAAGGTGACCTTACTACTTTGTTACTCTCTCTTGATCTTTCTCCCTTTATGAAATTTATTGCTGACGATTAATCTGGACTTAAGTAGCTGAATGCAGCCAAACCTAAGCAAAGAAAAAGGCAACAAATCTTTTGTTTTTATATATATCTACTTCTTTGTCATAAATATTTCGAAAATAAAACTTCACCATATTGCTAATAACTCAGCAATGATTACGCTTTGTTTGTTATTGTTTATTGTTATTATAAATTACCATTGTTGCTTAGATAACTAATTTGTTGTTGGTAGTGGATTATTTAATGATTTTTATTCATTTGTTGAGAATTTAAATTTGTTTGAAGTCAGTAAATAAATATAATGTTGCAATCTGTTGATTGCAATCAAAATTTACTGTCAAAAACAATAATATGTAATTCTAAAGGAAATAATTCAAATCACGCTTACAATTAATTAAAAAAAAAATAAAAATAATAATTTTAAATTAACTGATTGCAATCACACTTTCATTACAATCTACAATCATTGAGAAGTACTTGATTGTAAAAATGATTTGGTATCAATCATTGATTGCAAAAAATTGTGCCCTCCTTGGATTAGCTAGATTAGAAGATGCATAATTCAAAAAAAGTAGTCGAGTGGCAATTTTTTTCCTGATTGCAATCAAAATCAAATAATGTCAGTCGAAAAATTCGCTTACAAGTGCGGCTTTGAACTGGGTAGGGAGTTTAGAAGTAGAATTCTCTTGACGTCGAAAGAAAAATAATGATCTATAAGTCTCTCATCTCAGCACCTGCCCAGATGTATTACTCAGTTTTGGACAGTATCCAAAGTTGGGATGGCCCTTGGAGTTTTCGCGAGAAAAGGTTTTCGAGAGATTTATGGTCGTTCAAGTGATACCCACGGCGAAGATAGGTAAGGCTGAATGCCAGCCGTGTAGCAGAGGCTCACTTAGCCAAGAATAAACGATGATGTCTTGAATAACTTAAAGAATCGCTGCGTTGCAATGATATAATGCTGAATAAGACTAACTTAAACTAGAATCGAATCGGGGACGTGCCCTAGTTCCTGTAAGGGCTGGACAACTAAGCATGAAGTAACTCGATGATTGCACCACTTTGTGCTCCATGCAACGGCAGCAGAAAGGGTCATCCAAAAGCTTGAGTTGCAAAGCTTTAACTCCAGTAGGACAGCGCCCCAACAGAACCCCAATCCCCAGGCATAAAAGAGCCACAGTGAAGCCAATGTGTTCCACAGATCGTTTGCAATTTAAATCCACCCAAAAGGATCTTCCTACCCTGCAGTGCAGCGCTTTCTAAACTGACTAATATTCCATCTAACTAAGAGTACACCGCAGGTGGTCAAAATAATTATTAATTTCTACACCTCACCAAGGCCGCTCGGCAAGCACAAAATTGGGCTAAGTATGGCAAACTGTATCACTCACAGATATAGTTATCATCGTTATGCAGCTAACTTGAGCCCAGACGAAGGTGTTCACATCAACATCCCAATTTTCGCTACATAGGAAAGTGGAGGCCACCACAGAGTTGAAAAAAAAACGTGGAGAATGGCCGGGGATGCCTGGGGATTTCCAATTTTGTATGTATAAAAATCCAGTCTTCTTGTCTGGAATAGGAAAGAACGGCTGGAAACTTTGCGCGCACTTCGTGGCTTGAGTAATTATAATTCGTAGCTTGAGTAATTATAATAACGATTATTGTAATCGTAATGGTATTGTAATTGTAATCCTTGTCGTTTGTAATTACAAGTAATTGTAATTTTAAAATTTTTTCGAAATCTCGATTAAAGTAGTCTATAATTTAAGAACCTGCGAAGGCAAGTACAGTAATCGTAGTTTCAATTTGGTGGTAATGGTAATGCTTAATGTGAACCACACCTGTTAAATTTGATTAGTAATTAATTAATTAGACGGATTTTTTAATTATTAATGATTATTTTAACTGGTTTTCAAGAAAAGGCAACTATTAATTGATTGCGATTAGAAAAAATCGAAAATTAATCAAAAATAAACAAATAAAGTTGTGTTGATTACTTTTGATTTTTTTTATTATTTTCAATTTTTTTCAGTATTGTATATATTTATGTGCTTCTAAAAAAATACTAAAAAAAAATCCAAAATAATCTAAATAAAAATATGGAAAATAATCAAAAGTAACCAGTTTTTTTTTAATAATCCCTAAAAATCATGTTTTTTTTTTGATTATTTTTTTAATAAATTGGAAAGTATCTATTAAAAATTGAAAGTAATAAATCAATAAATGGATTCTCATGAAAATAATTAATCAACCCGGTAATCATTACGATTAGTAATCATTATTTAACAGGTATGATGTGAACGTAGATAAATAAAATTTCCTGCCATCATAATACTTAACGTCAAGCTATAGATCGCTTGACATTGGTTGCCGTACTTAAAGTTTTTTTTTGCACGATACCAGTTAAAGTTGTTTTAAAGGTTAGTAACACTTTATGGTGAAAAAATGTAATAAATGGTAAAATCACAGACAAGCCTTAACTTGATGATTCACAACAAAATTCAAGCCTTGCTTGGAAAAAAAAACAACCAAATTATATTCATGCAAAACATTTTAAAATTCCTAGCTAAAATTAGTAAGCTTAGCTCAAAACACACACATACATACACATTTACGAAAAAATCTTTGAAAATATTTACTTATTCTTTAAAATCTGTAAAATAAGCAAAATAAAGACGATCCAACGAAAATCACTCAAAAACCAAACAACAGAAAAGAAACCTCAAAAAAATAGGAACAAAAATGTCAAAGAGATAACCCTTTGACCAGAACTACACTTTCAACTCACCTGAGATGGCCACCTGAACTCCACCATTACTGGCACCGCCAGCAACACAATTCAATTCTGTCTCAGGTGTGGCAACACCACCATGCGCCGGTGGACGAAGCTCAGTTGCAGGTGTCGCTGAATTGGTCATTATTTCGAGCGGTGATAGCTTTGTTAGTGTTGCAACGTGATCGGCTGAAGAGACAGAACCTGCATCCTCGATTGTAACACCAGTAAGGTTGATGCTGCCACCAGCGCCAATCGCTGTGGTGGGTGGACTGCTTATATGTGGATTATCGTTTGTTGACAAACAACAACAATTCGATGCTGGAGGTGATGATGTCGGTGATGATGAACTTTCACTATTGTTCTTGTGGTGTTGATGTGTGCTACCACGGCGTGAAGGATGTGGTGAACCGTTAACACTATTACCGGTGCGACCACGTGATGGTGTACGGCTGGGACGATTTATAAATCTGGAAATTAATAAGATGACAAATTAGTTGATAGTTGTTGTTGTTGGTTGCGCAGAAATTGAAAAGGGTAGGTTAATAAAAGTCAACAACTTCAATGCTCTAAACAGAGTTGGGTGCTAAGGATTATATTGCGCCTACGACTACGATTAACCATCAATTTAAAACCCAAAGAATACAATGACAGAAAATGGCTGATTATTTAATTGTCTTTTTAAGTTCTAGACCGGTTTTTATAATTTTCTAAAATGGTAATTTTTTTTTAATTTTGTATCTTATATTATTAAAAGAAAATGTGATGTTATAATCGTAATTTTGTTTTAATTACTGTTATCTCAAAAACACAAAAATTACGATTACAGTAATAACAATCTTTTGGTAATCGCATTATTTATCATGTTTAATCTATTGAACCATATAGGATGAGTGATTACAGTAATTTCACATTTTTTTAAATTATATTGAATGCTGTAGTTTAATTACTTGCGATTACAATTACAGTAATCATCGTTTTAAAAAAAAGTTGGTTAGTCTTAATTGTGGCGCGTACAATTACGTTTACGATTCTAGTTTTACGAATTCAATTGCTACTTATATTACGATTACTTTAATTGAAATTTCATTACTATACGATACGAATACGACTTCTTCACTTTTTTTGAAATTAAGATTACTATAAGTGTAATCTCCGCAAGCTAAGTGAACGCTTACAGCATTGGGAACTAAGTTGAAAATGTAATTACGTGAAATTAAAAATACAGTAATCGTAATTTGAAAAGTCGTAATAGACTCAATTAATTACGACTACTGTAATTGCCGTTTTTGGAAAACTTGAAAATACGATTACTCTAATCCACAAATCAAAATATTACAATTCTATAATTGCAATTTTAACTAAGTTGTCATTGCTGTAATCTTTCACTTAGGTAGCTCAGATCACAATTAGAGTAAGACCAATTAAGATTACTGTAATCGTGGCTCTTAAGGAACTTGAAGATACGATTACTGTAAACGTTTTGTAATCGAATTTTTCATCATGTAAAATATAATAACTGTTTACGTTTTTGTTTTAAATTCTAATTACTGTAATCGAATTTAAAAAAATTTTTAAATTTAGAATTATTAATTATTTCAAGTCACTGGAAACTCCATTCCAACACAAGCACTCACTTAGTTCTTGGTTCTTACGACCTTTAAACTGTTTTAGAAAAAATTTAAATTGAATGTATTTAAAAAAAAAAACAAAAACATTAATTTGTCTGCACTTTTACTGCTACTTTTTCCGCTCAACCAAACAATTCAAAACACGGTAAGCTACTGACAAGCCCACTCCCAATCGTCAAGCCACATTCACCAGCGTGTGTGAACCTCAATGAGCTGAACGCGCGCTCTCGAAAGTCTCGAAATCCCAAAAACAAAATCCAAAAATTATTTGCATTAAAACAAACAAACAAAAGTCGTATAATAAAAACATATACAAAGATCGTTAGGCAAGCAGACAGGCAAAGAGCCAACAAGCCGGTCGGTCGTTTACAACCAGCAGGTTTAGCAACTTCTGGTAGTTTTTGTTGTAGCTGTTGCGCGCTATATCCGTTTGCCAGCGTGCATAGTCTTACTTATTGTTTGAGCGCTATTGTCTTGTTATTTGAGAAGTTATTCACCAAACGCGGGTAGACATGGGATGAGTAAATATCATGAGCCCATATAATTTTCGGCAATCGGAGAGGGAGATGCTCAAATTTAAAAGAACGTCTCGGTAACGGCAACAAAATTTGATGAAAGAAAAGACATTATTTTGGCATATATAAAAGGAAGGAAAAATACCCAGTAGCGAAAAGGTAGACCAACTCAGTATATTGAATTAGTAAAACTGTCAAACCAAGGTAAATAGCGAAAAGAATAGGTACTAGCCCAACTTCATGAACGCTCCAAAAAAAGTGAGTAAGAGAAACAGCTCTTGAAAGATAAGGAGATGAACCCGACTTCTACGACTTCTTCTACTTCATAATGACAAATTTAACTCACAAAGTCAGCATCTAGCTCAGCGTTTCTCTTCAATATTCTCAAACAATGAATATTGGCAATAAGTAAAATTAAGTATTCTCTTTGGCCAATTTCAGACACTCAATACCGATTCTCGATAGTTTAATAATATTATTTTTAGGGATCGAGTACCGAATCGAAGATTTTCTTTCGAGGTGGTATAACTTGGCTGTAGAGTACGTAATAATAGCGGTCCTAGACTAAGTTATAGAAAAACGGCGGTCTTGAAAGGTTAGATTTTGTTTTCTTGGTTGTTCTAAATAGGAGGATATCCAGCGGGCTTTGTTACGAGGCATTGTGAATTACCCAGGTGAAATAAATGTCAATAGCCAATTTTGGTAGTATATAAACATGTCTTGACTGGACTCTAATCCCACCACCTTTTCCGGTTTCACCTTTCATGTTCCACCGGCTTACAACAAGTTCGACTTGTCCTAGCTTATTCCTACTTTCACTGAGACTAATTGTACATAAGCGTCAGCACTTCGAATTTTGGTGTGAAGACAAACTGGTTTCGGGAATGCGCCATCTTCAGTGTAAATTTTCGTGCTTGATTTGTTTTCAAAAAATTAATTTCAACTCCTGTTTTCTTTACGAAATTTTGTTTGTAAAGCAGTTTGTTGAAAAGTTGTTGTTGTAGTTTTGCAATCTTTCATTTAATCTGCTTCGAACATCAAACTCAAAATCAAAATTTGCTACTGGGTAGCCTTAGGCCATAACATAGAGATACAAGGAAGTTAAAGAGCAAAGTGAAATAACAAAAACAAACGAAACCATTTAAAACAAACCAACCGGCCGAAATTGTTGATCTTAGGTAGGCAAATATAAACAATGTATGGAAGCATGCGACATAGGGTGCTTCAATTGAGGTATGAAATCTCTGCTCGATGTAAAAAACGTGTTTTTAAATTTCATGCACAAAGCCAAACGAAAGATGTAAGAGTGTGAAGGAAAAGGTTGAAACTTGATCTCTAATCTCCGAAGCTGACGAATTTCACATCTCGCTACCAGTCTTCTGTTTGTCTTTACGTTATGTGACACTATTAGCTCCATATTTCGTTGGCAGAACAGATATATAAGGGGAGACGACCCGAGGGTTCAACGTTTTGAAAAAAAATCATTCCAGCGAAAATCGGGCTACCACTAGAGCGTACCGAATTATTATTGTACTAGCAAACCCGGCCCGCTTCGCTGCGTCTCAGAATTAATAATAGACTGAGTCCGATTCTCATCATTATATCCCATACCGGATAAGAAATGCAACTTAATTACATCGCTTGTTGTAGCACTCGTTTGATACCCATATTGTACTAACACATTTTGGGTCACCTTGGTCCACATATCGGGTTGTATCTCCGAAACTGGTAGAGCTATCTATACAAATGACATCTTAAATTTGAAGTTAAACGTCTAGTAATGTAAGGGTAGAATTTCATTAAATTCCATTTAGCAGTTTTTGAGTGATGCGCGACCAAACATACAGACAGACAGACAAAAATTCTAAGAACTGTTGATTTGGCTTCTATTGGCTTAATAATGGCCCCTCCTATCGATTTTTCTTAAATATCTACATATTTCTTAAATATCTACAGACATCGACCTTTAAAATTTTTGTTATATGTAGAGAGATTAGTTCAGTCTTGAGATGAATATTAAAGCCGAAAAGAGTAGTAGCATTGAGTACCGGGGTATATTAACTTATTTTCAATATATGGATCAACAGCTCTTTAAGGTTGTTGTTTTGTGTCTTTTCTGGAGAATAGCTTTGGCATCTATATGTTTCACTAATTTTGAGTATAAAAGACCTCACTCAACTATAAAGTTCTATCATGGATTCATCTTTGAATAAAAACTCAAAATGTCACACCCTTTATTTGGTTGTAAAGGGTGTTTTTTTTACAGGTTTGTTTTTCGAATAGAGATAAAACTGGCATTTTGTGGTCAAATCTGGCAACTCTAATGTCATTTATGTTCAGTTTGGTTTGCCATTTCATCATGAACAGGTTGACAAAAGAAAAACGCTTGCAAATCGTGCAAATTTATTTCGAAAATAATGGTTCAGTTCGCGAAGTTTACCGTGAGCTCCGTCCATTTTATGGTCGACATAATCGTCCATCAGAGCAATTAATTCGGTTAACCATGGATCGTTTTCGCACTACGTTTACTCTATGTGATAATACGCATCCGCAGAGACGTCGAACAGTGCGCACCGAAGAAACAATTGCCGCTGTAGAGCAAAGTGTTGAAGAGGACCCGAATGAATCGATTCGCCACCGTGCACAGCAATTGGAGCTTTGTCCATCAACTTTATGGAAGATTTTGCGCAAAGATCTTGGCTTGCGACCTTACAAGATCCAGCTTGTGCAAGAATTAAAGCCGCGAGACCATGCAATGCGTCGTGATTTTGGTGTATGGGCCGAAAATGAGATTGATTTCGATGCTGATTTTCATCGCAAAATTTTGTTCAGTGATGAGGCTCATTTTTGGTTGAATGGCTACGTCAACAAGCAAAATTGCCGCATTTGGAGTGAAGAGAATCCACATGAGACCCTTGAAACGCCATTACATCCACAAAAACTGACTGTTTGGTGTGCTCTATGGGCTGGTGGAGTCATTGGGCCATACTTCTTCCGCAATAATGCTGGAGAGGCAGCTACCGTTAATGGAGACAGGTATAGAGCCATGATAACCGACTATTTTGTTCCCGAATTGGATGGCATGAATGTGGATGAGTTGTGGTTCCAACAAGACGGCGCTACATGCCACACAGCGCACGTCACAATCGATTTATTGAAGGAAACATTCGATGAGCGCATAATTTCGCGGAATGGACCTGTCAATTGGCCACCAAGGTCGTGTGATTTGACACCATTGGATTATTTTCTTTGGGGATATGTGAAGTCGCTCGTCTACACCAACAAACCAGAAACGTTAGGGGAATTGGAAGCCAACATTCGTGGCGTTATTGCCGACATACGGCCCCATATGCTCGAAAAAGTGGTTGAAAATTGGACCTGTAGAATTGGCTTTATTCGAGCCAGCCGCGGCGGCCACATTCCCGAAATCTTATTTAAACATTAATGGCATAAAATTATCCTTCCAATAAAGCCAAATTGATGGACCTTAAAACGATTTTCTTGTCTTTTATTTCAATTCGAAGTTCTATACCCCTAAAAAAAACACCCTATACATATGTTTGTATATTACAAAGGCTTCTTTTGCAAAACTGTCTTGACAACGTGTGCAGCTGCAACAGAGCTCAAGAACGCACGGTCATAGTTGCGAAATGTGAAAAAAATGTCGAGCTCTTTTTTTTGAAATGCGAGCCTTGACTGCGCTTTAAGATGGAAGAAATATCCTCAGTAGGGTCGAATAAATAAAAAGATTTAATGGAATGTTTGAAAGTCAAAGTGAAACGTTAATCGACTGCATACAGTTGAGGTATGTCTATTAATTCGAATTTATATTTTTCAAACACGTTCTAAGGTTATCCGGGTCAAAATTTTGGCCGATATCTATAGACCCTAGTAACCTAGAAGTATGAAATACACCTTATTCCTACCAAATATACACAAAAAATTTGGAAATCGGTCGAGGTCTTTTGGATGAGTACGTACACTAACACCACGCCACGAGATATATGTATATTAGACTCGTCTAAAGATTGTTTTTTTTTGTTTTTGGAAATTATATTGATATTATATTTCAAAGTGGAAAAAAAGCACCCTAAAAGTTTGATATTTAATATTAATTTTAAGTCTATCATTTCTAGATTACATTTTTTAGGACTGATCTCATTTTTGCTTTAAAACGGCCAAATTTGGAAAATTGTCAAAAGACCAAAAATCAACGAATAAAAAAGAGAAATGCATTTTCTTAAAGGCAATTGACTGCTGAATCCTAAATTAGTCGAGTTTCAGCCTTAGCTACCCAAAAATAAACTGCACCTAATTTCTTTTCGTTTTTGGAGCTTAGGGCCGAATCCGGCAGAAAAATTTTGATGGTGGTATTGAATTTCCTCCAACTATTTTTTTTGTGGCTATGTTATTTGAAGGCTGCAACCCAAGTCTTTATGCATAAATAAGGAAGCAATAAGCTTGAATGTATTTTAGAAATGGTATATTTCTAGTTATAATATTGATAATGATTTTGAATGATGTCTAAAAAAAATAAAGAACAATAAAAAACAGAAACAAAATTAAAATTTTTTTTCATTATAAAAAATGTTTTAACACCTTTTGCAGATCATAAATTCACTTTGAGTATGACAATTTCTAAAGTAAAAACGTGAAATCAGAAAACGATACCAATGTTTAAAGCGAATCTATTAAATAATGATTACTGACCTTAATGATTACCGGTTAAATTAATCAAATTCTTTAGAAACCATTTAATGATTGATTACCAATACTTAAAATTTTTAATAATTATTTTTTAATTAATTAAAAAAATAATCAAAAAAAAAGTTGTTTTGAGTACCTTTCATTATTTTTTTCATCTCAAAAGAATTTGTACAAAAGGAATTTACATATATAAAAAGTATGTGCATATGTATGTGATTCTACAACAATACTAAAAAAAAAATAATCAAAAAAAAAACTATAAGTAATTAAGACAACTTTTTTTGATTATTTTTAATTTTTTTTTAATAATCGTAAAAAATCATGATTAATTTTTGATTTTTTCTAATCTTCTTGAAAAACAATTAAAATAATCATTACGAATTAAAAAAAAACCGTATAATTAAATGAACACTAATTACTAGTCAAATTTAACAGGTCTGGCTTAAAGCTTGATTGATTACTCGGGAACGGGAACCTTTTTGTAGCAAATTTAATTTCCTATAATTTCTATATGCAGGTAAATTTTTTTGACAATAAAAGTCTAAAAAACAATACTACAATTTTGAAAAAAAAAAAAATTTTTTTTTTGCTCAGTCTAATATATATACCGATTTATTTTTTACAAAACCGAGCATTATTTTAGATTATATTAAGGATCGAAATATTTCGAAACTTGCATATGGGTGCGATACCCGCTAATCTCGGATTAGAACCAATTTCTACAGTGTTTTAACCAGAAATAGGAACTTGATACTTGATTTATTAATGAAAAATAATAGTCTTGTAATTTGCAAAAGTTTCCAGTAAAGTTATCTATCAGCTGGTTTCGTAATGCTTCAGAAAGCAAATTTATGAGGCGAAGCTAATTTACACCACTACAATCGGCGAAGCGAAATTCGTTGTACTCGACGATTTGCAGCGGCATAAACTAAATAGAGAAATACTTAGAAGCGTTGACAGTGTGAAAGTTGGAGAACCACAAGTACAAGGTGGCGCAAAAGTAAGCTTCCGATGTTCAGCATATCGGTTGTGGCACGTGCAGTGTGTGCTGTTGCACCGTCTTGTTGGAACCACATGTTTTCCAATCCCAATTCATCAAGTTGCGGCAAAAAGAACTCGTTGGTCATTGCTCTGTAGCGCTCACCATTCACAGTAACCGTTTGGCCCCGACCGATTATTGGTCAAATAAATAGTCAGCAATATTCCGCGTTCTGGAGCAGTGTAGCGTAACATTGTTTATTAACGTGTATTTCGCATGTGTTTACTACACAAATGTCAAAACAGAACTGACTTTAGGGGCCAATCGCAAAATTTATAGCATTTTCTGATAGGAGGATTACTTTTGCGCCACCTTGTACATAGAAACAATTTAGAGCTAATTTTTTTGTTTCGAAAAACTAGTAAACCGACAATTTCGGTTTAACTCGAGTACACGAATTATTAGTGCAGGGATTTTTTCATTCAAAAATTACATATGTTCCAAGCAGTTATGCACTGGTAAATATGTATGTATGCACAGTACATATGTGTAACATTCAGGATGTATTTCGAGAAGTGATGTTACGGAGTTTCGATTCCTATGTTCAAAAGCCGGAAGTTCCGATTGATTTAACTTTTGAGGTTGATTTCGATTCCGACTATTTGTATTCGGAGTTATAACGGAAGCCGACCAGTTGAAATGACACCTCATTTCTCATCGACATTTGTCATGGGTCCCTTAGTATTATGTATACAATCGATTAAGTAGTAGCTGAGAACACCACCTCGACAATTTTAGACGTATTCTAAAAGTATTCGCATTCCATTGATTGAAGAAACTTTTAGCATTATTGTATTTGTATCATTTAATTGATTAAATCCCTGCTCTATTTTGTTTTGTTCTTTTTCCGACAGGGTGAATAATTGATGTATATTGGAACGATTTTTCATCATCCCTTGTCAAATTTGGTTTTGAGACAAACCGGTTTCGGCGTTGTGCCATCATCAGTGTCAATTTTCGTTCGAGAACGAAAAACCTTTCCAATATACATCAATGATTAAATCACCCTTAAATTTTACTAAACACTTGTCTACTGTATACTGCTCCCATTGCCGACTGCGGTACCAGTTCCGGTTTCGGTAAATCAAATTTAAAACATTCGGTGCCGATTCCATTTCGCGCAATCTCACTTCCGCAACATCCCTAGTTTGTAGCATTTTCTCTTGTGTACACTTTGAATTCAGGCCTTTCATTTGGCTGTGAGTTTTTGTGTTTTTTTTTTGTTTTGTCATTTTATGTTCTCGACAATTTGTCATTTTCGCCATTCAAATAAATGGAATTTTGGTCATTTTGACTATTGTTGCGCGTTCTAACTGCTCCAGTGTTTTTATTGTGTTTGTTGTAGTTGGTGTTACCACTGTCGCCGGCGGCATTTCTTTTTAGATTATTGATTTTATGAGGCGTGAATTGCTGACGCCGCATTGTGAAAAGTGACTCGACTCTGTAATCATTGCGACGGTCGTACATTTTTTAAATGAACTCTAGATAAACTCACGCAAAATTTGAAAGAGTCAAAGTAATGAGAAACCTAAAATATTGATTGATGAAATGTATAGGCATGACGAACTTTAGCCCGTTAATAGCAATTAGAAGTCATTTCGACTAGTCAACCATACGATGGCTGTTCTAAAGGTATGACTGCTTAATAAAAAATGTCCTTTAAGCGGTTCTCTCCTTCAAAGGAATGCTATTAGGTCAAAGGATATACCGTTCAGCAGTTTATTAGTTTTTGAAACAGAATTTCACTTTTATAACTATTCGCACTCAGGTCATGTATGTCATTTTTATTAGCCTTGCGGTTTCTTATATAAACATTAGACTGGGCCACAAAAAAATTTATTTTCTGAAAATTATATAGATAAACTTTCTGATAAAAATTTCAAAATCTGAAACTTTTTTGGCAAATTTTTAAGTACAAAGGTTTGTATTCCAATCCATTATTGTTCAGGAATGTGCAAGTCAGAAGTTGTTTAAAAATGTCTCCGAATCTCTAGAATTTTTATTGTACAGTCTGTTTTCTTCCATACAAAATTAAATTTTGATCAGGCGTTTTGTTGTAGAAATCACTCAACAGGGAAATTTTTGAACAAGTTCTAACTTGCACAATTATTCTACTTAAATTTATTGGTCTATAAAATTGCGTCCTCAAAATTTTTCAAGAAAATAATTTTATTTTGACGCCCTGAATCGAATCAAAATTTGCCTAACGGAACGTGGTTCGGACCTAACCTCAAAAATCGTAAACAAAGAACTGGATAACTTTTTGGGGGGTTAAGGCCAAACCTCGACCCGCTATTAAGTTTTGATAGCGGATTCCAAAATGAAAACGTGAAATCAGTAAACTATACCAATGTTTAAAGCTTGATTACTCTGTAACGGTCCACCTGACGAAAATTTTCATTTAGAACTTTTTTTTGGGGAATTTAATTTCCTACAAAACTAAAATTTTTTGCTTCAATAGTTTGGCAATTTTAAAGTAAAAAGGAGATTAGTCCCAAATAATTTTAACTATTTAAGCTATTCTAAAAAATAATATCAATATAATATCAAAAAAAAAATGTGATTAGGCCAGTCTTATATGTTTTCATATCGAAGTATGAACCCGTATTTCGTATTTCTTTCCGAGAGCTTGACTGCAAACTCTTCGACTAGCCATAAACCGGGTTCAAAAATGCAACACTGAAAAACCTTAAATTTCTACATACTGGGCCAATGTAACCAGGAGGGAGCTTAGAACCAAAACATCCTACCAAGCTTAAATTTAGCTAAGACTGCGAAGACTACACCCTTATCCAAAGTACGTACGTCTGATCCAAATATTATTTGGCAAAAGCACATTTAGCATTGGTCGGGCTCCACTAAGGAAGACAAGCCCTTCTCTGACTCCGAGCCTTCAATGAAACTATCATTTGATATGTGAGTGGAATTGTATTGTATTATAAATCAACATTTTACTTTAGTGAAACTACTCCTCCATTGACCACTCAAGGTTTACTGATAGTGAAATTCCATTTCTATTACCAATATAATTTGTTATTTGAGTGAAAATATATGCATTAGCACTAACAATGAAACTACGCTTCCATTTTCATTCAAAGTTAATTTTGAGTGGGGTTCGACTTTCATGAGCACTAAAATATATATTTTTAATGGAGCTTCAACTAAATTACCACTCGTTTTACTTAGTCGAGATTTGTATGCACTCGCATTAAGTAATTACAACGAATTACATTAAAAATAAATGTTAGTGTTATAAAAGTCTAAATCCAGTCAACTTGAACATTGTATGAATGTAAAACTAGTATGACTAAAATAGAATTTTGAGAGATAACCGAAAAAGAAAAAAAAAACAATATCAGTCAGCATTTATTCTCAGTGAAATCTCATTCCATTCAGCACTGAAATTTTAATTTATTGAACATTTACTGGTACTGAAAGCTGCCCATCAGTGCTTTCATTGCTTATTTTAGTGCAGATCCCTTGCCCCTGTGGTATCTCAATGTACTTCTTATATTAAGCGTTCCCAATCTATAATAAAGAAACCTGAACCTAACCGTAAGCACTATGATGAGATCCGGCACCATATTTTTTCGCCGTTTGATCCAAAGGTGCATCGACGGACCCTTAAACTCATCCACACAGAGTCGGTAAACTCTTTTGTCAGCTCTTGTCCAGTGAACGCCGTTATACAGGCACAAGCTCCACCTGTTGCCGAAGAGGGACGCGATCTGCTTAGGGAGACAAGGGTCATGCTGGCCCAACTTCGTTCTGGATACTGCAACAGGTTAAACTCTTACCTATCCAGACTGAACCTTGACATGCTACAACAACAACTTTGACTTTGTAACTCGTTTAAGCCGATTCCTGGTCGGACATTTCAAAGCTAGCTTCACTTTGGCTACTATTCAGCCGATTCCATTTTTTATAGTTTAGGAGGTGTGGATTATCGTTATCCGATACTTCAAAATCTTTTAGGCAGAATTTTTATATAATGATTGTTAGTCGTTATGATTACCGGTTTGATTAATTACTTGTTTTGATTACTTTTGATTATTTTTGATTTTTTTCAGTATTTTTGATGTGTATATTTATGTGCTTCTACAACACTACTCAATCAAAAATAATCAAAAAAATTTAAATTTTTTTTTTTTAAATCAAAAATAACCAAACCAACTTTTTTTGATTATTTTTGACTCTTAAATTTTTTTTTCTAATCATAAACAATTAATAATTACCTTTTCTTGAAAAAGCAATCAAAATAATCATTACCAACTAAAAAATTAAAAGTAATCAAAACAGCTTTTTTTCATCATTTTTGACTCTTTTTAATTTTTTTTTTAATTTTCTTATAATCGTAATCAATTAATAATTGCCTTTTATTAAAGAACAATTGAAATAACCATTACCAAATAAAAAATCAAAAATAATCAAAACAATTTTTTTTTTTTATTATAATTGACTCTTTTTCATTTTTTTTTGAATTTTTCTAATCGTAATTAATTAATAATTGCCTTTTCTTGAAAAACAATTAAAATAATCATCACCAATTAAAAAATCCGTCTAATTAATTGATTACTAAACAAATTTAGGTATCTCCTCTGAAACTAGTGCAGAACCAGGCATACGCAGTGAGTATCTCTAAGAGTATCTTTATCATCATGTCATGTGGGCTTTTAGCGCCATTAAATTAATAATTAATTGTTCATAAAGTTTTAGAAAATGTCTCTAAGATCACATGACAAATGATCAACATAAATTAATAAGCAAAAGGCCATGGAAAGTTTCGATCAAACAGTAAACGCCTTAAATTTCAAGTAGTTTAAAGGTAATGCTGCCATCAGCTAAATGAAACTAGAAAACCATCAAAAGAAACTTAATGAAAATATTTAGACGCATTGATAACAACTTCCCCCGGTTTGCAATGTCCACGAAAAAGGAGTGTGCATAAATAACCTGTCTCAATGCGTCAATAGCCAACGAACGACACAAACCCAATTTGTGCCTGCATCTCATGTCGGCGCATGCGTAGCGACGTCAATGAACATAATTTACATGACAAATTAATAGCTTCGACAATATGTAGATGGCGTACAAGCAACAATTGACAATCAAGAGATAATGTGGTGAGGTCTAGCGACAACAAAACAACAACATTGCCGTCGACATGAATTCGTAAAAAGCTAGTCACACAGCCAGTGTGGCGCCGCCACACCCGTGAATGTTTTAATGCATTACTTTTGGAACAATATAATGGGGGTTTCAATATGGATTGAAAGTGGTCAAAAGGAGAACGAACGAGGTATTTGAATGCGCCTTGAATTGAGGATATTGCAGCGACCACGAGAGGTGATTTTTGTGTTTATCGAGTTTTTTTTTTGCAAATTACTTTTATATCTAAAGGATAATATTTCTTCAAATCAACCCCAAATTCTTAAAAACTAAAGTTGGTTTTTAATGCTCTTTTTATTGAAAATTTTGCAGATTATTTTAAATTTTTAATGATTATTTTACAATTAATTAAAAAATAAAAAAAATTTAAATTATGATTTTTCACGATTATTAAAAAAAAAATTTAAAATAATCAAAAAAAAAAAAGTAGTTTTGATTACTTCTGAATTCTTTTGATTTTTTTTTGATAAGTTTTGATTTTTTTAGTATTGTTGTAGAAGCACATAAATTTACACATCAACAATACTGAAAAAAATCAAAAATAATAAATTAAAAAAATCTAGAAAAACCAAAAATAACACAAAAGTAATCAATTTCTTTTGATTTTTTCCTAATTATTTTTGATTATTTATGATTTTGTTTGATTATTTTAAATTTTTTTTATTCGTAATCAATTAATAATAGCCCTTTCTTGAAAACCAGCTAAAACAATCATTACCAATTAAAAAAGCCGTCTAATTAATTGATTACTAATTCCTAATAAAATTTAACAGTTCTAAAAATTTTTATGGAAATATCATTTTAAAAATGCCGACCTTCTGGGTAAAAGTTAGTTGGAACATGTTGCTCGAGCAGAATTAATAGCTCACATTACAAAATTGGTGGTTCCGACGTTCTGGAAACGCACCGCTAAAATCCTACTCCACGGAGGTTTGGGGGACTAAGAATATACCAGCGATAAGGTTTCCAGTCCTAAAAGGAGACCAATGCCAGTAGATAAACCTTCGGGGAGTGTTTTTGATTAAAAAAAAACAACAACACTATATACCTCCCAAATTGTGTGACCCCATATTGTGTCACCCTTTATAAGAGTACAAAGTCAAATGCCAAATTCTTCGCTGCAAAAAAAATTGGGAGAAAAAATATCGGAAAAAAAGTTATCAAAAAACCAGAAAGAAATCATTTGAGCCACTTTGAATAGTAATAGCGAAAGTGTAATCAAATTTTAATAACAACACAAAGAGCAAAAAGGAAAAGATTAAATACTTGTACATATGTAAATATGCATTTGATAAATATGTAAGCGAAGGAAAAATGAAAAAAACAAAAAAACCAGCCGAGTTGCAAGAAAAGCGCATTCAAGTTCAAAAAACTAACTGTTGATATTTTCTTACTGTAAATTTGACAATTATTAATTATTTTTAGCGACCGTACAGTGGCAAAGTGGCACTTAACTAAAAATACGAGATACGAAAGCAAAACAAAAAGAAGAAAGTGCATTCATTTTTAATAGTTTCAACACAAAAACACTACAAAGTGGAGGCCAAACTCAGGCTGGTTTTGACCGAAGCTAGTCTCGTCTGTCGGAGTCGTCGATAAAGCGATGGAAGAATTAGCCAACTAGTTCTCTCCAGTTATCAAAAAATAGTCGAGAACCAATTACAAGTTAGTGCAGGTTTTGGAAGAAAGGGAACGATTGACAGTAGAATTGGGCGACTTCGTTCAATTAACCGATTGAAAGTACTAATTTTTATTTTTTTTAAAAGTTGGCTATTCAATACCGCAATAATGCTTTTGAATCGTTTTATATATCCATAAATAAAGGAAAAAAGAAAAAGTGTGAACACAAACCACAGTAGGCTTAGAATTCACCATATGGTAAATTTGATTCAATAAAATTTTTGGTGAGTTGGTGTATTAACTATTTCAAGTAGTTTTCTCTACACATATATAGAACTTTCAACGAAATAGTTTGTTTAGCGAACCACACAACTCTAAATGTCCTGTCACATTAATAAGACAACCCAGGTGACATCAAATTGTTAAGTAAGGTTATGAGAGATACACAATCAGGCCGGCTGGCCCAGTCTGGGAGCATCGTGACTAATCTGAATACGAACCTTCTATTCAAATTGAGATCGGATGGAGGTTTGCTCCTTTAGCAGCTGAAAACCAACGATATCTGCTCGAATGTCCGAGTAAATTGACAAGAATGTAGAAGGTGTAGAACTCTTAAATAGCAGCCATAAAACTGCGTGCTTTGGTGCTCTGATTTAGGTCTGAAAGACCTCGCAAAAGCTTCGACAGCTTTATACTTAAGAAGACCGAAATATTTACTTCTGAAGCTACATAATTTTTTTCAAGAAAGTCGATACTGTCATTGAATTTTTTTTGAATAAAATTTCCTGGTCTCGAATCTTGAATTACACTAAATAAACTCTACCACAATTACTACAAAGCACTACAAGTTACAACAAATACATATTCACTTACCTTCTCGTCTTAATCGAGCGACTTTTTTCTTCTTTAACTACAGCTACAACACCTTCATCTTCGCTTAATGCAACTCTCTCTACTTCATATTCCAGCGGTGAGAGCAACTCCAAGTGTGGTAAGTCCGTATGACGACGCAACTCTTCACGTAAAGGTCTTTGCTGAGCGCGACTAATACGCTGTTGATTACAATGCGACGAATTACTACTTGACGTCGGATCAACTACAACGACACCACTGCTACTACTATACGCATTCTTACCATTAGCGCTCATACTAGCAACGGCACTGCCACTAGGACTTGACATGCCACTCAAAGTCATATTTATAGGTTCAACATATAATTTATCGGCTGAAAAAGGACAACTATCAACAGTAGCTACCATAGAACTATCATCATCGGCAGTGACGGGCGAGCGTAAATAACTAGCACTACATGGTGGAGCAGCGATAGATGATGAATTTGATTGTGTTGGTAATGATGAGGATTGAGCTTGATGATGATATTTATATTGATTATGTGGCAATGATGAACGATGCGCAACTGAACAATCTTGAGCTTCACAAGAACAATGTACAGGGCATTTCTTACGCGTAGCATAGGCATACGAATCGGTACCGTTAGCATTCAAATAACATGATGTTGTATGTTGTTGGCAAATAGGCGGTGTTATTATATGGGCGCCACCATGTAAACGCGGTGGCAGTGATGATGCTTTATTTGTGCCATTTGTTTTTTTCGCGGCATGGCGTTGCCCATCACTGGTTGTAGTGCGATATTTAGCGCGCGTTGCCAATTTCGTGCGCGCGTTAGAATCTTCACTAGTTTCAGCGGTGGCGCCATTGAGCTCATCATCGCTTGCAGCAAAGCGCTCTGTATTTTTGGTGTGCGCCTTCGATGCTTTGCCATGATCTTTGCGCTTTTTAGTGCCAGCTGATTTTTGTGCGCTCACTGTACGCGTTTTATGCGCGCGCTTCGTGCGTTCAGCAGCGTTATTATCCATATTGTATGGGTTTATGTTTGTATGTAGTTGGTTTGGGTTAATGCAGACGCCTGACGTTTCTCCTTCTAAATATGTGACGAAAGCGTTCAGACAATTTGAGATCTCTGTATAATCTTTATTCGTATTTAAACTATCGTGTCTACTATTACTACGTTGACTACGGCTACGTTCTTTGTTACTACGATTTCTTCCCTTATGCTTGTGCTGGTTATTTATGTTGCTGTTGTTATTGTTGGCGTTCGTATTAGCGCCACCGCTATAATTTTCGATATCGTTCGAAGTCACTGATAATGAATCTTCGTCGCTTTCGGTTGCACTCGTACCAATATCTAAACCTTTCTCCTTGCATATTATATCATAGAGCGCACTGATCGGTCGTGATTCGCTACGTACACGCACTGCGCGTTTCTTACCAGCGAAACGTTGTGAATTACGACTGCGACCGGTTGATGTTGATGTATTTCCAGTTGCGGGTGATGCTGCTGTTGTTGTGCTTGCTGATGTATTACCTGTCGATGTGGGGGACGTTAAGGGTATGTGATTGTTGTTTTTGTTGTTGATGTTTGTGTATGATGTGTCTATTTTTTTATCTAATTGTTTAATTTTACTACAATCACTACTCGTATTATTTATATCACAAACAACAAAACTACTATCATCTGTGATATTATCATATGATGTGATGTCATCATGTGATGTAATATCATCATATGATTTTTTCGTATCGTTTGAAAAATCTAAATCACCTGTCTTTGTAGCGCTTCCAAATGCTGCTAGTGACGTTGACTTCACAAAAGCCTCGCAACTTTTTCTTTCGTTGTTGCCCGCAGAGCCGCCACGAAAAAATGCTGCACGCGCTGCTGCTGTTGCACTTAAAGGCTGTGTCGCTGATGTGCTCTGTTGTTGATGTTTGCTGGGTTGGTGTTGATGACGTTCGCGTTCTTGATCCCTTTTATCTGCGCCCGTTGCAGGTGACGTTGTATTGGCTCTACCAATCACTGCTGTCCCAGTACCAATCGGTGGTGGCACTACTTGAGCCGTACTAGTTTTTGGAAAATAATGCTCATTGACTAAATGTGAGGGCGTATTATAGACACTTTGATAATGGTCATTTAATGCAGCAACATCATTCGGTTTTGGTGTATGTATATGTAGGTTAATGTCTGTATAGTAAGCTGGCGCGGTATGATGATGAAAGTGTGGATGTACGCCTTGATATCGTGTAGTGGATTTATTAGTACCAGTTGTCGGTTGTTGTTTGGATTTTATATGTTGTTGTTGTTGTTTCTGTTGTAGTTCTTGCTTTTCTTGTAATTCTTTTTTCTGTTGTAATTCTTGTATTTGTTGTAGTTGCTGTTGTTGTTGTTTTGACTTATCGTAATATTTTGACGTTATCTGGCAGCTCGGTTTGGCAGTGGCTGATATGGAGGATAGACTACAATTTGAGGATTGATTTTCGTTATTGGTATTATTAGTATTGACGCAAACTGTGGTGTCGACGGATTCTGGAAAAGAAAAAAATAATTTTCTGAGTCTAAGTTAGTTTATCTTGACCTAGTATTTAACTAATAACTATGAAGTCCCTAAGTGAATTTTAACATAATTTTTCATAAAAAGGTGTTCCAAATAATAAGTCTTGGTTCAGCTACAAAAATAATGCGAACTACCATTTAAAGGCTTTGGAGCACTTCATGATTTAGTTATACAACAATAAGAGCGCCACGTGGTACAGCTATCACTCAATGAAGCTGACATTAGACCTTTCCCCGCTCCTTAAGATCGCCCTCACTCTAGTCGGCGTAGGCCTTCTGGTTTTAAAACTGGCATGAAACTTGTGAAGGCGAAGTATTAAAGGGGTCTGTTAGAGTATTTTAAGAAGCCTGCCGAGAGATGCTCTTGTTTTGAAAATCACGTTTCGAATAAAATTTCACGTTCTCAGCCCTGGAAGCTGTCTTGATATATTTAAAGCGGAAGGCAAACATACTATGACATAAGATCAGACACAAAATAAAACTAAAGAATTCCAATATGAGATAGAAGATAACAGATTGTAAGATAAACAAATATAACAAAATGTAATGTAATAGATTATTATAGGACAAAAGATAACAGAATATAATATAATATAATACGACAAAATTTACTAAATGAGAGTCGAAAAGATTAAGGAAAAATAAGATATAATAGATACTATGATACTACATAGAATAGAATATAATAGATTAGATTAGAATAGAATAGAATAGGATAGAATATAAGAGAATAGAATAGGATAGAAAAGAAGAGAAGAGAATATAATATAATAGAATAGAACAGAATAGAAGAGAATAGAATAGGATAGAAAAGAAGAGAAGAGAATATAATATAATAAAATAGAACAGAATATATTATAATAGAATATAATGTAACAGAATAGAATAAAATAGAATAGAATAGGATAGAATAGAAGAGAAGAGAATATAATATAATAAAATAGAACAGAATATATTATAATAGAATATAATGTAACAGAATAGAATAAAATAGAATAGAATAGAATAGAATAGAATAGAATAGAATAGGAAAGAATAGAATAGAATATATTATAAAAGAATATAATAGAATAGAATAGAAGAGAACAGAATAGAATAGAAGAGAAGAGAATAGAATAGGGTAGAAAAGAAGAGAAGAGAATATAATATAATAGAATATAACAGAATATATTATAATAGAATATAATGGAACAGAATAGAATAAAATAGAATAGAATAGAATAGGAAAGAATAGAAAATAATAGAATAGAATAGAATAGAATAGAATAGAATAGAATAGGATAGAATAGAAGAGAATAGAATAGGATAGAAAAGAAGAGAAGAGAATATAATATAATATATTATAAAAGAATATAATAGAACAGAATAGAATAGAATAGAATAGAATAGAATAGGATAGAAAAGAAGAGAAGAGAATATAATATAATAGAATAGAACAGAATATAATATTATATAATTTAATAGAACAGAATAGAATAGGAAAGAATAGAATAGAAAATAATAGAATAGAATAGAATAGAATAGGATAGAATAGAAGAGAAGAGAATATAATATAATAGAATAGAATAGTATAGAAGAGAAGAGAATGTAATAGAAAAGTATAGAACCGATTAAATTGAAAATAATATAATAAAAAATAAAAACAAGGGAAATATATCATTAATTAGTTAGGCTAGGTAAGGTTGAGTGGAATCCACCTTTATAGTAGATGTTCACTTGGACAATGTCAGACCCTTTAAATTTGATTAGTAATTAGTAATCAATTAATTATACAGTTTCTTTAATTTCTAATGATTATTTTTTATTGTTTTTGAAAAAAAGGAAATTATTAATTGAGTACGATAAGAAAAAAAACAAAATTAAAAAATAAAAAAAAAAACAATATAATAAAAAAATAGTTTTGACTACTTTCGTTTTTTTTTTTTTTTTTGATTACTTAAATTTTGTTTAGTATGGTTGATGTGATTATTTATGTGTTTCTACAACAATACTGAAAAAAACAAACTCTAAAACAATTAATAGTAATGAAAACAACTTTTTTTTCATTATTTTTGATTTTTTCAATAGTAGTTAAAAATTATTAATTTTTTTGGTTATTTTTTTGATTAATTGGATAATAATCATTAGAAATGTAAAATAATTCTTAATCAATCATTAAATGGATTCTTAAGAAAATAATAAATCAAACCGGTAATCATTACGATTAGTAATCATTATTTAACAGGTCTGGACAATATAAAAGTTCGTTGTGATACACAGTGATGTCTTAAAAAAGTAAGTCCCCGGAGAATCGATTAATCCAAGGCCGTAGCACCTCCGCCTACTTTTAGCAAAACCTGGAGAGGTAAGCATGACGTTGATGGATTATTCCATGTAACTGCAGCAGGAAGGGTTTTCCTATATATTGACGCAACCGCATGTACTCCGACTGAGTAGTGCTCCGTCAGAGCGCCGATCTGCAGATATAAATGAGGATTAGTGAACCATAAGCGAGCAGTAGATCTCCTGTAATTAACCCTGGGCTGCTTGTGATCCATTTAGACAACGAGTTTAAATAAAACTGCAAAACATAGAGCAGAATGACCAAGACACAACTCCACCTTGGGGAGTAACCCTTCTCTGAATTGAAGTCCCACCCCAATCCGTTCCGGCACTTCTATATCACAGAAGCTTGTCACGGAATTTAAAGAGATAATCCTTGACTCCGTAAACAAACAGGGCAGGACTTTATTAAAAGCCAACTCGATATTCAAAAAGGTGACCAGAGCAAATTTTTTAGAACGCAACAGGGAAATCTGAAATTTCTATGAAATAGTTTTTAAGGAAAATAATATTTGTTTGTAAATCATACCTATTGACAAATGTACTCTTCTCACTATTTTACGCATTCCAAATAGTTGTGGTGCACAGATCATATGAGAAATTGATGCTCCAGGAGGATACAATTTATATGCAGATAATTAAAATACGTGTAAACCGGGTTACATACTTTCCATTTAGAAATACAGGTTGCAACTTGTCACTGGTAGATACA
Organism: Merzomyia westermanni; assembly: GCA_949987695.1. NCBI lineage: Eukaryota > Metazoa > Arthropoda > Insecta > Diptera > Tephritidae > Merzomyia > Merzomyia westermanni. The sequence goes on along the minus strand of OX465291.1, from coordinate 35,071,916 downwards.
TGCGAGCATAGTACAGTGTTCTACAAAAAAAAACTGCGGGATTGCTCGTGACAATAAGCAAATGAAAATGAACTTCTATTAAAGAGTACTGCTTCATTAATATTTCAAAGACACTGAATTGCTTATTTTGTAAACTCAGTTTCCCTGTATTAATTATTACACTTGTCCAAATATTTTTGCCCACCATTCCTGTATGCAAAAGTTTTCATCATAAACATTAAACAACACGACGGCAGCCAGACCGCTTACGCCACAGAGAGAAGTGAATATGGCACGAGGGAATTCGACACGCAATTTCGTAATGAAAGCCACAAAATTCAAAAATCGATTGAAACCACAACCATTAGCGGTAACTGCGTAAGTGCAATCAAACAGTTTTTTGATATGACCTAATTAAAACGCCACCCTGACTGGCGTAATGTTTATTGTTATTGCTGCTGTTTTTCTGTTGCATTTTGTATGCAATAAAAATTGAACATTATTAGCTTCCACAACTGACAATTTCGCTCTTGAAGCCGTTCACAGGAAGATATAATCTTGAATTTTTTTTTGATCTCTTTAAATTATCAATCAATTTATATTTATTTGCACTTAATTACAAAATAATAAGCGAATACAATATATAAACATTACACAAATTTTTTTGAAATTTTACTACGCATATCAAAAGGAAAAAATAAAAAGCAATGCCAGTTTTGAAAAAAAAAAAAGTTGTAGTTTAGTTTTTGTATTTTTTGTGGTAAGGTTGCGAGGTAAGGTGCGAGTTAAAATAAAGTAAAGAAAAATAAAATAATGGGAAATAAAAACAAACAGTATTACTATATGGTAAACAAATAACAGGAAACGAAGGAGAAGAAAAGAAAAGAAAAAAAAAAGAAAAGAAAGGGAAAGGGAAAGAAAAGTGAATAAAAGAAAGTAAAATAAAAGAAAAGAAAATAAAACAAAAGAAAAGAAAATATAAGAAAAGATAACAAAAGAAAAGTGAATAAAAGAAAATAAAAGAAAAGAAAAGAAAAGAAAAAAAAAAAGAAAAGATAAGAAAGGAAAATAAAGGGAAAGAAAAGTGAAGAAAAGAATAGAATAGAAAAGAAAAGAAAAGAAAAGAAAAGAAAAGAAAAGAAAAGAAAAGAAAAGAAAAGAAAAGAAAAGAAAAGAAAAGAAAAGAAAAGAAAAGAAAAGAAAAGAAAAGAAAAGAAAAGAAAAGAAAAGAAAAGAAAAGAAAAGAAAAGAAAAGAAAATAAAAGAAAAGAAAAGAAAAGAAAAGAAAAGAAAAGAAAAGAAAAGAAAAGAAAAGAAAAGAAAAGAAAAGAAAAGAAAAGAAAAGAAAAGAAAAGAAAAGAAAAGAAAAGAAAAGAAAAGAAAAGAAAAGAAAAGAAAAGAAAAGAAAAGAAAAGAAAAGAAAAGAAAAGAAAAGAAAAGAAAAGAAAAGAAAAGAAAAGAAAAGAAAAGAAAAGAAAATAAAAAAAGGAAAGGAAAAGAAAGACAAGGAAATGAAAGGAAAGGAAAGGAAAGGAGAGGAGAGGAGAGGAGAGGAGAGGAGAGCAGATCTGGAGTTGTGCCGGGGTGGGAGATATTCCTAAATGCAAATTTGGAAAGGTACAATTATTCTTTAAAGAACTTATATCAGGAAAACAGCACATTTGAAGTCAAAGTTCACTCACAAAAGCGTAGATCAAGTCACCAAGCTCGATCGGGTAGTTCCTTTTATAATATTATAGAATTTCATAGTTCTAGGGGCCGAAATTTATTATTTTACTTCTACTACTCCAGAACTTTTTGAACGCTACCCAGAACAGTCTTAAAATTTCCATTTTTTGAACATTTTAGAAATATTGAGTTTTTGGGTCAATTTAAAAAAACACTTTTTTTAGGTCAAATTTTGCAGAACTTTTTTTCTTCTTTTCAGGAACTCCAAAACTTTTTGAATGCTACCCAGAACACTTTCTGTTTTTTTTTTTTGAACCTTCGTATGCCAACTTCACGGACGTTATATACTGGTATTAATTTTACCACGAACTACATCCAGATTGGCGGTGATATTTTGCCCCACAGAACGTCCCAATAAAAACAATAGCTGAAAACAGCATGTAGTGCGGGTAGGTAGACCTGCAGCCTATTTGAACATCGTAGCCTAAGGAGCTATAGGGCTGCCTGTTTTAGATTGAAGAACTGATTTTACAACACAAGCTCTTATTGCGCCACAAAGTTCCTGAGAAACATGACTATTGATTTAATGGTGTTATCATTTTTGTGATGTTTATTTTCAAATGATGATGTTTTATTTTGCTGATGTCACTCATACTGGTGCGGATTGTTTTGCGGCCTAGACCCCTCATCGAACTTGCTAAAAATATCTCATTGTTAACATTGAAGTCGCAGCTTAAACCCAATGTTAAGTTACTTGTGGTGGTAAATATTTGCCCGCTGTTATGGAAATATTCAACCTTTTGGTCTTTTTTTCTATGAATAACAGGAGTTCTTAGAGCTTTGACTAAATTTTCAAAAATCCTTGATTGATAATGCTAAACTAAGTTACTTGGAAAAAACGGCCTAGTTCAGAGAGGTTAAAAAATGGCCTATCTCAAACTAAATTCAATACATTTTCAGTTGATATAAGCAAACCCGAAACTAGATCCTATTGAAAAAAGAATTGAGATAGGCGATTTTCAAAAAAAAAAAATAAGAAATGGGGCGTTTCGGAAAAAAATCTGAAATAGGGCTTTCTTCAAGAATATTTTAAATGGGGGCTATTTTTGACTAACCGTCTAAAAAAAAAATTTATAATATTCTATATCAATTTCAATTTAAAACTATCCAGTGTATTTTTGACATTTCGAGTATTATGACAATATCGTTGCTGAGGTTTGTGTTCATCTTAATCAAATATCGTATAAAATTTTAATTTAGCCTGAAGCAAAATTAACGCTTGCGTGCTACTCTTACGATATTTTAGGGAGTCATTAAGCCCACTTAATTTTTAAAAAATATAGACAATCATGTTCTAATGCCTTCATATTTGTTGCAGTTCTTGAGAAAGGGTCGAAAACTACCAAATCCTTATTTTCAGAATTTCTATTACTAGAAATAGTTTTACTGAGACAAAAAATTTGAATGACCGTCTATAAATGGTATGGTGCTGTATAGAATGTTTTATAGTCAAGTCTCCCATGCAAAGTCTTTTCTCACGCCCGCATTCTAGTTTTTTTAAAGTCGTAAGTAAATAAAAAATATTTATGTAAATAAAAGAAATAATTTGAACCTTTCGCCATTTCAGTACAGGGAAGAAGAAGCAATCAGCTGATGGGAAAATGTCACCTTATATAGATTCGTACTGCTAACACCAGACAGTTGCTTTTGACAATCTTTACGCCAGTATGTTGTTGCTTTAGAGTTGACTTTACCTTCTTATTGTACCATGGCTTGAACTATAACAAAATTCAACTCAATGACTATTGTTATAATTGTGACCGTTGATATGTTTAGGTATGCTTGGAAAAATTCGAAAGCTCTTTCCATATCAATAGTCACTATTTTTGTTATGACCTATTGATCATGTGACAATGCTGCAAGAACTATTTTCAAAAAAGGGGCACCATTAACTGGAGCCTCTAGAAGCATCAGAAGGTGCTCCATATGTCTTAGTGTTGCAGACCATATTGTTAACTGGATAGGGTCGGCTCTTTAGTGGAGAAAAAAAGGTTAATGCTTGGAGATAGTGAGCCGTTATCATATCTGTGGCTTTATGTGATAGACAGGCCATTTCCTCAGCTGTACAACTATTATTTGGTTGCTGCTCCAACAATAATCCGTGGAATCATGTAGAGCGCAAGGAGGAAGTTATGCTCAACAAAATAGAACTAGAGATCTTCAAAATACCAAGGTTTTACTTTCCTTGGTTTGATGGTCAAAACTTGCGGCTCTCTGATAGGAGTTCCTTTAGACACCTAAAATGAAATTGAATCTGTCCAGAACAGCACTCGATACAAGCGTTTAGATTCTTTTCCTTAAGCAGTGAAATTGGAAAGTTGGATTTATTCCAGAATTAAAAAAGACCTGCGGAGTAACAGGGGACTCTTTCCAGCCATATGCCTATCACATTAGTTGCGGGCCTGACTAGATTGAGCACCTGCTGTGCGATTTTCCATCACATTGCCGTAGCAGAATGGTATTTCTTCAAAAACTTTTCCGCGGTAGGGTTACTAAGATAAGGGACCTTCTAGTAGTGGAATGGCACCTAGATTTTTTACAAAAGTAGACCTGAAAAATCAGTTTTCTTTACTTCCAGAAGGGGGGAACTTTCCCCAAAAGTCTGAGGTGCCTTTTATGCAGTCCAGGACTTCGAAAAAGGACGGGATGAAATGACTTTTGTTTTTTTTTATCCTGGCGGCTCTTCAAAGGATACTCGTTTATATATACATACAACCGTGGAGACATCGTAATGAAAGCTGTGTGTCTAGTGATGAAGACTTGTCTACTTAAAAAAACCATGTTGTCCTAGCATTGTGTTCTCTGATTCTCAGCAAACATCCAAAATGGTAGTATATGTTGTCCTGATAACTTCTATCGATCCCTTAATAATTTCCTCGTAAGTTCTCTACACCTAGTGAGAGGGAAGTCGCCATTTATATGGTTTCCCTGTTTATCTCGTAATTTTTTTTTTAAATACTTTTTTTTTAATATTAGAGTTTTTTGACATTCTTCTTTGGAAGCTTTTCTCTTGTCATTGTTGGTTGTGCATACCTCAAGGCGAATTTACTTACAGGTGATATCATAAGAACATTTAGTGTCAAAATAAAAAATTTCTATGCAATTTGACAGAAAAAGCCGCGAAAACAAACACAAAACACATGAAGTATGTGTGTGTATACAGCAACAAATTCGCCGTGATATCAGCTGGTATAAATTCGCCTTGGCCTACCTATAACAATTTCGAATGACAAAATTGTGTCTATTGAAGTATAACAATTGTTAGGCATAACAAATTGGGAATATGGCTGTTAATTTAAAATTTTTTTGCATAACAACAACAAAGCAACAAAGGTTAGTAGAATGAATCGATTTTGACCCTCAAAAACTAAATTTCATTCCCTTTTTTTCTTTAAATAAAATATAATTTATTTGCGGTCCCTGATTGCATGTTTGGCTTAAGCTTCAAAGTATTTTTATTATTCAAGTTTTATACTCAAATCTGTCTTATTATCACCTGGCAATCGTTTTACCTGAATGCCAAAATGATTATTTCCATCTGGCACTCATTTGTTGATGCTCACTTTGTCACAACACCGTTAATTAAAAAAATATAAAAATGTTAAAGGCGTCTCTTTCCCCGTGTCTCTGTGTTATCATGGTTTATCGTTCGTTGCATCGAAGGCGCAAAAATGGCTGCATTCAGTTGTGGCAGCTCACGTGCGCATTAACCTAAGCTGCTTGCCAACAAAATAAATTGCATTTAATCTCCCCATGACCCTGACTCATTTTATAACGAAACAAAAACTAAGAAACAGCGAGAAACCGAAATTAAAATAATCATGATGCCAACAAAAGGTCAGCCCATCTCAACGCGCACTAAAAAAATTGATCCATCTACCTACCACCCACAGTCTAGTTAATTGTGTCCATAACCTTAATCGCTGGCTAACTGAAAAGGAATTAAGTGCTTCAACTTGTAAAGGTTTTAGTTCTGGGACGGACGCGTTTAACGAAGTGTGAACGTGTAGTTTATTGCCTCTAAGGGTATAATTTAACTGTTTCTTGTGCTCTATTTTTCAACATGATACCTAATTATTCTTTTGTTATGATCAACCGCGACTTAAGATTCAACTGTACTAGATGGGGAAAGCAATAGTCTCAGTAGGGCGTATTTGCATGCTTAGTGTTGTCAGAAGCAACGAGTTTTTTTAATTTTGAAAATCTTAAATGAGAGACACATAGCACTTTTCGTCCAACTTTACCTTGGACAACCTTAGATTTCGTGAAAGTGAAAACCAATAAATTCTTCGACTTCGAAGTCAAAGAAAACTTAAGGCCGATTTGCATAGAACTTTAACCTCAGACTTTTACTTTGACGGATAAGTTCAATGTATGCTTTCAGTAGGGTATTTCAATAGAAAGTTTGTTAAACGTAAAGCGAAGACAAAAAATTTAGTAACACCCTACCAATCTTGGTCTTATACAGCACTAGCTGACCAGGTAGACGTTATTCCGCCCAAAGGTAGACCTGCTCAAATTTGAGCGCATTCATCCTTCTCCATTTCACTCTCACACTTTAGGAAATATCTCCGAAATCAGTTGAGATATAGCACTTAATCACATCGCTTCTTGCAGCACTCATTAGCACCTTTCGTTTGATACCCATATTGTACTAAAATATTTTGGGTTACTCTGGTCCTCATATTGGTCGATAACACCGAAACCGTTAGATATATTGATATTAGAGATATCTAAAATTTTAATTTAGACGTGCAGTAATGCAACGGTCAAAGTAGCAATGAATTATATTTAGCAGTTTTTGAGTGATGCGCGTCCAAACTTACAGACAAAAAATCTGAAAACTGTTGCTTGGGATACTATTGGCTCAATAATGACCCCTCCAGTCAATATTTCTTGAATATACACAATGTACACACAATTCCTACTTAGATGTTGCCCCTGAATATGTTTTTCCAAGATTTCCACCTTTTTTACCAGGTTGCCACCTATTTGTAGTTTTTGCTTCTCCTGAAAGTTATATACGCCGATATCGTTATCAAACTAAAGGTATTTCACAAAGTAATTCAACAAAAAAATTTCAAGATAAAGTTAACATTTAGAGTTCCCAATTATTCCGTTTATAAATTTTTTTTTGCATATCCGCTATTATCTCGCAAAGGACTAGACCCATTTGGAGGAACTTTTGAGTATAGTTAATATGCTGCATTTCAAGCACTTCCAATTAAGGGTTACCACCTATCTTAAGTTTAAAATAATCAAAGGAGGTTTGTCAATAAAAGCATTGAGTATTGAGTATGAGTGTTGCCATTTAATTATTATATATATTATATTTATTCATTTTCAGGAGTTGCCACCTAGCTGACATTTTTGAAATGAAATGAGTTAGGTTGTACGCAACTAATGTCAAAATGATGCTTAGGGGATTTATTGATCTCCAAGTATTTGCAGTACAGAGGAGAAGTTCGACACTAAGAACCTGTGTTCCTTTTCAAAACTCGACCTACTCGTGTAAAATCGGCTTAAACTTTGGTGGGCAAGCTTCGTAATTAACAAATTGTTGCTAATTTGCATTTCTTTTCACAAATATACGATAATTTTCTTTAAAGCCGCGCTGTCCATAGTAAGTACAAAAACAAAAATTAACACCCTAGCACACACACCCACACAATAAAGTGCAGTGTGATTGACATATAAATTTAGTTTGTTGGCGTTAATTTGTTCGATTGAATTTACAGCCTTGCCATATACAACATTTTGCTGTAACAACAAAAACTGTTTGCTGAAAGTGACAAAGATCTGGTTTGTCTTTTTTTTAGATTTCAATTTCGCTTTCAATGACAAAGTAGAACATACCAAATATGCTGAGATTTTCAACCTACAAATAACACAATACCAATGGCTAAAAGACGTACAAAAATACATACAAACAAATGACGGGTACAAATAAAAGCGAAAACAAAACTAATTGTGAGTGGTGTGAGAAAATGTTGCGGTTTTTATTATATTTACACTTGTCAATTACTTATCTAATTATTAACATACCAACAAGTAAAAAAAAAGGTATGAATGTATGCATATTAGTGCTGGAAGTAACATCGATGAAATATCGGTAAAACGTTTTTTTTATATTTTGATCAACGTTGTTTTTGTTTTCGATGCTTATTGTGTTCTTCATTCTATTACCACAATATAAAAAATTCGAGAATTTTCTATAATAAAATGAGTTTGTAACAATTCTTTGCACTATAAACCACGCTTACAATAAATATAATAAACTTCTTTTTTTTTTTTACTTTTTTATAAAAGACATTTTTTAACAATTTTAAGTTTCGACTTTTCTAATTTTTTTTACTTTTATAATAAAATATAATTTTTAACTATTATTTTCACTTTTTTTATAAATATAAATTTTAAGCAAATCTTTTACTTTTATCATAAAAGTAATTTCTTAATTTTATTTTTGAATTTTATAGTAAAGGTAATTTGTATCTATTATTTTTGCATTTTTATTAAAAGTAAAATTTTAATACGATGTATTATCGTACTATGTATCGTATGATCGTATGTAGTTATTTTTTGTAGTAGTTTTTTCACTTTTCATAAAAGTACTACAAAAACTAACTACATACTACTACAAATAGTACTTTTATGAAAAGTGAAAAAACTACTACAAAAAATAACTACATACGATCATACGATACATACGATACATACTTTTCATAAAAGTCAAAAAAGTCATAATATAAAAGTAATGTTAAATAAATATTCTCTAGCTGGATCGACATATGTTTTAAATCGATGTTTTTTCCATAACAAATTTTTTTATATTTTTTTTCTCATTTGTAATAATGGTACAAATACCATAAGTGCGTAGGCGTAAAGTGCCCTGTAAGAAATATAGTATTTTGTCGTATGTACATACTAGTATGGCATATCTGAAATACTAGAAAGACGTGGTCGTGCGAGATTTCGTCAAGCGCCTTAATAAAAACAGTTACACTTCAAACAATTTTGTTTTAATCATTTAATCTTTAAATGCCTCATCTACGTTTTGTTCCTTATGTGTAATTAAAATGGGTGCCCCGAGTCTTAGCAAATCTATGCGAAGTTCGTAGAGAGAAAATCCATATGACCCTAAATGTGGGTGCGTCTGGCACATTGTATGAGATTGTTAGCAGGCGAAAGTCTAGTTCAACTTTGCGAGAGGGTGGCTTATTCAACAGGCGAAATTGTTGCTTGTACTCCAACACGTATCGATTTTCTCTCGATTACAGATGGGAACAAATAGCAATAAAAATGGCGCATGAAGGAAAATGTAATTCGGTTTTAATTGCTCGTGCGTCTCCAACACTTAAACAAAATATTTGAAGTGGGAATGATTCAACGTTGGAAAATACTGAGTATGCTCCCTATGGGTTTGAGCAACACATTAGATCAGTAGTGCACATATAGTGTACTCGCGAGTTTTAAATAGAATTTTAAATATTTTCTCTAACCCGTCAAACTTTATCAAAAGAGTGTGCGTTTAGCTGATGAATTAGATGAGAGTACATGGCAGTGGTCGGCACAAATAGAGGAATTAGTAAGTGAGCTTATTAGTTTTTTAAGCGAAAAAGTGAATATGTGTTGTCCTGTAAAAAAACGAGAGTACTCCGTTCAATCACGGGGGAACATTCCTTTAAAGGTATAAAAGTGCTCCGTAGCTAATCCTCATTCAAATAAAAAATGTGTTCCATATCGGAGTACTCAATTTCTTTAATTCTTAGCACTTCATGGAACACCTTTAGGAGAATACTTTCCGAAAACTCACAAAGGATCACTCCACTGAGTACTCACAAGCAAAGCGAGGTATAGAGTGGGTGATCCATAAAAGTACTCCAATATGACTCAAAAGCAACACGTGATCCAACGATCTTTGCAGGGTAGTAGTAATCAAACAATGCCGTGTTCCGTGATTTACATAGCATTATCAAGAATTTTTCGGATCTAGAAGATATCCTTTCTTTTCTCAATCCTGCTCAATATATTACTTCAAATGGACACACTCATCTCGCTTGGTGTATAACCTGTTCATTACTTCAAAGATCTCATCATATTATGAAAATGCAATTAAAGAGAGTTGCCCAGAATCCTAGTGCTTATAAGAAAATGATGTAGTAATCAAACAATGCAGTGTTCCGTAATTTACATAGCATTATCAAGGATTTTTCGGATCTAGAAGATATCCTTTCTTTTCTCAAACAAGCCTAGCCTACTCAATATATTACTTCAGAGTAGCCTACTCAATATATTACTTCAAATGGACACAATCATCCCGCTTGGTCTATAACCTGTTCATTACTTCAAAGATCTGATCATATTACGAAAATGCAATTAAAGAGAGTTGCCCAGAAACCTAGTAAAGAGAAACTTGGGACACACACGAAGCCCTTTTCGAACGATTAATAGAAATTGGGGCCGCGAAGGAAGAGAATTAGAAGCTAATTCAAAGCTGTTCTAACTTATGTCCGGACTGATTTTATTGACATTGACATATCCACATCCTAATGAATTTACGTTAGGTGCGTACCAGAAGTAGCCCAAAGTTAGCGTCAGAGGATACGCATTAACTCTAAATTTTTTGGAAAAACGCCCTATCTCAGTGGAAAATTTATTGCGTTTATTATAATAAAAGATTTTCGCGGTCGTGCAAGGCTTCGACCAGCAACCAAATGCGCCCAAATAAAAACCGTATCTTTATCACCAATGGAAATTGTATATCATATTTCAGTATGGGCCGCCAGCAATACATACAGTCAGAAAGATAGAAATTCTAAGGCTTGCTGCAATTCCACTAAATGTGTAAAAGAATATTGAGACAACACTTATTGCCAACACTTAAAACTGCAGGAATAAAATATTTATGAATCATAATTTTTAAGTTGGACATCTAGCAATGCATCAGTGAACATTAAATTCCATACAGCGGTTTTTGAGTGATGCGCGAACAAACATACCCACAGACAGACGAAAATTGTATAAACGGTTTTTTGCTTCTATAACTCTAATATAGACCACCATATGCATTTTTCTTTAACACCTATAATATCGGCCTGTTACAATTTTATTATATGTGAAGAGAATACATTTTTGAAACAAATTTCAAGATAGAACGTTCTTAAAACAAGTAAGATAAGGTTTCAGGCAAGTTTTTCGACCAAATGTTCTTCAAAATTTTGTTGCGACTTTTCTAACCGGCACTTGATGTAGTAAATTTTTTTATTTTTTTGGGAGAAACTCAGCTTATTTTCCTACCGGGTCACATCTGCGTACAAGCCCGTCAGACTACAATAAAAAGTCCCAGCGCGTATAAAACATCCAACATTGAAAGAAAATCACACAAGTACTTGAAAAAACAAAGAGCAGGTAAATAAATTTAAATAAACAAAAACAATAATGCGAATATTTAGACCTTTGTAAAAATGCAAACTAGTTCATTGTTGCATTGTAGGTACTCATATCTTGGCAATTTGCATTTATTCCACTTTTAATGCTATGGAATTGTTTGTGTAATTGAATAAACTGCATTTTGCATCAAATTACGCATTTCAGCATAATAAAATCTGTTTTTATAGAAAATGTGGGTATTATTTTGATTTAGTTCTATTAATTTTTCTTTGGCTTTTTTTAAATTTCTTTTACATATTTCAGTTTTGGTTTGTTTCACGAAGGGTTGCGGAGTGTTTGTAAATGAACTGGTGTCAGAGTGTTGCAACAATGCGTGGAATAAATCTTATTTGATCTGAAAAACTTTATTATGTTTGCGTTCTGGTTTAGCACTCAACATCCATATACCAATAAATATTAAGCCAAATATTCGTGATAAATACTGACAATGTAGCTGTGGAGGAAAAAACGGTTTGTTCAATTTTTGTCTGTATGTTTGTACGCGCTCAAAAGCCGTTGCATCGATTTGAAAGAACACAGTTGGTGGCAATAAAAGTCGGCAATAAATATGTTTACACATAAAGTAAAACTGCAGAAAGCCTTAGAATTTCTATCTGTCTGACTGTATGTACGTTTGTACGCGCATCCCGAAATAACTGCTACATGGAATTGAGTGGTTTCTTCACCAATGCATTGATGGAGGTCTATGCTCACATATAAGACACAATTTTACGTTACTGATGTATAAACTGTTTTTATGTGAATGCTTTTTGGTGCTGGCCGCAGCCTCGCACCACCGCGGACATCTTGTATCACAATAAACGCAATAAATTTTCGGCTGAGATAGGGCGTTTTCGAAAAAAAAATTACCACTCTAAAAAATTTAAATCTTATGTCAATGTCAATGAAATCAATCCGGACTGAAGTTGGTACAAATTTAAATTCAATTTCTCTTTTTTGGCACAGATAATTTCTTATAAGCACTAGGTTTCTGGGCAACTCTCTTTAATTGCACTTTCATAACACAAGGTGGCGCAAAAGTAAGCTTCCGATGTTCAGCATATCGGTTGTGGCACGTGCAGTGTGTGCTGTTGCACCGTTTTGTTGGAACCACATGTTTTCCAATCCCAATTCATCAAGTTGCGGCAAAAAGAACTCGTTGATCATTGCTCTGTAGCGCTCACTATTCACAGTAACCGTTTGGCCCCGACCGATTATTGGTCAAATAAATAGTCAGCAATATTCCGCGTTCTGGAGCAGTGTAGCGTAACATTGTTTATTAACGTGTATTTCGCATGTGTTTACTACACAAATGTCAAAACAGAACTGACTTTAGGGGCCAATCGCAAAATTTATAGCATTTTCTGATAGGAGGATTACTTTTGCGCCACCTTGTATGATTACATCTTTGAAGTAATGAACAGGTTATACACCAAGCGAGATGAGTGTGTCCATTTGAAGTAATATATTGAGCAGGATTGAGAAAAGAAAGGATATCTTCTAGATCCGAAAAATTCTTGATAATGCTATGTAAATCACGGAACACGGCATTGTTTGATTACTACTACCCTGCAAAGATCGTTGGATCACGTGTTGCTTTTCAGTCATATTGGAGTAATTTTATGGATCACCCACTCTATACCTCGCTTTGCTTGTGAGTACTCAGTGGAGTGATCCTTTGTGAGTTTTCGGAAAGTATTCTCCTAAAGGTGTTCCATGAAGTGCTAAGAATTAAAGAAATTGAGTACTCCGATATGGAACACATTTTTTATTTGAATGAGGATTAGCTACGAAGCACGTTCATACCTTTAAAGGAATGTTCCCCCATGATTGAACGCAGTACTCTCGTTTTTTTACAGGACAACACATATTCACTTTTTCGCTTAAAAAACTAATAAGCTCACTTCCTAATTCCTCTATTTGTGCCGACCACTGCCATGTACTCTCATCTAATTTATCAGCTAAACGCACACTCTTTTGATAAAGTTTGACGGGTTAGAGAAAATCTTTAAAATTCTAATTAAAACTCGCGAGTACACTATATGCGCACCACTGATCTAATGTGTTGCTCAAACTCATAGGAAGCATACTCATTCTTTTCCAACGTTGAATCATTCCCACTTCAAATATTTTGTTTAAGTGTTGGAGACGCACGTGCAATTGAAACCGAATTACATTTTCCTTCATGCGCCATTTTTGTTGTTATTTTTTCCCATCTGTAATCGAGAGAAAATCGATACGTGTTGGAGTACAAGCAACAAATTCGCCTGTTGAACGAGCCACCCTCTCGCAATGTTGGACTAGACTTTCGCCTGCTAACAATCTCATACAATGTGCCAGACGCACCCACATTTAGGGTCATATGGATTTTCTTTCTACGAACTTTGCATAGATTTGCTAAGACTGGGGGCGTCAGCCACTGGCTGATAAATAAATAACGTCTTCATAAGACATTTCCAGATTAAATGATTAAAGTAAATTTTTCCAATGTATAAATTATTGTTTTAGCTATAAAAGTGTTAACAACTCCACGTAGAACAGGGAGGACGTGTTAAACAATTTAACCCTGAGGACGGTTATCGTGTATAACCAAAATATATTGGTATAAAATAAAAAACACCGTGTTTCTTAATTTTGTATGGAAAACATCGGACCTAAAGCCGGCAAAATAAATTATAAAAAAGTGTTATTTAAGCTTAACATACAACTAGAAGAGGAAGAGAAAGATAAATGTTTTTCCAATAGCTCATATGTAAGCAGTAAAATGTGACAAGCAGTGGGCGTATGCAAAACCCCCAGTAATTAAATGTGCAAGTAAAAGTAATGTAAACACACGGACATTAGCATATAATAAATACATTAGGGTGATCATCCTTAGATATATTTTGGTTCCGCGCAACTACATTGTTGAGTTGATATGAACAAAACAAAAGAACAATAGTCTAGAATTTTATGACAACCCTTAACGTAACCGTAACGCGACCCTAGCATTTACTACGAATACACTTCATGGCACACTTCTTCATTTTCAATACGTTAGAATTAAAATTACGATTTCGGTTGAAGTTACTATTTCAGTTACGGTAAACTTTCTCCCTTGAATTAGGGTTAGGAATTCGGGCGAAGTTACGGCTACGATTGATTGATTGATTTTGATTCAGTTTACAAAGGACTTAATACATATAAAATAAAATAAAACAAACCAACAATGCTTGTCTGCAGGTTTATACCTTATCCGGTCTTATTTTGTTGCGGTTACGGATATGGATGTGGCGATGGTTTCAGTTTCAGTTAAGGTTACGGTTTCACTTAAGGTTACAATCACGGTTCAGGTTACGGCACTATAACGATCACGGTTTCAGTTAAGACTACTTAGGGTTTAAGTTACGGCTACAGTTCTCATTTTGTTTAAGGTAATTTTTCGAGTTAGGATTGCTGCTACGATTTCAGTTTGAGTTACGGTTACGGTTAATTGATTGATTTGACTTGTATTCAGCTAAGTTTGCAAAATACTTCGGACCGTTTAATTAATATGCGGGTTATGCTAGCCGAGAGTTTAGTTCGCAGAAGTCGTTCAGTTATCTGTCAAATAAAGTGCCGGTTATTGCTAGCCGGATTCTGAGAAGTCGGCCTTTGAGCTATTTAGATATAACCCGTGAAGTTACAATGCTTGTCTGCAGCTTTATACCTTATTCGGTTTTATTTCCAGTTACGGTTACGGATATGGTTGTGGTGGCAGTATTACAGCTCACTTTTAATTTTTGTTGCGATTACGGTTACGGGCTTCAGTTCGGTGCCCCTTTCCGTTAAGATCAACAAGAAAACGGTTTGAATCTACCAAAAACAAATTTACGACCATGCAAAATTCGGAAAAAATATATCACCTAAGTATGACACACCCTAATATAGAATCATGCATGCATGGCTAGTCTGTGATGTAAACAAATTTGAGAGTTCGATGCAGTAAAATAAAAAAAAGAGTTTATGTGTGCAAAAACTATAATAATTTATATAAAAATATTAACAAATGATGAAAACATTTTTAAATTTAGGCACGCCAAATTTTCATCATCAATAAAATGCGCAGTGCTGCTCACAACAAAAATTGTTTCAGCTTGGATATTAAATATTTTCATGTAAAGAGCCTATAGTTTTTATTTATAGAGTGACATTAAATTGGCTGCAGATTGTGCTCTCGTTTCGGCCAAGTATCTAGCGCAATGTCAATGCTTTACAAAAGTAACCACAAAAAAAAAAAGAAAAAGCAAAGCACACATGCCAGCGCCAGTGGTTTAGAAGTGGGTATTGTGTAAGAGGGCGCAAACGCACAACAAAAAATTTCTAAAATTTCGAAATGAAAATTTGATTTATCTTAGCAACTTAGAAAGAAAGTGCAGGAATGCGAGTGGGCGTATGAATGAAAAAAAATCTTGAGAGCATGGTGCAATTTGTATAGTGCCAGCAAGTATACGAGGCGATCGCAAATGTTGTTTTGTTGTCAAGAAAAAAATTATAAAAACGAGTAACGGAAAATAGTGTTCAATAAAGTAAATTGTTATACAAAATTAAAAAAAAAAAAAAATTAAAAAAAGAATTAAAAAAAAAAATTAAAAAAAAAGAATTAAAAAAAAATAAAAATATTTTTTTTTTTTAATTGCTGAAATAATTGCATGGACGTCAGATGTACAGCTCACATCAAAGTTTATTTTAAAAATATTCAAAAATGTAAACAATATGTTATATCATTAGTCACCACATTATAAAATATGTACGCGTTCGCATGCCACACTTCAATTAGATGTGGGTTAAAGAATTTGTTTCAATGTTAAGAGAAATTTAACAATTTCGACAATTTGTTTTGAGATAAAACATTATAAAATAAGAAACAAAGAACGCGCAATAAAAAGCCAAGCTGAAAACGTCTGCAAGTGACGAAGTCATATCTTTTCAGGAAAGTGAAAAAAAAACCATTTTTTTTAATAGAGCGGTTTATCATAATTTTTTGGGGATCTAAAGAGATTTGCGCACTACACTAATCATGCAACTCTTTGTTACATTTTTTTGGCGAACCTGCCCATTTTCATCCTTATTTTATTTTATTTTATTTCATTTTATTTTATTTTACTTTATTTTATTTCATTTTATTTCATTTTGCTTTCTTATATTATATTTTATCTTAGTTTATTTTATTTTATTTTATTTCATTTAATTTTATTTTACTTTATTTTATTTAATTTTATTTCATTTTACTTCATTTTATTTGATTATATTTTATTATGATTTATTTTATTTTATTTAAGTGTAATTTATTTTATTTTATTTCAATTTATTTATTTTATTTTATCTTATCTTATCTTGTCTTGTCTTATTTTATTTTATTTTATTTAATTTTTTTGTTCTATTTTATTTTATTGGATATTTTTTTTTATTTACTTTATTTTTATTTGATTTAATTCTATATTATTTTATTTTATTTTATATTACACTAACCACCGAGCCCAAAGATGTTTACTTAACAAAATTTTAAGGAAAAGGGCCTCTTAAAACGTAATTCGCGGTTATATGTCGGTATGTGTGTAAATGTATTTATTTATAAAAAAAAAATAATACATCATTAATAAAGCATACTTATTTATGAATAAATATTTATTTTACTTAAGAAAAAAAAAATTGCTGTAAACAATTTTTCTAACGAGTTTTAGGGCGAGCTTTTCTGCAATTTTCAGTGTGATGGTTTTGAAACTCTTCAACAAAATGGTGGCGATCAACAATTTTATAAGAAAACAGAGCAGCATCTGCTAAGGTCAGATGAACTTTTCCCAGAAATATATGTATATTTATTTTAACTGCAGGCGAAGAAAACTATTTTCAAGAATTTTTATTTCTGATGTAATCTGCCTGAGAATCGAACCCACGAACTATGAAACGTTAGGCGAGAATACTGCTTGCTACACCACAGTGGCCGCCATATATTCAAAACAAAATAAATTCTCCGCAATTATTTGTTTGATTTACATGCGTATAATTAGCAGAACACTTCATAAGCATGAAAAAATGATTATTCTTTATTTTTATTCTTCAGCAATTGGCAACCGCGAATGGTCAATACATTGTGGTAAAGACAACAAATGTTATTTTTTTTTGTTTTACCAAAAAACACTTGTTGCGTTATTTGAGTGTTTTTAGAACGTGGCCTTAACACATAGTTTTTAAAATATTTTTTTTATATAAATTTTTCATACAAATATTTCTATGTTTATCGAAATCTTGGGAATGCGTCGCCAATTTCATTATAATCTTTTATAATGATGTTTTTTTGTTCTTGTAGTAATAGACGATATAACCGAATCGGTGTTTTCTGCAACAGATATCAGTTACCGAACAATCTTTCCTTGAGTTGACATATACAAATATATGTACCAAAGAATTTATAAAAGGAATAAGCAAATGGCACATTAGAGGAAAAATGCATCGTGACGCTACAGGGCATCATCGCTTAGTTGTTAGAGTACTCTAATAGCGGCTTTGGTGCAGACACTTGGGTTCGTATCCCAGTGTCCGAGAAGGGGTCTGATGAGAAGTTGGGCACTTCGAAACATGTCATCCCACACCATCGCTGTGCATAACGTTGTAATTTTGCCTCTAATATCAATTAACAATCTTTCGTTTGGTTACTAGCAAGGAGCCACACCAACTATATTGTTTGATATTAGGTTTATCAATTGGATTGCATTCAGTCAGCGACTTTCAAATGTACAAAAGACATACCTCTGCTTTGTCTTTGTTTCTTTTAAAACCCGAAACCTATACTGTTTAAAAAGGTTTAATTTTTAAAACTAAAACCGTGGCCGATTATTTTTTCAAATCTTTACCTTTTATTTTCTAAAGCTGGCACCTTTACCGTTTGAGACCGTTTATCTTTCGAAATTGAAACAGTTACCGATTACTTTTCTCAAACCCAAACCGTTAGCGATTATTTTTCCGAACCTAAAACCTTCACCGTTGTTTTTTTTTTTCAAACCCGAAACCGTTAATTTAGTCAAAGCCGGAACAATCACCAAGATCGAAAGTCGAAGCCTTAACCCTTTCAAGCCGTTTAGTTTTTTAATCCAAAACCTTTAAAAATTCAAAACTATTAATTTTTTCGAAACAGATACCATTTAATTTTTTAAATTTGAACCTTTTAAAAACATTTCTTTTTTCAAAAACGAGTCCGGTTAATTTTTAGGCTGAAACAATATGTTAACCGAACCATAACCGCTATTTTGATTTGACAAAGAGCAAAACTTGAACAATTCAATAATAGAAACCGGTGCCACACGGTTTTGCGAAATCTAAAAAAGAAGCGGAATCTCCTGGTATTGCCGGCTTTCGAGTTCTGAGTTAATTCTTTCCCTCCAACAATATACATATGTAGTCACGGATACGGTTGATTTGGATATTGAGATTGGAGAGATATGCCTATCTATTAGAGCTTATTCAGCTGTCCTGAAAACCAACTGTCCAAGAAAATGATAGAACTATCTTCATAATGACTAGTGCCTGAAGTTATGTGTGATCGCGAATTTCTGACAGAACACAACTACCCATAACTAAAAAAGTTCACCACAACAATACCCTATAAAGATTGTCGTTCCATTCATCCAGCGTGGCAAGTCGTAAAGATAGCGTGTAGGGGAGTTCAATATAAAAATGTATACTCGTATATATATTATAAACTAAATCAGTTACAAATCACAGTCACCGGCCACACTTCTGACAAATCGAATCCAATTGAACCTAACCCACACTATGCTTGCCTTCATCGAATTTAATTTTATTGTAATTACGCCATAGTATATATCTTTTATGGTTCATGGTCGATGATTTCGCTGTCCAAACGTGCATACGTAGGCTACCTCCACAATCCTTCTTTTGTGTTGTTCAATGCACTTTTGGTGCTTCCACGCAACTATGCAACTGGGCATGAAAGCGAATTATGGCTGCTAATGCAAGTGCTAGAGAATAGTTATGAATGTATCTTGGTCTTTGGTTTTATGACTACGCACTTTGGTATGAAAGTAAAAATAATAGGAAAGGCAAAATGAGTAGGTACCGCACATGTGTGTTGTGCCTTGGCAAAATATGAACTATGCCCAAGCATTAAGTATTGAACTTGAAGCTTGTGTAAGCAACTTTAGCCAATATTTACGTCGATACCTTTGGTCATGCCAATCGATAGTTATTAAGTATGTAAGTTATTGTTGACAAATAAGTGGACTGAGATTACTGTTGTGCATATGTATTGGTGTATTTTGTTTAATTAATTAATTAATTTATGTAAAGAGTATTTTTAACTAGAATTTCCATATGAAGAGCTAAGTTATATTTTTTTCGATAGGGGCATTTTGAATATTTTGATGCGAGAGGTTATACAAAGGCGTTTTCGCTACGAATTCTGAAATATTTAGTTATTGAAAATAAATCTGAAATGCCGCGTTCTTCAAAACAAATTCTGAGAGGGACGTAAGTCCGATTTTGGCAAAGAGAAGTTGCTTGAAGATTTCCACTAAACATATTCGTCTTGTGTGCCAAAATTTCATTTAAGTAAAATAAAACACAGGAGATATTAGTGGTCTGAAATATAGTAGTCGATTCGTAGAACAGCGTGCAATCCATACAACCTGACCAAGGCGAAGGCCAAACCATCTGCCTACTGGAACATAATCTTGTTTCTTTTTTTTTTTCAAAAACGCCCTTCTCAGCTGAAAACAGATTAAATTAACGAGTTTGAAATAAATTGGGATAGGGAGTTTTCAACTTTTTTGCTGAGATAGACCAGTTTAGAACAGATAACTGAAGAAGATTCATATTCCACTCAGCCATCGCATGCATTTCCATACACTTTCTGGTTGTTTCGCGTAAAACGTCCAAAGTCCTCAAGCGAACTTTCAAAAGAACATCATCCTATTTCAAAATATTTTCAAAAACACCCTATTTCAGAATTTGTTTCAATAACGCTCTATTTCAAAATTTGTTTTAACAACGCTCTATTTCAAAATTTAGTTCAAGAACGACCTATCTCAGAATGAGTTTCAAAACAGAATTTTCAATTGAGATAGGGCGTTTGATATAGGGCGTTGTTGAAACAAATTCTGAGATAGGGCGTTTTTGAAAAATATTTTGAAATAGGATGATCTTCCATTCCGCCGTCGATATAGTCTGTATAGAGTTCTGTTATCAACCACTTTATATTACAAAGGTAATACAAAATTTCAATTCGTACCTATTTGGTTCATATAAATGATATTTTGAATCGGTGGTCGGTGCCACGCCCCCCGATAAGAAAGTGCCAAATGCGATATATGTATATTGTGAACTATTTTTACCTAGATAACTTGCTATAGAGAGCAGGGGCGGAAAAGGGATAGGAGAATAAGAAAAAAAGTGAAAGAAGATGAATAAGAAAAGGAATAGGAAGAAGAAAGATGGATGGAAAAATGGTATACATGAGAAAAACAGGTGGAGAGAAGATGGCAATGGAAGGGGTTAGGTAGAGCGAAATCTAGGAAAAAGAAAGGGAACAATTTTTCAAATATCGTCTTTGTGGTAAATTGGGAATACTCCCAACACTGTAGAGAAACCTACTGAAGCAAAATTCTTCTGTATTCAAATACAAAATAAACAAATTCTTTGCAGCACATTTTTTTATTAGAAAAAAATATTTAAAAAAAAAAACCTTTAAATTCGGTCCCTGGTTTATACACAATAGAATAACATCAAGATTTTGTTAAGATCAGCGCATAACCAAAATACGAAGAGTATGTCACAATAATAACTGTAATTGCGAGAATGTCTGCAAAACAAAAGAAATCTTTACAAACGAGCTTCATAGAAAAGTTCAACAAAAAGTTTATAACCAAAGACTTGCGGGTTTCTTATATGGCTAACACAATAACACTAACTACTCTAGATTTGTTCGACATACGCACATAAGAGCTAGATAGCACATAACTATATCATTATTGCGAAAGAAATTAATTATCACAACATGAATTAATAAACCATACAGTGCTTTATAAACCCTAAAGTATAATATATAGTATGTATGTATGTATATAATTATATACTAACATAAGTAAACCAATTAAGAGAAGACAAATATCAAACGTTTAAGATCTCCAACCATAAAGAACAATAAACTAGCAAAACTAATATGGCTGACTGACAGTTGTGTTATTAAAAGTGTGGTTAATGGAGGAGCCAAACAACAGCACATGAAGTTAACAACCTGCGGTGATATCAAATCTATTGTGTTCGTAATAAATGGATATGGTAGAGCAAAGTACATTACAAAACGCTTGCGTCATTTATGAAAAAAAAAAAAAAAACGGTGTAAGAAAGAAGAGAAAAACTTCAGAATATAGGGTTCCTTGATTTAAAAGTGGTACTTGTACTTTCTACTTTAAATGAAAGCTTGTTTGGTACTAGTACAAGTATAGACTCAGCACTTTACAGGTCTGCTTCAAACATCAAACACAAAACATTTAGTACTGCCCAAAAAATTGGTTTAGGTTACTGGACTATAATAAAACTAATCGTGTAGAAGCTTAGAAGGCAATTAGTGAATCTGCCGGAAACCAAAGACTCTTTTAAAAAGAGGGATATTATTATATGAATAGATAGGAAGAAGATAAGGCTTTGAATTCGAACATTGAGTGAGGATATCCAATTCCTGATAGATATTAAAAACAAAACAAAAGATCCGTTTTTGGTAGAACACGTTGATGAAACAGTAGTTCTAGGATGACCTTTTTGATACTAGATTTGTCTTTCAATTTCTTACAGCCAGACCTGTTTGATTAATTATTTTCTGGAGAGTCAATTTAATGATTGATTACCATTACTTTAAATTTTTAATGATTATTTTCCAATTAACTAAAATAATCATGACTTTTTACGATTATTAAAAAAAATCTAAAATAATCAAAAAAAGGTGTTTTGATTACTTTCGATTATTTTTGATTATTTAAAATGTTTTTTGATGTTTTTTGATTTTTTCTTTTGATTATTTACAGTATTGCTGTAGAAGCACATAAATATACACATCAACAATACTGAAAAAAATCGAAGGTAATCAAAAAACTCAAAATTAATCAAAAGTAATTAAAACAACTTTTTTTTGATTATTTTTGATTTTTTTGGATTATTTTTTACTTATTTTTTTATTCTTTTGTTGATTTTTTTTTTAATCGTAATCGTAATCGCTGTCACATTTCATACGAAATTGAAGTAAAAAAACCATTATTCATAAACATTTATTTCGTGAAAACGTCTTCTAATGTCACGTACTATTTCTAAACTTTTTCGAGCACGTTTAAGAATAAGCCAATAAATAGCAAAGCAGCAGAAATTTAATAAAGAACTGTCTAACTTAACTTGGCCTGAATTTAGTAGTGATATCGATCTAAAAGTATCACTTTTGAATCAAAATATTTACTGCCTATTTGAGAAGTTTATTCCTAAACGTAAATTAACTTATGATCATGCTAAGCAAGCTTGGTTTACTAAAGAGCATAAGGCTCTGAAAAATAGGAAAACGCGATCATTTAATTTATATAAGAAATCCGGATTAAAAAAACATTACTTACAGTATTCCATGCTACGTCAGAAGTACAAAGATTTAAATAAAAAGTGCTATAAAGATTATATCTTTAAAATAAAAAGAGACATTATTCTCAATCCAAAGTCATTTTAAGGTTTCGTAAATTCTAAAGGTAAAGTATCAGGGTTTCCCTCAGCCATGAAATATTAAAACATTATATCTAGCGTTAATCAATATATCGCAAATTTTTTTGCTCAATTTTTCACTTCTAACTATTCTGCTGTCACCAATTCAAACTTTCAAAACTATCCCTATAAGGTACACGGGACAAATTCAATTAATTCACCAATTATATGCGCCAAAGATGTTCTAATTTACCTTAAAACCTTAACAGAATCTTTTAAATATGGTCCTGATAGGATTCCTACATGTTTCTTGAAAAAGTGTGCGAACCATATTTACCAAACCCTCACCAATTTGTTCAATCTATCACTAAAGTGTGGTGTTTTTCCAACTGCGTGGAAAGAACCGTTTCTTCTACCGCTGCATAAAAGCGGGAGTAGGTCTTCTATAGAGAACTATCGTGGCATAGCAAAGCTTTCTGCCATCCCAAAATTGTTTGAAGCTATTGTTACAAATCAACTTACGGGTCCGATCTCTACTTTGATAGCTGAATGCCAACACGGGTTCAGTAAGGGAAAGTCCACAGTTACGAATTTACTTGAGTTTACCAGTCATGTCTCAAATGGCTTTAGAAAAAATCTGCACACCGACGTTATTTATACGCATTTCAGCAAAGCTTTCAACAAAGTGTGTCACTCATTACTTATTCATAAACTCGATCAGTTGGGATTCCAGCCGGGTCTCAATCGCTGGATCTCTTCTTACCTAAGTGACAGGACACAAAGAGTAATGTTTAAAAATTTAGTATCCGATGTCATTTATGTCTCTTCGGGGGTTCCTCAAGGATGCCATCTTGCCCCGATTCTGTTCTGGTTGTTTATAAATGATATTTCTACAATAATAAAATTTTCAAAAATGTGAATGTATGCCGACGACGTAAAGCTTTTCATGTCATTCGCGTCATTTGAAGATAGAAATAAGCTACAATCAGATCTAGATGCACTAGTTACTTGGTGCGATTTAAATTATATGCCACTTAACCTTAAAAAATGTAAACACATGGGTTTTTCGCGTGGAATTTCTCAGCCGGCTTCCTATACAATTAAAAATTATAGTCTTGAGCAGGTGTATGATTTTGTTGACCTGGGGGTTACTATGGACTATAAACTCAGTTTCAACCGCCATATTAATACAACAGTCAATAAGGCTAGAGGTGTCCTAGCATTCGTTAAACGATGGTCTAAAGAATTTAGCGACCCTTATGTAACTAAAGCCCTCTTCACTACATTAGTCAGACCGATACTTGAATATGGTTCTATAATTTGGAACCCGCGTTACCAGGTTCATGTAGATCGCCTTGAATCAGTTCAAAAACAATTTTTACTATTTGCCTTAAGAGATTTTCATTGGGATCCCTCGTACAATCTGCCACCCTATACGAATCGTTTAAAACTCAATAATCTTCACACACTTTCTAGTCGGAGCGAAATGCTTGGAATTGTTTTTATGATTAAATTGCTAAATGGTTCACTCTCCAGCCCGTTTCTTCTAAGTGAAGTGAACTTCAATGTATCGTCTCGTCCTTCAAGGCAGTTTAAACCTCTAGTCTTAAAACAGTGCCGAACCAATTTTAAGTTAAATGAGCAGTTTCGCTGTTTGTGTCAAGATTATAACTCTCTTTCTGGTAGATTTGATATTTCAGACTCGCTTTTCAGCATAAAAAAATCAATTCTTTCTATCCTAAATTCATAGCTACTAATTGTTTCTTATTCTTTGACTTCTATACTAACTTCTAACAATAATTTTATTCTGTTAACTAATTATTTCTTAATGTGTAACCTATCTTATATCTACTTTACTTAGCTGATGAGGTTTTATCTGTAGCTGAGTAGTTTTACATCTCGACGATTAACAAACCAAAGCTTTTCAACGACTCGGCACGAACGAACAATCCGCGCGTTATGCGGAAGCGCCCCTCGCGCCGGTCGGGCGGGATATGGTGGGTAATCCGTTTGGGAATTATTATTATTATTATTAATATTATTATTAAAGGTTTGAACATTTTTTGGCTCTCGATTTGACTTCTATTTAATTTTCATTCAAATTCAAAACAAAACTTTAATACAAATCTCCTAAAACGTTCACTCAACTTAATAGTTAAAAAAAACATCTCAAAGGTGCATGTGCATGTGTTTAACTAATTGAACTCAACAAGAAAGGTAAAAAAAAATTTTTTTCTTTTAATTCTTATCTTTAAAAAAACAAAAAACACCCAGACGTATAATACAAAAAAATTTAGTCCAACATTTAATGGCGAACTTTAATTTTTCCGATTTTGGAAAATCGAAAATTTTTTAAAATTAGAAATTTAATAGTTTTTTCTTCAAAATATTTTTGTTTATACCTTTGGGGATACTTTGAAAGTGCCAAAGTTTATTTTTTTAACTTCAATAGTTTCCGAAATATTGAAAAAATTAACTGTACAAAACAGGAAAAAAGTAAAAAATCGAAAGTGTTTTAAAATTAGAAATGAATTTTTTTTTTCGAAATATTTTTTTTTTTTATACCTCTGGAGATACTTTGAAAGTACCGAAGTTGATTATATATTAGTTAATTAGTTAATTAATAATTATTATTAAACGTAATGGTTACCGATTTAATTGATTATTTTTATATGCAAACTATTTAATAATTAATTACTATTGCTTTTAATTTGTAATGATTATTTTGCAATTGATTAAAAAAATAATTGTTAAAAAAAATTAATAGATATAAAAAATCAATACTCTCGATTATATTTAATTTCCGATTTTTTATTTTTTCTCGCAGCAATAAGGTAAAGTAATGAAAAATGAATTAAAAATTATCATTACTTTAGATTATTTTTTCTTAGTTTAAACTTTTTTGTTTCTTTTAATAATCTTTAAATTTTGTGAAATAATTATTGTCAATAGAGAAATAAGAATAGGAAGGTGAGCTGGAAAAGGAAAGGAAACATTCTAAGGAAGTGTCAACATTCAGAGGTACAGGATGGGAAAAGGAAAATATTAGAGAGAGATGAGGGAAGAGAGTATAATTTTTGAATTGCAGACGGCACTCCTAGAGTAAAATATAATCATTCTCTTAAACCAAATATTAGGGGTGTGGGGAATGGATTATCAACCCAAAATTAGTCAAAACAAAGCTAGTGATCTGAATAAGCAAAAAAAATATATATATATTTGAAAAAATAAAAAAAATTTATTTAATTAAGCATGCAATTTTCAAAGCTAAAATCATAATTCTTACAAATAAAATGACACAGAAAAATGCATAAGAAAATACTAACTTTTTTGTTCACTCAAATTGGCGACCAGCTGTGGGATGTTGTCGGCGAGTGCCAACACTGATGCCATATCATAATTGCGATTATTACGATTAGCGTTGTTGTTGTTGTGGGTGTTGCCATTCTGGTTGCAGTTGTAATTGTAATTCGCGCTAATGGCGCGCAAATTGTTGCTGCTAGCGGTACTGCCACCATTATAGTTGTTGCGATAAATGTTGTTTATATTGTTAGCACCTGCAGTTGTTGTAGTTGTAACTGCTACACCAACAGCGTCATTACCGCCATCACCACCAGCACCGCTCGTTGCAGCGGTAAAACTGCTGTTAGTGGTGCTGTTGTTGCTGCCATGATGATGATTGCTGGTTGACGTTAAATTCAAAACACCTTCACGAATCAGACACTCCTTAATGGCAAGCATAATTGAAAATGAAAATTGTCAATTTAGCGTTAAACGCGCGCACTTGAATTCTTGTTTCCACTTAAGTTTGACACAATACCAAAGTATTGTAGGTGGTAATTTGATTATTTCGATTGCGATTTGATAGCTTGAGTTGTTTTGATGGTTTTCATACGGCTGTGCAACGTTTGAAGTAGGAAGTTGAGCTGATTTTAACTTTTTGTCATATATTTAATTTTTTTTTTTAATTTTTAATTTTTTTTTTTTTTTATTGTTTATTTATTTTATTATTTTCATTTTTTTATTTTTATTTTATTTTATTGTATTGACACCTATTTGCTCGCAGAGTAGGTAGGTTTTACTCGTTTATATTTAAACAATTTTTTATGTATTTAGTAAAAAATCACGTTTATGTTTTTGTTTTCTTTTATTTTATGTTCGTTTAATTGAAGTTTCTTATCTTTTCACAGTACACTGGGTGCTTTACAAAATGTATCTATCTCTCGACCGGCTACCATCGTTATCTTGCGGCGTTGGCAAATGGGCGAACATAGTCTGTCGGCTGTGTGGTTTATTTATATTTTCAAGTGGCTAAATATTCTTACGTGGCTGCTTGGATTTACAAAGGCACGACACTTTAACAAAGTTATATGTATGTATTTAAATTTGTTGACTTTTGTGTTGATAAATAAATATTGTAGCAACTGCATGAGCGCAGTAAGATTATTCAATACTTAAAACCAATAAAATGGGGAGTCGATTTTTTTTATTGGTACTTAAAATTTAAAATTTTTTTCATCCTTTCTAAATTTAATTAATTTTTTTGAGCACAGTTGAGTAATAATTAGTAAAACTAATTTAAGTTTAAGCAAATTTTCTTTGAGAACGTAAATGATTATTTGGTTTTAAATATTCAATGATTAGTTTCCAATTGACTAAAAAAATTATGATTTGTTACGATTACTATTAAACAAGTCACTATTAATCAAAAGTAATGATTAATTAAAAAATTGGGTTTGATTGATAATCATAAAATATTATGCAGTTTTTTTTTCTAATGTTAATCAATTATTAATTTGCCGTTTTCTAAAAACAACTGAAATAATCATTGTTAATTAAAAGAAGTATAAGTCAAAGGATTACTAATTTTATTTTTCACAAATAGGTCTGCTTTCATTCAATTTATTTAAAATCTTTTTTTGCATTATTTAAATTTAATTGTTAATTAGCTCCTCAGGGAAACAGATCAAGGAATGCAGGCAACCGGACCTTGCGACAACTCGATACTACAGTGGCTAGACAAAGAGGAAAGAAACTGGAAGCCAGCCATATTGTTGGATCAGACCTGTTAAATAATGATTAAAAATCGTAATGATTACCGGTTTGATATATTAAAAATAAAATTTTCTTGATAATCTATTAAATGATTGATTACCATTACTTTCAATTTTTAATGATTGTTTTCCAATTAATTAAAAAAAGAATAAAAAAAAGGTAATGATTTTTAACGATTATTAGGAAAAATCAAAAATAATCAAAAAAAGTTGTTTTGATTACTTTTGATTATTTTTGATATTTTTGGTTTTTTCGATTATTAGGAAAAATCAAAAATAATCAAAAAAAGTTGTTTTGATTACTTTTGATTATTTTTTGTTTTTTCGATATTACTTTTGATTATTTTTGATATTTTTTGTTTTTTCGATTATTTTTGAGTTTTACAGTATTGTTTTAGAAGCACACAAACAATAATGAAAAAATTCGAAAATAATCAAAAGTAATCAAAACAACCTTTTTTGATAATTGTTTTTTTTGATTTTTTCTAATCTTAATCAATGAATAATTGCTTTTTACAATTAAAATTATCATAACCAATTAAAAAAGCCGTCTAATTAATTGATTACTAATTACTAACCAAATTTAACAGATCTGTGTTAGATATGTATTTATGGCCATGGACGTTTATCTGCAAACACCTCATAATTCTTCCACCTGCCTTCGCAAATAGTATCTGAAAGCAATCTCTATTCCGAGAAGTTGGAGTATATTTATCACGTAATACGTAGCGCCGCTGAGGGCACTCTAGGATTTCACAACGCCCAGAAGAACAATTGTTACTTAGCGGAATATAAATAAGCCTAGGAAAAGAACTTGTGATGAAATTGAGCGCTATAATTAGTAGCTTAAGGTGCTGGCTAATATAAATGCTCGAAAATCAGAGTTAAACGATGTCAGTCTAGAAATCGCACAGATACTCAGTTTTGTTAACCAGAACTACTTTGAACTGCATACAAAATTGAGAAGTCTCGGAGAACAAACAGGGTCTTGAACAAGGAAAACTGAAGATAGGAAGTATTAACTTCCATAGCTCCAACTGCACCACGTAACGCGTTTGAAGAAAATGGCTCCTTAAAGGCTCAAGGCTTTCTTCTTACACCATCCATGATGTTGTTGGTTTTGGATATGGACAGTATTTTGTGGAAAAGAATACGGAACGCTCCGGTACTAGGACCTTCTGGTATCAGCTCGACTGCCACAATTTATTCGACCACGTCGAACGTACGGACCATTTGTTTTAGTTGACTCTCCCGGTAGGCAACCTTAACACTGGTATTTTCTAAACCACAAAGCCTTCAGAGGGTGCCACTGTTAAGATCCCGCCGCTCCTCAGGTTAGGTGCGATGCCATTGATAAATCTAAAGATCTTTTGGTGCACCAATAAACAACTTGACAACTTGCCATGACAGTCGATCAGAAGGTGCTACTATCCGAGTACCATTCTCGGCGGAGGCATGTAAACATTGATCAGACTTTGGCAAACCTTCAGAAAGTTCTTTGGCAGTTCGCAGACAAACCACAGGCGAATTTTTAGCTATAAAATATAAAGATTTTCTCAGATACCTGGAGCAACGCTTCGCCCTCACAGTTTTACAGATATTTTCAATACCTCACATCCGTCCTATATAGACATTCATATCGTTTGTCGCATGGACAACCTAGGCTAATAAGTCAACTAGGTCGTTCCGTTCAGATCAACAACAAGACTTCTTTTTCAACTGGTCGGCCTTTTTTAATAACTTTTTTTTGTGTACTTTAATCAAACGCAATTATTTTTATCGCACAGTAAATCCACTTATTTAGATAACTTTTTGTTTTTATTAATTTTCACTTCCGTTAACCGATTTTTCATACAACACACTCTTACAAGCACTAGATAGTTAACACAGAGGACACACTTGATATCCGTTTGATGAAGAAATTTCCACTAAATTAAATGAATATCCCAAACGTGCCGCAGAAGCAATTTTCTTTTCTGTTCGTTTTTCGAGACTTCAATAAAACACGGATGTACTTTGTCTCATACTCGTAATGCCAGCAGAACACGTTTAACGCGACCAACTAAATTGTCTACTTGCCACTTGAAGATGCCCGCTTTTACAACTAACGGCCGCATAGTGAATGAAAGTGTCTAGAACTCTCACCAGAAGCACAGAGCAAACGGCTGGCTGACTAGCTGGCGGGCGTATGTTACATTTCAACAAATTGAATTTTACGATCTACACACACGCAGCCCCATTTACGAGTATGTGCACCAATACACCCACATTTGGGGAATCTCAGCACTAGTGTGACCAGGTTTTAGAAAAAAAAGAGGCTAAGTCGGCAAAAAAAAGGTTAGAAAAGTTTAAAATTAAGAAAAAAAAGAAGCTAAAGAAAAGTTAGAAATGTTTTTACGAAATCCATTTGAAATTTTTTTTTTAGTTTAAAATATTTGTATATAAAGCTGTAGACATTACTTAAAGGAACTATTCAGGCACATTTTCCTTGACTAGGAATTTTTTCAAAGAAACGCATACTATAGAAAAATCACTACAAGCTAAATAATTTTATAATATTTTCTTCGTCTGATTAATCAGAAGAGCTTGAGTCTGCGTACACAGTTTGGGTTTTTATCATAGAGATGAGCTCACGGTAATTTCAAAATCATCGAACATCTGATATTAAGCAGCGAGTTGAGCATTTTAATTTTTAATCTGTTTCTTAACTTAGTTTTTAAAATGTTCATGGCACTAAAAATTCTTTGAACGTCCGCATTACTGAAAGGTAATACCAAAAAGTTAAATACTAATTCGACCAGTTCTAAAAAAGTGGGTTCGTTTAATGAATTTTTATGTTCACACTTGTCCACTGTACGGTTATTAGCTTTCGTCATTGCAGCTCAATCAATGCTGCTTGACTTGGACAATACCTAGATTTTTCTTTTTGAAAGTGAGAAAATACGCCCGGCTTTGTAACTTTCAAAGCATTATCAACTGAAAAAAAAATTATCTTTTGTACAGAGTTCATATTATTACGTAGGCGATGTCGCGATTGGGGTATCAACTCCATTAAAAATAGTTGACAATTTTTATGAGTAATTTTCTGTATTTCGTCATCAATACTAACTTTATTCAACTTTAATTTTACATATTTCTAGTAGTTGTATGAAAAATATGGCGCTGGGACCAAAAAAGGTTTGGAGTAAAAAAAGGATAGAAAAAAGCCACGAAGCTAAAGCCAAAATTATGAGGCTAGAGGACAAAAAAAGTATAAATCTAGCCTCGAAAAGGCTAACCTGGTCACACTGCTCAGCACTCGCGTATATAGCCATATTTATAATACAAGCGCAATGGGGCCACACGAAGCAAAATAATTAAAACAGAAACCGAAAAAACGTGTAAAGCAATATAGAAATTTATATCGATGTAGACATGTTTGTATGTTGACTTGGAGAATCAAGAAGAAAATGAATTGTATGAGAGTGCAATCGTTGGTATATACCAATAGCGGAAGAGGTAAAAAATACAAACACCATCCTATGTGTGTTTGTGTGACACAGGGCCGTATTAACCATGTTGGGGGCCGTTGGCTATACAGTTTTATCATTTGCTTAATTTTTGAGATACCCATTTCATCTAAAAGTACAAGGCTCACAGCGGATGTGAAAGTGATGTAAAATTTCACTTTTTTTTTAAATTTTTATACTTCAATGAATAATAGGGAAATTCATTCAAAATCAGAAATGTCGTGTTACTATGGAAACCCAATAATTGAGTAAGCGGTCCATAGAAATTTGATTGCACGGTTTACGAGCTGATTTAGTTTAATTTAATTATAATTTAATTTAGTTTAATTTCATTCCATTTCATTTCATTTAATTTCATTTAATTTAATTTTGTTCCATTTCACTTCATTTCAATTCATTTCATTTAATTTAGTTTCAACTAATTTCATTTAATTTAATTTAATTTAATTTCATTTCATTTCACTTCATTTAATTTAATTTCATTTAATTTCATTTAATTACATTTCATTTTATTTCGTTCCATTTCATTTCATTTTAATTTAATTTAATAATCATTTAATTCAATTTAATTTCATTTCATTTCACTTCATTTAATTTCATTTAATTTAATTTCATTTTATTTCATTTCATTTGATTTCATTTCAATTCATTTAATTTAATTTAGTTTCAACTAATTTCATTTAATTTAATTTTATTCCATTTCATTCAATTTAATTTCATTTCATTTAATTTTATTTCATTTTATTTAATTCCATTTAATCTAATTTAATTTAATAATCATTTAATTTAATTTAATTTAATTTCAATTAATTTAATTTAATTTAATTTAATTTAATTTAATTTAATTTAATTCAATTTAGTTTAATTTAATTTAATTTAACTTAATTTCATTTCATTTCATTTTATTTAATTTTATTTTATTTTATTTAATTCTATTTTATTTGATTTTATCTTATTTTATTTTATTTTATTTTATATCATTTCATTTAGTTTTATTTTACTTTATTTTATTTCTTTTACCTTTATTTAATTTAATTTAATTTTTTTTTTGTAATTTATTCTATTTTATTTTACTTTATTAAATTTTTTTTTTTTTGTAATTTATTCTAGTTCATTTTGTTTTATTTTATTTTATCTTACTATATTTTATTATTTATTTTAATTTCTTTGATTAAATTTTATTTTATCTTATCTCTTCACACCTCTCCCGATATTTTTAAACGTGCTTTCGCACTCGGTGGCGGTCAAAAACAATTACCAAAAAAGTTTTAAGATAGATTTATTTTAGATCACTTTTTTACCTCCGCTAGGGCCCCTGCCCGGTACAGTGCTACTTGGCCCTTGCTCACACCGCCTTACGGTGAATGCGCCCATGTTGGAATCAACTTGTAAAATGAAAATTTGTTAAAGCAAAAGTGCTGATAATAAATTATGGTGCAAGTGTATAGAATGCGAGAGAAAACACACACATACACAAGTGACTGGCTGGCTCTTTAAAAAGCCGAAGTCAAAACAGACTAGATAAAAATAAATCCAAACAAAGCGGAATCAAAAAGAAAACAAGCAGACAGACAGTCGAAATTTTAAAATAAACCGCATACCGCCAGTCAGTCAAGAAAGCTAAAACAAAAACACAACAAAATACGGCGAGTGGAAAATTTCTATAAATGAATAAAGAAGAGAGAGAATAAAAAGAGAATTCAGCTAGAGAACAGTAAAGCAGCGGTAAAATCGTGGTGAAATCTGGTAGAATAAAACGTTCGCGAATTATAGTTGTGAACATACTCGGCATAAAACATAAAACAGCTGATTCAACGGTGGAACATTTGGCACTTGAGAGAAGGTATAATAACAGAAGTCTAACAGTCATGTCATGTTTCAGCAATATAGGACTTTTAGAAAGCTGTAACTGAAGGAGAGTCATAACGACCGATATCGCTCCTGTCGCCATTGGTTAAGACACTTAGACTCTAAATAGCTTCCAACTTTCGCCTGGCAACAAAGCACCAGCAACACGCGACCTCCCCAGCCACACTGGCGTCGGAAGGTACAAAATTTGGTTAGCTAGATGAAATAGAAGCTTCGTCGGGTTTTTTTTTTGTTTTTTTAAATAATTTGTCTTTGGCATAGGTTGGTTCGAAATCAATTAGAGGGCACAGAACTTAACTCTTTCGAAAAATGTAAGTGAGATGTTGTTGGTTAACTCAATTGCTAGGTTTTTCCCCCAAGCTGTTTTTTAGTCAAATAACACTGTGTACCCAATTAAAAGTTTTTGGGGGTTTCAGAATTTCGAGTGCCCCTCATAATCTGCAGTTAGTGACTAAAAATCCCTTCTTAATAATGTAATTAAAAAATCTTCGTCAAACCCCTTCCATTTCGGAACTTTAAACTGATTAAATGAAAATAGTCTGATGCTGCAAATAGAGTTTCTGGCAATGATATTCTATAGGCTAAGTCTGGAAACCAAGCCAAACAAGCTTTAAAGCATTTGAAAAATACCAAGAAGAAAGAACAAAACAAACTGGCTTCAACTTCTAACAATGAACGAAAATCTGAAGCTCCGTTGGACTTTCTGCTATCTACCAGCAAACAATAGATAAAAAGAAGTCTATAAATTGATGTCTTAGCACTAATATCCATCACACAGAGCTGCAACACTCTCTAGGGTCAATTTGCTGTAAAGCACTGAACCAGACACTGGCTCGTGCACACGACCCTTCATGGAATTGGCTATAATAAGCTTACTTCAAGGAATTACTTATGTTATATTTTAATATAACTGAAAATGAACATTTCAGCTTGGCTGTTTAATCAGAATTAATTTATTGAAATTTGTTTGGCTTCACTTTTCGTAGTATTTTTGTGACTTAGCTGGAATTATTT
The DNA here is from genome assembly GCA_949987695.1 of Merzomyia westermanni. Classification (NCBI taxonomy): domain Eukaryota; kingdom Metazoa; phylum Arthropoda; class Insecta; order Diptera; family Tephritidae; genus Merzomyia; species Merzomyia westermanni. The sequence goes on along the minus strand of OX465291.1, from coordinate 35,037,625 downwards.
CTCTTTGCCCAAGAGCTTACCTAAAAGCTTGCGTAATTAGCAACTGCATAAATTTCCATCAAGCTTTGATAGCGATACTATTTATTCGTAATTCAAAGAAAGTTTTCTAATTTAATAAAGAAAATTCTGATTTCATATGTTCATACATCCTACCCTACATTCCCTGGCACAAAGGTGAACTGGAACTTTCATAGCTACAAGCTTTTATTAACAAAAAAAGGAAAACAAAATGATTTCAGGAATTTCATAGTTAAAAAGTAAATTTCATTAGAAGGTTTACAATGCGGAAAAAGAAAACCAGTTTAATATTTCGCAAAGAAAACGAAAGTTACAAAAGCAAGCAGAAAATTGTTGAGGTAACAAAAGATTGCTTCGCATAAAAGAAATATGCGTTTTTGTTATGCTTCAAATATCCTTTTACAATGAAATCAGTAGAAGAAGCAAAGAGCGATAATTGTAGAGAGTTGAGTATGTAAAATATGAGCAGCACAGCTTAATATACATCTTAAAAATATATGCTAAACAAAAATAACTATTCACTAGAGTAATGCAGGACAAAACATCAACTTTTAGAATTTTTGTCTATTTGTCTGTATGTTTGTACGCCCATCACTCCAAATTTGTTGCATAGAATTGAATGCAGTATTCACCCATATATTGTTAAATGTCCAACTTAAAATTTAAGACTGCTTTTAACGCTAGAAAATATACTTCAACTGCTGTATACAGTGGTGGCAATACAAGTAGGTTTAACATCTTTTCCATTTAAACAGCACGATATTTGCATATAACAGATATTATGTGAAAGTGATTTTACAAGAGCAAGTTATGTTAACAATTCTTAGAATTTTTCTCTGTCAGTCTGTATGTATGTTTGTACACGCATCACTAAATAACTAATGTATGAAATTGAATAATTTTTTACAGATGTACTTTTGGACGTATATCTTGAAACTTAGAACAAAGTTTGACGTTAAGGCCTCACATAATACCGGATATTTAGTTACTAAGCGAGTTAGACATATATGCGAAGATTCATTGCGGGCGAAAACGAGTCGGCAAAGGGCTGCCCTGGCCGAACTTCAAACAAACAGGCAATTTATACAAGAAACACAAAGTTCATTATGGTCAAAATATGAAACTCAAAACATAAAATAATTTAAAGCTAAATTAAATTAATAAAAATAAATCAAACATCTACTCAACCTCATTAACCCCTCGCAATTAGTTCTCTAATATCTAATGGAATCACAACATTAGAGTACAAGAAGTTTATCTATTCATAGTCCTTGCAAACTTCAGTTAAAAGTCAAAAGTTCAAGAACTTCTTGTTAACTCGCATTTTACTTTAATGCAAACAATCGTAGTGTAAGCATCGTATAAACAATTATGGGCAATTCGCAGGAAAGTGACGTCGAATAGGGGAATTTAAAGCTTTGAAGAAATAGAAGTTTATATACGAACTATGAAATTAGCTGGTGTAAGCGCATTTCAAAAAAGTGAATGTAGAATTAAAATTTATTCAAAATAGAAACAAACTGCTGTGAAACTAAACTACTTGAATTTAGAAAAATTCGTTTGTTTTTTAAAATATTCACACACATTTTTCCATATCTCGGAAACTTTCTAATGTGAAAAAGTTAAATTTACTTGCAACACAAAAAGATTGAAACTGGAGTCAATTAATAGACATTCAAATCTAAAATATTGAGATATAAATGCACATTTTTTTTGTTCTCCTCTCTACTGTATATTTATAAAATTAAACCCAGAAGTTTCGTAACAGCAAAACTGGTCCGATTTCTCAAATTTAAATTTTAAATGACTTAACTGTAGCACGTAAGGATATAGGGACATTGGTGAAGTAAAATTTAAATAAGAAACGTATTTATTTAAGGTATGAGGTCCTCCAATAACTCCATGCATTGTTCTCTCAACTCCCTAATCTACTCTCTCTTTATGCTCAAAATATAAAACTAGTGTGTAGTTGTGAACGACCAATAGGGATTGGACGAAGGACAAGGAGGGCGAGAGTCAGCATTTACTTCCATTCTTTATTGGTAATCGCAACTAGCCCATCTGTGCGATGTATGTACATACTTTTCACTCCTTTTTCATGTCTAGAAGAACGTGTGATCAAAAAGTCAAAGCTTTGTTGGATTTACCCATGTTCAACATTTATAAATGCCAACAAACACTCGCTAATGTTATTAAAATTAATTAAAAAATGAGTAGCCATTCAAGAGGTCGGTGAATTTTATTTTATTTATGAGAAAATATATACATAGTATGTGAGCCATTTGTGACGGGAGAGAAATAAATCACACATTGAGTTCCTGCATCATTTCTATGCAGGCATTTTTGCAAATAGTATATACCCTCTAGGAATACGCCAAACAAGACAGAAAAGACCCAAATTTACAACTATAATTTTCGAATTCACCTCAAAGGCGGTCGAAAAGGAACAAATATGTAAAAATCAAAAATTCAAATTTTTTGGAGTGCTCAGCAGAACTTTTTTAATTTCATTTTCCCCGCACCAGATTTTGAACCTTTGATCGCTCTTATGTGGAACGTGCATTTTTCTACCATGCCCCGGATGAATTTAGTTGAATATTGGGACAGTGGTCTAACTAGTTCAGCTTTCTGCCGATACTAGTTTAAAATTAGTTTACAACTAGTGGACTCGATTGCAGGGTAGAAAATGTTTATGATTTACATACACACTAACTTTTATGCAGACCTGTTAAATTTGATTAGTAATTAGTAATCAATTAATTAGACAGGTTTTTTAATTATTATTATTAAATTATTTCAATTGATTTTCAAGAAAAAGCTATTGACTAGAAAAAAACAAAAAAATTATTAAAAATAATCCAAAAAAAGTTGTTTTGATTACTTTTGATTTTTTTAAAATTTTTTTTTCTTTTTTTCAGTATTGCTATATTCTACATAAACTGAAAAAAATCGAAAACTATCAAAAAAAAAAAAATATTACATTTAAAGTAATCAAAACACTTTTTTTGATTTTTTTTTAAATAATCGTAAAAAATCAAGATTTTTTTTTAAATTAATTTGAAAATAATCCTTAAAAATTGAAAGTAATTGGTAAACAATCATTAAATGGATTCTCTAGAAAATAATTAATCAAACCGGTAATCATTATTTAACAGGTCTTCTTTTATGTGAACTCATCGAAAAGTCAGTCAACTTGGACAGTACATTAATTTTAATTGATTTATACTACGATTAGAGCTGTAAGAATTTGCAAATCATCTTTTGATTGCAATCACAAAAATACGCACAATATACAAAACTATGGATGGGTGATTAAACAGTTAACCTAATGTGTAAATTAACTTAAACTAGAGTGACCAAATAATCAGAAAATAATCGTCATCGATTGACTTGATTGATTAATTAATAAGAAAATAATCTCTATCGATTAATCGAAATAATCAATTTTCTAATTAGTCACATTTTGATTAATTAATTTTATTATTCAGATAAATGAGTAATCTCAAAATTATTAATGAGAAAATTTGGATGTTTAGCAATTTTCGCATTTAACAAACTCGCCACTCTCCGCATTTATCCAGACTTACTAACGCCTACCAGCCATTTAAATCACTGTCACTTAAAATCAATAAATAGAATGAATTAATTTCCCATAGCAATCCGATTGCATGTCGTCGTAGGAAATTTACAGCAGAAAAGCACTAGCAACTCAAATTAATTGACTCCCACGACAAGCGCCTAAACAAAAGAGCATTGAATGATCAGCTCCGAAATAAAATTCAATTACGGAAAAACAGATCTCTAAGAGCGAATAGTTGATGAATCTGTGTTGAGTTCAGCAATAGTAAAATATGATTTTAATTAATTTATGTGAACACATCACGGTAACGTAAAAAATGTTGAGCGCCATAAGTTCAACGCCAGCCGACTCATGCTTGGATGAACGGCCATGTCAGCGCGTGATGGGTATTGCTTTGTGATATCCAACCATCACCTTCATAATTGCTATTGTAGACAAGCGGCATGACCGTAAAACAAGTGAAATTGACATTTCATATGATATGTAAACAAATCTGTTTGTAAAGGGTGTTTTTTTTAGGGGTATAGAACTTCGAATTGAAATAAAACACAAGAAAATCGTTTCAAGGTCCATCAGTTTGGCTTTATTGGAAGGATAATTTTATGCCATTAATGTTTAAATATGATTTCGGGCATGTGGCCGCCGCGGCTGGCTCGAATAAAGCCAATTCTACAGGTCCAATTTTCAACCACTTTTTCGAGCATATGGGGCCGTATGTCGGCAATAACGCCACGAATGTTGGCTTCCAATTCCCCTAACGTTTCTGGTTTGTTGGTGTAGACGAGCGACTTCACATATCCCCAAAGAAAATAATCCAATGGTGTCAAATCACACGACCTTGGTGGCCAATTGACAGGTCCATTCCGCGAAATTATGCGCTCATCGAATGTTTCCTTCAATAAATCGATTGTGACGTGCGCTGTGTGGCATGTAGCGCCGTCTTGTTGGAACCACAACTCATCCACATTCATGCCATCCAATTCGGGAACAAAATAGTCGGTTATCATGGCTCTATACCGGTCTCCATTAACGGTAGCTGCCTCTCCAGCATTATTGCGGAAGAAGTATGGCCCAATGACTCCACCAGCCCATAGAGCACACCAAACAGTCAGTTTTTGTGGATGTAATGGCGTTTCAAGGGTCTCATGTGGATTCTCTTCACTCCAAATGCGGCAATTTTGCTTGTTGACGTAGCCATTCAACCAAAAATGAGCCTCATCACTGAACAAAATTTTGCGATGAAAATCAGCATCGAAATCAATCTCATTTTCGGCCCATACACCAAAATCACGACGCATTGCATGGTCTCGCGGCTTTAATTCTTGCACAAGCTGGATCTTGTAAGGTCGCAAGCCAAGATCTTTGCGCAAAATCTTCCATAAAGTTGATGGACAAAGCTCCAATTGCTGTGCACGGTGGCGAATCGATTCATTCGGGTCCTCTTCAACACTTTGCTCTACAGCGGCAATTGTTTCTTCGGTGCGCACTGTTCGACGTCTCTGCGGATGCGTATTATCACATAGAGTAAACGTAGTGCGAAAACGATCCATGGTTAACCGAATTAAATGCTCTGATGGACGATTATGTCGACCATAAAATGGACGGAGCTCACGGTAAACTTCGCGAACTGAACCATTATTTTCGAAATAAATTTGCACGATTTGCAAGCGTTGTTCTTTTGTCAACCTGTTCATGATGAAATGGCAAACCAAACTGAACATAAATGACATTTGAGTTGCCAGATTTGCCCACAAAATGCCAGTTTTATCTCTATTCGAAAAACAAACCTGTAAAAAAAACACCCTGTATGTGCCATGTCTTTTTTTTTCAGTAATCAAGATCGTGTCGAGGAAAAGCGCGCAAAGATCAGCTGATTTCATTTAATTGATGCGCACACATGATCAGTTGCTGGCAGTCATCGCATGGCAGTCATTTAACATTTGTACGAATATGACAGCTAATTTAGCAACTGACATGATAATAAATACATGACAAGAGAAAAAACGCAAAATATTGCTGTAGATACTTTAGTTTAAACAAATAGTCATGCCATGACGGTGAACAATGCGAATTTTCACTATTTTAGGAGGATAAAATTAAGAAAACAAAACTCTCCAAAAATTTGTATTTTTTAATTCGTTTTGCTTTCTTGATTTTCCGACAGGGTGGCAAGTTGATGTATATTGAACGATTTTCCATCCTTCCTAGTGTTTTGACAAAACGGTTTCGACCTTTCACCATCCTCAGCATTTAGTTTCGTTCTGATCTTTGCCTATCCGTTGCCTTGGATTTATAGGCTGTAATGTCAATATGTGTGTGCGTGCGCTGGTGCAGGTAATGTCAATATGCGTTCGTGTGTTATGATGTGTAATAAGGGTTTTTTTTTGGAAGCTCGTTAGTCAAGTGATAGATTGAGGTGAGGTAGGTTGAAATCTGTAATTTTTCCTGTCCTGTTTTCCAGGCCTGTTAAATAATGATTACTTATCGTAATGATTGCCGGTTTGATTAATTACTTTCTTGGGAATCCATTTAACGACTGATTACCATTACTTTCAATTTTGAATGATTATTTTTCAATTAATTAAAAAAATCATGAAAAAAATCATAATTTTTTACGCTTTTAAAAAAAAATCACAAATAATCAAAAAAAAGTGGTTTTATTTACGTTTTGATAATTATTTTATTTTTTTTTTTGATTTAATTACTTTTGATTTTTTACAGTATTTTTGTAGAAGCACATAAATATACAATTCAGCAATACTGAAAAAAAAATCAAAAATAATCAAAAAAAAATAATTAAAAAGAAGCTGAAGTAATCAAAACCATTTTTTATTTGATTATTTCAGATTATTTTTGATTATTTCTGATTTTTTTTATTTTTTCTAATCGTAATCAAATAATAATTCACTTTTTTTGATAAACACTTAAAATAATCTTTACCAATTAAAAAATCCATCCAATTAATTGATTACTAATTACTAAAAAAATTTAACAGCTCTGGTTTATTCACTGTTACTCGTTTTATTGTTGTACCAGTGGAATTGCTTTGCTTTTTGTAAATCAAGTTTAAAGGTTCAAACATTTCGTGAGAGTTAGTGTTTGTTTGTTCGTTTACTTTTCCCTCGTCAAATGTTTTTAGTTTGTATATTTTCATGTTTCTAAGTACATTGAGTCGTCTATCTTTTCCTTGTACGTGAAGTATTCGGGCTGTTGTATTTTTTATTTTTGCTGGGTCGTATTTGTTTTCGAACATGGGATTAGGGCAGTTATAGTTTTTTTCACTTTTTTGTTGTAGTCCCTGATGTGCGCTCAAAATAATGTACTTATTTTTCGCCCCGTTTTGTCCTATGTGAACGTATTGGCATTAGCAGGAAAGCTTGTGTACTCATGTCTGTAAAACAGGTCCTCCGAGTAAGTGTTGGTTCTTAGTTTTTATTCTCTAGTGTTCGATGTTCTGAATGATGTGTTAAAGCTATGTTTTTTGAAAAAAGTTTGCAAATTTATTCGTCATTTTTCTCGTGTATTTCACTGTCGTCCAAATCATTGTGTGTTTCTCGACGTTCCCTCTTTTTGTGATCTTTGGTTCCTTCGGAGCTTATCCATCATGCATTTTCTTATATTCATTGCTTGCGGGTATGTTATATATTGTGTTAAGTTCTCTTCTGTATGGCCTCGGTGTGAGAGCCGTTTTTTGAATCTGTTCACTAATTGTCTCAATGCTGCTTTTTTATGCTGTTGAGGATGGTTTGACTTAGAATGTATTATGGTGTCTGTGGAAGTTTGTTTCCTATAAATGTCATAGTTGGAGTTTTATGTGACTTTGTCGTTAGGTTCAGATAGTTTATTCCTCCACCTATTTCAGTCTCTTTTGCCTTTTTGGCAAGTTTATGTACTCAATAATTAAAACATATTTATCGACACATACATACATATGTATATGTACATAGGTTGACATGTACTCGGCTTTTTGAGTTTTTCGATCCGTGAAAAAAATTAAAATTCAAAATTGAATTTTTATTCTTGAAGGATAAAATATCGCTCAAGGAATAAGTATTATTTTCATCATGTTTGAGTTTTATTTTCGAGCAAAGAAATAAAACGCAAAAAAGATTGATTATATGTAATTTATATACATAGGTTTCGCTCAAATTTTCTTCAATCAATGCAGATTTCCGTTAAGGATGGCGAGACATGCACGTTCACATACTTTAAAGTGTTCTCCGATACTATTTTTTTTTTATTAAAATATAAAAATAATCATTCTCGGGGGTCCCTGAAACTTTTTTTTTCCAAGTTCTGCATGAATGCTTCCATGAAAATGGCCGATGTGGGTTTCCCATTTCAAGTCCGTTTGTTTGTCAATAGATTTTATTGTTAAACTGGAGGTAGTTTTGTGCACTTCTGACCTTATATTTTGTTTTATACAGTAGAGTTCTGTTGACTATATCCTTTGTCACTGACAGCGGTATCGATGGGTATAAGGCCTTTATGTTAAATGATAGATCGTGCTCTCTCTCTTAAATGTTTCATTTAGTTCGGGGTATTATTTATTGTGTGTTAATATCCTAGTTTCAGTGTGCCCTTTAAAATCGTCTTTAGGTGTTGACTATGGGTCTCTTAGGGGTATCTGACTTGTGGATTTTTCATACCCCGGCTGTAAGTGAGCTTTTCACTCATCGTAAAGTAAATGCACTATACCAAACCATTACAAAACAACATATTTTTTTCACTTCTATCTTCCATACATTAATGTCATTGTTGCATCCAAGCATTGCATATTTTAGCATTGTTGCATGCGTGAATAGTTTTGAAGAGCTCATAATTATGTATGCTAATGTGCTTAATGCCACTACTTTTGTCAATAGATCTCGTATGTACTATCGAGTGGAAGGTCATGTAATAGGTGTGTAGCATCAAGTGCACTTTGCAATAACAAATAACTAAACAACAAATTTGATTGCAATTTTATGGCGCTTGTTTTTCGTGCATACCCTGTAGGAAAAGAACCCTTTACAGCGAGCTGAGCTAATTATACTCGCGCAAAAATTGAATTATAGGCCGACTATTTTAGTTTTATTTTTATTTTAGAAGTGACCGTGACTTTGCCTTAACAACTTTAAACTTGACGTGATTGACTGTTGATACTTTCTTCTGGCACAAACATATTTCGTTTCTTGTCAACTAGTTAAAAGCTAGTTACTTTCAAGCCAACTTATAGTTAGTTGTTTATAAAATAATTTTGTAACTACTGATTTTGTTATTGCTTTTCATTAAGTTTGTTGCAAGTTAAATAGTAGGCTAAAATGCCATACTTATTATATAGACGGCTGAGTGGCAGATCACACTATTTTAAAATACTTACAAAAACGACCTATTTTAGAATTTGTTCAAACAGAATCAGTCTCAAAAATATCCATCTAACGAAATTTTAAGAACTCTTCAGTTGAGATAGTTGTTTTTAAATCAAAGGCTAAGGTATGGAGGTGTTGAACAAATTCCCAGACAAGGCTTTTTTTTAACGAAATTCCAAAATAGGGCGTTTTTGAAAGAAATGTTCATGAAAAGCGTTTTTCAAAAATATTTCGAAACAGCGGATTTTCCCTCAGCCGTTTCAAGCGATTTTTTTTGTGAGCAGTTATCGATCGACCCAGAGTACCATTTTTTTGAATGGGAGAAAGGTTCTCCTTTTATGATTTGATGGGAGCTGGAGTTATCGATCAATATATAAAACCTTGCAACTTAAAAAAGTTTTGGCTGATACTGTTTTGAACTCTGAAAGCTTGCACATGCCAAAACTCAGTGGGGTCTATCAGCTATTCCGGCGGAACTGCCGGCGGGGAATAATTATAATAGAGTTTTGTGATCTCTATCGACTTCATCTAAATTCACAGGCAAATCCCGATTAAATTGATTAATTTCTCTCATCATATATTACATTTCTCCCGTCGGCAGTTTCGTCGGAATAGCTGTGAGACCCCAGTATCTTATAAGCCTCCAATTACAAATCGCGGGTATCTGTTGTGAAGATCCCTTTTGATGAGTTTGAGTGAACGAGATGCACCTTGACTTCCTCAGTAACGACAAGCGCATAGGACCAGCCTTTGTAACGTCACCCAATTACTCTCAATATTGCTAAGGCAAGGAGTCCAGATGATTTTTATAGCTATGGAATTGGCAGCTGCTCGTAGTATCTTATTACGGTTAAAGACGACTTTGGACGCAGTTAATGGAGAGTTCAGCAACGTAAGCTGTGCTAACCTGCTGTTGCTGTTGTTTTCCTTTGTCATGCCTAGCCCAAGAGGATTAAACAGAGTTTTACTAAAATAACAGGCTTCGGTCACTTTAATTTCTAGTCATGTATCTTATCTTCTGCATCAAGTTTCGAACATCCTTCAACAAAATTGTCGTCAAGTCTGCAGAGCTGTGAGAAGTCACAAGAAAAGCATTGCATTTTTCTGAGAGCCCATTTTCCTCAATGTTCCAGAACCAGGGCTCCTAACCAGGGGCGATATCAACGCCATCCTCCTCCCTGCTCGAAAAATACTAGCCAAGTATGAAATAAGGAGTGGTGTGCGAACGAAACTAAGCACTGAAGATGGCAGAACGCCGAAACCAGTACGTCACAAAGCCAAATTTGACAAAGGATGGGGAATATAGTTTCAATATATGTATATCAACTTGCCACCCTGTCTAAAGACAACAACAAAACAAAACGAAGCGATATTTAGTTTGCTTTGAGGAGAACGCTTCTCCGACAACGCAGTACATTTTCAGCTTATAATTGTGGATTAGTATGTCCTAAGGTAGTCTGTCTACAGTCCAGTGTCATCATGATTATGACCTAAACGTGCTTGCAACAGTCCAATGAGGATAGGCGGTAATCTGATGTCACTTTCATATCAGAAAGCCTGTTAAGTACATCACTATGGTCAAACTGGAACGAAAGTCTTTTGGAGAGGATGTCATTTGACTAATAGATATAGTGGGATAGGCTGAAGATAAGAGAGAGGGAGAGTTACAAGGAGAGAGGAATACTGTAAAAGCGGCTGAATGAGAGCGGGTGATGGTGAGAGTAAGGGAGGGAGAAAGAAAGTTAGAGGTAGCCGCAGTAAGTCGGTTAACTGGTAGTATGACTGCCTGGCATTTCCACAACAGCGCTTAAGGAATAACCTATTTCTATGTATTTATTTTGTAAGTGTAACAACAACAAATAAATGAAAACCTACGCCTCTCTGCTGCATGGTGCATGAAGGTTGCAAGTGGAAATTCTGCATTTTGCTCAACAAACAAACAAAACATAAGTGGATTAGCTAGCTGCAGTTATCGTCATTTATGCTGTTGTTGGCACAAATTTAAATTTTTCAGGTTTCCCCACAATTAAGTATGATGACCGTATTTACAAAAAAAAGTTGAACAAAATTTTACGAGCACCAACACACACTAATCACAACACAGAGATAGTGGCAATGAAAGGCGCTTGAACGAAGAAAAAAAAAACAACAACAAAAAGGTTGGCAACATGATATTAAATTGTTAAGTGCAACCTACTTTTGCTGCAATTAGACACAAAAACAAACTAAACGCTTAACTGCACATCACAACGCACGCACTCACAAATAACACCCAACGCATCAGTAAAAAGCTACGCAGGCGAAATGTGGCACAACGACATGCAGACATTTAGATATGAATATTTATGCTCAGCGGTATTAGTGCACAGGGTATTTTAGAACTTTGACCAGATAACGGTGGTTTCTGAGAGCATAAAGGAATCGAGATAGATTTTAAGTTATACTGGGTCTATCAGCTATTCCGGCGGAGAATAATTGTAATAGAGTTTTGTGATCTCTATCGACTTTAACAAAATTCACTGCCAAATTGCGATTAAACCGATTGAATTCTCTCATGATCTATTCCATTTCCCCGTCAGCAGTTCCGTCGGAATAGCTGATAGACCCCATATATACCAAAGGTTTTAGGATAGAGTGTTGAATTGGATCCTGGTAGTTGTTGTTGTTGTTGTTGTTGCTAACAGTGCTTCGCGCTGCCTAATAGGCAAGATATTTCTAAGTTGTTATCAAGCTCTTCTAACGGAAGTCCGAGGAAACGCACAGTTTCAACACGGCTGGACCAGAGTGATATTGGTGTGCTCAGTCTGGATAAGTAAGAGTTTAACCTATTACAATATCCAGAACGAAGTTGAGCTAGCATGACTCTAGTCTCCCTCGGAAGTACACGTACTTCTTCAGCTAATACGGGTGGCTGAATGTCAATAACGGGATTCACAGGCCGAGATCTGAGGGATCTGTCTACCGACTCGGTGTGGTGCCGGATCTCGTCATAGTGCTTGTGAAAATGTTTCCTTATATTTTTGGGGGGCGGGCTACATCCAATAGATGTCGATTTGTATGACTAGGTTTGTGGCAGTTCAGTAGCAACTGCCTACTTAAGAGTTCCACGTGCTCTCGAACATTGAGCCATTTAGCCTCTTGATAGAGGTGAGACTCAGATTACATAAGCAGACATCCCATGGCAGTTCTGATGGCGGTGTTTTGGCAGCCTTGCAATTTCCTCCAGTGGGTGTCAGTAAGGTTGGGCGACCATATGGGCGCAGCATAATTAATTACCGATTGGCCTTACACATATGTAGCAAGCAATGTTTCTTTATCTTTCCCCCAAGTACTGCGGGCCAGTGACTTGAGGATCCTATTGCGGCTCGGTACCTTTGAAGCTTTGTCAAACGTCACAGCCAAAATTTTCGGGTGGTTGACAGTAGGTAGAGGTACTCCGTCTACGTGGACATTTAACTCTTGCCCCATCTGCGCATTCCATGTAGTAAACAGGGTCGCCGTAGATTTAGTCGGATATACGGTCAGATCTCGCTCGGTAAAGAAGCTGGTAAGGTCACGGATGTAACTGTTGATTCTAGTACAGAGTTCATCAATGGAGGGACCCTTGCCCGAGGCCATTATCGTGCAGTCGTCAGCGTAGGAAACAATGGGGACTCCCTCTGGGGGGGAGGGGGGGGGGGGAGTCTCGAAATATAGAAATTAAACAAAAGGGTAGAGAGAGTGGCCTAGATTTCTTGTTCTTGAGTTTGACTGATGCCTGTCGACCATTGAGGTAATTAGCGGTCTACCTTTTAAGGCCGGCAGGGAGCGGTGTCTCTTCCAGGTCGCGAAGGAGTGTGGCGTGGTTGACCGTATCAAATGCATTTGATACGTCAAGGGCCACGAGAAATGTCCTATGGTTTGGTGGGTGTTGATTCAAAACATGATTTATCTGCGTTGTAATGGCATTCAAAGCGGATGTCGTGCTATGAGATTTGCGGAAGCCATGCTGGTGATCGGCCAATTTCAGATTTGCAATAAAGTAAAGGAGCAGGATGGTCTCTAGTAATTTCGCAACCAGCGAAAGGAGGGATATCGGACGATAAGAATCTCCTTGGTTCGCCGGCTTCCCTGGTTTTAATAGTGGAACTACAATCGCCTGGTATGACGAAAGTAGTTAGAGAGAGGTTGAAAAGAGCCGCTAAATAACTCTGTCCCTCGTGGCCTAGGTGTTCAATCATTTTCATGGCGATTCCGTCGGGTCCGATGGATTTTTAGGGCTTGGCCTTCATTATGGCTTCCTTGACCTCTGCGACTGAGACGGCAATGGGCGCAGTGGAGTGTTTGTGTTTGTGCGCACGTCGGATGACTTTTATCTTAGTCGTATCCGCAGGTGAATGCATTATAAACAGCCGGAAAAAGAAGCTCGCGCATTTCCTGGCGTACGATTTGACGCTGTCGCCGAATGCAGTGGCGACCTTGTCATTGTATTTGGTCGAATTGGATAGGTCCTTGACAGTGGACCATAATTTGCCGTTTCCGCCGGAGAAGTTGCATGCCTCAAGGTGTTGTTTCCACTTGGTCAGTTTGTGTTCGTTGACTGTCCTACAAATTTCTGCATTGGGATCTTTGATTCTGGGATCTGCGGCATTGATGAGTCTCACTTGGTCACGTTCTCTTGCCATCGCCGCAGCTTCTGCAGGAAAATTCGGACGAATTTCTGGTATTCTACCAGCAGGAATAAAATGGCCTGAGGCTGAATCAATGACCTTGCAAAACCAATGACCTTACGTACGTCTGTCGGAGTGGGTAAGGCAGCGAAGGAGCGCTCTGTATAGTCCGTAAAGCGGTCCCAGTCCGCGAAGAAGTTAATGTATGTTAGTTTATTAGTCGTTATGAAGTCGGTCGGTCGTTCAACGGAGAGTAGGATGGGTAAGTGGTCTGAAGCTAATGTAAGCATCGGCCGCCAAATGACGAAGTTAATTAGGTCCGCGCTCGTTATGGAGATGTCTGCCGAACTTTGGCAGTTACTTGCCACCCTGGTGGGGGCATCTCCATTGACTGTACAGAATGCTGAGTTATCTATTTGGTCTGCAATAGCGTGTCCTCTGCTGTCTGCTGGCCAGTTGGAGTGCCAGAAATGTGCGTTGAAGTCGCCTAGGATTAGACGGTTATCGCCCCTTAGCAACGCAATAATGTCGGGATGATAATCTCTAGGACAACACGTGGCAGGGGGAATGTAGATGTTTATAATTTGCAGGTCGATGTCGCCTGACCGGACTACTATGCCTTGGCATTCTAAGGTAGAGTCCCTGGGGTCGACGTCAGGGGAAAATATATTATATTGTACAGAGTGACGTGTAATGAACGCAAGGCCACCCCCAAGACCGCTGGGACGGTCTTTTCGATGTACATTATACCCATCACAAGTTCGTAAGTCCGATCTTGTGTTCAATTTTGTCTCTTGTATCGCGGCGATTTTGATGTTGTGCGACTTCATAGTCAGTTATCTCCGCGATCTTTCCAGCTAATCCGTTACAGTTCAACTGTAAAATTTGGAAGCGTGTAGGAGGGGAGAGGGGGGACATGCTAGGCGTGAGGGACGGATGCGCTTGCCTAGGTGGAGGTAGGCTAAGGCCTAAACTATGTCGCAGTCTAGAGTTGACAGCGGCATGGCCGTTGTTATCTGGCGTGGAAGAAGGATGTGTACTGCAACAGGGGTTTCTGTTTGCGAGCCCAGAGCACATAAGGGTGTGACACAGGCTAAGGCAATTGTTGCACTTGACCGATGTCGCAGGCGTATATAATCTTTGCCGACAAACGGTGCACGTAATAAAATTTACGAGGAGGTGGTGGTCCTGGCTTCCCTAGACTTCTTTTGCTCTAGTTAACACTGTTAATGTGTATTTTTATATTTTATTTACAGTTTACAGTTTCACTTTACGCATAAAAAGTACTTTGAGCCAACTTTCACTGTCATCACTGTGTACAGAGGGTATAAACGGATTCCGTGGATCCTTAACTTTAAGTCAGAAATCTAGCAATACATCGGTGAAAACTACATTCGATTCTATATATCAGTTTTTGAGTGATGCGCAAACAAACATACTGACAGACAGACAAAAGTTCTACAAATTTCGTTCGGTTCATGCATACTTAAATATAAATATGTATAGTAGATATATTTTTGATTCCATAGCAATACCATACTGGCTTTTTTCCATAGAAATGCGATTTGTTTGAATTGTGTTTGAAATTCGTTTACCACAGAACTAGAGGTCACATGCGTAATATTCAACTCAGCTCAGCATTGAAATAGGAGTTTCGCAAAATTCCTATTCATAATAGAATTCTGGAATTTCGCTGCAATCGTTGCATATGAATATGCAATAGAAATCAAATATATTGTCAATGCATCACATGTTTATAAGCAATAAAGAAGTATGAGCGCAAGCGTCACCCACAAAGGTAAGTGCAAGTGAAAAAAGTCCATTTGACGAGTTGCTAACCTCTAACTGGTTTAAATTTGCAATGACACACGCTACGTGTGATAGATGCTTACATACATGGTAGTAACTTAGATATAAAGCAGTTAGTGCAGGCGCTATGCCTGCGAGCGAGAGCTTTTTGAGCTTTCTCATATTTGTACTTTATTTATGTTCACATCAACAAAAAAAAGCTTTTGTAGCACGTCCAATTATTTAGTGAAAATCTTTTAGCACATTCAGTATAGTGCTCCGACTTCTTTGAGATTTAACCACTGCTAACACACAGCCTTAAAAATAGAATACCTCTGCTTTTAGAATCTTTCTTAGAAAAAACTTAGGTAGATCATGATAAGTTGGGAAGAAAGTTTTGAGCATCATCTTAGATATATGACCCTGAACAGCATATTAACAGAATGTAGTTGAATTGGTCGACAAGAAGAAAGGCTACTTGAGGAGTCACAGAAGTTGCAAACGCAATATGATGAAATGTAGTAATCTGGAAAGCATGGCTATTGATTGAAATTATTCAAAGGGCAACAGAAATTTTCCACTTTTTTCTAAAACTTCTAATATTTTTCTCTTCTTTTCGGTTTGTTATTTAAAATTAAAAAAAAATTCAATGCAAAGCTTTCTAAAGCTTTGTGTATGTAGCTGAACTTTTAACCCATACACATGTGTGTCGCCACCACTGGTTTGCATACTAGCGCTACAATCAGTCAACAACTTTGCTACTCCCATTTAATTATTAAACTGATTGCTGGCATTTCCTTTAGTGGAAGATAATGAAATTCCTAATTTATTGAAAACTTTGTCATAAAATTTTAAGCGTCTATATCATTGCCTTAGTGTATTCAATGCCGAAACATTGTTTGAAATCGCGGGACTTCGGGATTCGAAAAATAGTAATACCGGAATCCCGAAGTTTTTCGGTATTCATTGAAAGAACAAAAGAAATAAAGAAAGAAATAGTTCTATTTAAAAAATAAACAAAAATTTTGATCATAAAACGTTATAAAGAGTGATAGTTAACATAACACAAATGAATTTAATACATAGTTGAAATCCTTCACATATTATTTTTTATCATTCTTTTGAAATATCCGTTTGTATCCCTCAATTTGTGTGTATTTTGAAAGAACTCTCAAATTAAATTATTTTATTTTATTTTGCTTTGTTTTATTTTTTTTCATTTAATTTAATTTTTTTGTATTTCATTTTATTTTATTTATTTTCTTTTATTTTATTTTATTTTCTTTTATTTTATTTTGGTTTGTTTTGTTTTATTTTAATTAATTTCAATCCATTTCATTTTATTTGATTTTATTGTATTTCATTTTATTTTATTTTGTTTTATTTTATTTTATTCTTCGTTTTTAAAGGTTTTACTTTATTTTATTTTAGTTTATATTTGATTTTGTGTTATTTTATTTTATTTCATTTCATTTAATTTTATTTTGTTTTATTTTA
Organism: Merzomyia westermanni; assembly: GCA_949987695.1. Taxonomy (NCBI): domain Eukaryota; kingdom Metazoa; phylum Arthropoda; class Insecta; order Diptera; family Tephritidae; genus Merzomyia; species Merzomyia westermanni. The sequence goes on along the minus strand of OX465291.1, from coordinate 35,020,742 downwards.
TTTTATGTTTTGTTTTGTGTTACTTTATTTTATTTAATAAAATTTTTTTTATTTAATTTAATTTCATTTCATTTAATTAAATTTATTTTCATTTTATTTCATTTAATTTAATTTATTTTTATTTAATTTCATTTTATTTAATTTAATTTTATTTTATTTTATTTTCTTTTATTTTATTTTATTTTATTTCATTTTATTTGATTTCTTACTTTACTTTTCTTTACTTTCATTTATTTTATTTTACTTTCATTTATTTCCTATTTATTTTATTTCATTTTCATTTATTTTTTTTTAGTTTGTTTTATTTTATTTGTAGCGAGTTTTTGTTTTTCTAAACACCGTGTAGATTTATCTCTCTCTATGGCGCGATATACAACAGGTATATCATCATAAACCTCCTAAGAGATTTTTGCGCCAAGCTTCTCTTCCAATTTGTGGTGTGCCGATTTAAATTTTCCCTACAAATTGGGAAGAGAGAGTGTAGATTTATCATAAAAACAGTTTAGGTATTTGCTCGTCTGCTTGCCGATTGAGAGCATTAACTTACGCGCGATTAACGAATAATAAAAGGCAACAACAGAAAGCCAAACAAGGATAATCAGCGCGAGCAAAGTAATTGTACACACCCACACACTTAAGCAGAGCGTCACATATCAGCAAGAAGCCAAGCAAGAATTTCTATACACGCATGCTAAGCCAAATCTCACATAGAACTAACACCAAATTAAGGTACTTCTTACATTTTGTTACGCATAGCTTTGCTGGACTGCCCTACTGTAATTACTGCAGTAATTACTGAAATTAAAAATTATTTTTCTTGTTTGAAAAATTGCAGTAAAAGGCTTGTGGTAATTGAGCTGAAATTCCGAGCTCTCGGGATACGGTACTGAATGACCTAGTACGTACATTTGATTAATATTCAGCACAGTCCACCAGCACACGCAGCACAGCACGTACACATGCGTAGAAATACAAACAAAAAAGTGCATAATTGTTTGCCAGTACGTGTGTAAAATTTTTTTTCCGAAAGTTTGTAATTTGTGTTTCTTTGTGACGAACAAAAAATGCACAAAAGACATTTTTGCAATAAATCAATAAAATATTGACAATTGAAATTAACAACTACCAGCGAGCGAATTCGTAGAATTTTTCGATTAACCACCAGTGTGCAGACTTTGAATCTTAAAAACCACGAGCGATTTATAACAAATCACACTGTTGCCCTCAAAGTTTTAACGATCTTGGGCCCAGATAGGTGAATTAGTCGAAAATAATCATGCACCATTTTATGAAGGTCGGTAAGTCTAGCCTGTTAGAGTCTTCCGTACTGGAAATGTTTACTCTTGGTGCGTTTAAGGTTACCGGCGTTTAATTGACTGATTTTGTTCTGTTAGCTGTGAAACTAACCGTCGGCTTTTATCAAAGCGGCCCTAAATAACTCACCTATAATAAATTACAGGAACAAAAATGTCTCAATTATTAAGGCCTCTAGACAGTTTTGTAGAAAAAAAATTAACAGGGGATTTAACGGGTTAAACTAGTTTCAGTTGGTCCAATTTCGTCTACGGGAGATCAGGTAAAAATTAACATACATACACATTTCCCGAATTTCCCAAAAGCAAAATCTATCATCTCATCTTTTCCCATACACAAAATCAGAAACGTTCGTGGGAAGCTAAAGTATTTTATCAAAAATTTTTCCTGCAACATAAAATTTGTATGCCATATAACAAGCAAAAATTACTATCCATATTACCAAATATGAGAAAATAAACACAAGCAACAAAGCACGTACGAAATTATTTACTAACTTTGTTACGGTCGGGCGTTTAGGCCGGAAGTTCCATAGCCCACACAAGCACATGCAAGAACGCCTACACAGGGGCGATATTACATTTTTGCTGGAAAATCATAATAATTATTACGAAATTTTGTTCATGCGGCGCAACGGCACTTGCATATTAGAAGCATAGTTAATTTAATTTTGTTATTTGCGTGGTTGACTCTTTTGTATATAGCTTTTTTTTTTTGTTGTTGTCTTGTTATGCCGTGTAATCGGTTCGTTGGCTTTTGCTGCTGCTGCGCTTGGTTGGTCATTCAAATTTTGCACTCATTTAACTTTACTGCCATATGAGGTATGAGATTGTTGTTGTTGAGTATGTGCCAAAAATTCATAAAGGTCACACAATTTGTTGTACACGATTATTTGTTGTAAATCATTTTCGCTTGTTGTCTGGCTGCACATGCGCGTAGGTGGCATAGCCGATTAAAGTCAAATGTGAAAGAACCAAATTATTTCGTCATAATTTGGAAATAAAATTATATTTGATTGTGATTCATGGTCGATAGGTGATGATTGTAGAGCATATTTTTGATGTGTAAACATATATGGGCTCAGTATGAACTGTCACGATATAGGGCAGTCCAGTAAACTTACGCGTAACAAAATGTAACATGTGCTTGAGACTGTTGTTGTTGTTGATGTGAGCTGTAAGTGAGATTTTGCTTAATATGCGTGTATAGAAATTCTTGCTTGGCTGCTTGCGGATATGTGACGCCCTGCTTATGTGTGTGGGTGTGTACAATAACTTTGCAGGTGCTAATTGTTCTTACATTGTTTGGATTGTTGTTGTTTGCCTTTTAGTATTAGGTAATCGTGCGTATACACGATTAATGCTCTCAATCGGCAATGAGACTAGCAAAACACCAAACTGTGTTTATGATGAATATAAAATAAAATAACATAAAATATAGTAAAAGAAATTGAAATACAAGACACTAAAATAAAATAAAATGTAATAAAATAAATGAAAATAAAATAAAATAAAATGTAATAAAATAAATTAAAATAAAATAAAATTAAATAAATAAAATAAAACTAAAAAAATTAGAAAATAAAATAAAATAAACCAAACATAAAATAAAACAAGAACAAAAAAATAAATGAATTACAAATAAAATAAAATAATTAAAATAAAATAAAATAAAATAAAATAAAATAAAACAAAATAAAGTTAGAAAAAAAATAAATAAAATAAAATAAACTGAAATAAGATAACATAAAATAAAATAAAATGAGATAAAATAAAATAAAAACAAATGAAATAAGATAAAATAACAAAAGAAAATTAAATTAAATAAAATATAATAAAACAAAATAAAATAAAATAAAGTAAAAAAAAAAATGTAAATAAAATAAAATCAAATAAAATAACTAAAATAAAATACAGTAAGATGAAATAAAATGAAAAAAAAATAAAACCAAATTAAATAAAATAAAATGAGATAAAATAAAATAAAATAAAATGAAATAAAATAAAATAAATTAAAATAAAATTAAATAAATAAAATTTAATTAAAAAAATTAAATAAACGAAAACAAAATAAAATAAAATCTAACAAATAAAATAAAATCTAATAAAATAAAATAAAATAAAATATAACAAAATAAAACGAAATAAAATAAAGTAAAATAAAATAAAATTAAATAAGGTTAAATTAACTTTAAAGAAAGTTAAACAAAATAAAATAAATTATAAATAAAATAAAATAAAATAAAATAAAATAAAATAAAACAAAATAAAATGAAATAAGATAACATAAAATAAATAAAATAAAATAAAATGAGATAAAATAAAATGAAATGAAATAAAATAAAACAAATTAAAACAAAAAAAAATATAATAAAATAAAACAAAATAAAATAAACTAAAATGAAATAAGATAACATAAAATAAATTAAAAGAAAAGAAAATGAGATGAAATAAAATAAAATAAAAAGAAATAATATAAAATCAACAAAAATTGTTGGTACAAAAAAGCTACAAAAAAAATATAGCAAAAATAGAGTATATTATTTTATTATATAAACAAAATAAAATAAAATTAAACTAAATTAAAGTAAATGATATTAAAAAAAAAAAAGTAATAGTTAAATAAAATAAAATGAAATAAAATAAAAAAAATTTAATTAAATAACATAAAATTAATTTAAATAAAATAAAATAAAATAAAATAAAAGAAAATGAAATAAAATGAAATATTATTTTATTATATAAGCAAAATAAAATAAAACTACATTAAATTAAAATGAAATGATATTAAAAAAAAAATAAAAAGTAATAGTTAAATAAAATTTAATTAAAAAAAATATGATAAGATAAAGTAAAACAAGATAAAATGAAACAAAATAAAACAAATTAAAATAACATAAGGATATGTATGTTTACACATTAAACTTCACGAGTACTTGGTACTCACGGCTTTTTTTAAGTAATAAAGGCGAAAAAAAACGAAAAGCGCAAAGAAATAGTTCTCCACATATGTTCAAGCACTCTAGACGAAATCCTTTCCAAAGCAATCCAAGCTACAGATCAGTGGCTCACTTATACCCAACTGAATTTTTGGAAGAAAATCCAGAGAAATTATACAAAGTTTTCTTCAACAGTTGGACAGCAAAAGTATCTCTGATTTCGGCCTCTTTGGTAGGAAAATAGTTGTATTCTAACTCTACTAGCTTGGCAATGACCTCAAGTTGGTTCCACTCTTTTACACGATTCAAGAAAATAAATTCTGGATGTCAAATTGCCTTAAAGTATTACACTTGAACCATGCATTTTTAGCAGCTTAACTCCGGAGAATGAGAAGTTAACTTTGGAAGCTTTCGAAGCTCCAACCACCTTGTTCTGCTAGTCAGAAAAATGTTTACTTACTAATACTTACTTTCGTCTTTCCGAGTTCAGAAACTGTTTTCACACTTTTTAAAAAAGAATGTGGCCAAACAAAATTCAATTGTATAATGAAAGTGACCTACGATTGTATTGCAAATAACATTCCAGTGGTCACATATTTCTCTCCAACAATTAGGCATACATTTTCTCTGTAGCCACTAAGAGGGAATTTGAAGAGAACAACCATTTTCTTCAAACTCGTCAGCAACCCAGTAACTTTAATATTAATTTCCTTCAGTTGTCACATCTCTATTAAGGCATTCGTTTTATCCCAGAGCAAATGGTTAACGAAGAAAATATTTTTCCTACCAACAAGCGCATGATAATTAAAATTCTTTCCTAAGCTTCCTTACACACGAAACCACATCCTTTTTTAACCGAGCAAGCGAAGGAAATTTTCTAAATAGTTTATACTCTTTCACGCTCGCCCCTCCCTCAACAACTCTCGATTACGCGAAGTAGTTTACATAAATTACTAAGAACATAAAACTGCATGGTATTTTAATAGAATATTCATAAGTGCACAAAGTATGTATAAGTGTATTAGGGTCAAAGCTTTCAACATGTTTCTAAAGGATAGAAAAAAATCGATAAAAAAATTTCAGAATTGCAAAACTAACATTATTGCGTGGCGAGCGACACCAGGCATCCTCAATCTACATGCATTCATCTGCTCATTAGTGATGCACGAAATCGAAAACTCGATAAACGAACTCTATAATGAACCGTGTAAGCCGAAAGCGGGTCTAAAGCGGTGATCGGCAAATAGTTTCCTGAGAGTTAAACTATTTTCGGCATTCACATATACCATCGGATTTTTAGATGTATACAACCCGAAAGTCAAAAGCAAGGGAACAAGTGCATCAACTTTTCGTAATTTTTCGCACAACAAGCTGGAACATCTTCATAGTGCAGCCTCTCTTTTTGCAGCTCACTGGCCTAATAAAACAAAACTCTGTTCTAACAGGTGGGATGCAACAAAACTAATCACAGTTAGCTCATGAATTTTTATCCTCTTACATTACATGAAAGTAATTTAATTTAACCTGTCTCTCTCCCCTTTCGCTGCTTCACTAAGCTTATCTCAACCACTCTCTTCGCAATACTTCAAAATTCTTTTTTCTTTTATTATAAAATTTTGTATTTTCCATCCCCCTTTGTACTTTTCTCCCCTTCCCTCCCTCCATCCCTATACGGGTTTCACCATCATTTTGAAGTCTTTGAATTTTGTAACTTTGCTCACCATTTTAGATGAAAGCTGAAATATTTCAACAAAAGCGCCACCTTTTGCGTAAATATCAAAGTACAAAAGCACTTATGAAGAGGTGAATCTATTTTTTCAAATATGCGCTAAATTGACTAATAAAAAAGACAGGTTTTCTACCTAATCATATAGATATTCCTCTATGTGAAGTAAATTGGCCGGTAAATAAATTTGTAAAAAAGCGACAATTTTTTCATAGAAAATTTATTTGTACTGTCAAAAATATATCATGAAAAGATTATCGAAATCGGTGCAGCTGTTCTCTCGAATACGAAACCGATTCATATACTCGGGTGTATTCGGTATCGGACTCCTTAAAGACCCGTAATCGCACATCACCATCAGGCCGACAACAAACGCTTGGCTTGCAACTTTTGCAATAACAATGGCAAAAATGATAAAAGTCATTATCAGCGAGTAGAAATCTCAATGTCACAATAGAAAAATATGAATAAATTCCACGAGCAGCGGTAGAAGCGATAGTGCAATATAAACGCTTAAGGACATCATAGCTTACGACCGCAGTGAAAATAGATTACGAATAAGAAGAAGGAAGGCCAATAAGTCGGTTTCAACAGATGCATTGGTAATAAAACTGGAAGCAATGCGATAAGCCGGAGGGGAATTTTAAATGTTTAAAAAGTAGTAAAACAGCTAAGGCGCTCTCGATGGCTACGCGGTCAGAAATGCAAGCCCGTCTTCCAGCAACGAAACTTATCATTTCGCATTTACTAATGACGTTTTCACATTGTTGTTGTTGATGTTTGTAACAACAAAAACACTCACTGAACGTTTTGGGGCGTGTTGTCGAAAGTGAAAATTGCTTTTGCCGGATATGAACCCGGTACGATATGGTTCTCCCGTGCGGTACATGCCCTACTGTCGAGGGAGCGATTTGGTATGACTAGTGTACCCTTCTAGGTCATGTCACCTCTCTTTTCGTAAGGAAGAAGAAGATGCGTAATAAGCGGTGGGAGGCATCATATCCGTAGAACTTCCATCAGGTTGCACGTCATTAGCTTTGTGGAATTAAAGCGCCTCTTACGACCCGTATGCCTACATCGAGCATATTCTAAGCCCCTGTTTTTTTTCATTCTCAATTGATACTTTCGTATTTACAACTGACTATTCTCATTTACAAACAACATTTCACACTTTCTCATTTAAAATTTACTACTTTCAATTTCAAAGGACACTATCTCGTTTACAACTGGAAATTTTGTATAAGTTTTTTTGGGCTACTTTGGTGTGTCAATGAAGGTTTATATGCCACTATATTAAAGCACTTGTGAGTGCCGCAGCCTACAAGAAAAAATCGTTTATAATCTGAAGTAAAAAAAAACGAATCTGTTGAGCGGAAAGAAGTTGAATTAAGAGGGGAGACATTTCTGTATTGAAATTGCATAGAAAAATAGAACTGAAATGGCTGTGTTGGAACTTAAAACACAGAGCTATACGAGTATATGTATGTATGCAAGCTTACAAACAATTTAAAGCAGACCTGTTAAATAATGATTACTAAGCGTAATGATTACCATTTTGATTAATTATTTTCTTGAGAATCTATTTAATGATTGATTACTTTAAATTTTTAATGATTATTTTCCAATTAATTAAAAAAATAATCAAAAAAGAAGTTGTTTTGATTACTTTTGATTTTTTTTGGGATTATTTTTGATTTTTTTATTGATTATTTTTTATTTTTTTAGTACTGTGCTGTGCTTCAGTATTGTTGTAGAAGCACATAAATATACACATCCACAATACTAAAGAAAATCAAAAATAATCAAAAGTAATCAAACAACTTTTTTTTTTTTCAATTATTTTGATTATTTTAGATTTTTTTTTAATAATCGTAAACAATCGTGATTCTTTTTTTGATTTTGTCTAATTGTAATCAATTAATAATCTACTTTTCTTGAAAAAGAATTAAAATAATCATTACCAATTAAAAAAGCCGTCTAATTGATTACTAATTACTAATCAAATTTAACAGATCTGATTTAAAGGCTTGAATGCCTGTAAGTATGCTGCAGTGGCACAGGTGCTAGTGCGAAGTTAAAAATTCACTTATAATTACACATTTTTCTAAAGCGCAGCAGGCCTAAAAACTCATTTGATTATGCTTTGTTTCATTAACTAGAATTTAATTGCTTTGCAATGCAGCTCAATAAAACTCATTTTTTTATGGTGACTACCTGACTTTTTTCTCAAATTTTTTCCCTTTTTCTACTTTCAATTTTCTCACTTTACTATTCATTAATTTTGTACGTTTTTCCCTTTAACATTTCTTTTGATATACGAAACAACCGCTTGATGCCTTAATATCCTTTTTTAGTTATTTTTCCAATCTTTTGCTCGCATCAAAGCAACAGGATTGGAAGCGACGTGACACAGTTTTTTCTCTTTTCTACTGGAATATTATTAAGAAATTGTTGGGATTTATTAATTAGTGATAGGAGATAATGATTTGAGGTAAAATTAATATTAATGATTACAAATGAAAAGCTGTAAAAGCTTGGTGCCAAAATTATTAAAGTGAAAACTGTTCCAATCAGGGACCGTATTTAATAGAAATTTGAACTCAAGAAGTCAGCTAGAAAATATTTCTCTGCATGATAGTTGAATAGAGAATATTTGTATAGACTTTTTTTACTTGAATATTTATTCAAAAACAAACCTGTTAAATTTGATTAGTAATTATTAATCAATTAATTAGACAGCTTTTTTAATTGGTAGTTATTATTTTAATTGTTTTTCAAGAAAAGTAAATCAATAATTGATTACGATTAGAAAAAATCAAAAAAATAATCACGATTTTTTACGATTATTAAAACAATTCAAAAATAATTAAAAAACATAGTTTTGATTACTTTTGATTATTTTTTAATTTTTCTAAGTCTTTTTGAGTATTTTTAATTTTTCTCAGTATTGTTGATTTGTATATTTATGTGCTTGTACAACAATACTGAAAAAATCAAAAATTATCAAAAAGTAAATCTGTGATTTTTTTTTAGTTTTTTTTTATGATAATTTAAAAAAATCATGATTTTTTTGAACATTTTTTTTTAATTAATTGGAAAATAATCATTAAAAATTTTAAGTAATCAATCATTAAATAGATTCTCAAGAAAGTAATTTATCAAACCGGTAATGTTTACGATTACTAATCACTATTTAACAGGTTTGCTTTAAGTTGTTTGTAAGCGCACGTACATACATATATAGCTCTGTGTTTTAAGTGTCAACTCAATTGTTGTTGTTAACAGTCTATCGCACCGGAATGACCCGGGTTTTTTTTACCCGGCCAAGGGCTGCTATTTCAGTGTAACCCTGTCCAATCTAGCCCTGTCAACTCAGTAATGCCCATTATTAAGCCAGCAGAACCCAAACAGTTTTTAAAATTTTTGTCTGTCTGTTTGTATGTTTGGTCGCGCATCACTCAAAAACTGCTGAATGGAAATGAATGAAATTTTAACCGTTGCATTACTTAACGTTCAACTTAAAATTTAAGATATCATTTCTTCCGATAGCTCGAACATTTTCAGATATATCGACCGATATGGGGATCAGAGTGTTCAAGAGTCAAGATTTACATAATTTTGGAAAAGTGGGCGGTGCTCCGCCCACATATTTTGTGTTTTTTTTGTGCTTCATTAATATCCACAATGTATTGTCGATGCCTCTGAAACTCTCACGATAGGTTCAGGAATTTTCTGGGTACGGCACGGGCTATATATAGTTTTAGAAAGAGGGCGGTGTCACGCCCTCAGACTATATAAAATATAATTCGTCATAAGTATTTGATCTAAATAATTGATATTTGGATATGTGTCCTTTAGTCAAGATTTACATAATTTTAGAAAAGTGGGCGCTGCCACGCCCCATATTTTGTGTTTTGTTTGTGCTTCACTAATATCCAGAGTGTATTGTCGATGTCTATTAAACCTTTACGATAGGCTCAGGAATTTGCTGAGTACGACACGGGCTATATATACTTTTGAAAAAGTCGGCGGTGCCACGCCCCCAGGCTATAAAGATTTCAATTCGTCATAAGTATTTGATCTAAATTATTGATATTTGGATATATGTGTCGTTAAGTCAAGATTTACAGTTTTGGAAAAGTGGGCGGTGCTCCGCCCACATATTTTGCGTTTTGTTAGTGCTTCATTAATATCCACAGTGCATTGTCGATGTCTCTGAAACACAAGCTGTATATAGTTTTTAAAAAGCCCCCAGGTTATATAAAGCGCAATTAGGTATAGCTAGGAATTTATTTGGTTCAAGTTAATATTTTATATATAGATATGTGTTCTATATATCAATAAAAAATTTCGAAAAAGGAAGCGGTACCAAGACCAAAAAAAGCTAAGCCGCTATATCTTCAAAACTAGTACATATCAGTACCAGCAGAGGAAAAGGGAGAAGAAGGCGAGTAGGAATAGAAAATTTAGGAATGAGAGAAGGTGTTAAAGGAAACTGAAGATGCTAAATTGAACTAACGAGATATGGGGGTTGGGGAAAAACAAAGGTGGAAAGAAAAATTAAAATATAGGAATAAATTACGAGGACGCGCCAAGTGGGGAGGTAATTGAGTGCAATTTGTTAAATATAGGCAACTAAAATTTTAGGCAGGACAACGTCTGTCGGGTCTGCTAGTAAACAAATAAAAAATCACCCAACTAATTTTAACATTTAAAATTGTTTATCGTTCATAATCATTTCGTATTTAAAAATTTTTTTCTTTCGCTTTTTTCACCTTATCACACGTCCATTCCTTTCATTTTTCCATATCTTTAAATACAAAAGCTCATTAACTATTTTATCACCTTCTTATCTCTCATGATTTGTATGTGATTTACATACTAAACTTATTCACCATTGTTGTTCTTTTTTCAACATTAATTATTTTGTTTTTGGTAGCAGACGTTATGTCATACATGCAATAGACATGTAAAATATTGAGTGGGCTGAGAAAATTTGCCGTAGACACGCTACACTCCCGTTTAGTTAAGCAGATGGGAAATTAAACGTTAAATCATGCGAAGCAAAATGCACGCACCGTACAATGTGTATTTAGCTACCCTGTAGGAATGCTGAGGAATTTTGGAATTTCATTTCAACTTCATATATAAATGAAGTACTTGGAGCTGTGCTGGGCGAGAGAGATTTTATTTGATGATTTCATTGAACATCGTCTGGTAAAGAGAATATTTATTATACAAAACAAGTATGAAAACCGAATAACCTAATTGCAAACGGTTGTTTATTAGTAATCTTTTCCATATGTGGCAATGGACTTTTCACATCGGCAACACTACCCTAAGATTTGGAGAAGTATTTTGGTAAAATGTTTGCAATTTGGCTCAACAATCTAGAAGTCGAGTTTTTGGCAAGTTTTTCATTACAATTTGTTCTACAGCTTTAGCGGTATAGATAGATAGGCGCCAAAAACTTGAAAATGGAGTACCGTGGGTTGGGTATTTTCCTCAAAGTTTTGATATCGGAACAAAATTTAAAAAAATAGCCTCAATGCTAGTGATTATTACCGGAATTGTGTGAACTTAAAATATTCCTACTGGGTCTTAAACTTGTCACCAAAGACCAATTTAAACGCATAAGCATTAAAATATCCATAAAAGTATCGAATTGAAAATAAATATTAAATGCCTTAACCATAATCCATTTACAAACTTGCCGACACTAAATAGTAATAGATATTATAAAGCATGCAACTCCCATTCTCCCTTTCCAACACCGCCCAGCATTAAAAGTTACGCAACTGTCGGGAAATCTATTTGTGGCTTTTTAACTCGAACTCGTTTTGCTACTCATTTAAAAGTTATTGCAAAATTTATGTTTGTAGGAATAGATTGAATAGCGGCTTGAAAGCTCAACGAGATAATTTAATGCGTTACTGCGCTTATAAAGTGACTCATATATAAACATAGATGAAGCGACGGCTGCTTTACACACTCCCGTTGATTGGTGTAAGGATCCCATGCGTACCGCTGTCAAACGCTTCCTGCTTTTGTGGAATGCATGTCAAAGACTTCCTTACTCTTAGCTAGAAATATCAAGCACAAGTCATGCATATTACATTACATATTTATATACAGCTGTGTTCAATATAATAGCAGTGAATTTAAGTTGGAGATCTTTCGACGAGATAAAAAGAAGCTTTGATTTTAATTTTAAATATAGCGATTTCCATAACAGAAATTTCAAACTTTACACAAATTTACATTAAAATTTGAATATTTTTGAGCAGAGTTTTCAGAAAATGTTTGAGTACGAAGTCAATTTTAGCATCATAATGTGCAAATTAGAACTACCCCAAAATTTCGACTGCATTTTTAGAATTTTTTTTCCCAAGGATGTTGGGTATTTTCTTCCATAAAAAATTAACTTTTGTTCATGTGTATATGGATGAAATCACGCAATAAGTTTGATGAAAAAAAATTCTAAAAATTCAGGGAAATGTAAATAAAATTGATTGGTCTACAAAACTGCAAACTCAAAATTTTCTAAAAATTCCGCCAAAAAATTTCAAGACTTTGATGGCCATTTTTTTAAGTTTCATTAACTTTCCTGTACTTTGTGTAAACTTCGCAATTTCTTTGTATGTGGTTTCTGTTACGAAATTCGCTATATTTTAAATGAAAATTATTAAAATCACAGCTTCTTCTTATTTCGTCGAACGATATCCATTTTAATTTCACTACTATTATATTGAACACAGCTGGATATGTGCAATGATGAATGTATCTCAAGTGACTTAATTGAGTCATCAACAAAGCATATATATATCTATGCTAACGGTTTCTTTTTTATACATACAAACATATATGTTACATAAGATTATTATGTTTGATTACTGATTGACACAATTTAATTTCCCGTTTGAATGGACACTTGTGCTTCATTAATATTTATGTGCCACATTGATATGATATAAACAGTTCTGATTGCTATTGATATGGAGTTGTTTAGATAATTTACTTGTTTGTTGTGACTTTAATATCCTTTTTCCCCTTTTATGGTCAAACTATAAATTTAGGATATAAATAATTATATATGTATCGAAAAATCTAGTCAGTGTCAGATGTAACAGATTACATCTGAAAAAAAAAAATTAAATACAATTTGAAAAAATCAGCTTAAAGGAGGCGCCACTACAAATGCAAAAACACGTATTCATACCAAGCAAACGCTATGTTTGTGGACATGCTTCCTTGCGTTGATGCTATTCGCTGTTGAGGGTAATAGATCGTGTGCGTGCACGAAAAGTTGGTTTTTGGAAAATATTGAATCGGCAATATCAAACCCAAGTAGAAACTTATAATTCATTGATGATACATAAAGTATTTACAAAAACAAAACGCCTAATTATTCACATTGAATTTATTGGGTATGGCAAAACTCAAGGCAAGAGTTTATTTTGTTTTTATACATGTTGCGCTTAGCGTTTTGTCAAATACAATTAAATAACATAAAAAAATAGAAACTGAATTAATAAATGGCATACAGAGAAAAGAAAAGGAAAGAAAATTAAACTAAGCCGTAAGAAAAGAAAAAAGAAGGAAAGTAGGGAATATCAAGGAGCTGATGCGAAAGGAACGGAAAGGAAGAAAGCAGTAAGGACAGAAAAAGATTAAATGAAACAAAATAAAATAAAACGAAATAAAATTAAAGAAATAAATAAAAATAAAATAAAATAAAATAAAATAAACAAAATAAAATAAAATAAAGGAAAATAAATATAATGAAATAATCTGAAAAAAAAAAAATTAAGTAAAAATTAAACACAATTAAAAAAAATAAATTAAAACAAAATAAAATAAAATAAAAATAAATAAAATAAAAAAATTAAGGTCAATATAATAAAATAATGTAAAATAAAAAAAAAAAATTAAGTAAAATAAAAAATTAAATTAAATAAAATAAAATAAATGAAAAAATAATAAAATAAATATAATAAAATAAAGTAAAATAAAATTAAATTAAATAAAATAAAACAAAATAAAATAAAGTAAACTCAAATAAAGTAAAATAAATTAAAATAAAATAAAATGAAAGAAATAAAATTAAACGAAATATAATAAAGCAAAATAAAAATAAATATAATAAAATAATGCTAGATAAAAAACTAAAAGACAAAGTATAAAACAAGATAAATATGAAAAAATAAAATAAAATAAAGCAAAATAAATATAATGAAATAATCTGAAAAAAATAAATAAATAAAGTAAAAATTAAACATAATTAAAAAAATTAAAAAAATAAAATAACAAAAAAAAAATAAATTAAAACAAAATAAAAATAAATAAAAATAAATCAAATAAAAAAATTAAGGTCAATATAATAAAATAATGTAAAATAAAAAAAATTAAGTAAAATAAAGAATAAAATGAAATTAAATAAAACAAAATAAAATAAAATAAATGAAAAAATATAAAAAATAAAGTAAAATAAAATTAAATTGAATAAAATAATAAAATAAATTAAAATAAAATAAAATGAAAGAAATAAAATTAAACGAAATACAATAAAGCAAAATAAAAATAAATATAATCAAATAATGCTAGATAAAAAACTAAAAGAAAAAGTATAAAAGAAATTGAATATCAAAAAATAAAATAAATTTAAATAAATAATATTGAATTTTCGAGCTCTAGGCCACCAATGTATCTTTACACAATAAATAAAACCAAGTACAAATAGCTTTACATATGTATATATCGAACCAGGTGGACTCAAGAGTTCCTGAAGATGAATTTAGAATAAATTCGAAATATCGACGAAATATATATAAAACAAAACAAAATAAAAGAAAAGAAATAAAATAAAATTAAATAAAATATAGTAAGAAAAAAGCAAGAATAAAAACGTTTTCAAATTACGAATAAAATAAGATAAAATAAAATAAAATAAAGCAAAATAAATATAATGAAATAATCTGAAAAAAATATAATAAATAGAGTAAAAATTAAACACAATTCAAAAAAAAATTAAAAATAAATAGAAATAAATAAAATAATATAAAATAAAATAAAACAAAATAAAATAAAGTAAAATAATATAAAATAAAACAAAAAATAAAATAAAATATAGTATAAGAGATTTAAATATAGTATAAGAAATTAATTTAAACATATTACAACCGTTTTAAAAGTTAATAGAAAAATAACAGTTTCGACGAATCTGATGCTATTATATCAAAAGGCGAGGATTTTTTTTTATGCTTTGAAATGTTATAAAGTTTTGCTGGAGTCCATGAAAGCAATTTCCCTGTGCTCTGGATTTTTAAACGATTACATTGAAATAACCATTTTACAAAAATAAAATGAGAAAAAAAAATGTTTTTTTACTATGTCGAACATAGTTGAAAAAAATTAGCGATTCCTCTTTCTCTTATCTAAATATTTAGAGGCAATGTTTTGTAAGAATATCTACTTTAGGAGTACGTAGTCCGGCTCTAAATTTGTTTAACGAGATTTTCATATCGCACACATACATACATACATATTGAGGTCAATAACTTTATTTTCTTTATGAAAACACTTAACTAACCATAACAAATACATACCTTATGTAGCATATGTCGCAAATTAAAAGCAGAATTTATTACCTGCAATAAAAAAGGAAATATTTTAGTTAGTTAATATGTACATAAAATGTAGAAGAATTTGTCATACCAAATGTTGCATTTAATATAACAAAATGATTTAATAAAATTTAACAAAATATAGCACAGAAAAATTGCATTTTACAATTTTAAAACAAATAGAAATGTCACGGCCAACGAAAAAACATTCAGGCAAGAGCGAAGCTAAGCCCAACATTGCATTAGACAGTTTGCCCGTCGCCAGCAAAACAGAATGACAAATGAGAGCGACAGGTTAAAACTACGACATCGCCGTCCATCAACAAAGGCCGGACAGAGGGTGGGACTGCAGATAGAAATATTACAAAGTTAAAAGTAGAAAGCTAAAATTGCACAAAAATGAATTTCGCTGCACTCGACTATGTGGAGCTGAGTAAAGTTTGAAGTTTTTTTATAAAATTTGTTTCCCCACTTTTTTGTTGTGGTTTTTTCTACGTGGCAGCTGCAAAAGTAAATTAGGCCAATTGCATTTTACCGTTAGAGTGGACGTGCCTAGCGAAATGCGAAAAAAACTAACAACAACTATCTAGTAACTTAAGCGAGCGACAAAAAATATCGACAAGAGACAAAGTGAAAAATACGAAAAACACTTTGATTAAAAGTTGTTAAAAAGTGTAAAACAAAGAAGAAGCAAACACGTAAAAATAAGAAAAAAATTGCAATGAAAACATTGTTTTTCGCGCATTTCCCAGTAGTAATGAAGTTGGCACTGAATGGCGAATTTTTTTGTTGTTGCTTGATCATACAGGTGTTTCTCAGGCAAACGCTTTTACCTCCAAAGACAACTCACAGCCTTGGGATGCAAATTTTTTTATTTTTAAAATATAAGGATTTTCGGGATCTGATTATACAAACAAGTGATTAGTCAAGTGATTTGAGTATTTGCTATTCTCCAGCAGTTTGATAAATTATCGAAGTTTTCAATAGACGATTTTGAAATTTACTTTGGAAATCAAATATGAACTTGTGGCTTGCAAGATAGCAACCAATATTGTGAGCGCGCAAACTATTTTCTCTGTGCTTAAGTTTTTGTTGCTCTCAATTCAAAAAGGTCAGGCGATCAGAAAATTGTAATTTTTAATATTAGTTTTAATTTAACTTTATTTCATTTATTTAATTTTAATTTCCTTAATTTTATCTGAATCGATGCAGGTTAGCTGATGAACTGCTAGACCAACTGGTGCTTGATCACCAAATAAACTATGCAATCATCAGCGAACCCTACAAGGCCAGAGACAGCTGGTACATTGACGAATCTGGCGCTGCTGCTATCTGGATAGTGGACGCCAATACCAATGTTACTAATCGTGCTGCCGGGCATGGCTACGTCCGTGTAACTGTAGCGCGAACAACTCTTGTTAGCTGCTACCTGTCACCAAATGACCCCATTCAGAGGTTCAAAGAAAAGCTGGAGCTATTAGAAGACGACCTACGGGACCAAACGGGCAACCTGGTCATCGCTGGAGACTTCAACGCTAGAGCAATAGAATGGGGCATGCCTCAAACTAATACCAGGGGAAAACTAATTCTGGAAATGGCAGCCCGACTCGGTGTGGTCGTACTGAATACGGGCACGACCCCAACATACAGGCGCCCGGGCTTTGGGTACTCGATCCCCGACATAACACTCGTCTCGGAGAGACTCTTTCCAAACGCGGTTGGGTGGAGAGTGATGGAGGACCTTACTGGCAGCGACCACAACTACATCACCTTCCAACTCGACCATCCTGGTCAAAGACCGGCAGCGAACGCATCATACAAAACCCGTAGATGGGATGCAGCTAAAGTTGACGCCACCAGGTTCACCGGAACAGTGCTGGCGAAAGCCAGACGGATAACTGACGGCACCAATACGCCACATGCGGCGGTTGAAGAAACCATGCAATGCATGCGCCATGCTTGCAACGTCTCTATGCCACGAATAGGAACGTGGCGAGGCAAGAAGCAGGCATATTGGTGGAATAGCGAAATCGCGGAACTCCGGAAAACATGTCACAGAATGCGAAGACTGGCGACGCGCTCACGTGGCAGATCCGAGGCTCTTGAAAGGGCGGAGGCGTACAAGGGGGCGAAAAAGGCTCTCGGCGCCGCCATAAAAGCAAGCAAACTAAGATGCTGGAAAGAGCTCTGTAAGGAAGTGGATCAAGACCCCTGGGGACAAGGGTACAAAATAGTTATGAAGAAACTTCGACCACCAAATCAGACGATGGACGAAGATGACATGAAGAACATCGTGGAAGCGCTATTCCTCACGCAACTTACTAGAGAAGAGGAACATGCAGCACGAGATGACCGCAACGTGGTACCTTTCAATGAAGAAGAGCTAGAAATAGCCCTGCGTAGCATGAGGGCTGGTAAAGCCCCAGGACCCGATGGAATACCTGCGGAGGCAATCAGATTAACTGCTAATAGTTGTCCAGAGCTCTTGTTACACATGTATAACAAATGTCTAGAAGCAGGTGTCTTCCCCGCCAGATGGAAGACAGCACGGCTCGTCCTCATACCGAAAGGCAAAGGGGACCCAAGCTCTCCATCATCCTTTCGCCCACTATGTATGCTCGACACAGCGGGAAAAATGATGGAGAGCCTTATAAAGCAACGTCTAACAGCAGCCATAGAAGACGAGGGTGGACTCTCCCACCGGCAACATGGCTTTCGGAGAGGGCACTCCACAATAGACGCCATAGCAGAAGTCGTAGAGGCAGTCCGGAAGGCCGAGACGACAAGCCATCAAGCAAGGCCGGTGGTACTATTGGTGACGTTAGATGTTAAAAACGCTTTTAACTCTGCCAGGTGGGAAGACATGCTTGATGCATTAGAACGCTCCTTTAAGGTCCCGATATACTTGTTAGATATATTGAGGGACTACTTAAGAGACCGTTGGCTAATCTATGAAACGACGCAAGGCCAAAGAAAGGTGAAGCTAACAGGCGGGGCAGCACAAGGGTCGGTGCTCGGCCCTGATCTTTGGAATGCTACCTATGACAGTCTCCTTCGAATGCAGATGCCAGAAAGCACTTTTCTAGTTGCTTTTGCAGACGACGTGGCTGCGGTGATAACAGCACGAAACTGCGACCTGGCACAGCTTAAACTGAACCAAGTGATGCGCAGTGTAGACGAGTGGATGAATAATCACGGCCTCCAACTGGCTACAGCCAAGACAGAGATCGTGATACTAACGAAAAGAAGGATTCCCACAATCACCAACATGAATGTTGGGGATCAACAGATAGAGACGCGCCGCTCTACGAAATATCTAGGGGTGAAATTGGACAACAAGCTGACCTTCTCGGAGCATCTAAGAAGCTCCTGCGAGAAGGCTGTGAAGACCATCGCAAGTCTGAGTCGGCTAATGGCAAATACAGGTGGACCAAAGCCATGCATAAGAAAGCTGCTGGCGTCCGCCTCAGATTCTATACTGTTGTACGGTGCAGAAGTCTGGGCGGACGCAATGAAATTTGGGAAGTATCGGGCCGCTATTACCGCAGTCCAACGTAGAGGGGCCCTGAGAATTGCCTCAGCATACCGCACGGTCTCCGCAGATGCTGTTCTGGTCATCGCGGGGACTATACCGATATATCTCCTCGCTGAGGAAAGAAAAATGACTTACGACACTCGTGCAGAGGTACGTAGAGACGTTGCTGCAACGCAGGCGCGTGGTGATTCGATCCGGCGGTGGCAACTACAATGGAGCAGCAGTGCTGCTGGAAGGTGGACCAGGGTATTAATCCCCGAACTAGAACCATGGCTGAACCGACCTCATGGAGAAGTCGACTTCTACCTGACCCAGTTCTTAACCGGACACGGTTATTTCCGTGAATATCTCCATAGAATGGGCAAAGTTCAAACCCCGAACTGCACCTACTGCGGAGCCATAGACGACGTACGCCACACCTTCTTCGAATGCGAGCAATTTGCAGAAGAAAGAAGGCGGGTGGAAGAGACAATTGGCGAACTTTCCCCGGGCAGTGTCATTCGCAAGATGACCTACGAAAACGTTAGATGGGACATAGTCAGACGATACGCGAGGAATGTCCTCCTTGCGAAACGGGAAGACGGTTGTCTAGCCAGTTAGCGTGAGAGTAGCCATAGAGCTCACGTAACGCGCTTCCTTACCTGAAGTAATGCTAAGCGCGGTCCCAGGTAAGGAAGAATGCGCGGGCCGTGGGAGGTTAGGTTTTAGTGCGGTATACTTCAAGATAAGAAGGAGTCCCACACTCGGAGAGTTCCGCTGCTAGAGAATCTAGTAACGAGGGCTCAAACCCGGTTAGTGCATAAAGCATTTCCTCCTCCCACGAACACAAAAAAAAAAAAAAAAAAAAAAAAAAAAAAAAAAAAAAAATTTTATTTGATTTTATTTTATAAGATTTTATTTTACTTTATTTTATATTGTTTAAAATTATTTTATTTTATCTTATTTATTTTATTAAATTTTATTTTATTTTTATTTTATTCAATATCATAAATTTTATTTTATTTTATCTTTTAAATTTTTTTTATTTTTATTTTATTATATTTTGTTTTGTTTTTTTTTGTTTTTTTTTATTATATTTTATTTTATTTTACTTTATTTAATATAATTAACTTTAATTTGCTTGATTTTTTTTTATTTTATTTTTTTGTATTAGATTTTATTTTATACTGTTTAAAATTATTTTATTTTATTTCATTTATTTAATTTAATTTTATTTTATTTTTATTTATTTCATTTTATTTTTTTATTTTATTTAATATTATTAATTTTATTTTATTTTATTTTTTAAATTTTTTTTATTTTTATTTTATTATATTTTGTTTTATTTTATTTTGCTTTATTTAATTTAATTAACTTTAATTTGCTTAATTTTTTTTTTTTTTATTAGATTTTATTTTATTTCATTTATTTAATATAATTTTATTTTATTTTTATTTATTTCATTTTATTTTATTTACTTAATTTTATTTCGTTTAATTTAATTTAATTTTATTTTTTTATTTTATTTAATATCATTAATCATCATATATATTATTTCTGTAAGGTCTTTTTGTGTTAGTTCCTAATTTTCTGCTCTCATTTGGAACCAACATTAATAAAAAAGGTATCGTTTTAAAGGTGGGGGCTAGCTCTACATGCAAAACCATGTTTTAATTAGCGGAGTGCTTTTATTTTATAAAAATGAATTCTTTAAAATAAACGATTGTAAATGCACAAAAAAATCAATTTGTACTGCAACGCTATTGTGACTGTGACATCCACATGTCTCGCGACATCTACATTTGAATACTAAGACTGAACAGTGCTAGAATAATTAAAGGCATTGCGAATATCACAGCGCTCAACCCACTGCGAGCGCGCCATCTACACTTGAACATTGCTAAAATAAGTGAATAAGACTGCGTTCACATTGGGTCATAAACTCGAGTTAAAGGGACATTTTTTGAGTTAATTCGTATTGATGTTGTGAATCAACTCAAGTTTATGGCTCAATGTGAATGTAATATAAGTGGTGGAATTTCAAATAGCTCTTTGCGCATATTTGTATAATTTTTTGTGGTATCACAACAAGTGTAGCTGAAAATCTTTTTTTATAATTTGAGAAAAAGGTTTGAAAATTCCTGGACCTGAACTAATGAAAGGTTTCAGACCATTTGTGTTTTTTTTTTTTGCGCAAGGCGCGCACGGGTCTACCTAGTTTTATTTTATTTTATTTTATTTCGTTTCATTTTATTTTATTTTTTTATTTTTTTTATTTTTATTTTATTATATTTTGTTTTATTTTATTTTATTTTGTTATATTTTATTTTATTTTACTTTACTTTATTTCATTTATCTAACTTTAATTTGCTGAATTTTATTTTATAAAATTTTTTTTTATTAGATTTTATTTTACTTTATTTTATACTGTTTAAAATTATTTTATTTTACTTTATTTTATACTGTTTAAAACTATTTTATTTTATTTCATTTATTTAATTTTATTTTATTTTTATTTATTTCATTTTATTTTATTTACTTAATTTTATTTCGTTTAGTTTTATTTTATTTTCCTTTTTTATTTTATTCAATACCATTAATTTTATTTTATTTTATTTCGTTTTATTCTATTTTGTTTTTTAAATTTTTTCTATTTTTATTTTATTATATTTTGTTTTATTTTATTTTATTATATTTTATTTTACTTTACTTTATTTAATTTTATTTAATTTAATTTAATTTAATTTAATTTAATTTAGTTTAATTTATTTTAATTTAGTTTAGTTTAATTTTATTTTATTTTATTTTATTTTATTTTATTTTATTTTATTTTATCTCACTTTATTTAAAAAAAAAAATTTTTAATTAAATTTCATTTAATTTAATTTCATTTCATTTTATTTATTTTTTTTTTATTTTATTTTATTCTAATTTATTTTATCTTATCTTCCACTAACCACAGAGTTAACATGCATAATGGCAAGGACTGTGTATATTTATCATAAACGCAAATGCAGTGACTGCAGCAAAGAAATCCCGGGATTAGCATACTTAGCACACAGAGCCATAAAAACAATTTGCATGAAAGTCATTTGCTGTGCAATAAACCCGATTTTTTGAAATTAAAAGCTGTTATGAGATTTGATTGTACACCTGCATTTGTTATTCATATTGCTAATTTCTTGTTCTTTTTTTTGTCTAACAAATGCTAGCGAGTAATTAAAAATGACAATCGAGTGCGATGCGCTTAGTGATAAAAGTAGTGTTTGAACAGCTGGGAATAGGAAACTGATTTTTACTGGATGTTTGCATTTATTCAAAACTTTCTTTTAGTTGTGAGCCTACATTGGAGTAAAATTGCAAAAAAGTCTCCGCAGTGTCGCCACCACTGGTTTGCATACAAGCGCTTCAATCAGTCGGGGGGTGTGGCACCGCCCTCATGTAAAAGAAGAATTATGGAAGATTTTAAAAGCCAAAAATTCATAAGCCATTGAATTTCTCTTGTTCAAATTTAGCATTCGAGCTATATTCAGAGCCTTTGCAAACAAAACTATCAAAATATTGTTGGTGGAGAATTTTGTAGCAAGCAAACTGTAAAAGAAAATGTCTCTATAAATGTTACCATTATCAAAATAATAAACAAAAAGAAAAAAAGTGCATTTCAAATGGGTGCTGAAAATAATGCTCTGACATTTTTTGATTATTGTTAAAACTTTTTATCCTCACTAGTAGCAAAATTTGACAAACAAAAATGCTGGTTCGATGAATTTCATCAATCCATTTATTTCTCGTCCTGGACTAATAAAATTTACTACGTAACAAAAAAAAAAATATATAAAAATGTTTAATAAATTTCCTCGCTGTCGCTAAATATCTCAACAATTGCTGTTATTGCTTTTTATTATCATTTTTGCCAATTAAATCGATGGCTATTGACGATGACATTCTTGTACACATAAAAAGCCAATTGTCACCATTCAGCCTTCGAGATCGGCGGGTGGGTAGAAGTAAAAATAAATACACATGTAAATATTTTCCTTTTGTCTATTTGCGTAACAACACTTCATGCATAGTGCAGCAAGTGACGACCAATAACCTGCTACTATAAACATACACAGAGTTCGTAAGTTTGTCATTGTTGTCAATGAGATGTCAACAAAATTGACTCAGTGACCAGTACTTGCGTTAACATTCGGTTTAGAAGTGGCATAAGTTGGTTTTAAAAATGCATTGTTTTTCCAAGTTCAAGGAATTGCAATACTAGACATAACCGTTGCCGTAACTCTAGACGTAACAGTATTCGTAGCCGTAGTGACCGAAGGTGTACTGTACAGGATATATATACATAACTTAAAGGCACACTTCCCCAAATGTTATATGGTTACGGTTATGGTTATAGTTAAATTTAAAGTTACATCGATGGTTAGGGTTGCAGTGGCGTCAACGGTTCTGGTTTCGGTTTCAGTGGCGCTGGTAGTTACTGTTAGGACCACTGTTACTGTTTCAATCACGGTTGTGGTTAAGGTTATGACCACTGCAACGGTTTCATTCACGATTTTAGTTACGGTTTCAGTTACCTTTACGGTTTAAGTTACGCTGCTGGCTTCAATTTCGGTTGTCATTGAAGTTAAAGTTATCGTTACGGTCACGATTAAAGTTATGGTAATTGTTTGGTAAAGGTTTCTGTTCCGGTTATGGTCACAAATCACGAGTACTTAGCACTCAGGCCTTTTTTTTCTAAATATTCATAAAGGGCATAGATCACTTTTAAGATAAGCGACAATTTATCTCATTAAACAGCAAAAGTGGAAAGCAAATAAATCAGCGCAAAGCAATAGACGAAGAGCATTGTTCTAAATGACTTTTAGGATCAGAAGTATACTTAGCTCCTTACAGTTTCGAGAAATGCTAGGGTGAAGTTTACCAGTCACTTCATGAAAAGTGTAAAGCCTTCAGTATAGCTGAAGATAGCTTTGTGCAAATTGTTGGCTCTACCAGCTGGTTCAAGTTTAGTTAGGGCGCCTGTTGGTTTCTTAATTGATAGGTTCGGGAAGTTATCGGTAGAACCGAATCTTTAAAAGTTATAGGATCGACTAGTCATGTAGGAAATTGAGTATCTTTCTAAGGTCTTCAACCTGCTGTGGCCACTTTTACTATTTCTCAAGTACGAAAACTGGGAAGACATTTAAGATCTCATTGCTACAATTTTACATATCACACTGGAAGTGGAAAACGGGTAACTTTACGAGGTAAGCCTTGAACGTGTTCGGCGAGTGATCTTTAACTCCAACTTAACTTTCGTCTAAAGAACAGGGGATCATAAGATCAACCCATTTAGGAAAGCGAGCCGAGTCTACGTATCAGTAGGATTTGGGTTTTACGGGACTTAGGAGCGTAAATTCAGTATAAAGACGGTAGAGCTTGCGGACACAATTCAACAGGTTAATTCTTACCTAACCGGACTCGAGCTAGACTTTTCTCATGCATGTACTGAATCACCTCTTCACATACTCTGATTAATTTGACCCAGACATGTTCAATTTGAATAGTAATTAGTAATCAATTAATTAGACGGCTTCTTTAATTGGTAATGATCCTCTGAATTGTTTTTCAAGAAAAGGCAATTATTAATTGATTGCGATTAGAAAAAAAAAAAAAAATAAAATAAAATTAAAATTAATTATCAAAAAAAAAAAAAGTTTTAATAATCAAAAATAATGTTGTTTTGATTACTTGTGATTTTTTGTTCATTTTTTTGTGATTATTTTTGATTTTTGCAGTATTGTTGATGTGTATATTTACATATGTGCTTCTACAGCTGTACTAATAAAAAAAAAACAAAAATCAAAAATAAAGAAAAAAAATTTAAAATAGTCAAAAAAATATTAAAAAAATCAAAAGTAATTAAAACAACTTTTTATAATTATTTTAAAAAATCAAAGTAAAAAAAAGTTATCAAAAGCAATCAAAATAACTTTAAATGATTATTTTTAATTTTAATTTTTTAATTTTAATAATCGTAAAAATCATGACGTTTTTTGATTATATTTTTAATTAATTGGAAAATAATCATTAAAAATTGATAGTTATGGTAATCAATCATTAAATGTATTCTCAAGAAAATAATTAATGAAACCGGTAATCATCACGATTAGTAATCATTATTTAACAGGTCTGATTTGACCCCACTTTCTCTATGCTCTAACTAGAGTCCGACCGATTAATCGGCATCGGCAGGTATCGGCATTGTTCTTTTTCTTTGGCCGATTCTGTAAAATTTTCTCATCATACGTACTTCAGACATAAAATACCCTGTATTGCCTTGCTTTTCTACAATTGGTCGTCATTATTATCTTTCATCTACCATTTGAATATACACATACACAGGCTATATAAGCCGATTAATGGGTATCGGCCGATTCCTACATTTTAACCTCCCTGGCCTCTGAAAAAAAACCGGTGTCCGACCGATGGTTCTTGGGCTATTTTTAGATGAATCTACAGTTTCTAACTTGTGGGCGCCAATGTTTAAATCTCTTGACGTTTCAATTAACCACAGAGGGTTTTACCATCGGGCTCCTTTAATTTGTTTGCGTTTTATTAAGCTTTATAGTCCTATTTGGTCAACTTTTATCTCAAACATCGAGCTAAATAAAAGGCACAATAGAGGGCCCGGCTACTTTAAAATTTTGTTTTTCAACAACTAAACCAATGTTGAGAGGGAAAAGACGCGTCGAATGTTAAATTTTTCCTGCTAGCCTAGCAACCTATGCTCGTGATCTGTCTGTTGAAATGTTTGTAACCTTCGAGTAAACAATAGAAATAATGGAGAATAATAACAAGGATAACTCAGAAGTTTTCCTTTTAATTTGATTACGTGTAATCTATTTTGTTGCTTGTAATAAAGAAAAATTCCATATCAATTACTCATTCCGATATCATTCACAGTGTACGGCCAGCTAAGTTGATAACCGTGTAATTGCTTATTCATGTTCCTTCTTTGTGGGTATGTCAATCCCGCATTTGTGGATAGCTACAGAAACATATAAAACACACACTCAATTCACATAAATCATATGTTTCGTTATTATAAACCGTCAGTCAGTCGATTAAGGCAGCTCGTTCGTGTGCAACATTTGAGCTGGGTGATGGTCGGCGTAATGGACAGTTGTTGCTGATAATAAAACTTATTTCGACATTTACATTCGAACATAAAATTCGTTGCTCATCATTGTGCGGAAATGACAGTTGTTTGACGTAGCTGTCAAACTGAGTTCCAATGACAGGATATATTACGTGAGGGTAATCATTACAGTTGCAAATTTATCGATATTCGCCATACTCGATATTTAAGGAAGGAAACATTAATACATTGCGGCATTTCGTGCCAGTTTTTCATAGAAAAATAATGAAAAACTTATGCTCAGAAAATGCACAGTCGTGGTCAAAAAAGATGCAAAATGCAACTGAAATTATTTAAACAAAAGTTTCAAACTTTATACAGGACAAGGACACATTTTTTATTTTCATAAAGTTTACATTTTTATGATTTTGAGAGAGTGAAAAAAAGTATCCTATATTAAAAATAAATATCGGCAGCACTAACTGTTGTGTATAATCGATTTATCGATTTTAACATAGGGTTGCGTCTATTTGATTTTTGTTATAGAGATAAGCTAATGTATCAAACGAAGGGTATTTTATATAATTATTTTTAATTAAGCATATCTTCCAGGGCTGCCACTTAATTATATTATATTTATATGTTTGTATATCATTTATCTTTGAAACGACGCGACATATCTCTATGAAATATATGGTTATGTACTACAACCAACACTCTTGCAATTAAGTGTTTTCACGGTTGCCGGCTATGCGCAATTAAAAACAATTAATATATTATATGTTCCATAATGGGTACAAAACGGAAGGTAATTTCGTATTACAAACAAAATAATTCTAGGTCTGAATTTTTCTGGAATGATTTTCCGTCATCCCTTGTCAATTTTGGTTTGGAGACAAATCGGTTTCGGCGTTGTGCCATCTTCAGTGTCTTTCTTCGTTGTGCTTTATTTGTCTGCTTTTATAGTTTTTCGCTGTGCTGTTTATTAGGTACGTTTTGTATGTGCGCCTGGCAGCTGGTAGTTTGTGTGTGTGTACGATTGCGCTCGTTAAGTTAGTGTTCGGTTTGTAGTCCTTCGTTCTGCTGTGTCGTTTATTTAGTTAGGTACATTTTGTATGTGTTGCAGGCAGCAGGTAGTTCGTGAATGTGTATGTATGCGCTTGTTAAGCGATTGTTTGGTTTGTTGGCACGTAGAAGGCTGTGATTCTGATTTGTATACCCTCTGAGGGCTGATTGCGTGTTTTTGTTCTCGCGTCAATTGCCTGTGTTATGTTCTTTTTTCTGTATATCAATTTCAGAGGTTCGAATAATGCGTCTGAAATGTCGTTTGTTTGTTCGTTAATTATATTTCCTTGAAATGTTTTTTGTTTATATCTTTCCATGTTCTCCAGTATGTTTAAACGTAGACCTTTATGTTCTGTATGGAGAAGCTTGGCTGTGTTTTTGATCTGCGTCGGTTTGCATTTGTTTGTGAACATGTGGTTTGCGAACTTTGATTCCGGTGTGCCATTGGTTTTTTGTGTTTTCTTACTGAAATCTCTTATGTGTTCCCTAAATCTATGTAGATTTGTTGGCATTCGCATGTTAACTTGTATACACCCTGTTTGTCTAATGGGTCTTCCTTGTTTGTGCCATTGCTTAAAATTTTTCCTACGTTGTTCCTCGATTTGAAAGCAGTCTGGATGTTGTTCTTTTGAAATACCTTTGCTAATTTGTACGATACTTTCTCCGTGTATGTTAGTACAGTCCAAGATTTCTCCTTTTCTTTCGGCTTGATATTATTTTTATTCCTTATATTCCTTTTAATTTTATTCACCACATGTTTTCCGTATCCATTGTTTTTAACAATTGCATATATTAATAATAAAAAGGAAGATTTCTAGGTCTATTGTTGCCACCTTAACCCATTATATTTATTTTTTCGCATATCCGTTATTGACTTGAAAAAGACTTGAGCCATACTACATTTCAAGCTCTCCTATTTAAGGCTCACTTACACTTTGGATTTTTTTTTATGTGCCAGAGGTTTTATTATTAAAATACAACAATATAGATACATTCAAGTACTTTTCATAAAATAGGTACATATGCAGACCCGACAGACAATATCCTGCCCTAACTTTGGCTTACCCACAACAATTTCAGGAAGTTACTGCCTCACCCTCTCCGTTTGTCTTCCTTTTTTTGTGCAGTCGCACTCTCCAAAGTTTTATGGGAGTGTTTCAGATATAGGATATTCTTGGTCGGAATTAATCCAATACACTCCGCCTCTGGAATTATTTGTTTGGACCCTCGACCCGACTATGCTACATCGATATGTTTTTTAAGGATTTTCAGAGTACCACGTAAAGCCCAGTAGTGGGAATTATATCAGTACCTTCGCCTTGGAGCGTAATGTCACTACCATTTGCGGAATCCCGTCTTCATAGTTTCCTTTCAGCCTTGACTTCCTTTTCCTTTCGATCTTCCTCTACTTTTCCTCTTCCCGCCATTTTATTTTTCCTGCCTTTTCTTATTTTGCTTGCTTCCCACTCTCTCCTAACCTCCTTCTCAACCACTACCCCTACATTCACGTCTACCTCTACTTCCATGCCTCTTTCCGCCTCTCTTAATCTTCGTCTATTTAGTCGCACTGCCTTTTTGGCTCGACATCCTCTGTTGTTTTAGTAGTAGTTCGCCCTATTTAGACGACACGTCCCGGTTGTCGTGGGAAGGATCTTCTTCAAAGTCTTGAACTCGTTCAACTTTTTTTATCTCCTTTTCCCTGTTAATCTAAACCCTTTTCACTCTTGATTTCCCTTTACACCATTTCTTATTCGTTCCTTTCGTCCAGTTCGCGATCTTCCCCGATTCAAGCTCCACCTATCGGACACAAACTATGTACATTACTATCCTGGCCCATCATTATCAAAGTTTTATGGGAACAAATTTTACGGTAACCCGAAGCAACATCTTTTGCGGCTCCAATTATTTTTTGCACCAACTTCTCATCAGACCCTGTGTGTGAAACCTTATGCGTTTTGAAAGTATTCAAAGAGGGCCTTCCGAATCCGGTGTTAGTCAAAGTAATTATAGCCGTAGACGTTTTGCAGAGAAGTCATAGCAGCTCCTTGTCGGGGTGTCAAAACAGCTTTGAAACCGACATTGGGTTAATGTGTGTCGATTCGCTTTTCATGTGCTCTTCCAAAAATTTTATATATCATGTATATCTGGCTGATGTTAGACTTACCAGGTCTAAGCTGTATTGATGAGGTCCGATAAGCTCCTCAATTTATCACAGTTATAAATTTGTATGCGATGTCAAGAAGACCGATTAAGCGGTAATCGGGTTTCCGATCTTTCGTCTCAGCATGTCAACGTCCAATTATATTCCGGACAAAAGTTGGTGCTTACTTGAACGTATAGGAGGTTAATTCTGTCAATTTTCGGCATCTTATTGTTATAGAGCCGGGATATTGCCTATGATATTTGTTGCAAAGATTTGCCTCCGTCTTGGAACGCTGCGTCATCTACCTAATTACCTTTCCTGCACCAAAAATATTTTCGAGAAAGTATGCCACACTTTTTAAACCACTTATCCGGTCCAATAAACAGTTTAACTATAATTTTTCTTGACAAAATAAAATGAAACTGAAGGCTGTGGGGAAAGCAAAGCAAAAAGTTTTCTTGTCTGCGCAGAGGTCATCTTTATTATCACTTTATTAATTAGTCTTTCATAGTCGACTAGTAAACCCGACCCGCTTCGCTGCGTTTTAGAACTAATAATAGGCTGAGTCCGACTTTAATCATTATATCCCATATCAGATAAAATAAGGAACTTAATTACATCGTTTATTGCAGCACTCATTATCTTCTTTCGTTTAATAGCCATATTGTACTAACACATTTTGCGTCACCTTGGTCCACATATTCACCGATATCCCCAAAACTGGTAGAGCTATCGGAAAAAAGTATATCTTAAAATTTAAATTAAACATATAGTAATGCAACGGAAAAGGTTACATTTAATTTCTTTCAGCAGTTTTAGAGTGATGCGTGAACAAACATACAGACAAACAGACAAAAATTCTAAAAACTGTTGATTTGGCTTCTATTGGGTTAATAATGGCCCCTCCTATCGATTTTTCTTAAATATCTGCTATGTACAGACATCGACCTGTTACAATTTTATTATATGTATGTAGATATTATTTTACAACAATGCTCAGACACTTAAAAGTTGATTTAATTATTTAAAATTTAAAAGCGTTTTCCTTGTTTTATTTGCTTTTGCCTTCTGTTTTTTTACAAGAAGCTGAAGCTCATGTACCTAACAAGTTGTTATAATGAAATGAAGTCAGGGTCAAAATGAGCACAGCCTTCAATATAAACTCTAGTGCCGTTACCATAATGCGTAACCAATATGTAATTGTACATGTGTACATAACTGCAGATACATATGTACATGTGAGTATTTACTTACTATTTACTTATAGGCACTTACATACAGGGTGGCTGATGAATTTTGCTACATTAAGAAACTCAAATAATTTTTTTTTCAGTGTATGGAATTCATTTTTCTTTTATTCATGTTAAAGCTCATTAAATTTTATTAAATATAGCTTAATTAGTTTTAAAAATAATGGAATTTAAATGCCCCCCCTGCTCGTCGATGAATATGCGGCATCTTACCAAAAAGTTGTTCATTACTGCTTGGAGAGTTGAGACAGGAATAGCCGCAATTGTTTCTCGAATGGATTGCCTTAGTTCATTCAAATTTGTTGGTTTTGCTTTGAAGACTTCCTGTTTGCAATAACCCCACAAGAAAAAGTCAGGTGCAGTAAGGTCAGGCGACCTGGGTGGCCAACGGAATGTGGAGTTTCTGGATATCAGCTTATTGGGAAATTTTCGTCGCAATTCTGTCATAACAGGTTGGGCTATATGAGGAGCTGCACCATCTTGCTGAAACCACACAGAGTTGAAAGAAATTCTCATTCGGCGTAATTCTGGATAGAAAAACTCTCTCAACATGCTCAAGTAACGGTCTCCAGTAACCGTAACGGTGTGACCGTTTTCTTCGAAGAAGTAGGGCCCGACAATGCAGCGTGATGAAACTGCACACCACACTGTGACACGAAGTGGATGCAATTCCGTCTCATGGAGTATCTGTGGGTTGGAAGCACTCCATATTCGACAATTTTGTTTGTTTATGTTGCCGTTTAAATCGAAATGGGCCTCGTCAGACATGAAAAGACAGTTCAACATGTTTCCATACTCTTCCACCATTTGAAGCATCTTCTGGCAAAATTCCAAGCGAATCGCCAAGTCTGCAGCGTTCAGTTTGTTGGCCATTTGAATTTTATATGGGAATAAGTCCAAATCTTTGTGCATAATTGACTGTAATGACTGTCTGCTTACACCCATTTGAGCAGATAAGCTTCTTGTCGAAACACGTGGATTGTTTTGTATGGCAGCAGCTACAGCAGCGATTGTTTCCTCCGTTCGAACTGAAGGGTTTCGAAGGTAAGGTCTTCTGTTGACTGTCCCATGCTCGGCAAAATTGCTTACAAGTCTTATTATGGTCCATCTGCTCGGAGGATTGCCGCCAAACGTGCGCCTATACTCTCTTTGAACCAAAACTACGGACTCCAGTGCGTGATAGCGGCGGACAATCCAAATTCTTGTTTCAGTGTCCCAGTTATCCATTTTTGTTAAATGTAAAAGTCAATCTGCAAAATAAAAAAAAAATTAACCAGATTCATTAAATAGAAAAAAAGTTATTTAATTTTTTTTTGGTATCGGCTTTCATCAGCCACCCGATACTTCTTTTACTGCACTACACAGCAAAAAATTTAAGAAATATATAACAAAGTGGAAGGTAATAATAATCG
The DNA here is from genome assembly GCA_949987695.1 of Merzomyia westermanni. Classification (NCBI taxonomy): domain Eukaryota; kingdom Metazoa; phylum Arthropoda; class Insecta; order Diptera; family Tephritidae; genus Merzomyia; species Merzomyia westermanni. The sequence goes on along the minus strand of OX465291.1, from coordinate 34,988,634 downwards.
ATGGAGCTTCCCAATATAAGCCTTATAGTACAGCTCATTACTCTGCAAAAGAGGCCCTTTTTAACCCTTATATAAAATACTATGTAAGCTTATACATAAGACACCCGCTAGCTGAAAGACAGAGAAGTCTAAAGTTATCGGGGAGAGGAGCTTATTTTACAATTTTACCAGAGACTTGTACCGAAATCGGAAATAGAAACGAAACTTCTTTTGTAATGCTACTACTCCGACTAACATACAAATATTGAAACATAATGCGAAGCGGAATAATTGGAACAGTTGCCAATGAGTAACAGAAGAGTAACTAAACACTAGGTAACAAAACTAACGGGACCTTAAGTGGGTACGAAGCCTGTAACGCTATGTGAGTAACGAAATCGTAACGGAACGTTTCTGTACAGAAACGAAACTAGTCATGTTTCCCGTGAGCGTAAACTGTACAAAAACGACAGGTATGGAAACAGTACTAGTAACGCTCCTGACATTTTGAACGATTTGTTAAACATTTTCAAACAAAAAAGCGCTTCAAATATTTCAAGTGTTTCGCCAATTTGTTTAAATGTTTTCTGAATAAATAGTTGATTTTATCAAAATGTATCAAAAGACATTTTCGTTCCAAAATGACCCGAATAACTTAAAACCCCATTTCAAATCAAATCGAAGTTGCACAAGAATGCTAAAATTTTCCTGAGGTTTCGTTGAAAATTCTGTTTCGATGTCTTAACATTTCGTTACAGTTTCGTTACTGAGGTAGCGTTACTAGTTTTATTTCTATATCACGCGTTGTGCTTATAGTCCTGTTCTTATGATTATCATTGGGGACAGTTTCTGTAGGGGTTTTGTTTCCACTACAACCGTTTGTCGGAAATTGTTACTCGTTTTGATACAAAGCAGTATCGATTCTCACAGTTTCGTTACGCTTTTAAGTAAAGCTTATATAAATCAATACAATTCTGTTTCGTTCCTTACTTTCGTAGAATAATACACGGCTAAAAATTTTAACCTAAATTTTAAACTTTTTTGGGCTACCAAATTTTCGTTTAGAATTTAAATTATCCCAGTTTTCGAGAAAATTACCTTGTAGAAAAGAGTTTAAATTTTAAACCAGAATTGTCCTAACAATTAAAAAACATAAACAACATTTGTATCAGTTTGCAGTGTTCGAACCGACGCTCCCGCATCAGAGTCGTCGGCTCTACCCACTGAGCTACGGCGCACACAAAATTGTAATGACAAAAATTCCATGACTTGAAAAATCTTTCAGAAATAAATGCAAAGAAATTTAAAAAATTTTAGACGTTTCTTTCAGTTCAGTTTTAAATCTAATTCGCAATAAATTGAAAATTGGTGTAGGTAATTAAACGGTTTGGGATTTATTACAAAAACGTTTAAAAAATTGCTTAAACCCACGAATGGTTTAAAATTTAGGTTCAAATTTTTAGCCGTGTAACGAAACAGAAACGCGTTACAAATCTATGTTTTTTACATGACCGAGTAAAGTATATATAAGGGTTTGAGAAGAGAGTGAAACCATACGAAAGACCCCTTTCGTAAGTCTTTTGATCAAACGAAGTTAGCTTTCTATTTGAAAGGCGCACAATTTTTTGGCGGGTATATGATGACGCATACTGCAAGGGTGTGAATGTAATGTGAAGCAATATGAAAAATGCTTAAATGCATATAAATGTTAAACAATATATAAATAACGGAAAATAATGAATTTAATAAGCGCTGAGAATGAATGACTGAACAATTGATGATTAATAAATTAGTACTACTTAATGCAAAAATGTTATTCTAAATTAAAATATGCAATAAACTTAAATACTTGAATATGCAATAAATGTAAATGCTTTTCTTAGATTCTAATTATTACAGTTTTTTTTTTCAGAACTGTGGAGCAATGTTTACAGATAAGGAAATAAGTCTTAAGAGATTTCTCACAAACTCTTTGGGGCCATTCTGTAAATTTTTACAAAGTACGGCCACTGAGAACGCTCTAAATTCCAAAGAAACTGTACGGACAACTCTTGATACGACGAAAAAGGTCGCGCAGACTCGTAAAATGAGGACGATTTTTACTGATTCGTTTTGTAGTGTTGATTTTCGCCAGGTTGGAAAGTTAATCTATATTTATAAAAATGAATCGTGATTTGTTCGTCACGCTTAAACTTGAAAACGACTGAACCAAATTGAATATTTCCTTTAAGGGGTTTGTTTGTAATTAATACGCGCAAATTTAGGGAGAAAAAAAGACAAAGATATTAAAGGGGCGTGGCGCCTCCCATACAAACTTGATTTTATACGCGTAACATTTCCAAATGGGTTCATGCTAGGGATCTGAAAATTGGTATGGAGATATTGGATATCAATAACATACTCATGGAAAAAAGGGAGTTATCAGAAAAGGGGGCGTGGCATCACAATAATTTTTGCCACAATCAACCAAAAAACATTTCTTAAATTCCTTCCCTTCAGAATTTTGCATTCACTTCGCATTCACCTAAAATGTACATTGAAGTTTCAGAGCAAATTGGATTTGCTCAGAGTTTGCCTTTGAATCCATTTTCGCATTAATCGATAAATTCGAATTCGTTTTAATGTTTGCCGGTGACTTTGGCTTTCGACTAAACGTCCTGATCATCTTCATAATTCTTTCTTTCTTTTTCTTTCCAACTCCTGATCATTTTTCCTCCCTTTCAATTTCTCTTTTCCTTAATATCTTAACTTCCCGTTACTTTTCTTCTGTTTTGTCACTAAGCTTTTCTCCTATTTTCAATTTCGTTCACCACATGCTTGATTTCGCTTTGCGGTGAGCAACAAGTTTTGAGAAATATCGGACACCTTAATGTACCTGCTTAAGTTACGATTGATGGTTTGTAGCCATGGACCAGTAGCCAAGAAAGTTTTACTCTCATTATAAACGCAGCATGTTAACACAGTGAATGCATTAAGAATTACAAAAACAAAAACCATAAAAATAAATAAAAATAAAAAGATAAAGAAGGTAAACCTTTAAAAACTGGTTTTACTACTCCACACACACACATACAAACCAGTCTGTGAGATTGGACCTGTTCGAGAGCGTGTTCGTGTTCTTGGATGCATTGCATTTACAGTTGCAATAAAAACTTGAACATTGAGAATGTAGAAAATACGCAAACAATAAGACTTAAAATCGCATTTCGCATTCTTCCCACTCTAGTTAATTAAATTCACAAAATTCACCGAAACTGCATCCAAAATAGAATAAACAGACCAAAACAAACTTCAGGCTGCACCACCCAAAGCTGTCTCATTTAAAATTGGAGTGGAAATTAACAAATGTTTTCATTGCATTTAACAAAGCTTCGCAGTTGGTTTCGTGTCTTCTTCTTTTATTCTTATGGGGATACGAATTAAAATGCAGATTTCAGGATTTATTTAGCCTAACGATCATTGTCGACCAGACCTGTTAAATAATGATTACTAATCGTTATGATTACCGGTTTGATTAATTACTTTTTTGAGAATCCATTTAATGATTGATTGCAATTACTTACAATTTTTAAAGATTATTTTCCAAGTAACTAAAAAAATAATCCAGATTTCTTACGATTATTAAAAAAATCTAAAATAATCAAAAAGAGTTGTTTTGATTACTTTTGATTATTTAGGATTTTTTTCTTTTGTTTTTTTTTTTAGTATTGTTGTAGAAGCAAATAAACATACGCAACAACAATACTGAAAAAATCAAAAGTAATCAAAAAACCAAAATCAAAAATAATCAAAAGTAATCAAAACCACTTTTTTGGATTTTTTCTGTTTTTTGTGGATTTTTGATAAAATAATCATTACTATTTAAAAAAGCCATGCAATTAATTGACTACTAATTACTTATAAAATTAAACAGGTCTATTGTCGACAGCCAGGCCCACAGGTAGGTTTTTCGGAGTTTTTTTTTTCTTTTACGCTTTCGAAATAATAAATAAAATAAAGTAATTTCGTTCAGCAGTTTTTGAGTAATGCGTGCCCAAACATGCAGACAAACACACAAATTCTAAAAACTGTTGATTTGGATTCTACTGGCTTAATGATGATCTCTTCTATCAATTTCGACCTGTTAAAACTGTAATATGTGTAGAGATAAAGTCTAGAGTTCTGCATCAAAATAATTTGTCACTTCTTCGGTGTTCAGACCTTCGAAGAACATTCATGAGCGCTAAGCCAATCGGTATTTCTTCGCCGGTCGAGCCCAACAAAAAAGTTTTAATGGGGTTGAAGGTATTCTGACTACCGGCCAAGTACCTTTAGAGCATCGCAATAACTAATCAGCTACTTTTCCTGGCATGGCAATATCGATGGGCACGAGATCACTGAACAGATGATTAGATGTAGAGGGGACAGTGATGATTGCGACGTCTAAGCATTCCAATGGTGGAAGAAGATGATTTATCTTTTAGTTTGTCTAGGACCAGGACCGCAGCAACTGTCACACCCAATATATTTTGATCAAGGCTCACATATGTATGTATGGGTTAAGCTGAGCTATTGCTCAAAGCAGAAAAAAGGTAATGGTGACTGAGTGAAATATCCCTATATTGGTTTCTGGGTCTAACACATCTTAAATCGACCATCATCGGTAGTCCCCCATATTTCGAGCTTTTTTAATTTTATTTCGTGAAACTGGAATATGGCCATCGTCATTCCGTCATAGTCGGGTAGTCTGATGTAGATTCTAATATAAAGATTTTTAGTGTGTATTGTTGTTGTTGTTTTATTATGATCTCGTATTCATGATCCCTCTCACTATTTTGTAGTGTGAAGCAGTATTCTCTCCTTGAGTTATGTAATTACGCTCTTCGCTCTTGACTACCATAATATGATCTTCCGAGTTAATACTGGGACTTCGAAGAGCACGCACGTCCATTACACTAAAGCCTTGTTGTTGTAGTAACAGCCGTCATGTCTACGCATGGATGCGGATTAAATAGGGCCATACTGAATTAATATTTCTTTGTGGGATAAATAAATAGAGCCGGCTGTAGTGGGGATGCTAAGCAAAATGGAGATTGTTGCCGAAAGTGACAGTCCTTTGCCGGATATGCACCCACTACGCTCTCCGGTACTCCCTAACGGTACATGTCCAAATGTCGCGGGATAAATTTGGTATAACCAGTGGAACCTTCTAGGTCATCTCATCCCCTTCTTTCGTAAGAAAGGAGTAAATGGGTAATGGGAGGTGAGAGGCATCTTATACGTAGATCAACTATCAAATTGCAAATCATCATCTTTGTGCATTTTGGTCACCTCTTACCTGGGACATATTTTAACCCCCTAAGCATGCCCTCAGGAAGCTTTCTAAAAAAAACCTATAACTTAAGATTATTATATTTCAAGCCGCGGTGAAGTCAATCAACCACGTGCGATTTAGAGAGTTTAGATTGCGCAGGCAGAATTTTCTAACTGTAAGACCATATACTCGTACTTCCAGCTTCCCAACCCTGGCTTTTAAGTCGATAATCACGATTGTTGTCATAGCAGGGGGTCCATCTGCCCCTTCGGCGCGTAGGACCAGATAAAATAGATGGGTGGCATTCCACAGGTGGGAACTACAAAACACTGTACTATACGTTGTAAGGACCAGGCTTCCGTCCACCGCTTATCTATGGGACAGTGATTTCAGGCCCGATAAATCAAAAGGCTAGAAAGTCGTACCTTCACTATTAAGAGTTCATTCATTCCTGGTACATACTTTTAAATCGTGGTCCTTGACACGATTACCATCGTCGTCCTCACTTTTCATTTGAAGCAGTTTTACGTAGCGCTTGCAAGGCTCTTTCGGAGTGGCTCCTTCTGGGTTCCCCTTTGCTATGCAGTGACCCAAGGCACCACAGACTGGTTACCGTATCTTATATTTAGATCACTCACGTTGCCCAAGGTGAACGAATGGGTACGTAGGAGTCGGGGTTGGGGATGATTGCACAACTGCGACTGCTTGCTGAGCCAACTCCGTTATAAGAAGCACTAAAGTGCACTGATTGATTTTTTCCTACCGGGCGCTGTATGGTACATAGTTAATATGAGTAAGAGGCATGAGATTATATACCTGTATTGGATATGCAGTGAGTAAATATGTACAAATCTAAACAAATATCAGCTAGACGTTTGGTGGTTGCTGACGACTGACACAAAAGTTTAACAAACTTTCAAATTTGGCACGACATACATTATTCGAGATGGTACACAAAAGCAAAAACCAAAAAAAGTGAACAAAGCTCCAAGTTGAGTATTATCGAATGCTATTCGAACTGGTGGCAAACTAGGCGAGTTTGAATGCTACTGCACTACACACAAGTATTCAGAAAAGGGGGAAAAACTTCTGTGCAGGCTTTAATACCCAGTGAACGGAGATTTTTTTGGAAACCCGCCTTATATTGGCTCAAAAATTGAATTGGTTTCATTGCAAGAAAAAGGAAATATGAAGTAGACGGAAATGAAAAAAAGGACAATAAATCCAGACCCGTTAAATTTGATTAGTAATTATTAATCAATTAATTAGACGGCTTTTGTAATTGGTAATGATTATTTTAATTGTTTTTCAAAAAAAAATAAAATAAATAAATAAAAAATAATAAAAAAGAAATTTGAAATAATCAAAAAAAAAATGTTTTGATTGATTATTTCTGATTTTTTTTTGTAATCAAAATAACTTTTTTTGATTATTGACTTTTTATACCAACAATTTTGTTGATTTACGGCCTGTACATTTTCAAGTATTCATGAAACGAGTTCAAGGCCAAGAATAATAATTTTTCACTTTTTTAATTTGTATGAAAATTATTATTGTTTTCACTTATTAATAATCATTTTAATTAATTATTAAAAGTGTTTTTTAGATTGAATAGAGTAGGAAAAATGTTTAGGGACAACTGCCATAGCTTTTCTTATAGATCCATTTCGGAAGCTGCTAGACTTCACTCATCAGAGAAATTTTGGCACGCATTGCTAACCATTAAGCTAACAATACGCTGGTTTTGATGTCATCTAAACTCCTAGTTCTATTCTTCTTTTTACCATATGCATGAACCACTTCCGCCATTTGACAGTTAGTAGTGTGATCATGATGGATTTTTGACAGATCTGTTTTATCATCAGAACTGCCTTACCGTGTGCTCTCGGTTTGAAGTGAAAAATTATTATTCTTGGCCTTGAACTCGTTTCATGAATACTTGAAAATGTACAGGCCGTAAATCAACAAAATTGTTGGTATAAAAAGTCAATAACAAAACCGAGAGCACACGGTAAGGCAGTTCTGATGATAAAACAGATCTGTCAAAAATCCATCATGATCACACTACTAACTGAAGAATAGAACTAGGAGTTTAGATGACATCAAAACCAGCGTATTGTTAGCTTAATGGTTAGCAGTGCGTGCCAAAATTTCTCTGATGAGTGAAGTCTAGCAGCTTCCGAAATGGATCTATAAGAAAAGCTATGGCAGTTGTCCCTAAACATTTTTCCTACTCTATTCAATCTAAAAAACACTTTTAATAATTAATTAAAATGATTATTAATAAGTGAAAACAATAATAATTTTCATAAAAATTAAAAAAGTGAAAAATTATTATTCTTGGCCTTGAACTCGTTTCATGAATACTTTTTTTGATTATTTTAAATTTATTTTTTTAATTTTCTTTTTGATTTTTTTTTTAATAATTTTTTGATTTTTTCTAATCGTAACAATTAAAACAATCATTACCAATTAAAAAGCACATAAATATACACATCAACAATACTTAAAAAAAAAATTCTAAAATATTAAAAAAAAAAATCAAAAAATAATCGAAACATCTTTTTGATTTTTTTAAATTATTTTCGATTTTTTTTTATGATTTCTTTAATAATCGTTAAAAGTCATGAATTTGTTTGATTATTTTTTTAATTACTTGGAAAATAATGTTAAAAAATTGGAAGTAATGGTAATCAATCATTAAATGGATTCTTAAGAAAATAATTAATCAAACCGGTAATCATTACGATTAGTAAACGTTATTTAACAGGTCTGAATAAATCAAATAGGGCTTTTTGGTCCCGACGTAGAAGGGTGACTTAAAATCCCACTCCTTGAAAAAGAGACTTGAATAGATAGCGGGTAGAATGTACCTTCGAAACAGTTGCTGGTTTGTCCAGGCGCTGAGTATGTTGTAATTTTTTTTCAACAATTTTATAAAAAAAAAGAATTCCAATTGTAACGACTAGCATTCATACTTCGCTGGGTTCCGTAGTATTTTTAACGGCTTGGATTGTATGACTATATTTGGCTCGTATGACTATATTTGTTGTAACTTCACAGAACTTGCATATTAGCCGAACAACTTGGGAACCTTTTTGGTGAATGTATTGAGTTGAATTGGTTTTGAAAATGGGGAATAATTGGCTTATGGGGAGTGTTTTTGTCGTTACCACAACAACAACAACAACAACAGAAACTTCGAAATGCAGCCATTGAGGTTGCACATAAAGGCAGCGTAATTTCACCATGCACTTTCTCTATCTAATCTATCTAAATAACTAGTTTGAAAACTGTGCTAGAATAGATAGTAAGTAATCAGTTTTTCGTAAAAAGGCACATATTTTTCTTGTTAGGTAAAGTGTGTACACTTACAGATGTATGCATATATCAGGGACCGTATATATAATTAATTTTTGTTAGTAAACCCGGCCCGGATCGCTGCGTCTCAAAGGTAACAATAGACTGAGTCCGATTTTAAACATTATATTTCCCATACCAGATAAGATATTGGATTTAATTACATCATTTATTACAGCACTCATTATCACCTTTCGCTTGATACCCATGCTGTACTAAAGTCATTTTGGAATACCTTGGTTCACATATCGGTCGATATCTCCAAAACTGGTCGAGCTATGGGAACAAATGATACCTCAAAATTTAAGTTAAACATATAGTAATGCAACGGTCAAAAATTCTATCAATTGCATTAAGCAGTTTTTGTGTGATGTGCGACCAAACATACAGACAGACGGACAAAAGTTCTAAAGACTGTTGATTTGGCTTCTAGTGGCCTAATAATGATCCCTTCTATCGATTTTTCTTAAATATCTGCAATGTGCAGACATCGATCTTTTACAATTTTACTATACTCGTACGTAGAAATTTGCGGTAGTACGAGGATCTACTATACCGATCAAGGCCTTGTCTGATTTCCGGTACTTTGAGACAATTTGTTCACCGACCCATCAATCTTTCTTTTTGTGAACGATGAAGAGGAATCAGTTTTTTAAATTTAGATATTTTCTATTACATCAAAAACTTTTAGGGTTCTGTACCTCGGATTTCGGCTGGATTTAAGATCCGCCAGATAACAACTATTACTAAAGAACAACAGGTCATAACCTAAGCTGGGGCCAAACCTTTTTCTATGAAGATTCCGCAAATCGTGCTAAAGACTATGATTTAAAGGAGAGCGTATGAGGAAAGGTCCCGATGTTCAGCTGGTTGATAAAATTCAGAGTGCTGATGAAAGTCGTCGGAACACAAGTTTGCTGTTCAGAAGCTGGTCAGACAAAACAAAGCTTCTGTATTCCATATATGGACTAGTAGATTCCTTTTACAGGAAATATAAAATAACAATTTTAACAGAAAACTAAGGGTAAAAAGAGCTTATGAGACCTTATCAGCTAGGCTTCAGCCCTGTTGAGTGGACTACCAGTCATATTCTCGCTACACAACAAATCTAGAAGAAGACTCATGAAAGAAGAATGGATGCAGCTTGGAGGAACAAATATGACAAAAATTATTTTGTGAAACTTACAACAGTTACGTCCCCTTGTATAAAATACATAAGTACATATAGAACGGAACAGAAAAAACTGTGAATGTTCCGCAGCGATAAGAATATACACTAAAATACCTTTATATAAGGTCGCTGTTGGTTGTTTCAGTACAAAAATTGTGATAATGCAATATGTGTGTGGGAAAATTCCGCTGTGTGGCGCACGGAGCGACGTGTTTTGAAATTCCGCTAGGTGGCAAAAGCATAGAAAATCTTGAAAAATTGTGCAATCTTATCGAAGTAATTACACGATGAGATAGAGACTACAAAACTTGGAATATAGTTTAGAACAAAATAAAAAAAAAGCAACAGTGAGAAGAAATGAGGCCAGATGGCGCACAGATCGATATGATTACAAAATTCCTGTGATTATAGGAATCTTCCGATGGATTTCAAGTAACTTCCCAAAGAGCAAGCATGGCGTAGACATGCGATCCTTTTATTGAGTAATACTCTGGTGAACTGGGGGTTTAAAACTTGGAACATCATACATATCTCAAACCCAGATATCAGTACGATGTTGCTAGGTGGCGCACGTGCCGAGATATTTAGAATTTTTGCTATATATTTAAAAGTAACTTCCCGATAAGGCAAGAATTAGAAGCTTGGAACAAAGTTTCCTAAACAAAAACCTATTTTTGCTGAAGTTTAGTTACGAAAATAGTTTATGATAAAATTCATAAAAAAAACTCTTGTTCAAGTAAAAAATTTCGTCCATTTATATAAAGGTAGGCTTATAAAATTGTAGATATAAATATTTGTAGTCAACAAAGTGGGGAATTTGTTTGCATTTTAAATTGAATATATGTTAAATTGAAGAACAAGTAAGTATCTACTAAAATAAAGAAGATAATCAGCTAAAAATAGCGCAATTGAATGACTGATGTCGAACAAAACAAAGAAAAAGAACACAAAGTAAATAACAAATACAATTAAGTCTTCGAGAGTGAAGGTAATGAGGGAAAGGGCAAAGCAAACAAGTGAAATTTTTTAAATTAGACATTAACAAAGAAGAGGCATTCACCCGACACACAGCAGATCCATGTAGGAGCACGCGAATTTTTTATATGAGAGTGACAACAACTAAATACTTATACGAGTAGGTACAGAGGCACTTACAAAAACAAATAACTAACTACGTAGAGTACTAAAGCAAATGACCTGGTTTCTCGAAGTTCTGCAACCAGCTGATCCGCGTGTAGGCGGGAAATTTTCACAACCGCCAAATTACAACGGCAAAAACGAATGTGCGAAACATATTAACGAGTAATGCTCATTGAGAGCGGGAAGACACTCGCAGCTACCCAGTGGCAAAAGTTCACATTACAAAATGCAATACTTCTCCAACACTTTGCAGATAGTTTCCCTTCAAGAATCAGTTACAACCAATATTCTTTCCCATGAGCATGGCCGTTTTGTAGACAAATCCGACTACATACCTCTTTGCTAGTATTGGAATAATTGTGTGAATGTACGGCAATAGAACAAAGAAGTTTAAACAATTTACGAAGCAGAAATCATAGAAATGGTAATAAGGTACTTGTAAGGGTTTCGTAATGCATTATGTGGAAGGACTGCAGACTCACTTCGCCGCTGGGTACATATGTAGATCGATAGCAAACTGAGTGAGAGTGACTGAGTTATTTACGTTTGCATGGCTGGTGCAAAATAACATTTAAAACCAACTGACAGCTTAGAGAGGTGCGGAAAAGATGAATAGACTGTGAAAAAAAAAAATAAAAAAATAAAACGGAAATACTAAATGGATGCGCTATGAAATGTTGCTGACAAAACGGACAAAACAAAACAGCTTTTGCGTGGAAATTAGAGCATAAAATCACGTACAAACGTGATGGTTAAGGGGGACGGAGAGACCAGCGGAACGCGTCTAAATAGCATAGATGCAATAAAAATGGGCAAAGCAAAGCAAAATAAAAAATTGCAAGCAAACCAACATATGGCCGGTGATGCAAAAAGGCAGAGTGTGAAAGACGAAAAATTTAGAAGACTGACTAGCTTTGTTGCTTCAAGGTGCTAATTGCAGTGCACACTTTGTAAAGCTATTGGCTGCGTTAATCAGTGTTGGCGATATTATAAACGGGAGTTCGGTTTGGATAATGTTTCTATAAAGTGAGCAAATGTGATGAAACAAACTTGATTTAACATAGGGTATATCAGCGCGTTATCATGCAAAGAGTCAGCGCATTCGCCTTGGCAACCAAGCCACTGTTGGAAGCAATAATTTCGAAATAGTAAAGGACTTCGTTTACCTGGGAACCAACATTAACACCAACAATAATGTTAGCCTAGAAATCCGACGAAGAATCACTCTTGCAAACAAATGCTACTTCGGACTGAGTAGGCAATTGAAAAGTAAAGTCCTCTCTCGACGAACGAAAATAACACTCTACAAGTCACTCATCGCACCCGTCCTGCTATATGGTGCAGAAGCGTGGACACTAACAACATCTGATGAGGCGGCTCTGGGAGTATTCGAGAGAAAGGTTCTTCGAAAGATTTGTGGACCTCTACGCGTTGGCGACGGCGAGTACCGAAGAAGATTTAATGATGAGCTGTATGAACTTTACGCAGACGCCGACATAGTTCAGCGAATTAAAACACAGCAGCTTCGCTGGCTAGGCCACGTAGTGCGAATGAGCGAAGATGCTCCAGCCCAGAAGGTATTCTTATCGGCATCCGCCGGTGGAAGCAGAGGAAGAGGGAGACCACCACTCCGATGGAAGGACCAAGTGGAGACCGATTTGCGATCCCGCGGTGTTTCCAATTGGCGCCAGTTGGCGCAACGAAGAAACGACTGGCGAACTATGTTGGACGGTCAAAATCGCCCAGGCGGTTAGATGACCATTTAAAGAAGAAGAATATCAACGTGGTGGGATCAATGATCTAATCACAACAAACATTTCTGGAAATGTCTTTAAAAATAAGTTTATGTAAGTTTGCTGGAATAAGCGATCAATAAACGTTTTCATTATTCATCTATTTCAAGATTTAGAGTAAACTTTTTATAAACCTGAAGAATGATTACTTATAAATTATTTAAGGGGGTCCTTTACTCTCGAGGCCTGAAATCGGGCGGTTTTTTTGGAAATATATCCGAAGCATCTACTAAATGGATTTAAACATTTTTATTTTTATTTTAAAGCTACATGTTTTGACTTTAAAATTCTTGTATCGAATAAAAAAAAAAAATATTGTTGACCTTGAAACTTCATTAACTAAATGGATGTTAAAACTGCATGGGTCCCGTTCGAGTAAAATTCTGGAAAGTTAGTTAATCTGTAATCAAAAATTAAATATTCTTTATAATCACAGTTACGTTAGCTATTTTTCCCCGAAACAGAATTCATTTATTTTGTAAATTGTAAAATTTATGCAACAATTTGTTAAAAATTTTAATTTTCACGTTATTTTTTTAAAATATTAGAGACTCTAAAAATAGAAAAAAAAAATTTCGCAAATCATACTCTTGAAAACATAGCGGTATGTACACTGATACTTTTATGAAAAGTTTTACTCGGCAGCTGAAAAACCCCTACTTTTGGGAAAAGGCGTTCAAAGATAAATTACGGTGATTGCAGTAACTGAATACAAGAACTTTGAAGTCAAAACATGTACCTTTAAAAAAAAAAAAAATTTTTTAAATCCATTCAGTAGATCCTGTGGAATTTATCTCCAAAAAAACAGCGCGATTTCAGGCCTCGAGAGTAGAGGACACGCTTAACTTAGAAAGAGAAATATAAATGTTTGCAAAATATAGTAGATCGATACTTTTTGCAGATGCAACGGAAATAAAAAATTGTAGCAAAGAGCGTCGAATAATAAGAGGAACCAACGCAAAATATCGCAGGCTATCAATTCACGGGTAGGGAATTCACTACGCGGTTAGAAAAGTTGAACTAATGTAATTGTTATGGAGACGATTTTTTTTAAAGCGTGGTGAATTCCCTACCCGTGAATTGATAGCGTGCTATATTTCCCGTTGGACCTTTTTATTGTTTTAACGTTATTTGATTGTAGCAGAGTATTGCAGTAGAATGTAAGTAATATAGAAGAGAAAATTGCCAATTGTAGCAGAATGATACAGGGTTCGGTTCATTTCGGGATAAGTTTGGGACTTTTTCGTGATTATTTCAGGATTGTCTTCTCTTCAGGAAAATTTCGCGACTTTTGCAGGATCATTTCGGTATGGTTTCTCTGGAGTTTTTCAGGTTGATTTCGCGACTGTTTTCGGGACCATTTTTGGATATTTTCTGAATCAATTCGAAAGTGTTGTCGCATAATCTCGATATTGGTTTCGTGTTAATTTTCAGACTTTTTGGCGACCCTTTCAGTATCATGTCGAGTTTGTTCTCTTGACTTTTTCGGAATCGTATCTGGTCTGCTTGGATACATTTTTGGGTTTAATTCGGGATTGTTTTCGAAACTATTTTTACGCTTTTTGAGGATGCCTTCGGGACATTTTCGGAATTTCTGGCATCCTTTTGGGGGTTGTTCTCTTGACTTTTTCGGTAACATTGCGTTTCTTTTCGGGACCATTTTTTGTGTATTTTTCGGGATAATTTCGGAATTGTTTTTGGGACTAATGCGGCATTGTTGTTGCATTATTTCGGGACTTATTTAGGATAACTTCGGAATTGTTAACGGGACTTTGATTTATGTAAAACATACATCCCGAAATTATTCTGAAAATCTTAAAATAATCCCAAAAGCAATCCCGAAATGGTCATGAAATGGTCCCAAAAGGTTTCGAAAGACACACCGAAATGGTCGCGAAAAAGTCCCGAAAACAATTCCGAAAAGATCCCGAAAGTATACTGGACAACGCGCTATCTTTACACCTTTCATGAACATGAAATGGTATTATAACTTTGGTCCGATGTTTGTAGGTATAAGAAGAAGAAGAGATAAGCCCACCAATAAGTATACCGAAATGATCAGGGCGATGAGCTGACTCGATTTAGCCATTTCCGTCTGTCCGTCCGTCTGTCTGTCTGTCTGTTTGAACGCAAACTAGTCTCTCAGTTTTGAGATATCTCGCTGAAATTTGCTAAGGGGCCGCCATTTTGTAAAACATTAATCAGGTTTTTGGCTTTAACTCTTGCAATTAAAGAGCTAGGAACGTACAATTTTGCAGTTTTACTATATATTTTATATGTAGTGTGTGTAGTGAAAATCACCCAGATTGGACCAACATAACATATAGCTCCCAGCAAATCGTTTGCACCGATAAATGGGGTTTGGGCTATATATCTTTAAAAAATTAATACATTTTTTTTTTAATATTATATGGACATTATTTTTAGTTTTCAAAATAAATTTTTTTATGGCCCAGTCAAGTAAACAGATAAATAGTTTTGTGAAAAATTTAAAATAAAAATGTAACTAAGTGCCCCGTTTTGACTATGAGCCACTTTATAAACATTCTAAAATAATTTATTTTTATTTACTTTAACTTGTTAACGGCCGGTGCATAAAACAGCTAATCCGTGGAACATATACTTCTTCTTTGCTTGATGTTGAGCTTGGGTTGTTGTTATTTATTATTCTTCTTTATTTGTAGAGATTTTGTTGTTGGAAGCAAAGTACAGAGGTTATCAAATATTCAAACAACTTGACTGATGACGTAAATGAATTACATTTATAAATCAACTTAAACAATTTTTGATTACAATTTAACACAATTTTGATGAAATCAAATTTTTTTTTTTGACTTTTTAAATAAATTTTGTTAAATTTTTTGAGTATATAAACACAATTTCTTATCACTTTTTGAACACAAATTTTAACTTTTCAATTTTCCTTTAATTTGCATCTTTTTCTTCGCTTTAAGTAAGCTATTTAAAGCTCGATTTTTAATTTTTGTTTTATTTAAATTTTAATATTTTTTTTTTCACAATAACACAGTAAAGAACCTGATATTCGCGAAACATACTTATGTACATAAATACACATTTAAAAACAAGTACATAAAGTACAAAATGTAATCAAAGACAAATTCTCGACTACCTCTCTGTGCTGCCAACAAAATACTAAACACGTTTTTGGAGAATCGCAATCATTCGTAAGGCAATCAAGCCAACCAAAGCAAGCAGCAGCAGCAACAGTAACAAAAGCAGCGCAGCACAAACAAACCGGTGTCTCGTGAGCAGCAGCGACCCCATTGCTGCTCCAACACCATTTCATGTGCAATAAACCAATGCGAAATTAACATTTGTAAGCACCGCACTCATCTACACTCCCCACACCCCAACAAGTTTCATGCACAAACAAAATAAAAACAACCCGTTTTAGTACTTGACTTTGTGGTTGTTGTTGTTGGTCGTTGGTCAGCTGCCTTGGCAAGCTCAACTTAAGCAGCAACCAAGCGAAATTCCTGAAGCAATGTTGAATTGAATGTGAGTGGCGCTGTCGACGTCGACGCCTCTGCATTTTATGTCGTTTTTGTGCTCCACTAACAAGAAGTAGCAGCACTGATTGGGTTGTGTGTGCTCGCATGAGTAACATGAAATACGTACACCGGCCGGTTTTTGTTGGCAGCCCACAACTACTGCACACTATGTACGTGCTCTGTTATGTTGGGAGCTTATTTGTGCTGCATTTACATTGATTGAGAATTCAAGTGTTATGGAGTTAGGAATCGTAACAAGCATGAACTCTAGCAAAAAAGGCCAAATTTAAAGCATGAAGAAAGTTAAAACTTGACTTTCTGTGGCGTAAAGTGATCCACCAAGCTACCAGACTGTTGGCGTTCACTTAATATGCGCATATTACATATACCTACCCTGTAGAATTTTCAACAGCTGATGCGAAAGAGAAGAGAGTAGTCTATTCAGAAAAAGCAAACGTGGGGACGAAACCTAGAGAGCGAGGAACTTGAGTTGCTGCAGTGCTCAAGTTGCTGCACGAAAAGCAGTCTGTCGAAGTACCTAGGTTAGTTACGATGTGAATAAGCCGGAATTCTTTTCAGGACCTCTCAAGGGCCGTTTCGAGATTTATTCTCCATTTTTTCGGGATCGTTTCATATATAGATACCAAATTAATAGCACCTCATTTAGGAAGCAAAAACATTGTTTCCGTTCAAAAGGTATTATTCCATAGGTATGAAGATTTTTGTTTATGGAGCAACATTTTTACTTATCTGAAATGCAATAAGATGAGCCCGAAAACAATTTCGCAACAATCCCGAAATTATTTCGAAAACTATCCTGAAATCCGTTCGGGGCAACTCTCGAAATGATCTTGAAAGCAATACGGAAAACAATCTCGAAATAAAGCAGAAAAAAACACCAAAAAAGTAGAAAAAAAAAACATATTTTGTACAGACTTACAAAACTTGAGTAAAATCAGCTGATTGAATCTCAGTTTATGCCTAAGTAGGCCAAAAAAGAGTTCCTATTATGCTGCACAGGCCAATGTCGATGCGTCCATTAAAACTAGAATGTCGAATTTCTAAGTGAGTTCCCGTAGAAGGGAACAGAATCCTATATGAAGGAAGGCAGCCCTGAGCCTGATAGTTTTACCTATCGACATTTGACTTTTATATTGTAAGCTCATTTGTGGCTTAAAGAAGTAAGATCTTAATCATCCACTTTTTATCAGGTTAAATTTCGAGATTAAATATTCAACTCGGTCTCTGATATAGAGTTTTAGTGAAGTAGTTTGCAAATGGTCAAATGCTGTACAGACTGAAATATGCAGAAGGTTAGTTGCTTAACCCGTAGTGGTTATGGAACATTGTTTGCTGGTAGTATGATCAAAGAACTCTGAAGGTTGTTTCAAAGTCCATAGAAAGAGGACCTCCACAAACTATTCCTCATCTTACTAAATAAAACCAGCAGTCATTGGCAGGCTTTACTACAATTTGAATGCAGTAAACACTTCACAAACTACTTGTGATTGACTGATAGTGCAATTCCATTTCCAAAACTACAAATTGGTTTTTGAGTGGAACTTCATTTTCATGAATACTCAAAGTTTTGTATTAGCGAAACTATCCTTCCACTTTCATTCAACGTTGATTTTGCGATTCACTTTCATTAAATCCATTTTTATGTCTGCATTAATGGAAACTCCCACACATATCCATTCAACCCAGTAAGAAAAAATGTTCATTCCTTCATTGCTCGTGGACGGGCTGAAATTAGTGTCGGAGCATAAAGTGGATAAGCACAGACAACAGCATGGTCGATCACGAATTAGGGAGACTGGTAGCTTATTGGACTATAGTCCATTTTTATTTTCGACTTTCAGCATTGGCACTGAAGAACTAGTTGTTTGATTCTCGCGGATCCTGACGCTGTGCGTTCGTCAGACAACACGAATCTAAATACTAATATTTTATAATCGATAGTTAAGTAACGATAATTTTTAAGGAACAATTGTCCGACCCCTAACAACGTATCGAGTTGAGGAATAGTAATTTAAATACTTGCAAAGATAGAAAGTTCCGTAACTCTACTGCTATTTTACTCCTTTCTAAGTTTTGGGGCTGTAACTTCACTTCTCTCTCTAACTATGCCTCAATATTCAGAGCAATAGTATCCTTAGGACGCCTTACTTACCCATTATAATATGGCTGACAGTGACTCTGTTAGGTTAGGAGTTTATGATGCTTTATTGAACCTAGTTAACTCTACTTCATTAGAACCAATGGAACCGAACATGTCTAATTTGGTGTTGTGCGATTACTCAATTAGTCGAATATGCTTGTCAAATTAAACTTGACTAATTAGTTAGTCAGTGAGTAAACAGTAGCGATAAACCAAAACGATTATTTTGACGATTAATCACATTTTGCTTAACTACAATCGCATTCACTTGTTTATTCACTATCGATAAATCAAAACGAATATTCTGTCGATTAGTCACATTTTATGAATGCAATCTTATTATTATTTAAATAACATTTTGATAAGTTACAATCTGATTGACTCGATTATTCATTGTCGATTAATAAAAACAATTATGTTGGCGATTAACTTAAACGATTATTTACTCGATTAACCACATTGTGACTAATAACAATCTAACTAATTTTATTATTTTGTATCGATTAATTAAAACGATTATTTTTCCAATTAATCCCATTTTGAATAATTCCAATCTAATTAAATTGATTATTTTCTGTCGATTAATCAAAACGATTATGTTGGCGATTGACTTAAACGATTATTTACTCCATTAACCGCATTTTGACTAATTACAATCTAACTAATTTTATTATTTTTTATCGATTAATGATGAACGATGATTTTTCCAATTAATCCCATTTTGATTAAGTCCAACCTAATTAATTTGTATTTTTTTATCGATTAATCAAAACGACTATTTTTCCAATTAATTAAATATTTATGATTAACAATTCCATTAACATGATTATTCAGAATACTGAGTAATCACAACTTGAATAAGCAATGCTAATGTCAATTTCACTTTTAAGAAACTCCGCGCTCTCCGGAATGTATCAGTCTAGCAAGCACCTAAACTGTCTATATTAATGACTAGCTGATTATCAGGCTCAAGAACAAATAACGCAGATGGTCTTACGATGCGTGAGCATGCCCGATATAATTGACCATGAGAAAAACATGGATTTTCTAGATTCAGACCACAAACTTTCAGGAATTGGCCTTGTCATTTGTTAATGGTCATGGCAAAACAATGTCCATTTGCCCAATGTCAACGCTAGAATGCAAGTAGTAATCAGTGCTGCAATCGTATCGAAACTGGACTTGATAAATTTCTTCCTCTATCTTCTAGTTGTTGATTTCTGAGATTTGCTCGACGATTTCGCATTGCTTACCGATCCGTTTCTTGGGCTGCCTCTCTCTGCTCTTGTAATTGAGAAGAACGAAGTCGAACCATACTAACGGGGCGCTCTTCACCGGCAATTTCTTGCTCTTCTTCAGTCCTTCAGTCACTTGTATTACGGGGTTTTCGTCAAAGATTTGATCGTCTTTGTCGCGGCATGATATTGTTAATGATAATATAGGCACAATATACTAATAGAAACTCGAAACACACATCACCCGGTCAACTTCAAAATATTAAATTTTTAAAACTTTCAAAGAAGTGTCAGTAAAATGAGAATGACGAAAAACTATCTCGAAACGCAAAAAGTAAAAAGTTTCCGCTTAACAGGAATCAGTACATACTTGCAAGCAAAACTTCTTTCTTCTTTAAATGGTAATCTAACCGCCTGCGCGATTTTGACCGTCCAACATACTGGCGCCAAATGGAAACACCGCGGGATCGCAAATCGGTCTCCACTTGGTTCTTTCATGGGAGTGGTGGTCTCCCTCTTCCTCTGCTTCCACCGGCGGCTGGAGCAGTTTTGCCCATTCGCACAACGTGGCCTATCCAGCGAATCCGCTGTGGTTTGATTCGCTGAACTATGTCGGCGTCTGCATAAAGCTCATACACCTCATCATTAAATCTTCTTCGGTACTCGCCGTCGCCAACGCGTAGAGGTCCACAAATCTTACGAAGAACCTTTCTCTCGAATACTCCGAGAGCCACCTCATCAGATGTTGTTAGAGTCCCTGCTTCTGCACCATATAGCAGGACGGGTGCGATGAGTGACTTGTAGAGTGTTGCTTTCATTCGTCGAGAGAGAGAGAGTGGCGTGGTTGCCAAGGCGCGAATGCGCTGACTATTTGCATGTAGACAAAAGGTATTTCGTTTTCCCCTCGTTGTTAAGGCCAATGATATCAATATCGTCAGCTTACGCCAACAGTTGCAAGGAAAACTGCTTTTGAATTTTGGTTAATAACTTAAATTTGTAAGATATTGTTGTTGCTTTCCTATGTCACGATCATTTGTTTTTGACTTGCAAGTTTTACTGAGTGAACTTCCCCCAGCAACTCTCTCCCCAATGAAATGTCAAAATGCGCTCTCACCCTTCAAATATTTTTAAGAAAATTAGAATAGGTCGGCCCCTGCTACCAATATATCAAAGGGCTACCAATATATCAAATCAAATCGCACCATAAATAAAAAGTTTTGGTATGGGTCGGTCCCTGATCCACTTCCCGGAAAAGAACCAATCGTAAATTTTAATAAAAGTAGAAGGCTAGCAATGTACCAAATTTCAAGTAAATCGCAAAACAAATAAAAAAATTTGGAATAGGTCGGTTCTTGGTCCAATTTCCGGAAAAAGAGTATATCCTTTTCCTGGTTCCAAGCTACTTCCCCACCAATTTTCAGCCAAATCGGTCTAGCCGTTCTTGAGTTATGAAAAGTGGAACTAACACAACTTTCTTTTTAATTTATATGGATAGTAAACCCGCTCGCTTCGCTGCCTCTCAGAACTAATAAGAAACTGAGTCCGATTTTCATCATTATATCCCATACCAGATAAGATATGGGACTTCATTACATTGCTTATTGCAGCACTCATTGTCACCTTTCGTTTGATACCCATATTGTACTAACAAATTTTGGGTCAACTTGGTCCACAAATCGGTCTATATCTCCGAAACCGGTCAAGCTATCGGATCAAATGATATTTTAAATTTTAAGTTAAACGTTAAGTGATAGAATGGTGAAAGTTTCATGCAATTCTATTAAGTAGTTTTTGCGTGATGCGCGCACAATCATACAGACGGACAGACAGACAGGCAGACAGACAGACAGACAAAAATTCTAAAAATTGTAGATTTGGGTTCCGCTGGTCCAATAACGACCTCTCCTATCAATTTTTCTTGAATATCTTCAATGTACAGACATCGACCTGTTACAATTTTATTATATGTATGTAGAGATTTATGGAAGGAAATGGAAATTGGTTTTTTTTTTGAGTTAAGAGGACTTACTCTTTATCTGATTAAATAGAAAAATTATAAAATTCTTTAACCGATTAACAGCATATCCCTAGTCTAAATCTCGTATTCCGTCCCATTGTCGATCTTAATCTCTAACAATTACTTGTAGCATGGAAAAACAACAAGCAATAACTCTAAATATTGTACAGCTGGTGGTTTGTCCTACCCAACAGCGCACGGTGTATTGACACTTGTAAATGTGCCACCAACTCAACTCAACTACAACACTGCAACATCCATTCTCTGCACATGGAACACCTACTTTACTATATTTGCTGTAAAATACTCCTGAAGCCATACGCCCTGGTATTTATGTAATTGCATTTGTGGCCAAAGTCAAGTCGGCTCTTGGTGGAATTTTGCATTCTGTCAGCCGCACACTTGCGCGACATTTTGACAAGCTGCCTGCAATGCTTTCTGCAATTGCTACTTGAATGTCCTTCTGTTGTGGTTGCATTGTTGTAATATTGCATCAAAAACAAACAACACAAAATGTCAACTTGTAAGTAGGCCATATGCAACACATTTGAAACTGTCAATAGACTTGCAGTTGAACCCAAGTTGTTAGTTAAGGATGAAAAGTTGAGTGGGTAAAAGTTGGTGTTGTTACACATTCAGATTACAACACAAGAGTTGTGTTTGGAATTGGAAAAATATTGAATGTGTCTGATGATGGCTCTCCAATTGTGTATTGAATGAGTTGATACTACTTCAAAATCAGTTTTAATATTGTAGTAGATGAAGCTTCGATACTCAAAAGGGTCGTAGACTGGACTTTTTTCAGAGGGGGTAATTAAATTTTTTTTTTAATTTTCTGAATTTACTAAAAATTTATCTCTACATTTAATAAAATTGTAGCAAGTACAGCTGCAGATGTTCAAGAAAAATAGAATCTAAATCAATAGTTTTTAGAATTTTCGTCTGTCTGTCTGTATGTTTGTGCTCGCATCACTTAGAAACTGATGAATGGAATTGATTGGAAATTTCACAGTTGTTACTAGACGTCTAACCTGAACTTCAAGACATCCCTTATTTCAATAACTCGATCGGTTTTTGGGTTATCGACCAATATGTGGACTAGGGTGACCCAAAATGTGTTAGTACAATATGGGTATCAAACGAAAGGTAATAATGAGTGCTGTGATAAGCAATGTGATTAAGTACCATACCTCAACTGGTTTCGGAGATATAATGATTAAGACAAAGCTGAGTCTATTAAAAGTTTTGAGGAGCAGCGAAGCGTGGCCGGGTTTTCTAGTTCTAAAAAAGTCGACTATATTTTTGTGTCGAAATCATCTATTACTTCAAACCTTCGGTAAACACTCATGTGGGTTGCGGCTATGTTTGCGATGCCAGCAAAAGTGTTTCAAGTCCAAAAATGAGCGTTCTGCAGTACAGATGACGGAAATGTACACATTTTTAGTGAATGGAAAATGTTACGGAAGAGTTGACTTTGGCACTAGTTTCGAGCTCCCAGTACAGAATGTTGAGCGACATTCGGCATGCACTTGACTTCATTACCTTTTCCATAAAATACATTCGGTAGCAAGTCCTTCCCTTTTATAGGAGTCGTCAGGTTTCGCGGGGTTTAGAACACCTTCAACCCCCTTCCTAAAACGGCACTGACACCATAAAAGCTTAACTTGATGAAAGTGTAAGCCGTCCTATGCAAGCTAAGAGATTTCGAAAGCTTTTGCAATAAATTTTTTGAAAAAGGATTGAATCCTCTTGAAAATCGCCAACAGGAAGTGTCTGTGGTCCCTTATTACGAATGAAATGTCTATTTTTCGAAATGTCAAATGGCGGATTCAATATGGCTGCAAATTTAAGAAAATGGCGAAATCGGATGATAACCATGCCCACTTTCTAAATATTAAATATTTTTGAATACTTATTATTGAGTACATTTTACACCGATTATATTCGAAGTAAGTGTATAAATTGAAGTTTTGGCATTAATTAAATTTTTAAAAATGGGTGTAACATTGCCCACTTTTGATTTAGTAATTTTTACAAATATTATTATTTAGAAATGAAAACCCGTTAGATTGAACAAAATAAGATATATTGCCGCTATTACGAGCGGGACAAAAATATATATAAACGGTTAAAGACCACGCCCACTTTTATATAAAACAGATTAACTGGATCAAAGACTAATATAATAGGTAATCTCTACAAAAATAAATGCAAATCAATTCTATTTTGCTCCCAATGTGTCGTTGTACGCACAAATGTGAAAAAAATCCTATCTTGTAAAAGGGGCGTGGCACCACCCTTTTTCTAGATCACATCTATTTTAACGTTTCGGCAACCACAACTCGAAAAAAATTTGACGTATTTAATGTATAACGAGAAACATTTATGGTAAACATTAGCAAAATCGCCTAATAACCACGCCCACTTTTATAATAGTGCCATTCCAATGTAATGAGCGAAATCTCTAAAAAAAAAGATTTGCATTTTAATATTCCCAAACAGAATAAACTAGATAAACCCAGAGCTGGTAAATTCAATTCCATTACAATTGCATTCCTCAGTAATTGGGAGAAGTAATCGATTGCCTTGCCTCACTTAAAAGGAATTGATTACATTTTAATTCCTCAAAAAAATATCTAAAGTAATTTCCTCGTTTTGAGCCTCGAGTAAAGGGATTTTTTTTGATATTGAAAAAATTAAAGGATTTGGAAAATTAGTTAAAAATTTTCCGAGAGCATCGAAACGAGGAAATTACTTTTGATAAATTTTTTGAGGAATTCAAATGTAATTAATTCCTTTTGTTTGAGGGAAAGGAATTGATTACATATCAAATTACTCGTAATTGCGAATTGGGGATAACTTGATTCCTAAAGTAATGATTACTACACAACTCTGTGTAAACCAGGTTAAAATAGTTTTCCTGCTATTATCAAAGATGATTATTCCTTAAATTCTATATCCACTTTCGTAAAAATTGGTGGATGCTTTTTCAGCAATTGTAGCTTTTACACCGCCAAGAATGAAGTCAGCCGGTTTGAAGACCACGCCCACATTCTTATTTCTCAGGCTTATATCAAAGAAAAAATAGCTCCAACTTTGTTGCAAAACCTCACACGAACTTGCACTTCCTTAGTTGTTTGATGTGAGCATTTTCTGTATGGGATTTTTAAAGTTATTACAAGAAACTAGTAATTTTTTAGAAAGTGGAGTGTTTCGCTGCAATAAACCAGATTTCCAAAATATCGAGGCAGCTCCCCTTTCAGTACTGCACCAATGCTATCTAAATACCTTTGCAAAACATTGTAAGCAGAAAAGCTCGTTCAATCATTGAAGTCATTCGCAAAATGAGCGAATAAAAATTCATCCCGTTACACGTCCTAACTACAAACGGTAGACAAAGTTAAAACTAGACTAAACAACACAAAACTGGTCGGCACTGAGCTGGACACTTGCCACTGATGGCTGAAGCTACAGGGTGGCTAATGAAAGCCGCTACCAAAAAAAAATTAAATAACTTTTTTTCTATTTAATGAATCTGGTTAATTTTTTTTTATTTTGCAGATTGACTTGTACATTTAACAAAAATGGATAACTGGGACACTGAAACAAGAATTTGGATTGTCCGCCGCTATCACGCACTGGAGTCCGTAGTTTCGGTTCAAAGAGAGTATAGGCGCACGTTTGGCGGCAATCCTCCGAGCAGATGGACCATAATAAGACTTGTAAACAATTTTGCCGAGCATGGGACAGTCAACAGAAGACCTTACCATCGAAACCCTTCAGTTCGAACGGAGGAAACAATCGCTGCTGTAGCTGCTGCCATACAAAACAATCCACGTGTTTCGACAAGAAGCTTATCTGCTCAAATGGGTGTAAGCAGACAGTCATTACAGTCAATTATGCACAAAGATTTGGACTTATTCCCATATAAAATTCAAATGGCCAACAAACTGAACGCTGCAGACTTGCCGATTCGCTTGGAATTTTGCCAGAAGATGCTTCAAATGGTGGAAGAGGATGGAAACATGTTGAACTGTCTTTTCATGTCTGACGAGGCCCATTTCGATTTAAACGGCAACATAAACAAACAAAATTGTCGAATATGGAGTGCTTCCAACCCACAGATACTCCATGAGACGGAATTGCATCCACTTCGTGTCACAGTGTGGTGTGCAGTTTCATCACGCTGCATTGTCGGGCCCTACTTCTTCGAAGAAAACGGTCACACCGTTACGGTTACTGGAGACCGTTACTTGAGCATGTTGAGAAAGTTTTTCTATCCAGAATTACGCCGAATGAGAATTTCTTTCAACTCTGTGTGGTTTCAGCAAGATGGTGCAGCTCCTCATATAGCCCAACCTGTTATGACAGAATTGCGACGAAAATTTCCCAATAAGCTGATATCCAGAAACTCCACATTCCGTTGGCCACCCAGGTCGCCTGACCTTACTGCACCTGACTTTTTCTTGTGGGGTTATTGCAAACAGGAAGTCTTCAAAGCAAAACCAACAAATTTGAATGAACTAAGGCAATCCATTCGAGAAACAATTGCGGCTATTCCTGTCTCAACTCTCCAAGCAGTAATGAACAACTTTTTGGTAAGATGCCGCACATGCATCGACGAGCAGGGGGGGCATTTAAATTCCATTATTTTTAAAACTAATTAAGCTATATTTAATAAAATTTAATGAGCTTTAACATGAATAAAAGAAAAATGAATTCCATACACTGAAAAAAAAAATTATTTGAGTTTCTTAATGTAGCAAAATTCATCAGCCACCCTGTATGATATGGCTCATGTCACAGAGGCACGAAGAAAGTAATCAAAAGCGGACGAGCGAAAGCAATTCAATAGTCGCAGAGAGTTTGTAGTTATGCAATTTAATCATTTAAAACAAAGGATATATGTATATCAAAATATGCAACAACAAAAACAATATGAAAAACTAGAATTGCAGCAGCATTGACGAAATTAACGACACGTAAAACACGAGTAAGAATAGTAAAAAAAACAGCAAAAAAAGGCGAAATAAATATACAGAGATGCATTTAAGCGTAGCACACGTAGCATATTCTTTTGTTATTTATGAGAATTTAAATAATTTATTAAAAAATATAAATGCAGTGCAACAACTTTATGGCCTTGTCCGCGAATCATGGCCGCACAAGAAGATGAACGTGCAAAATGTGATTTAGGATGAAAAAATGTTTCCCAGAGTTTTTCGACTATTAAATTTCGCTGAAGGCTAACAATTACAAAATAAGTGAAAACAATTTTTACTATTTGCCTTAAGAGAATTTCATTGGGATCCCTTGTACAATCTGCCACCCTATACGAATCGTTTAAAACTCATTAATCTGCACACACCTTCTAGTCGGAGGGAAATGCTTGGAATTATTTTTATGATTAAATTGCTAAATGGTTCACTCTCCAGCCCGTTTCTTCTAAGTGAAGTGAACTTCAATGTACCGTCTCGTCCTTCAAGGCAGTTTAAACCTTTAGTCTTAAAACAGTGCCGAACCAATTTTAAGTTAAATGAGCAGTTTCGCTGTTTGTGTCAAGATTATAACTCTCTTTCTGGTAGATTTGATATTTCAGACTCGCTTTTCAGCATAAAAAAATCAATTCTTTCAATCCTAAATTCATAGCTACTAATTGTTTCCTATTCTTTGACTTCTATATTAACTTCTAACAATAATTTTATTCTGTTAACTAGTTATTTCTTAATGTATAATCTGTCCTATATCTACTTTACTTAGCTGACGAGGTTTTCTCTGTAGCTGGGCAGTTTTAGATCTCGGCGATTAACAAACCAAAGCCTTTCAACGACTCGGCACGAACGAATAATACGCGCGTTAGGCGGATGCGCCCCTCCCGCCGGTCGGGCGGGATATGGTGGGTAATCCGTTGGGAATTATTATTATTATTATTATTATTAAAAACACGAAAAAATTCACCAAAATTAAAAAATGATAACAAATTTAAAAATAAAAAAATATTTCTAAAATAAAAAAAAATTTATTCTAAAATAAAAAAAATATGTTCTAAAATAAAAAAAATTTATGAATAAAATGTATACCTTCCATAAAAAAGGCAGAGAAAATTATTTTATGCAAAAACTGTATTAGCAACAAAACAAATTGAAGCATGAAATCAAAATTTGAACAGAAAAAAATATGTAACTACAATAAAAGAAGATCAATACAACAACTTATATAAACAAACTATTAAAATAACAAAAACACAAAGATTTGAAGCATTAGATATACAAAAGACTTAAAATAAAATAAATTAACTACTGTTATTAAAAGAGCAAATCCAAAAAAACAAACTAAATCAAGAAGATTAATGAATAAAATCATAAAAATACCAAGGCAAAAAGCAAACTAAAATTAAAAATTTATATTTAAAAAAATTAAATAAAGTAAAACAAAAAATAAAACAACCATAAAGAAAGAAAAAAACATAAAATAACAAAAATTCAAAACAAACCTAGAAAAATGTGTAAGCAAACAAAATTTCAAATAAAATATAGTAAAAAAAAAACAGTTAAGAAAACCTAAGTTCGGGTGAAACCCAACATAAATACGCAGCTCACACCAATAGTGACGTGGATATGCTTCGGTATTGACTAATTTTGCCAGTTTAATAGCTACTAGTACTGACACTTATTTGACAGTATTATCAAAAGTAGGCGTGTTAGTAGCCGATTTTGCTCAAAAATGTTGCTCGTTATACGTAAAAATTGTGCACCAAATTTTATTAAGACCCGTCAGCTCCTCTCGATTTAGGTTTGGGCAAAAAAAGGGCTGTGCCACTTCCATTTACAAAACTTTATATTTTTTCGAATATTTTTGGAAAATAAAATATAATTGATATAAAATTATTTTTGGCAGAAATATTGCCTATTATTTTTTCTGATATATTAAACAGGTTTGTGTTGATGATTTTTTAAATTTGGGTAAACAGGCGAGTCAAGGAACCTTTATACCAAATTTCATTAAGATATCTCAAAATTTACTCCTCAAGTTATCGTGTTTACAGACTGACGGTCGGAATAACATGGTTTAATCAATTTTTTATTTGCTTCTAAGCACTTTGAAACACATAAGTCTATAACTACCTCGATTCAAAGAAAAAAAAAAAGAATTAAGAAAAAAAATGTATGAAGAAAAATTATAAAAATAATATGTGTGAAACAACACAAACAATTAAAGATACCATTAATTTTAAAAATGTTAAACAGAATAAAATAACAAAAATGAGATACAAAAGTTAATAAAAATGCACAATGAAATCTCTACATAACATTTAAATGAAGTTAACGAATAAAATAAAAAATAGAAAATTAAAAAAAAAATCCGAAAAAAAAATACAAAGTAAAAACAAAAGAATAAAACTAACAAAACTATTCCAAAGTTAAAACAGGAGTAAAACGATTAAATAAACCAATAGATAAACGTTAGAAGTTCTAAAATAAAATTTACAATTTAAATTACAAAAAAAAAATAGAAGTAGAAAAAATATTAGAACAAAATAAAATAAAATTGAGTAAACTAAAAGAAAAGTAATCACATTGGAAATTCTTAAGTACTTACATTGCAATTAAGATCACATTACCTGAAAGAGAAGAAATCCATTAGTTTGTAGTAATGTGTAGTGTGGTTACATTATGTAATGGAATAATGCTTCGTAATTGTAAGCAAAGCAAAACGTTCACTCGGTAGAATACAATGATTGAATGAAAAGTGGGTTCAAACAGCGCAAATTACATTGAATTCATAAGCAGGTTTATTTTATTTTTATATTAATATATATTAACCTTAAGCGGTATGAACTAGATTCCAAGACACTAAACATCAATCTACTTTTAAAAAATTGTATAAAATTAAAGTAGCAAAAATCAGTTTAAAAATTTTACAGCGAACTCTTATATCAAACATATAGATGAAGCAAAACGCGAAACAGTGAGAATGAGTAGTTAGGGGCCAAAGCGTATTGATGATCATGGAATATTGTATGTGTCAGTTGGTATGGATTATTGTTCTCTTATCAACATAACCACGGTTGAATACCAAGCACACATAAAGTTGCTCACGAAGCTCCAGATTATCCTACATCGGAACTGCCTTTAGGAACAAGAATTTTCCAATGGATCGATCTCCGTTGAAACGATGAGCACCAGTAAGAAAAGGAAGAAATAATCTGCACTCTAAATTTTTTATTTATTTTTTTCCACAGTACAATTCGAAACTATTGCCTTATAATGGAACTTTCTATAAACATATATACACACATATATTGTTCACAATAATAGTAGTGAAATTAAATTGTGTATCATTTGTCGAAATAAGAAGAAGCTGTGTTTTTAATCATTTTCGATCATTTTCGATTTCGATAACAGAAAGTACATAATAAGAAATTTCAAAGTTTACACAAAGTTCAGGAAAGTTAATTAAACTTTTAAAAATGTACTACCAAATTTTAAATATTTTTGGGTTGAGTTTTTAGAAACTTTTTGAGTACGCAGTTTAATAGCTTATTGAATTTTAGCCTAATAATGTGCAAGTTAGAAGTACCTCAAAATTTCCCCTGAATTTTTAGAAATTTTTTTGTCAAGGATGTTGGGTATTTTTTCCATAGAAAATGTGAGTTTCCTTCATGCGTTGTATGGAAGAAAATACCCAAGGTCCTCGAGAAAAATATTCTAAAAGCTCGGGGAAATTTTTTTAAGCGCGTTCTAAGTTGTACAATGTTATCCTAAAATTGATTGGTCTACAAAACTGCGTACTCAAAAATTTTCTAAAAATTCTGCCCGAAAGTATTGAAATTTTGATATCAATTTTTCAAACATTGTTTAACTTCCCTGAACTCTTTGAAATTCCTATTATTGTGGTTTCTGTTATGGAATTGGCTATATTTTAAATAAAAATTATTAAAAACACAGCTTTTTCTTATGTATTTCTTTGGACCCAATTTAATTTCAGTGTTGTACATGCGAGCATCATAGTTTGAAAAACAAAGTATATGAATCCTTGCTTCCATCGACTTATTCAGAAGTAGCATTGAAGCTTCGTAACATCCCTAATACACACGTCTATGTAATTTGAAATCTTCGTATGTACTTCACACTTCAAACACTTACAAAAATTCATTGGGCGACACTCATATTCTTCCCACTATCCAATCCAAAGTGTAAAAATCTCACCTTTAAAGTAAAGTGCTAAGTAATAAATTCTTTCATTTAAGCTAAAATTCTCTCAATTAACATTAATACTTAATTATACTAATTAGTTGTAGAAAAGTGTGGAATTCAATAGAAGCCAAATACAAAGCGCCGCACTATGGAGCGTTTTAAAGAAATTAGTCACACAATCAAATATAGCAAATTAAAAAACTGGTTTAAACCGGAAATAGTTTGCATTTTACAAGAAATTACACTTGTGCAAAATATATTTTGTAAATAGTATTTTGTAAAAAAAAATCCATGTAATCGATCCTCAAAACAAGGAAATTACTTTTGGTAATCAATTCTTTTGGTAGTCAATTCTTTTTGTTTGATGCGAAGGAAGTGATTACATTTCCAGGGACTTGTAATTAATAATTTAATTAGATTCCTAAAGTAATGATTACTACCCAGCTCGGGCCACACTTAAGGGTATTACTGAATATCTCAAAATCAAATATCTCGACAGCAGTTGGAGCTAGATTATTGGGTCAAGGGCACTTTTACAGGTAGAACATAAAGCAGATTTGATCAGTAATTAGTAATCAATTAACTAGACGGCTTTTTCAACTGGTAATTATTATTTTACTTGATTTTCAAGAAAAGGTAATTATTAATTGATTGCGATTAGAAATAATCAAAAAAATCTAAAATAATTTAAAAAAAAATGTTTTAATTACTTTTGATTATTAAAAAATTTTTTTTTTTGATTTTTTTGATTATTTTTGATTACTTTAGATTTTCTTTAGTATTGTTGCAGAAGCACATGAATACACACACCAACAACAATAATAAAAAAACATCAAAAATAATCAAAAGTAATAAAAACCACTTTTTTTATTATTTTAGATTTTTTTTATTAGTGTTGTTGATGTGTGTATTTATGTGCTTCTGCAACAATACTGAAAAAAAATTTTAAGTAATCAAAAATAGTAAAAAAAAAGCAAAAATAATCAAAAACAAAAATAATCAAAAATAATAAAAAATAATCGAAAAAAAAAAATCAAAAATAATCAAAAAAAAAAACAAAAATAATCAAAAATTATAAAAACAACTTTTTTTTGATTATTTTTGATTTTTTTTAATAATCGTAAAAGATGATGACTTTTTTTGATTATTCTTTTAATTAATTGTAAAATAATCATTAAAAACTGAAAGTAATGGTAATTAATCATTAAATGGTTTTTCAAGAAAATAATTAATCAAACCGGTAATCATTACCATTAGTAATCATTATTCTACAGGTCTAATATAGAGCAATATGTGAGGTGTAACATAGTAGTTATAGTAATGATAAAGAACACTTTTGACACTTTTTGATAAAAAAAACCAACCACTGGTAGTTTGCAATCACTGAAAAAAAATTATACATGGGCCTTAATTAGAAGCAACCAAATAGTTTTTAGAATTTCTTTTGTCCACGAGTCTGTATGTTTGTACGGACATCACTCAAAAGCTGCGCCATGCAATTCAATGGTTTTTTCACTGAGATGTTGCTGGGCGCCTACCTTATTACATAGAATACATTTTGTTATTGTTGCTCTATATAAAATTTTGTGAAAAATGCCATAACTCTAGCCGTGACATTTTGAGTCCACTTTTTTGAAAACATGCCATAGTCCAGCATCGCGTTCACAATGTGGGCGGACATTAGCAAACTATCTTAATGAATTAAGAACTCAACCGCCTCGCTGTTTCAATCTAAAACAACTAGCAGCTTACTTGCTGCTACTGCTTTTGTTCGGAGATAAAAGCTTTTCAAATCACTACTTTTCTTCGTCTTTGTTTATGCATAAAATTTGAATTCATTTAAGGACAAGCTGATGCGCACTTTGGCGTTCGTGGATTTGCATTTATAATTATTTGAAGGTATTAAGATATTACATTACAATAACGGCGCTTTGTTGTTATAGAAAAGGATGCCATGATATTGTAAACGAAATAGGTAAAGGGATGATTTAATCAAGAATTGAAGCATTTAAGGGAAATTTAATATTTCCTCTTTTTTTCTAGTCCTTGATCTTTTCGAAACAGTGCCTCAACCCTTTTTTAAATAAGAATGTTATTTTTCTTAGTATGGCAGCAGAAAATCTCCTGAAAGGTTAGAAGAGTACACTCGAACTGATAATCACTGTCCTGAGAAGAATTGAGCTTATTATGGTACCAAGACTGGATTGTTTTAGGCAAATTTTTTATTCGCTGCATTGGTTCGACGTCTATAAAATCCGGAATTAAATTCCTGTAAAAAATTTCGAAAAACTTTGCACGAGGAGCTTTTCATAAAACTCTTTAAAGTTCCAGTTCAACATGAGCTCAAACTCCACTTGATTTGGACTTATGCTTCTAAGTTCTAAAATAGCCCAGCGAGTGTATCAGGATTTTTCTCATCATGGCAATTTCTCACGCTTTGGTTCATGGCATAAATTCGAATATCGATTTAACCCAGGCGAAGCGATTAAAACACTTAAATTCCAATTGACAGTCATCTTACAAAGTGAGATTCGGCAAAGAACGAGCATACTTGGGAGAAGTTGATAGAGCACCTGAGTACCTTTTCTCGTGAGCGGGAATGATCTAAACAACTGTAAGATGTTATTTCCGATACACAAAGACTGGATGACAATCATATTCGTTGACTGTGTCTCGCCGAACCCGAAAAGCCTGCAGCCTGCTCAGCCACTGCCCCAGTTCATCTTGCCCCACACATTTTTCCCCGACAGAAATATGCGGATTTTACAAAAGCCAAATAACTAGCCACGTTGCGGTCGAAGGACGTTTGCTCTGAGCGAACTGAGTTTCTGAGGTTCTCAACTTATCTTTGACAACAGGATGATTTGTGGAAAATCGGCTGAGCTGTATGGTAGCTTAAACTGTTGCAAGAAGGCACTCAAAGCCAGCACAATTTCACGTCTTTTACGTTAGCGAAGACGCTTAAAGTCTTACTCCTTCTTATTAAACATCGCATATGGATGACTTCCGGTAGGCTCAAACACACAACGTTATACGTACGTTATACAAACCCTGGCAGCGCTTGACTTATCGCAGACTTTCGGCACTAAAACCCCTCGCCGCTTCTGGAGGATATTAAGAGCTTCACCCTACCTGAAGAAGTAAGACGCTAGTGAAGTAACAAGCTTTCCGTATGAGAGATTTTATATAGCCAAGGCGAACTACGAGCTCATTCGTTATTGTTGTTGTTGTAATTAACTGTGCTTCGCTCTGCCTAATAAGCACGATCACTCTGAGAATCGTCATCAAACTCTTCTAACGGAAGTTCAAGGAAACGAGCAGTTCTAACAGGGCGTGGGCCACAGTGACATTGGTGTTAGAAGAGTAGGTTCAATTGAGCAGGTGAAGATATTTAGTATCATGAAGGTACGTTCCACATGTAGGGCAAGTAGTTGGTATGGTGGGGTCGAGTCTCCATAAGTAAGAGTTAAACTTATTACAATATCCAGAACGAAGTTGTGCTAGCATGATTCTAGTCTCCCACGGAAGGACGCTCGCCTCTACAGCTATTTTGATATCAATTATGGGCCTCACAATCCGAGATCTGGAGGATCTGTTTACCGACTCGGTATAGAGGTAGATGTTTCCTTCAGTCTCTAGGAGGTGGAACTTTATCCAATAGATGTGAATTTGGATGATTTTTGGGTGGTTGAAAATAGGTAGTTACTACGAGCGCGTTTTACTCTTGCTCCATCTGCGCATTCCACGTCGTAAAGACAGTCGCCTTCCATATGGTCTGAGATAGGGTGAGATTTCGCTAGGTGAAGAAGCTGGAAAGGTCTTAAAAAAGATTCATTTTGTTTTGTTGATTTTCCGACAGGGTTCAAAGCTGATGTATATTGGAACGATTTTCCGTCATCCCTTGTCAAATTTGGTTTGGAGCCAAACCGGTTTCGGCGATGTGCCATTTTCAATGCCATTTTTGCCGGAAAATCATTCCAATATACGTCTTAGAAAAGGTTTATCCTAGTACAGAGTTCGTCAATGGAGGGGCCCTTACCCAAATCCCTAATCGCACAGTCGTCAGCGTAGGAGCTCATTCGTGTTTCGAGACCTTGTAGTTGGCACTAAATTGAAATGACGAAAGAGCTTTTAAATAAACTGGATGATACAGTAGCAAAAAAGTGGTTTACATTATGAGGTAGTTCACTGGAAATTCCGCGCACTCCTTTTAGAAACATTTTGGGCACCCTAGTACACCTGAGCACCCACAATGGCTTTGGAACAGTGGTCGGCTTAAAAAGAGGCCTAAGTCGGTGAATCTAAGAGCGTGTTACGAAACAAAAAGTAGGTATTGGTGGTATTCCACTTGATTTGATGATGCATTTTATGCTTTTCTACTCGGGTTGAATGCGTGTTAAAAGCCGATTGTGCAAGTGTGAAGGTCGAACGTAGGTCGACTCTCAGGAAAGTACATGCTGACCATTGTTTTGATGGCATTTGCGGTTGCATGCCCAGCGAAGGTGTAACAAGCGAGAGGGGTCGTTTTTGTCATTACAAGCAACAACAACAACATAGTCGGCAGCGGTCTACATCTCTTGGCAAGATCCACCTCAAATGGGTAAGCCTTATGTTTGGGCGGTGATAAAGTCAAGTTAAGCGAAGCTTTTTGGTGAAGGAAATTAACTAATAGCGTGGAGAGAACACCACCATGGAATATCTATTGGGTAATCTTTCGTGATTTGAATGACTCGTTTCGAAATGCTGTAAGGGCTTATCGACCACTCAGGTGCTTTTTAGTCTCCCCGTCGCACGGCTCCCTTGTAAGTAGTAATTCCTTTGACGTCTGTTGTATTTATTTGTACAAGCTTTAATATTAATTTTCATTATATGTACGCATATCAATTTAGTCATCTTTTGTCTGCCTGACTTCGTCTGCTCACTGTCTGGCAACTGCATTGGCTGTCGCTTTTTCATGTCCAATTATGGCTTGAATTGTATCCTACGCAACTGAAGAGTGAAACAAAGTTTGGATTTTTAGCAATTTTTTAATTATTTCTGTTATGGCATCACGCGTTTCCGATTTCGAATAGATAAAATTTCAATTATTTAATTTCTGTTGCTTTTGAATTTTCTCAAATTTGCTTATCTTTGCTTGTTTTTGTTTTGATCCAACCAGTTTGGCTTTTTTCCCGTTCAAGTCATGCGTAATTAATCATCAAAAGTTAAAACTTAATTTGTCGTACCAATATAAAATAACAGATAAATTAGGCGAGTAGACAATAGGCAGCATGTGGTTTGTCGTTAAAAGCAACAACAACAACAATCAGCATGTGTTATGTAGGCCTTACTTGCGTAGTGAGTGTGCCAAAGTTTGCGTGGGTTTTCATGCTTGCAATAGAGAAAAGTAAAATTAATAGGTTCGTACGCCTAAAGGTAGACTTTCAATGCCTTCTTGTCTACCGCTTGACCTTTTTATGTGATTATTTCTATTTTGGTATTTATTTTGTTGTTTTATATACTTTACAAACTGGAAAACCTGGTCACGCTTCACTGCGTCTCAAAACTTGTAACAGACTGCGTTCGATTTTAATCATTATATCTCCAAAACCAATTGAGACATGGAATTAAGGTATATATTAAATTTTAAGTGGGACGTCTAGAAATGTAGCTGTGAGGGTTGCATTAAATTTTATTAAGCAGTTTTTGAGTGATAGGCGCACAAACATACATACAGACAGACAGGCAAAAATTATAAAAATTGTTGCTTTGGATCCTATTGCCTCAATAATGACCCCTTCTATCAAATTTTTCTTGAAGATCTCTCGACCTGGGCAAATTATGTTTTTGATGTCAGAAGGTCTCATAAGGAAACCGGTTATAAAACACTAGCAGATCCAGCAGACGTCAGAGCCGAAAATTTACTTGCCTACATTTGACTCTCCACCTCCCTCTTATTATACATAGTAGTGCTATGCACACAAGGTATATTAACTACATTCGCCTAACGGTGGTATGTAACGGCATAAACGGATCGATATAGATATTGACTTATATATAATAAAATGTTCAGGAGGAAAAGCGAAATTAATTAAGCCATGTCCGTCCGTCCGTCCGTCCGTATGTGAACACGATAACTTAAATAAATTTGGAGATATCTTATTGAAAATTGGTATGCAGGTTCCTTGGCACTCATCTCCGAGCGCTATTTAAAATGGGCGAAATCGGATTATTGTCACGCCCACTTTTTTATAAAGTATATTCTCGAAACTACGCCACGCCCACTTTTATACGAACGCTTTTGAAAAGGATCATAGATATATTTAATAGGCTATAACTTTGCTTTTCATCATTTCTATTTCACCTTCAGGGTGTCCGTGAATGAAGAAAGTCGAAAAATATAAATTTTAGAAAATGGGCGTGGCCTCGCCCCTTTTATAGTGGATTATTCTACATAACTTTTTTTACCATAACTCCGGCAAAAATTGATTTGTCGAAACGAGTTGCGAAAAGGTTGAAAATATAACTGTTTATTGCAAAAATGGGCGAAATCCGTTCAGGACCACGCCCAGTTTTTAATATAGTTCTGAAAAATTTGTTTGTAAAATTTAAAACGCGATATTTCTATAACTATACAACCTATATCATTAAGATCTTGCACACATAATAAGCTTTTTGAGCAAAACTCGACCGCAAAAAATTTTTGGGATTTTGGGAAAGTAGGTGTGACGCCGCCCACTTTTCAGCATACAAATTCTGGTATTTTCAAAGGCGATTGCTTGTAATTTCAACAAGATATTTCAAACAAAATTGGTCATCTGCTTCTTAATAGTATGTATTTAGTATACTCTTGCCAAAAATTAAGTTAATCGGATAAAGCACAAGTAAAATATCCGGGGAGGTTGTTAATAACCCACTGCAATAGGGAAGTTATATACCTTTTTTGATTTTCATGTATTTAATGAACATGAAATATTTGTAATTGTGAGAAGGAAACAGATGGGCCCATCAATAAGTATACTGAAATGATCGATGGACTACGAGCTGAGTCGATTTAGCCATGCCCGTCTCTCCGTTCGCAAACTAGTCCCTCAGTTCAACAAATATAATGCTGAAATTTGTTGTGTGCGGTCGCCATTTTATAATATATTAATCATTTGTCGGAAACAACCAAATCGGACCAATATAACATATAGCCCCCATACAATCGCAATTAATTTACTACTCAAAATTCATAACAGAAGTGCTTTCTTTCTTTTGTCCTTCTATTCATCTTTTCCCCTTCACCTTCCTTACTATCTTCTTCATCATATATCGGATATTTTTAATATTTTGGTAATATATACATAGTGAATTAACATTTTTTTCGGCGTTGTTGTTGTTGTTGTTGTTGTGGTAACGACAAAAACACTCGGCGTGGTGACGCCCACTTTCCGTTCAAGCAGACTACTGTGTGGTGTTGACTAACCGTCTTGCAACCTAGCAGTGTAAACCCTTGTTTTTTGCGATTACTACAACAACAGAAATAAATAAAAGTTAACCACCTGGTTAGTGAGTCGTCTAAGAGGAACCAGGGTCTTATTAAGTGAGGGGTCTTATTAGGCCCTGTGGCCCTGTGAGTATTCAACGAAGGTGTGAAGAGTCCACCGAGAAGTTATAAATGATTTTGATAAATTAAAATTAAATTTAAAAAAATTTTAATAACCCCCCACCCCAAGAAATATCTTAAAAGGTCCCTCAAGGTACTTTGAGTGCTTACCAAACAGCGCGGAGTTCATTGATTTCAACCAATTCTCTTGCATTCAAAATATAATATCAAAATTGTAAATTCCCCGTTAATTAAACAAATACAACAAATAGTTCAAATTTACCTTGGCTGCGTAGTTGTTCACGTTAACTTGCAAATCTCTTCCGCACTTTTTTGCAAATTTTTTGGTTTTTGCTTAAAACTTCAACCGGTTCGCCTTCAATATTAAATTGACTATTAAGGCTATTTGTTGGCCCGTGGGCGCTCAGCACACAAACAAAATTTAACTCAATTGCGCACACTGAAGCTGCAAATTGGCAAAGTACTCTGGTGCAGGCGAGTGATTGTGAAAATATTGCGTTGTTGATTTGCAAAAAAAAAAATTATTATTCGTTGAATTTTTACCGTTTGTATGCTCAAAGTGGCCTTTGCGTTTAGTAGAAGAGTTTTGAATTAAGAATTTTTTTTCTGTAGAATTTTTTTTAACAATTGGAATTTCTTGAGGAAATTTTATTTAACGACGAAATAGTTTCGGATTATTGTGGTTTTGAATTGCTGCGTAGGACAAATTTATTTGGAACACTAATAGACGATTAATAGCTTTTCTGATAGTTTCTTGTTCTTTTCCGAATTTTATTTTGAACAACAAACAAAAAAATCAGGGAAAAAATAAAATTGCGGTTTGTTGGCAATTGAAAAAAATTGATAGTTGAACCAAAATTCAAAACTTTCAAGTCATGTTTTTGATTGCACAGAAAAACTATAGAAAAACCGAAAAAGAAAAATACAGTGTGTAACTTATTTCTAAAAAAAAAAAACCCAAAAGGGATACAATAAAACTTTAGACGGTCATCTCTAATATCAATAACAACCAATTTGTGTATAACAGTGGTGCTCAAATTATTTTATATGGAAGGGTAAATCACAATACATGTACAAAAATATGTGTACACTGAGATTTTCTTTTTGAAGTTGAGTAAGCATAAAAAAAAATCCAAAAACCTAGTCCGGTTCCAAGCGTATAAGTTCAGGCTCTGATAGGTTACATCAAGTTAATGGACTCCACTAATTAAGAATTTATTTATTTTTTAATTACGCAGATTCTTCCTGCTAGTTTTAGCTATGTAACTCAACCAGCACAATTTTGACAATTATAACAAAAGTGGGTGTGCGCGGATTCTCGTGAAAATAGTAGTAACAAACTAAATTTCAAACAAATTTATACCGCTAAAGGTTTCAGTTGAAGCTGTTAAAAGGATCATCTGCAAGTTAAATTTTGATAAAATATTTCACATATAAAAACTAGGCGAGGTTACTTCTCCCCCTAATCCAGGGTGTTACGCGGACCGTGCCCATTGGAAGGTTTGCAGCCAGGGGGTAATATCGGCTGTATTTCCACGGTGCCTCTCTGATACCGGGCCGCCTCAGAGAGTAACGGTGGCCTTACCGCAGTAAGGGGCGCTGCTGCGGCGTACGAAGTCTTTCCCCTACGAAAACTTTAGACCACTGAGCCCGCCTTGTCGGGCAGGTGGTCGTACGACCAAGATGATGAACTCAACACCTATAAAAATAAAACAGGACGGAAGAGAAGAGACGAAGGACGGACGGAAGGGAGGGGACGAAATGCTCTCCAAAGTTCGAGACAGAGCGCTCAGCGATGGCTCGGACTCGGAAAGCAGTGCGGAGTCAGTGAGCTCAGTGCGGGAGCGAGAGCTGCTGAAAACCCCGACAAAGGAAGATAAGAAAGCGCGCAACAGAGAGGGGAAGAGAGCCCTATCGCAATACCGGGCGGCGCTTAAAATTATTCAACGCTTGGGAGCCGTGGTCGAACTCACTGACCGGGAAAGCGAGCGTTTGGCATGGGCCCGTGGGGCAGTTGCTGCAGGTCGAAAGCACTTCGACAGGCCGGATTACGCCGCTAGCAGTTCTCGATACTGCAACAGTATCGAGGAAAAACAGCTTAGCGGCAGTAAGAAACGGCAGCGTTCGGCCGAGGGTGAGAGGTCTGACCTCAAGCGGCGGAAGGATGACTTCAGGCCATCCACTTCCAGGGCTGCGAGGAGGACTACTCGACATGACGGGGCAGGGAGTAGCCGTTATAACCAGGCTGTCAGCTCAAAGCCGACAACAGTTGGAGAGGCAAAACCGGGCATCAGCTATAGTCAGGTAGTCGGCGAAAAGCCGACAACATCTGAGGCGGCGAAAGCAAGGCCAAGAGGAGGCAAGGATGGGTTACCGGCCTCAAGGACCAGCGAAGTGGCAAAGCAGCACCTTACGGTGGCGTTGCTTGACCGCTCCGATCCCTATGGACAGATGTCCGCTGACAAGTGGCGATCTGTGGAGAGGGAGCTGCTCAGCGCCATCATAAAAATGATGCGGGATGAGCCAAACAAGCCCCTACCGAGCTTTGATGCAGCAGGCTGGTACAATGGGGTAAAACTCATAAAATGCAACGATGCTGCAACACTGATATGGCTGAAGGGAGTGGTACCAAACCTCCAAAAGCAGAATAGTGCCAAGTTCGAAGTGGTGGAAAGAGCACTGATCCCGTCGATACCTAAGGCAAAGGTATGGATCCCGAGTGTGGTGCAGTCGGACGATGCGCTGAACTTGCTGCAGCGCCAAAACCCGAATATACCGACTCGGGATTGGAAGGTACTTCACGTATCTAGGCCCACGGAGGAGGGCCAGTGCTATTTCCTCCAAATCAACAAAGAGGCGGAAGACTTATTATATCCAGAGTTCGGGAAGATGTCTTGGGGCGTTGGTAGTGTTTTCCTGCGCCTCAGGAAAAGAAATCCGAAAGACGGTAACCACAACACGATCGAAGCAGGGGAAGTCGAGAAGGAACTCGAGAGCCTGAGGATCGTGGAAGGGGAAGGAGGGACGAAGGTGATGGAGGTGGAGGGGGACAATAACATTGATGATGTTAAGAGTCCTTCAAATAAACCTCCATCACAGTAAAGTAGCGTCGAGCGAGCTTCTCCTGGCTCTAGGGGAGAAGTCGTTCGATGTGGCGCTAGTCCAGGAGCCATGGCTCTCTGCCGGAGGAAGGGTATCTGGACTTAACGCACATGGATATAAGACGTATCACGCAAACGTGGAAGGTAGGATTAGAGCAGCTGTTATGGTAAGTAAAACACTTAACTCATATTTGTTGTCTAATTTCAGTACTGAAGACCTTGCGGTAGTAGCTATAGAACGAGGAACGGGGGATGCTCTTGTCATAGCATCCTGCTACATGGCGCACGATGCTGACGCTCCCCCGCGTGAGTTAGAGATGCTGGAGGCAGGCTACAGGCGCGTAGGGCGAAATATCGTCATTGGCGCGGATGCAAATGCACACCACCATGTATGGGGATGTGATGACATCAATGAACGGGGTGAGTCGCTTTTTTGTTTCTTACTCCAAAGTAGTTTACAAGTAGTTAATAGAGGGAACACTCCCACATACGTGGGACCAACGTCCAAAAACGTATTAGATATCACTCTTTGTTCGGAACCAAGTACAGCCGTATCCGACTGGAGGGTCCTAAACAGACCCTCCTTCTCGGATCATGCGTACATTGGTTATAACATAGCTTTAAGTACAGTTAAAGGAGGGGAACTTTTTAGAAATCCCAAAACAACAAATTGGACCCGCTTTCAAGGGTATCTGAAATCAAAGCTTCGGCAACCAGAGACGATTAGTAATGTTGAGGATCTGGAGAAATCCACAGATATCCTAACAACAACACTAACAAAAGCTTATAAATCAGCCTGTCCCCTCAGGAAACCCAGGAACAAAACGAAACCACCATGGTGGAGTAAAGAGCTGGGTGCCCTAAGGAGCCAGACTAGAGACTTATTCAAGCTAGCAAAGCTAGCGGACTCAGCTGAGTGCTGGGACGAGTACAGAGATCTGCTAAAGATGTACAAGAAAGAAATTCGTACAGCAAAAAGAATCTCTTGGCAAAAGTTCTGTGGTGACATGGAAAGTTCCAATGAGACTGCGAGATTGAGAAAGGTTCTTTCGAAGGGCGTACAAGTTCAGGGCCTTATTAAAAAGGAAAATGGGGAATGGGCGCGTAATGGTGCAGAATCCCTCGAAGCACTCATCAATGCTCACTTTCCATCAGAAGAAGGCATTGACGGACAAATAAATAGCATAGGCTCATCAATACAGGAGCGTGATATTGAAGGACTGATAACACATTCCAAAATTAAGTGGGCACTAAACTCGTTTTCCAAGTTTAAGTCGCCAGGCCCAGATGGGATCTTCCCCGCCATGCTCCAAATGGCCGGAAAGAGAACCATAGAATGGCTTAGTGTAATATTCGAAAGTTGCATAAGACTGAGGCACGTGCCGGAAGTATGGAGAACTGCCCGTGTGGTGTTCATACCGAAGGCAGGCAAGAGCAGTCACATGTACACTGGAGACTACAGGCCGATTAGTCTGACGTCATTTATACTAAAAACCCTCGAGAGGCTAATAGACACTCACATTAAATCAAATGTGAAGGAGGATTTAATTTCCAATACACAACACGCATACACCAAGGGCAGGTCTGTGGACACAGCTCTGCATAGGGTCGTTATGCACATAGAGAAAGCCCTAGAACATGGGGAATTTGCAATAGGTGTCTTCCTAGACATAGCAGGAGCATTCAACAATCTTTCAAAGCGAGCCATAATGGACGGACTACGACACATTGAGGTGGATCCCGCCTTGGAAAATTGGATCGGCTGCATGCTGGGGTGCAGGAAGATCACTTCCAGTTGGGGCGGTTACGAAACCACAAAAGTAGTACATAGAGGCACCCCGCAGGGTGGAGTACTATCGCCGCTGCTGTGGAACCTGGCCCTTAACAAACTGCTCAAGCAGTTCGAAGGGGGGCCAGTAAAACTGACAGCATATGCAGATGACGTCTCAGTCATAATAAGCGGGAAATGTCTATCGACGCTCAGCTCGCTGATGAACCAGGCGCTTAGGGTCATCCATGACTGGGCCTGCGAGGTTGGGCTGAGCACAAATGCTGATAAGACAGACCTAATATTATTTACCAGAAAATACAAAGTACCAAGTTGGGTAAAGCCAAAACTAGGAGATGTGGTATTAGAACCGAAGGTTAGTACCAAATATTTAGGTATTATACTGGATAGCAAGTTGAGTTGGAAACTCAACGTACAAGAACGGTCGAAAAAGGCCTCAGCAGCTCTGTATACCTGTAAGAGGATGCTGGGCTGCACTTGGGGTCTTTCGCCTGCCTTGTCTTATTGGGTTTTCAATGCGATTGTTAGACCAATTTTATTCCATGGGGTCCTGGTTTGGTGGACCGCCTTAACGAAGAAAACGTATATGAAGTCAATAGAGAGAGTGTATAGAACATCTATGATAAGCATAACGGGTGCGCTTAAAACCACACCGACAGCAGCGTTACACGCCATTTTGCATCTACCGCCCGCAAACATAACGGCAAAGAACATAGCGTTAACAACTGCAAACAGGCTATATGCCACGGGGCAGTTTGAGTGCAGATCATTTGGCCATAGTAGTATAGCGTCTTCCTTGATAAGACATGTAGACTACACGGTCCCTTGCCTGCGCTTCGAAGAGGTTCTGGAAGCCACTATAGAGGAGGAGGGCTGGAGGAGAGGTGCAGAAATGACGGAAAACACGGTACACATATATACAGATGGTTCCAAAATGACGGAAGGAGTAGGAGCCGCAGTGTACTGTAATGACTTGGGGATCACTAAATCATTGAAATTGCCAGATCATTGCAGTATATTCCAGGCGGAAGTCATATCCATTAAAGTGGGAGCAGAAATAGCTGTAGAAAGTCTAGCGCTCGGAGAGCGGGTGAACTTTTACGTCGACAGTCAGGCGGCTATCAAGGCCATAATCTCAAATAGTAGCACTTCTTTGAGCGTACTAGAGTGCAAAAGAAGTCTTGAAAAACTTAGTATAGAACATAGAGTA
The DNA here is from genome assembly GCA_949987695.1 of Merzomyia westermanni. Classification (NCBI taxonomy): domain Eukaryota; kingdom Metazoa; phylum Arthropoda; class Insecta; order Diptera; family Tephritidae; genus Merzomyia; species Merzomyia westermanni. The sequence goes on along the minus strand of OX465291.1, from coordinate 34,944,088 downwards.
CATATCTTTTGGACCCCAGGCCACAAAGGTATAGAGGGAAACGAGAAAGCTGATGAGCTAGCAAAGAGTGGAGTGGCACTAGATGCGAGCAACAGTATTAACGTACCCATCCCGCTAAGGGAATTAAAGCGTAGGTGCGATTTACACATGGTTAAACAAGCAGATAAGGCATGGGAAGAAGTGCAAGGCTGTAAAATCTCCAAAATCCTGTGCAAATCGTACGACATGAAACTTACAAAAACAATTGTATCCCTCAAAAGGGAAGACTGTAGACTGCTAATTGGTAACCTTACAGGGCACTGCCTTCTGGCAGGCCATGCCCACAAGATCGGTCTTGTTTCCGACAGCATGTGTAGGAAATGCAAAGCGGAGACGGAGACTGTGGAGCATGTCATGTGCACATGCCCCGCTCTATCCAGACTGCGGCTTCAAACATTTGGAAAGGGACAATTGCCCAACCTAGCTTCACTGACAGAAATAGGCCCAAGTAGGCTTCTGGTTTTTGCGAAGAAAACATTACTGTTTTGTAAAATAGACACTGAAGTGTCAACTGTATAACAAGAGGTCGTCAAAGTTTTTCTGGTAACACTACGGACGCTATGCGTCTATGTTTGGCCACTGCGTTGGCCTGCCAGCACAACCTAACCTAACCTACTTCTCGATTCCACACATTTACGGAACAAATTTTTCTATGCCAACTAAAATTAGTACACCAAATTTAATTTTTCTCCATCTAAACGCTACCTATTGGTATGAGCTGGTTATATTTTGTGTATATCAAGGAATAGTCCTTGCTAATATCTTTCGACTTTTCTGAGACCAAAAATCTATACCCAGCTGCACTAGTTAGGATTGCGATCATCTATGCTTCGGACCGTTTTGAACCAACCTTAGCTTCATTTTAATTGCTTTTTGAAAAAATCTTATGTTCATTTAGACCTTTTTGTGTTTCTTATAAGACTTGGAAAATGGTTTTATGCATCAAAATTTTTCAAACCTCCGCTCCCATATGCTTTCCTTTTTTGTTCAATTAAATTTGAGTACATTCAATTCTGCATATAAATTATTCTCAGTGCCTCAATATTTTTAAAAAAATTTTCATTGTCAATTTGTTAGTGTAAATTTCTTTTTCATATGGAAGTGCCTGTGCTTCATACCAAATTTTTCTTGTTTTGCATTTTCATAAGAAACTCAGGCACATTCAAATGAATTGTATTTATATGTGAGGGCATATGGGAGTGCTTTGAAACATTTTTTTATTTGTATTCAAAGTGTAAATTTGTATCTGTGCCTATATTTGAGGGCAAAACAAAAACAAAAGTGCTTCAAGTGTATAGGGATTGCGCAGCCCTGGTATATAACAATCAAATAGAAATAATTTTTTTTTTATTTCTAAAAAGGCATTTTTTCTGGAAGTACTTTATTTCAACTTGCCTTATTATAATAAAAAAATAATAATAATTTTAATTATGCGTAGATGTACTGTATAGAAATTATGCCTTCTAAAATAATGAAGAATAACTACGTGCTTTGGTTTTAATAATATTTCGCGGTGTCACTGGCTCTCTTTTTACTCTCAATTTATTCATACAAAATCATCGTGAATCGTTTACCTCGGAGTTGGCCAACGTCAGCGCTACTTGCATCTCAAAAAAACAAGCGTCATCTGTATCTCAATTATGAGCATTATTAAATACGTTTTTTCTCAATATCTCGACACTAGAGCCACATAGTGAGTGAATTTTCTTAAGCAAATTTCTTCAACGCACAGTGATATATTATTATATTTCAAATACCAGCCAAATCGGATCATAAATGCGATTTTAACAAATACAGCGCCCTGCCTGTCGGAATTTTTTCAAAATAATAATAATAAAATAGCGACGCGTGCGCCACCTATCGGAAAAAGTTTAATGTCGTCGAAACTTGAGCGATGCCAAAAATTTCAAGAGAAGTTAAGGAAAAACGATTGCACCGACACTGAAAAAAGACATTCGCATTTTGTACAAAGAACGAATCATGCGCCTTTTAGCATGCTTCTTTTTTTTGAAAAACTTTTTCACATTAAGCCGCCGTGGTGTGGCGGTAGTGTTGCCGGTTTAGCACACCGAAGATCCAAGGTTCGAGCCCTGGTACAGGTAACATCAAAAGTGGTTTGCAACAGTTTTTTCAAACCGAGGTCGCCCCTCGGCTGTGGTTTGGCAAACTCTCCGAGTGTCTTTTTGCCATGGTAGGCTTCACAGCAAAAATTTATCCCCTTTGTAGATGCCGTTCGGAGTCGGCGAAAAACTGTAGGTCCCACGAATTTGTAGAGAAAATTCAAATAGGCACACCACAAATTGGAATGGAAGCTTGGCGCAAAAATCTCTCAGGTTTACGATACCTGCAATACTATATCGCGCCATAGATTTTACTTAAATTTTTTTTTTTGAATATTCATTAAAGGAAGATAGTTTTAGATGTATATTGGAACGATATTTCGTCATCCCTTGTCAATTTTTATTTTTGTACAAAACGGTTTCGGCGATCCGCCATCTTCAGTGTATGTCTCTTTTCATAGATGTCTCTTTTCATACATACACTGAAGATGGCGGATCGCCGAAACCGTTTTGTACAAAAATAAAAATTTACAAGGGATGACGAAATATCGTTCTAATATAGATCTAATATCCACCCTGTCGGAAAAACAGAAAATCAAATCAAGCCAAGATAATTTCACCTTGCAGAATTTTCTGTAAAATACAAATGAAACTACTTACTTTAGAAGAAGCTTCGACTGAATTAGGAACAGTTTCCAGTAGCTTTTGGAGTTATAAATATCAAATTAACAAAAAAAGTATTTTTATAAACCACCTAACATCGCAAGAAAAATTTTACATAATCATTTTGGGTTATTTCGCTATAAATTGAGATTAACTGAGATGATTTCAATAGTTACATGAACGCATTGGGTAATTTTTACGAAACGAAGTAATTTAGTCTGAACCAGACCTCTTAAATAATGATTACTAATCGTTATGATTACCGATTTGAGTAATTACTTTTTTGAGAATCCATTTAATGATTGATTATCAATTACTTTCCATCTTTAATGATTATTTTCCAATTAATTAAAAAAATAATAAACAAAATAGTCATGATTTTTTACGATTTAAAAAGAAATCAAAAATAAACAAAAAAAGTTGTTTTGATTACTTTTGGTTATTTTTTGATTATTTTGGATTTTTTTTTCAGTATTGTTGTAAAAGCACATAACCATACACATCAACACTGAAAGATCAAAAATAATCTAAATAATCAAAATAACTTTTTTTGATTATTTTTGATTTTTTCTAATCGTAATCAATTAATAGTTGCCTTTTCTTAAAAAACAATTAAAATAATCATTAACAATTAAAAAAGCCGTCTATTTAATTGATTACCAATTACTAATCAAATTTCACAGGTTTGGTCTAAACTTACTTTAGCTTCATAATTATCCTGTTAGTATTTTATATTTATATTCATTCTACAAATTCATAGGTTTTCTAGAAGCTTAGTTAGTTGCTTTAAAATTTAAAAAAGTGAAATGGCTTTGAAGCTTGTCTGGGTATTAAACATAAAAAGGGAGGCGACGTGAAAGCGCAGCAAACCGTCAAAACAAATAAAAACGGTATACAAACAGAGGAGGTCAATGGGCAGGCCGCAGGTTATGTTACCCTCATCATCATGTATGTACGAGTACATGGTATGTACTAGCATGGCATAGGTAGTTACATACATAATTCGCGTACTAGCATTGTAAGGCACAAAAGAGAATTCAGAAAAAAAACAAATAAAAAAAAAATAATAAAAATTTATACAAACATACTTGTATATTGTAAATATGGTGAAATTTAAATCAAACAACATTTTGAAATTGGAAATTGCAATTTTTTTTGTAAATTTTTACAATTTTTAGTCGGTATTCAATAGATTGCGAAAAATTGATTAGGAAATGGAAAATAAATTTCTCATTTCGACGACTGAGTGGAAGGTCAACCTATTTCGGAATATTCTTCATTGGATAAAGCAGACCTGTTAAATAACACAGTGCTACAATGATTTTGTACTTTTAAAGCGACCTAGTGAGGTTGCTCGACCAGTTGAACAATCTCTACTAGGTCGCTTTAAAAGTAAATAATTCTTTTTTTTTGTATCACTGTGTAATGATTACTAATCGTAATGATGACCGGTTTGATAAATTATTTTCTTCAGAACCCATTAAATGATTGATTACTAATGATTATTTTCCAATTATTAAAAAAATAATCACAAAAAATCATGATTTTTTACGATTATTAAAAAAATCAAAAATAATGAAAAAAAAATTGTTTTGATTACTTTTGATTATTTTTGTTAATTTTTGATTTTTTTCGTTTTTTTTTTATAATTTTTTATTTATTTCAGTATTGCTGTAAAAGAACATAAATATACACATCAACAATACTGAAAAAAATAAAAATTAATCAAAAAAATATCAGAAAAAAAATTTAATTTTTTTTCTTTTTTCTAATCGTGATCAATTAATAATTGACTTTTCTTGAAAAACAATTGAAATAATCAGTATCAATTAAAAAAGCCGTCTAATTAATTGACTACTAATTACTAATCAAATTTAACGGGTCTGGGATAAAGAAATCAAGGTTTTTCTAGAATGGCTCACATTACATGAGGGACATGAAAGCAATGAAAAGGCCGAGTAGTTTATACAACACTGGATTGATTATCTACGAAAAATATAGTATTTAATAAATTTTTTAGGGATTAATTATTTAGATGGATGATGGCTTATACCTTGGCTCCTTCACTCATTATGCTACCAAACTACACTGAAACTAGACTACGAACACACATAATAAATAATATGACTGTACTAATCGAAATACTTGAGACCATTACACTCACACAGAGAGAGAGCACGATCGTATCATTTAACATAAAGAACTTATTCCCATCGATACCGCTGTCAGAGAAAATGGATATAGTCAACAGAGCACTACTTGACAAAACAAAAGATAAGGTCAGAACTGCACAAATAACCAAAACGCTAAGAATAACTTTACAGCAAATCTAGCTCCAGTTCAACAATAAAATCTATAGACAGACAAACGGACTTGGAATGAGGAACCCAACATCGGTCATTCTCACGGAAGAAGCAGAACTTGGAGGGAAGATAAATGTTAGAAAACAACTGCCCCAAAGCAAACATCAAAAAAAAAAAAAATGGCCCGTATACTTCACGTACAATTGAACATGGAAATATACAAAGTGAAAACATTTGACAGTAGACATAAAATCGCTTTTTTTTGAGAGGTACCAATCTCCCCTTGGGATCATGCAACCCTTTAACAAAATTTTAGCGTTCTTACATGAATACTTTCAGAGCAGATCTATTAAATTTTATTAGTAATAGCCGTTAAAGCATGGCAAAAATCAAAAAAATCATGAAAGCGTTCGAATACATGTTTCTAGAATCTTCCAGGGATCAAGAATATAAACTGTTTTTTCACAGAAAATTATAGTTTACCAGGTAGAGGCGCTCAAAGTTGACCCATTTTCAACATTGGGAGAAATTTGAAATTTTTCTTCTTTTTCGTTGTATTTAAAATGGTTTTGTGAGTAAATAAGGCGGCCGGTTGTCGTTTTCTTGTATAACAATTAAAGATAATTTAATTTAGGATTGAAACAAAAAAAAAGTGTTTTTTTTTTTGTGCTAACCCTGGACGGTCATCCTTTTTTTTGTACATTAACGTCATCCTTCGTCAATATGACGACGACTTATTTCAAATCCATTTTCAGTAGGGTGTGAGTCGAAATAATGAACGCGTTTTATTTTTTTTTAATTATTTATTTCATTATTAATAAATACAAATTCAAAGAGAGTAAACAACCGACTATCGCTGTACGAAAGCGGAGATCAACACGAACAATAAAAAACTTATTTACAGTGAAAATAAAATAGTTCGTAGTCATTTTGACGAAAGTTGGCGGAGGCCCTTTTTAAAACTTTGATGGAAAAAAAAAATGTTTAAATATGTGCTCCGTCAAATTAACAGTAGTTATTTGTGAAATATTCAGTTACCTAAATTCATAAAGTCTACCTGCGTCCAGCTGCAACTTCACTTTTTACATCAAATAAAGTTAAACAACCGTGGGCATCAATACGCGCCTGAGCAGGTATATATAATTCAGTACGGCCGCAAGGTCGTTTTTGTTATTGGAACTGGTTAACAACATACATTTTTTTAGTTACGAATTGTATACCTGAAATTCATTTTAATAATTTGAGTAGGTATATAAAGCTATCCATCATACAATGCACATTCTCATTCGTCTTTTGGAGATTAAGGAACTTAGTATTCTGTTTACTTAAATAAAGTGAATAGTATTTTTAAATATAGTTCACAGTTTAATATTTAGTCAGATACACTCGAAGCCAATTCTAATATGTATCTAGAAAACTCGAAACTATTTGCGATGTTTAAATCTACAAAGTCAAGACGGGACTTCGTTGAGGCTATTATGAGAGAATTAGCGAGTGAAACAAGCATTAAAGAAAAGGAAGGCCTGGAAGAAAAAATTGGTTTACAATACATTATGATAGAAAGAAAATGGAAGGACGTCTATCGTAAGAATTCAAAATTTCTAAGTAAGCATGAAAAGTGGCTAGCTGACAAAACTTTTTTGACCGAAGAAACGCCTAGCACGTCAACCAATCCAACTAGAGGGAGACCAACAAAACCCATAGAAGAGTGTTCTACCTACACACGGAAAAGGAAGCTGTCTGATACCACAAAAGCTATGGCACGACTCATCTTTCAGAAGCACTGGCTATTAAATATAAAAAAGACGAAGAAAACGTGAAGTCTCATATAACAGGAGCAGTTGCGGTAGCAAGTCCAGTTCGACTGATGAGGATCAAAAACAGCATTCCCACACCACCAAATGCGCTACCTAGGAAATACACTCCCGAAGAAGCTTTGGCGCTGTTTATAGATCTCGGTTTAACGAAGAAAAAATATATTATATTGCGTAAGTCATTATTGCAACGTAATGCCGATATTTTACCTGGATACAAAAAAATTACTCAAGCCAAGAAAGAAGCAGGTCCTCTAAGTCCAAAAATAACGGAAGTATCAGCTGAAATTGAGCTACAAAACCTAATGGATCATACGTCTACACGACTCCTTCAAAGTTTTACTGAAGAAAAGTTGAAATCACTGCCCAAGGAGCTAGCATTGATAACTAAGTGGGGCTGTGATGGATCATCAGGACAATGCGCATATAAACAAAGAATAAATGTAGACGATGAAACAATTACAGATAGTAATATTTTTATGGCTTCTATTGTTCCATTACGACTAAAAGATGAAGCTTCAGAATATTGGAAAAATCCACGTCTGTCATCAACTATATTGTGCCGCCCGATATTATTTAAATACGAGAAGGAGTCTTCGGAACTCATAAAAGCTACAGTGAGTGATATAAAAAATCAAATTGCCAAATTAGAACCAACAATAATTGAAATTGCAGAGGGGAATGTCATTACAATAAAGTATGATTTTCTTCTAACAATGGTCGAAGGCAAAGTTTTGAACTTAATAACAAATATGACATCTACAATGAAATGTCCAATTTGTAAGAAGAGCCAAAAGGACTTTGAAAATCTTGATGATTCAATAACTGACGAACTAAATTATGAGTATGGAATATCTCCTTTGCATGCTAGGATCAGATGTATGGAATTTGTTTTGAAGCTGGCTAATACACTACCACAACAAGGAGAAGTTTTCGACGACAATACAACATGTAAGGAGAAAAAAAAAATGCAGGATACATTCTATAAAGAGATTGGCCTTAGAGTTGACTGTTCAAAGTATGAAGACGGAAATACAAATGATGGTAACTCCTCAAGAAGATTTTTTGAAAACGATGAAGTGACTGCTCGCATAACAGGAGTTGATAGAGATATTGTGAAAAGATTTGGAGTAATTTTAAATATTTTAAACTGCCATGAACCAGTTAATGGACCCAAATTTGGAGAATATGCATCTAAAACTACAGAGTTGCTGCATCAAAAGTATCCTGAGAAGAAACTTACACCAACGGTACATAAAATTTTAGCACATGGAAAAGATTTAATAGAGTACCAGTGCTTACCATTAGGAGAATTGTCTGAAGAAGCTCAATAATCTAAGAACAAGGACTACAAAAGATATAGATGTATGAACACCTGCAAAGTATCACGAGTTAGACAAAACGAAGACCTTTTCAACATGTTAGCTATCTCTTCTGATCCAGTCATATCATCTATGAGGTATGTAAGAACACAAAAAGATCTTACATATGCGTATAGCTCAGAAATGGTTGCTTTGTTAGATATATGTTCCAGTGACGATGACTATGTTAAGATAAAATAAGTTTCTCACTTCTTATCACAACAATTAAAAAGAGATTTACTAATCAATTTTGTTACTTTATTTAAAAATAAGATATCTATGTACAAGTTAATTTTTTATTTCAAATAAAAGAATTAATTAATTTAGTAATAAATAATAGACAAATCTCATTTTATTTTTTTAATTTTTTACTAAAAACATTTTGTTTTTGCCTTTTTCTAAAAATTTTCGACTTTGACGAATTTTTTAGAAGCACCCTGTATCTGTGACATTCTGAGCTTTCACACAATAAAACTTCAAATAATTAACTTTCATTTGCGTTAAAATTTTTAAAATATCTTCATTGGTTCAAAAGTTATGATTTTCGCAAAGAAAAAACTCAAAATGCGCCACTGTGCGACGGCTTCTTTGATTGGTAATGATTATTTTAATTGTTTTTCAACATAAGGCAATTATTAATTGATTACGATTAGAAAAAAAAAAAAAAAAATTTAATAAAAAAACCATAAAAAACAAAAAAAATTTGTTTTGATTTTTTTTTTGATAATTTTAGATTTTTTTTAGTATTGTTGATGTGTATATTTATGTGCTTCAAAAAAATCATGATTTTTTACGATCATTAAAAAAAAAATTTTAAATTAAAAATAATCAAAAAAAAAGTTGTTTTGATTACTTATAATTATTTTTGTTCTTTTTTAATTTTTTTTATTTTTTTCAGTATGTAGATGGGTATATTTACTGTATACTGTATACTGAAAAACATCAAAAATAAGCAAAAAAAAAAAGCAAAAAAAAAATCAGAAATAATCAAAAGTAATCAAAACAACTATTTTGTGATTATTTTTGATTTTTTGTTTTTTTATGGTTTTTTTTTATTATTTTTGATTTTATTTTACTATTTTTGCTTTTTTTAATAATCGTAAAAAATCATGAATTTTTTTCTAAATATTTTTTCAATTAATTGGAAAAAAATAATTAAAAATTGAAAGTAAAGCTAATCTATCATTAAAAGGATTCTCAAGAAAATAATTAATCAAACCGGTAATCATCAAGATTAGTAACCATTATTTAACAGGTCTGTTCCAGATATATGCAGTATGAACGATTTAATTAATAGGGGTGATATCAAGACCATGGCCATTCTTGAAAATTCGAATTATAGAAACCGATGCAAAAGTAATTTTAGAGTTTTTTTTACTAAAACACGAGTTTTTGAATACTAAATTCACTATGGCTTTTGACTCAGTACTATAGCTTCACTCATTGAAGATATTCGATTTTGGGAAAATTTTCTTCAAAATACTTCACTGTGGCGGCCCTTCACTTTCCACTCATAAAAAAAACAACACACAAAGACTTTGATTGCTAATTTTTCACTTTGATTCAAATTTTATAATCTCAAAAATATTGCTTAAATTTATCTCATAAATAGCAGGTGTTGTATTACACTTAATTGTTGTTGTTTGCACAGAACTATTAGGTTTGGGTTCGCTTCGCTTGATTGATTGACACTTAGCGCTTAACCTTATTGGGATTAGTTGGGTTTTCGATTTGGCCTAGCTAAAGTTCCAGTTAATACCATGTTAGTATGTTATTTTTCTTATTGTTTTTCTGGTTTTCGTTTACTTAGCGCTGCCAAAGACTTTATGGGCCACTGGTATTTCTTACTTTTTTGCTGCGCTGAGCCCTTGCGACTGCGGCCGCATTTGCACGTTAACTAAAGTTACTGGCTGCTGTTGGCGGACAGCGAGGTTCAAAAGTTCTTCAATACGAATGCTGCACAATCAACAACATCGAGCACAAGAGCTGAAGCGGAACCTCAAACTGTAGCAACTTCTTAAAATGGTAATGTGCAGTTGAAGTTGGATTGGGTTTTTTCTTTGCTTTCAAATACACATACAAACACATCAGATTTACTGGCTCAATTGTTTAAATGATTACTTAATTTTTTTTGTTTATTTACAAACATTTTATAACTTTTTGTTTTTAATAAATTTTTCTATTTGCTCGTAGACACCAAAGAATTTAACAAACTTTCGACACGTCCCACTGCTCGAGCGACATTGCCACGCTGTCGAAACGTGTTCTCCGCACGAAGGTGGACGATTTTGGTTCACAACGTGACAGCGAGCAAACAGCTGTTTGTCCTGACAACTAGAGAGACTGAAATGAGAGAATGACAAACGAGTGGGAATTTCGAAATCAGTGGCGTTGCCAAGCTACTGCTACAAAGGGATTTATTAGACTTCTGATGGTTGCAAAGAAGAGTTCCGCAAGTGGTACAATGAGGTAAACTTCACAAAGCAAAGGTGTAAGCACACCTAGATCAAAGCTGAGGGAAACGTATATACTCCAGTACGGCTATTGGATTACATCTAGACTTTTTCCTGGCAAAACCTTGGCTTCTAAGCATGAAGCAACTAAATGATTCCATATCGTCATCTCAAACTTCAGGTACCACAGCTGGAGTTCCCCAAAACTACAACAGCTGCGGTAGTCTAAAATAATCAGCCACATCGGCGAGTGCCCTGTTGACACTCCAAGAGTCTTGAAAGTGCGATACAGAAGTAGAATTAGCCTAGCACTTCCTTACCCTAGCTGAGGCCCATTCGTCCAGAAGCAGAATACAACTAGTCAGTAGAAATCCAACGGAGTGCTCTGGAATTAAGATGATTTTGATCCAAGCATGGTCACACATTTGCGGGATACTGCACTGTGCTTAAGCTCAGCACTTTACTTGACGCTCGGCTATCGTAGTAAATATTAGACCCCTTCATAGTTGGATGGATATTAGAGGTGATGGATGAGAATCCATCTCGTCCTTAATGACCGCGACCTAGAGCTGTCGGCTAGCTGGTTTCAGTTGTTTGTTGCTTTCAGTTCAGCCAACTGTTTTCGAACGCCACGAGTCCAGAGTTTTTCTATCTGCCAAGATTGGAGATTTTTGCTGGCCTCATTGCCCCCCAGTAGTTGCGCATCTTCCAGATTAGCTTCATATTAAAATAGGTCACCGTCTGAATATCAAAGTTATTCATCTCCTGCCAAAATGCTAAGCTTATATCTCATAAATTCGCACATAATTCCAATGCGTTGGCCTAACTGATCATGTGGGTTAGGTTACCCTGCATGTGATCGCACAAAGGGCCTAAAAAGGTAGAGTCGTCTCCTAAGCTCATGCACCTACATTACTAAAGTAAGTGATCCAGATCATTAGAGAGGGGAAACACGCTTCATCTAACTACGAATAGCAAAGTCATAAAACACCGTCATGTAGAGGATCCAATTGACAAATGGTTTATTCGACGAGCTCCCGTTATATAAAGAAGTATTCCAGCTATTTTCCTTTTTACGTTACAAATTCAATGCAAACATTTCTTGAATCTCGTGCGGGTTGACAGCCTCACTTGATACACCAAACTGCATACGCCCATGCCCTTCAGCGAATTGAGAGAATCAGTCTAGCGCATTCTCCAAGTTCGAAAGCGTTTTTCGACAGTAAACTCCTCACACGCACATAAATAAGCATTCACGGAGGACCTGCTGTGTAACTGGATGGTTGAACTATGAAACGGGTTTGCGCCCATACACCCAGAGGGCAGTCGAACACAAAAACAGCTGTGTTGTAAAGTTCAATGTCTTGTTATTCTTTTTTTTTTTTTTAGTTGCAGTAGGAAGCTCGCGCTTGTGATGCGAAGTTGAAGGCAACTGCATATGTAAATGGTAACCTTCGCAGTAATGCAATTATAGTTTTGAGGCTTCGAGTGGTGTACACAAACGCATAATGAATACAAAACCTTAAGAAATGTCAATTCAGGGACGAAGGGGGACAACACAACTACTGTGCTTTAGTGCCTTTGGAAATGAAAATCAACATTGAAGTTAAGTGAAGGTGCACAAAGTTTTTCAGACGGTACAATATGAAGAATTTAGGAACATTTATCAAAGTAAAATAATTATTTGTCTCCGGTACCAACACCAATCGTCTGATAACAGAAAGTTTGAACACCAGCTTGTAAGGTGTATAAATGATTTTTCAAGCCCACCAAACAAAGGTTAAGGAATTTTTAATTAAAGGAAAGGAAAAAAAGTAAAATAGAATAAAACAAAATTAAATCGAATAAAATGAAAATAAAATAAAATAAAAAAATGAAATAAAATAAAAATAAAATAAAATAAAAAAATGAAATAAAATAAAATTAGATAAAATCAAAAAAAAAAATTAAATTAAAACAAAAACATAAATTAAAATGAATATAAATAATAACATAAAATGAAACTTGAAGAAAAAAATGAAATAAAATAAAGGAAAATAAACTAGAATTAAATAAAATAAAGGAAAATTAAATAAAACAAAGGAAAATAAAATAAAATAATAAAAAATAAAATAAGATAAAATAAAATAAAATAAAGTAAAATGAAAAAAAATAAATTTAATTAAATGAAATCGAACTAAGGAAAATAAAAAAAATAAACGAAAATAAAATAAAATAATACAAAATAAAATAAACTGAAATAAAAGAAAATAAAAAAACAACAATATATTTATAATAAATTAAAATAAAGTAAAATAATATAAAATAAAATAAAGCAAAATTAAATAAAACAAAATTTAAATTAAATAAAATCAAATAAAATAAAGCATAATAAAATAAATTAAAATAAAATAAAATAAAATGAAATAAAATCAAATAAAATAAAATAACATAAAATAAAATGAAATAAAACTAAGAAAAACAAGGGATATGAAAAAAATGTAATAAAATAAAAGTTAAAAGTCTAGCAGCTTCCAAAATAGATCTGTAAGAAAAGATATTGCGGTTGTCTCTAAAGTTTTCCTATTCTATTTAATTAAAAGCTTTTAAGAATCAATTAAATTATTAAAAAAATAAAACAACAATAGTTTTTATAAAAATATTATTATTCTTGGCCTTGAGCTCATTTATAGTTATAGAGACTTTAAAAATGTACAGGCCGTAAAAGCAACAATCATCATCATCATCATATATATATTATTTCTGTAAGGTCTTTTTGTGTTAGTTCCTAATTTTCTGCTCTCATTTGGAACCAATATTAATAAATAAGGTTACGTTTTAAACGTGGGGGTTAGCTCTACATGCAAAACCATGTTTTAATTAGCGGAGTGCTTTAAAATAAACGAATTCTTTAAAATAAACGATTGTGGATGCACAAAAAAATCAATTTGTACTGCAACGCTATTGTGACTGTGACACTGACATGCCTCGCGACATCTACATTTGAATACTAAGACTGAACAGTGCTAGAATAATTAAAGACATTGCGAATATCACAGCGCTCAACCCACTGCGAGCGCGCCATCTACAGTTGAACATTGCTAAAATAAGTGAAAAAGACAGCGTTCACATTGGGTCATAAACTCGAGTTAAAGGGACATTTTTTGAGTTAATTCATATTGATGTTGTCAATCAACTCAAGTTTATGGCTCAATGTGAATGTAATATAAGTGGTGGAATTTCAAATAGGTTTGAAAAAGGTTTGAAAAATCCTGGACCTGGACTAATAAAAGGTTTCAAACCATTTTTGTTTTTTTTTTTTGGGCAAGGCGCGCACGGGTCCAGCTAGTTTAATTTAATTGTATTGTTGGCACACAAAAAAAGAAAAAACCAAATATAAAATAAAACAATTAAAAAGAACTTTAAATAGGAGAAAAAAATTAAACTTAAATTAAATTTAATTAAATAAAAAAAAAACATTAAGAAAAATAAAAAATAAATAAATATTCATGAAACGAGCTCAAGGCCAAGAATAATAATTTTTCACTTTTTGAATTTTTATGAAAATTATTATTGTTTTTACTTATTAATAATAATTTTAATTAATTATTAAAAGTTTTTTGATTGAATCAAGTAGGAAAAATATTAAGAGAATAAATAAATAAAATAACTAAAAATAAAATGAAAAAATAAAAGAAAATAAAGTAACATAAGGGAAATGAAAATATAATAAAATAAATATAAAAAAGAATAATCAGGAAATAAAGTAAACAAATAAAATAACCTAAAATATGATAAAAAACAATAATATTAAAATAAATAAAATTAAATTGTTTGTTAATTGATATTAGAGGAAAAAATTCAACGTTATGCACAGCGATGGTATGGGATGACATGTTTCGAAGTGCCCAACTTCTCATCATACCCCTTCTCGGACACTGAGATACGAACGCAAGTGTCTGCACCAAAGCCGCTGTTAGAGTACTCTAACAACTAAGCTATGATGCCCTGTAGCGTCACGATTCATTTTTCCTCTAATGTGCCATTTGCTTATTCCTTTTATACATTCTTTGGTACATATATTTTATATGTCAACTCAAGGAAAGTGGAAATATTGTTAGGCGCGTTCATAGAACAGTTTTAGATACAGAAGGGCTTTTTTGCATATCAACACTTCCGTGTTATTTGTTATGCACCCGCACTGTACCTGTATCAATTATAGTAAATTAAATAAAAAATTAAGACAAATAAAATAAGATATCAATAAAAAATAACAAAAAAAAATGAGATAAAAAAATAAAATAAGAAAAACAAAATAACACAAAATAAAATAAAAGACCATGACATCGAATAAATACCCGTTTATTTGCATTTATTAAATTCAACTTAGAATTGAGGACATTATCATAAATTGTGTGGCCTTAAAGTTTGTCCTTTTCTCGAAAACTTTAAGGTATTTGTCTACGTGTTTCTTTAAACGTTTTTACTGATTTTCGATAGTTTTACTATTATGAAGAACGAGCAAAGTCTGGCAGTGGTTTGTGCCACATACGCCATTAATACGCCTGAAGGAGAGCAGTAAGAACAGAGAATTTACACGAGAGTATTTTCACATTCGAAAAGGATATGATAAACATACAAACAAGCGGAATTTGTTTGTACTTGCGCAGTAGTTCAACATTTTCATCGTGCATAGTTTATGGATTGAGAAATTCGTATTCTCTCGCAGTCGTAAATAAATCCAGACATATGTATATATAAACGTATATTTCAACGTATTGGTAAACACAATTAATGCCTTAGTAAACAAATGAAAATTCAGTTTAAACACAAATAACATAAAACCGATATGTGTACATATCCTTGAAGTTGCTGTCATATACATCACGCATATTCGATTGGTCCCCATTTGGTCTGCTGTGATACATTTTGGGAGCACTGTTGTTGTTGTTGTTGTAACGACAAAAACACTCCTCGAAGGATTTGGGGGGTGCTGTCGAACTGACAGTCCTTGGCCGGATATGATTTCGGTGCGCTCCGGTACTCCCTTGCGGTACTGCCCGACTGTCGTGGTAGCGATTTGGTATGACCAGTGGTTCTAGGTCATGTCACCCCTCCTTCGGTAAGGAAGGAGAGATGGGTAATGAGAGGTGAGAGGCATCATATCCGTAGATCAACCATCGAGTTGCACGTAATTTGTGCATATTAGTCGCCTCTTACGACCGGTATGCCTACCTCGGGCATATTCTAAACCCCTAACCCGCCGGGGTATTTTTGGGAGCACTCTTTACTAACACTTCTTGCAAAAACGAATACATTTGTTATGGTCTAAATATTCAAAATAATGATAATAACAATTTGGCAAAAAGGCTCTGAAGAGTTTAAGGCCGGGATGCTTTCAACTTGCTGCTTCTAAATTTTCTTGAAAAATAAAAACGGCTGAGAAGCTTTTCATGACAGAAATACTTTAAACTCGGAGTAGTTGCCGACCATTGTCGAGCGGCGACCAAGCTTTGCAAAAACTTTTTCACAAATATAATTTTTATTTTTGATTTGATGTGACTGGGCCTGGTACTTGAACCTGGAGCTTTCGATGTGGTAGACTAGCACACTAATCTACAACACTACTGCTTACTTAGTCTGCCTAAAAGGCTCACTCAGCTCGACTTACTCAATTATGAACAGACTGTTTGCTTTAAGCAGCTCGAAGAGACGAATATATTTCAAAAGCATGAGAAGTTAAGCTTGACCTTTTTGAGACAAACCGGAGTTTTCATTATTGTTATTGTTGCTGCGTTACCGGCTAGATCAAACGACAAGGTTTGCGAGTGTAGCGGTAGTGACTTTCCTTTACCCAACATGAAACCGATATGGTCGGGTACTCGAACATTTAGGTATAAGTCCGACTGTCGTGGAAGGACTTCATTTCTTCACCACGAGTCTTCTAGATAGTCTCGTATTGCTTATTAGTTCCCAGGGTGGCTAATGAAAGCCGCTACCAAAAAAAAATTAAATAACTTTTTTTCTATTTAATGAATCTGGATTTTTTTTTTTTTATTTTGCAGATTGACTTTTACATTTAACAAAAATGGATAACTGGGACACTGAAACAAGAATTTGGATTGTCCGCCGCTATCACGCACTGGAGTCCGTAGTTTCGGTTCAAAGAGAGTATAGGCGCACGTTTGGCGGCAATCCTCCGAGCAGATGGACCATAATAAGACTTGTAAACAATTTTGCCGAGCATGGGACAATCAACAGAAGACCTTACCATCGAAACCCTTCAGTTCGAACGGAGGAAACAATCGTTGCTGTAGCTGCTGCCATACAAAACAATCCACGTGTTTCGACAAGAAGCTTATCTGCTCAAATGGGTGTAAGCAGACAGTCATTACAGTCAATTATGCACAAAGATTTGGACTTATTCCCATATAAAATTCAAATGGCCAACAAACTGAACGCTGCACACTTGCCGATTCGCTTGGAATTTTGCCAGAAGATGCTTCAAATGGTGGAAGAGGATGGAAACATGTTGAACTGTCTTTTCATGTCTGACGAGGCCCATTTCGATTTAAACGGCAACATAAACAAACAAAATTGTCGAATATGGAGTGCTTCCAACCCACAGATACTCCATGAGACGGAATTGCATCCACTTCGTGTCACAGTGTGGTGTGCAGTTTCATCACGCTGCATTGTCGGGCCCTACCTCTTCGAAGAAAACGGTCAGACCGTTACGGTTACTGGAGACCGTTACTTGAGCATGTTGAGAGAGTTTTTCTATCCAGAATTACGCCGAATGAGAATTTCTTTCAACTCTGTGTGGTTTCAGCAAGATGGTGCAGCTCCTCATATAGCCCAACCTGTTATGACAGAATTGCGACGAAAATTTCCCAATAAGCTGATATCCAGAAACTCCACATTCCGTTGGCCACCCAGGTCGCCTGACCTTACTGCACCTGACTTTTTCTTGTGGGGTTATTGCAAACAGGAAGTCTTCAAAGCAAAACCAACAAATTTGAATGAACTAAGGCAATCCATTCGAGAAACAATTGCGGCTATTCCTGTCTCAACTCTCCAAGCAGTAATGAACAACTTTTTGGTAAGATGCCGCACATGCATCGACGAGCAGGGGGGGCATTTAAATTCCATTATTTTTAAAACTAATTAAGCTATATTTAATAAAATTTAATGAGCTTTAACATGAATAAAAGAAAAATGAATTCCATACACTGAAAAAAAAAATTATTTGAGTTTCTTAATGTAGCAAAATTCATCAGCCACCCTGTACTCGTACGTAGGGACTTAGCAGTTCCATAAGCTTGTGTCTTGCGCAACTGGTTCTACTCCATCGTCGTATAAATTAACTGTATATTTGTATGGTCCCCTGACTCATTGGAAATGCTGGAGCATTTATTGCCTCGAAATCGCGGCTCTGTCTCCTTAGGCAGTTTGCGTTCCTCTTCGGCAACAGGTGGAACAACGAAGAAACCGGACAAGGATGGGAGGTAAGAGTTTATTCTTGAGCACAGCTCATCTACAGAGGGGCCCGTCGTCAGGATCGTACAGTCATCGGCATAGGAGACGATCGACACACCCTCTTTTGGGGAGGGGAGCCTCGATATGTAGTAGTTAAATAAAAGCGGGGATAGGACACCACCCTGTGGCACCCCTTGTTTGATTATACGTGGTTTTGATCGTTCGCCTCTGAATTCAACCGATGACTGCCAACTACTCAGATAATTGGCGGTCCACAGCTTTAAACAGGGGCGAAGAGTTGTGTCTTCCAGGTCGTTAATGAGTTGCGCGTGATTGACCGTATCGAAGGTCAGGTGCAACCAGTACAGTCCTTCCATTAGGGCGATTTTGGTTGAGGCCGACACCTATCTCAGTGGTAATCGACGTTAAGCGCGGTGGTTGCACTATGCGTTTTACGGAATCCATGCTGATTTTCGGTGAGTCCATGCTGATTTTGATCTCGCTATCAGCCTTTCCTTTCAACTTTCCTCACCCCTTATTCTTCGTCGTGCTTTTCCTCTTATTTTTATACCCTTTTCTTCCCGGCTTACCGGCCAAATACTATCAAACCGGCAGCACTTTCGAAAATTTCGTGGGAAAGGAACGAAACTTCGTGGATTACCAGAGATCGCTAGGGCTACATCTATAAAGTCAATTTCGCACGAAATCAGTTATTATGACACTCTTAGGAAGAAATATGTGCCACCTCTGAAAGTATTTTTGGCTCCTATTCAAAGAACCGGCGGTTCACTTTAATTTTCTGCGTGGTAAAAGAAATCCCCTCTATGCGCTTTGGGAGTATATCAACCAACTCAATCCGCCCTAAACTCTCTCTCCCTCTCTATGAATTTGTAATCTACTTGCATACACCTGCGGTACCCCACTCAGATTTCCTATGCATTCGAAACCGCACCACTTCCCGCTTAGTACTCTCACATTTGACTCAAGAAATAATTCATGAATCGGAAATGTCAAATTAAGGCGCTGACGCTGAATGCCGGTTATGGCAATTAAATTGCTTTGACGAAGGCAAAAATCCTTTTGGACTAATGACAGCTAAGGGTTTTTTCGTTTTTTTGTTAGAAGGAGGATTGTGTTGGGGTGATTCATAAATGCAAATACTCCAGAAGTCACATACAAATAAATCTACTTCACTTTGCATAAGTCATTCACTTGTCGCAGCGCCGTGCTAATGGTAGGTAGGTAGGTATGTTTGTTATTGGAAAATGTCCCAAGACGATGACTCATAAGGGAGATACGGACTGACAAGTGGTTATTTACTTGTATTTAAATAATTATGTAGGTATGTAAATATGTTTTTCTTGGCTCATTATGCCAACATACCATTGACAGGAGCTAGTTGTAGCTTATTGTTATGTGTTGTTGTTGTTTTTTGGAAAATCAGGTCAAGTGATAAATCCTTTTGCTTTTCATTCATTATCATATCGTGCTATTGTCTTCTTCCTAGTTGGGTTTACTCAGGGATATAAAAAATTTCAAATGTTTTTGTGTGGAAATCCGGGTATATAAGATCTGCTGGCGTTGGTTAGAGGTTCACTTGAAGAAGAGGTCCACTGTAATACCAGATAAATTCTTAAATTCTTTTTAAATACTTAACACCGAAGGTCCAGGGTTCGAGTACAGGGACAGGCAACATCAAAAACGGGTTGAAAAAGTTTTTTTTAATTCTAGGTCGCTCCTCGACATAGAAAGTTTATCAGCACAAATTAATCTGCTTTGCAGATGCCGTTTAGAGCCTTATAAGGATAAAATTCGGTGTGCACATTAATATTAAGGCAGAAGATAAATTTTTCAAGAAATTTTTGAAAATGGGCATGGCACCGCCCACTTTTGATTACGACAAATTTAGAAATAATATTAATCATACATCAAAAACCGGTCCAGATATCAAAACGAAATTCAGCACACATATTTTAATTAATACAGGGAATGTTCCGGAAAAAATGGGCGACATCGGTTAAGCTCCACGCCCACTTTTATAAGATTTTGAAAAGGATCATAGATATATTTAATAGCCAATAACTTTGCGTACAAAAGCTTTATATCATTTCTATTCCAATTTTAAAGTGTCCGTGAATGAAGAAATTCGAAAAATATAAATTTTCGACAATGGGCGTAGCCCCGCCCCTTTTCTAGTGGATTATTCTACATAACTTTTTTTGCCAAAACTCCGGCTAAAATTGATTTGTCGAAACGAGTTGCGATAAGGTTGAATATATAAAGGTAAATGTTTATTGCAAAAATGGGCGAAATCCGTTCAGAACCACGCCCAGTTTTTAATATACTTCTGAAAATTTTTTTTGTAAA
This sequence comes from Merzomyia westermanni, assembly GCA_949987695.1. Lineage (NCBI taxonomy): Eukaryota > Metazoa > Arthropoda > Insecta > Diptera > Tephritidae > Merzomyia > Merzomyia westermanni. The sequence continues at coordinate 34,923,570 of OX465291.1, read as the reverse complement.
ATTTAAAACGCGATATTTCTATAACTTTGCTAGCTATATCAATAAGATCTTGCACACATAATAAACTTTTTAAGAAAAACTCGGCCGCAAAAAAAATTTTGTCAATTTTGAAAAAGTAGGCGTGGCGCCGCCCACTTTTCAACATAAAATTTCTATTTTCAAAGGCAATCGCTTATAATTCAATCTTGATATTTCAATGAAAATTGGACAGCTGCTTCTCAGTAGTATGTATTATACTCCTGCCAAAAATTAGCCAAATCGGGAAACACACAAGCAAAATACTCGAGGTCGTAGTTAATAGCCCACTGCAATAGCGAAGTTATATACCTTTTTTGATTTTCATACCTTTCATGAACATGAAAAAAGTATACTGAAATGATCAGGAGGATGAGCTGAGTCGATGTAGGCATGTCAGTCTCTCCATACGTCTATCTGTCTGTTCGTCTGTCTATTTGAACGCAAATACGAACTGAAAAGTATTAAAATAGACCTGCGTAAATTGGGCTGCCATAATAGATCACTACTAGGTATATAATGTTCGGTTCCACCCGAACATAGACTTCTTTACTTGTTACTTTCTGAGACTGAACTAAAATTTATTTAGAAATTTTGGAACTAGGTTGAGACTAGTACATTTCTGTCAGAAACCTGACAATTGATATCTCAGGGGGGGAAATAGAAAGTTGGCTGACTAGCTAGTTTCCGTAGGGTTCATACTAGATGTGTGGTATTTTAGAACTAGTTGTTTTTCCTACTGGGTATTTACATATATACACACACACACACACACACATGCTACTCTCACCAAGTTGAACGCCCTTTTTAGCACTACCAAAATGACTTTTATTGTACGGCATTATTATATTTTCGCAATTTTTCGCCTCTTTCACTTTGTTTGTGTTTCTTTCTTCACAAAAAATTTATGGCTAATGCAATTTCGGCTGTACACCCCCATTGTTTGGTTTGTTCATAGCGTGAAAATATTTTTTTTTTGTTGAATGCACAGCAGCCACTTTCTACCTTCTTCACGCTCTCACTTACTTTCATTTTCAAGAATTTTAGTTTCATTTGGATTCTTTCTTACTTATTTCCATGTCTGCGAGTTTTTGTGTTTTTCATTGTTGTTGCGTTCCTCGCACGCTTTTTATGTTCATTGTACAGGAAAGCATTTGCCAGACGAAATGCTACAACCGCAGACATTTCACATTCTACGACGTTGCGTATACGCCACGGTGTACGATGGGCAATCAAAGCACGTTTACACCTACATTTACACATATTTGTATGAATGTAAATAAGTACTGGTACATTCTCGAAATGATAGCATATAAATCTTTTAGTTGTAAGGGATGCTGATTTCTTGGATTTTTACAGTGCCGGGATTTTCGAGATCCGAATTTACAATCGAAACATATTCGAAAAAATTGGATTTTTGAGGTGTTAAAATTTTTGGGCTCGGAATGAGTAAAATGAAATAAAACAAAATGAAATAAAACAAAATAAAATAACATGAAATAAAATAAAATAACATAAAATAAAATCAAATAATTTTGTTGTTGGTTTTACGGTATGTAAAATCAAATAAAATAAATTAAAATAAAATAAAATAAAATAAAATAAAATAAATTAAAATAAAATAAAATAAAATAAATTAAAATAAAATAATATAAAATAAAATAAAGTAATATAAAATAAAATAAAATAAGTCAAACAAAATAGAATAAAACAAAATAAAATAGAATAAAATAATCTAAAATAAAATAAAATAACATAAAATAAAATAATATAAAATAAAACAAAATAAAATGAAAAAATTTAAATAAAATAAAAAAATGAAATAAAATAAAATAAAACAAAATTAAAAAAATAAAATAAAATAAAATAAAATAAAGTTAAATAAAATCAAATAAAATAAAATCAAATAAAATAAATTAAAATAAAATTATATTAAATAAAATAAAGTAAAATAAAGTAAAGTTAAACAAAATTAAATAAAAAAAATAAAATAAAAAAAAATAAAATAAAATAAAACAAAATGATATGAAATGAAATGAAATGAAATAAAATAAAATCAAATAACATAAATAAAAATAAAATTATATTAAATAAAATAAAGTAAAATAAGTTGAAGTAAAGTAAAATAAAATAAAAAAATAAATAAAATCAAATTAAAAAAAAAATTGAATAAAAAAACTTAAAAATAAACAATAAAATAAAATAAAAGTAAATTAAGCTAAATAAAATAAGACTAAATAAAATAAAATAAAATAAGAAAAAACAATAAAATAAAATAAAACCAAATAAAATGAAATGAAATAAAATAAAGTAAAATAAAACCAAATAAAATAAAATGAATTAAAATAAAATTAAATTAAATTGAGTTAAATAAAATAAAATAAAGTAAAATAAGTTAAAGTAAAGTAAAATAAAATAAAAAAATAAATAAAATCAAAGTAAAAAAAATGTAATAAATCAAACTAAATATAAATCAAATTAAACATATGCCAAACTAAAGTTAAATAAAATAAAATAAAAAAAATTGATTAAAATAAAAAATAAAAATAAATAAAGGAAAAGAAGAGAAAATTAAATAAAAACAAAGAAGAGAAAATTAAATAAAATAAAAGTAAAAGTAAAATCACATATATTTAATTTTTCAAATCTCTAAAATTCCGACATTGTAAGAAAGTAATTGCAGAATTTCCAGCGCCTGAAAAAGCCCGCCCTTCCGGGATTGACATCCCCAATCCATACATACAGGGTGGCTAATGAAAGCCGCTACCAAAAAAAAATTAAATAACTTTTTTTCTATTTAATGAATCTGGTTAATTTTTTTTTTATTTTGCAGATTGACTTTTACATTTAACAAAAATGGATAACTGGGACACTGAAACAAGAATTTGGATTGTCCGCCGCTATCACGCACTGGAGTCCGTAGTTTCGGTTCAAAGAGAGTATAGGCGCACGTTTGGCGGCAATCCTCCGAGCAGATGGACCATAATAAGACTTGTAAACAATTTTGCCGAGCATGGGACAGTCAACAGAAGACCTTACCATCGAAACCCTTCAGTTCAGCTGCCATACAAAACAATCCACGTGTTTCGGATTTCAAATGGGTGTAAGCAGACAGTCATTACAGTCAATTATGCACAAAGACTTGGACTTATTCCCATATAAAATTCAAATGGCCAACAAACTGAACGCTGCAGACTTGCCGATTCGCTTGGAATTTTGCCAGAAGATGCTTCAAATGGTGGAAGAGGATGGAAACATGTTGAACTGTCTTTTCATGTCTGACGAGGCCCATTTCGATTTAAACGGCAACATAAACAAACAAAATTGTCGAATATGGAGTGCTTCCAACCCACAGATACTCCATGAGACGGAATTGCATCCACTTCGTGTCACAGTGTGGTGTGCAGTTTCATCACGCTGCATTGTCGGGCGCTACTTCTTCGAAGAAAACGGTCACACCGTTACGGTTACTGGAGACCGTTACTTGAGCATGTTGAGAGAGCTTTTCTATCCAGAATTACGCCGAATGAGAATTTCTTTCAACTCTGTGTGGTTTCAGCAAGATGGTGCAGCTCCTCATATAGCCCAACCTGTTATGACAGAATTGCGACGAAAATTTCCCAATAAGCTGATATCCAGAAACTCCACATTCCGTTGGCCACCCAGGTCGCCTGACCTTACTGCACCTGACTTTTTCTTGTGGGGTTATTGCAAACAGGAAGTCTTCAAAGCAAAACCAACAAATTTGAATGAACTAAGGCAATCCATTCGAGAAACAATTGCGGCTATTCCTGTCTCAACTCTCCAAGCAGTAATGAACAACTTTTTGGTAAGATGCCGCACATGCATCGACGAGCAGGGGGGCATTTAAATTCCATTATTTTTAAAACTAATTAAGCTATATTTAATAAAATTTAATGAGCTTTAACATGAATAAAAGAAAAATGAATTCCATATACTGAAAAAAAAATTATTTGAGTTTCTTAATGTAGCAAAATTCATCAGCCACCCTGTACGCATCATGGGTAAGCTTTTCTGTCTGTGCTCAAGAGGCTCTGAAAGTCTATAGTTTTTGATGAATTTCATAAAGTTGTTACAACTGCTTTGTGTCTTCTTCTTAGTTAGTTATATTTTATTATTTTTTATATGTCTCAAGAGGCTGCTGTCACAAATAATCTCAGCAGTAACAATTTTCCTTTTACACGATTTTATGCTTTTGTCTGCTTTGTAAGCTACGGCAACCGAGATGTGTACCTTGATATATGAAGGTATGAGAGTTTGTATATGAAACTCAATTTACTGCATACTTGCCTACACAAGTCTCAATTAAGCACTTTATTGCAAATAAAATATTTAATAACTGGTTATTGAAGAAAATTAACAAAACAAAACAAAGCAACTCTGAAGAATTCCAGGACATACGCACTCTGGGAGAAGTTAAGGTAGCGCCACAAACACCATCCTTAGTCAAGATGTTGTGGTAGCTTTGATAACAGCTATATAATATTAATTTCGATATTTCCTCCTAATGTGCTTTTGATCCCTGACGTCGTTTTTACATAGTTTCGTTAGCCAACCCGGTACTTTCGCCAGCTAACTTTAAGGACGGACAACTCGAAGCTTCAAATTTAACACCGGACTTTTGCAACTTTGTTGCTTGTATGGGGCCCAGTCTAGATGCAGAAATTTCAATCAGAGACGGATGATATTTATGGTCTCCGTGTCCGAATGAAAACTGCCGTCAAAACTGTCATCTCAACTACTCACACCCATGCGATTATAGGGAGGTTAAGAGAGAAGCCAGACTTCAAGAGACTGACTTGAAAGTGCTAAGTTCGGTTGATGTGTACGTGGCAGATGCTTACGGGTCTCACCGTTATCTTTGGCAATGGTGGTGGTTGTGTACATGGAAAATTAGAGACTAACGAGACGAGACGACCTTTGGGTAATAGGTCAGTTTTAGCAAGTTAGCTGTCGAATATGTATTGATACCCGCTTTTCATTCAGGTAGTTTGAAGACCAACTCTTCACTCTACCAGGAGGATCGTGATTTTGTTGATAGTGACTGGTTAAGGTTGATATTAATTTGAAAGTTCAGGACTAGATTGCTAAGCGCAGATATATGTCGCCAATCTGTGTAGGCCTCAAATGAATATACCTACAAGTCTTTGGGATTTACCGAATTAGCTAGAGTGTCTGACGAAAATTCACTAATTTTAAGGTATTTGTTTTTCCTTTGAAAAGTTAATATTTATTATGCTCATATCCTCCATAAGAGGAAGTGTTTAAACAACCAAATAATAATTCTGTGGCAATAAGGGAAAACTACGAAAGTAATTTTTTTTAATTTTCAGCAGAGCGCTTTGGAAGTTGAAATTGTGGCGTAAATTATTGGAATTGAGATATAGTTTTTTGTCGATAAAATCCACAATTTTTCAGCAAAAGCCGTGAAGGTTTATGATTATAGATCCTAACACGGAGAACCCTATATCATTTTCGACCAAACTTGAGTTTGTCTTTTTCCGCTTATTGCCACAGAATTATTGTTTCATCGTTCTTTGTAACGTAGCACGACAACGGCGTCATCTGGTGTCAAATAGCTGCACTACACTATACACTTACATGGTCTTTGTCAGTCGCCGCTAGAGTGCACTATCTGCTGAAATAACCCAAATGGAGAAATGCATATAACAATTCTGTGGCAGTAAGCACAAACTACCAAACTCAAGTTTGGTCGAAAACGAGATAGTAGCACCATTGTGTTCTCCATGTGAGGATCTAAATATAACACTGCTCTACAAAATTAAACTTTTTGCATTACCCTGGATCACCACTATTTTTTCTTTATTTGCTATAGTCCCCTAATTATAAAAATGGTCGAAATTTAAAATTCTATGGATACGTTTGTGTCTGTTTTTTGTTTTCTAAAATTTGCCTTTTTTGAAAAGGGAGATCCATTGATTTTATCATATCTCTGGAACGGGTTGTCCGATTTTGTTGGAGAAAACAGCATATAATAGCAAATGAAATTACCTTAAAATTGTTTAAATACCATTTTTTTAAATACTTATTGGTTTCAGAGTTACTTGCATCGCATTATAAAAAAATCGATTTTTAAATTTTTTTTTTTCTTCTTTAATTCGTAAAAAATCGAGACAAAAACTTACAACTTTTATTAGATGATCGTAAAACTGTGAACATTCCAAATAAGGCAAGTTTTATTTCATGAAAATCCATGGATAAACGGTAATATTATTAACAATTAAGTGAATGAAGGGAAAATACGTATTTTTAATATTTTTGTTTATTTAGCTATTTAAGATACCTTTATTAAAGAAATTCTACAAAATTTAGTACTTGAAATATTTAAAAATTAATTATTTTAATTAATAAATGTAATTGTTACTTACTGAGGGTAGGATTTCCATTTCTTTAAAATATATATACAGCTATCACAAATTGAATTTGGCGTCCAATATTGGCTCAAATTCTCAACATCTATTTTAAAATAATCCTTATATGAATTTTGTAGTGAAATAGTGAAATTTCTCCGCCCTTTTGCTGTAGTGTACAGACCACATACATAATAAAATATATTCGGGTCATTCTTGCAGACAAATTTTCTACTGTTATTATTCATTTTTTTAAATTCACTAACCAATTCTTTGCTGTTGTTGACAACTTGACTTTTCGCGATCAGGAATGCTAGTTAAATAACATTGAATGAACTAAATGAATTAGTTTAAATAGTCGCAGGCCACTTCGATTTTCAAAAGTATGCATCTTTTTTTTCGTTAAGTTTGTCACAATCGGCGACAATATACCATACAGGCCAGGCATCTAATGAATCTGTAAATTTTTTAACCACTACCTGCGAAAGGGTTTGAAAAAAAGGGGTTTTCAAAAAAACTTCATATGCTATGGGAAATGGCCTGTGCAGGCTGGGATGTCCAGTAGGTAGGTATAACAATTTCTATGACGGAGTGATAATTTGATTTTTTTGTTTTTATGATTTAGCATTCTAAGAACATCGCAAAAAATGCCTCAAGGAAAAAGTTGTAAATATTTGATAACAAATACAAGGTGGCGCAAAAGTAAGCTTCCGATGTTCAGCATATCGGTTGTGGCACGTGCAGTGTGTGCTGTTGCACCGTCTTGTTGGAACCACATGTTTTCCAATCCCAATTCATCAAGTTGCGGCAAAAAGAACTCGTTGATCATTGCTCTGTAGCGCTCACCATTCACAGTAACCGTTTGGCCCCGACCGATTATTGGTCAAATATATAGTCACCAATATTCCGCGTTCTGGAGCAGTGTAGCGTAACATTGTTTATTAACGTGTATTTCGCATGTGTTTACTACACAAATGTCAAAACAGAACTGACTTTAGGGGCCAATCGCAAAATTTATAGCATTTTCTGATAGGAGGATTACTTTTGCGCCACCTTGTATATATGACCATACTTCTTTCTTACGAAAACCCGCGTTGGCAACTTTCCATACAGTATGAGGGAAAAATTTCTTGAGTGTCATTATGGAGTTTTCTCATTTCTGGCGATGCCCGTAGTAAGCTTTAAAAAGACAAAGTTGCGCAAAATGTCATACCTAAATAATTTGTTTGTCAAAAACAATAATAGGCTTGATATGCAAAATTTTTGCTAAATTGGGTATTTTCACTTTATTGTCAATAAAACCAACATTTATTCATGTATTTTCAAGAAATAAGGTTTCAATTATTTATAATGTTTAATGTTTTAAGACCGTGAAATAAAAATGGTAAGTTTTTAAAACCTTCAATTTTTTATGAATTTTTGAATGAAATTTTTTTACATTTTTATGTGAATAACTCCACAACCGTCGATCATATAAAAAATTTTCTCATCAAGACTTGAAGAAAATTTTGCGGTGAATCCACTGGTGTTTGTCTCAACGAATTAAAATAAGTAATTTCCAAGATATGATAAAATAAATGGAAAGACCTCTGTGAAAATTCGTGATTTTAGAAAAAGAAAAAATCGTATCCATAGAATTTTAAATTTTGGGTGTTTTTGTACTTAATACATCGAAATTAAATAGTTAGACTTCAAAGTAATTTCTCTTGTTGACTAGTGTAATCAAACATAATTTCAGGACTTTGCTAGGTAATTATATTTTATTGTAACGAACTGATTATCACCACACGTATCACGATGTCTTATGAAAACCCAATTTTCTCAAAAAGTATAATTACAGGTTAACACAGAAATTAAACGATTACTCAGTCACTCACCTTTTTTTTTGGATTTTTTTTTCATTCAGCTCATTTTAAATTTTTTTAAATTATATTATTAATACTTTTAAGTATTTTTTAAAATGGCGAAGAAAATAATGAAAAATTTTCAGACCTTAATATTTATTATTATTCTATAATTTCTAGTTTAGATTTTTTAATAATAAAAAAAATTAGCTGTATATACAGCTGTGTTCATGAAAGTAGTAGTGTTGGTGAGGCCTAGCATCCGAGGCATGAAACTAATTAAAAATATGATCTCATTAAAAGTTGTAAGGAAAGTAACTATTATCATTGCTAAAAGTATTAACAGTTTCATTTGGTCGAAATATTTCGTATTTTCAAACTAGGGCGCGCTAAAAAGAAAAACACCATAAAATTGTTGTTGTACGAAAATAGTAGCGCTTATTTTAGTAAAGTAAAAACAGAAGAAATATCCAGTTGACGTTTATATTTCGCTCTCCTCATATTTTCTATAGTCTAATATTTCGTAGTGAATCCTTTGTTATTTATTACCGCCATGCATAGAATCAACAAGATTCTTAAAACGTTCCAGGGGGATTTGTGTCCATGCCTCCTTAACCACTTGTCAAAGGTGGATTTTATTTGACGGATTTGCTGTTGCTACAACTCGTTTGACATCTCCCCATAAATTTCCTATGGGTTTATCGTATGTCCGAAGACTGAGCTGGCCAGCGCATCACGTCGATCTGCTCAGAAGCAAACCACTCCGTAGCCAGTTTTGGTTCGTTGTTCTGTTGGAACGTTCACTTAATTGATATATCCAAGTTTGCATATGAAAGCATAACATCCCTTATTATATTTATGTACACAACTTGGTCCATGATGCCATCGATCAAATGGATAGAACCAAGACTAATGTACAAAAAACATGCCCAGTCCATAATGCAAGCACTGCTATGTTTGACAGTTTTAGTTGTGTACCTCGGGTGGTATTCTGTATTTGGTGGGAGACGAACATATTTTCTGGATCCTGTTCCACCAAGTAAAACAATTTTGCTCTCATCAGTACAAAACACGCTGCGCCATTTAGAAGGTAGCCAATTCAAATTCTCTTCGGCAAATTGTATTCTCGCAGCGACATGTGCTTTGGTCAACAACGGTACCTTCCTGGGACTCCTAGCCTTCGAATCACTTTCGACTAGGCGTCGGCGAATTCTCAGAGCACTAACCGAAAAATTGAATAAATTTTTTATAATTTTTGCAGAAGCTGTGGGCTTAATTTTAGAATATCGAACAATACGCTTGTCCACTGATGATGTAGTTTTTCGCTTTCCACCACGATTTTCAGGTTTTAAGGCCGATATGCAGATCACAAGAAAAGCAAAAACTCCATATAAAAAAACGCTTAAGAAATGCTTAAGAAAATTTCTTGGGTTACGTTTTCTTAAGGTAGTACGCAGTTCTCAACGTAATTTTACTACTATTTTATCGTGAAATTTGAGTACGGCAACACAGGTTTTCGTAAGAATTATATCAAGCGGCATTTATTTCTTGAAGAAAACAGTAATTTGGTAATTTGCCAACTGGTAAAACACGTCCAACAATGTCGGGAGAGGTATCAAAAGACGCGTTTGGACCTCGGTAGCAATAATCAGAAAGCGGAAAAGAAAAATTTTGTTTCAGTGAAAAGTTATTGGCAAAAAACGTTTAATTCGTTTATTTGCTTATGTGCTCTTCTTCTTGCTGCTTCACTATTCACCATGCATTTTTATTACTTCCATACTACTATTTTTCACGCAAGAAAAAATGCTAAATTTTTCTTGAGCAATTTCTTGTGATCTGCATACCGGCCTTTAATTTATAATTTATGGCATTATATATCATTGTAGAAGTGCATGCCATAATTTTTTCAATTTCTTTGTACGTCCTTCCCTGGATAATTAGCTCAATAATCAATTTACGTTTTTCTACCGAGAAATGCTTCCCTCTTCCCACTAAAACAGAGGGAGTACCGCGATATCAATACATTTAATCAATAAAATATAAAATTACTTAAAAACACTTACTATTTGCTGATCTTTATTTATTTTTTAAAATTATGAACCATTCACGCCAAACACTACTATTTAAATGAATGTATTATTTTTTGAAGGAAATAAAAAGTGGCGTCGCAACAAAGAAAAGAAACGCAAAGTTAACGGGATTTTTTGGCTTATCCACTCCTAACAGTATACTCAACGAAAACACTGCACGCTTGTTCACGTTGCAAGTCCGTTTATGTCAGAATAACGTTTTAGATTTAAAGAGATAGTGCACTACTATTTTTGTGAACATAACTGTAGTTTTGTAGGGAGCTCAATTCCCACCAAAAAAGTTCAATGGGAAAATTTTCGTCAGGCAGGCCTTTAGAGAGTGACTAGGCTTTAAGCATTATATCTACATATGTGTATTGCTCTGTGGTGTTTTATGTTGGGCTTCTGCTTTAAATAAAATTTTTATATTTTTTTTTTTCAAAATAGAATCGCTTAAAAATTGTTTATTATCTGCTATTTTTCGTTTGTCAATTCTTTCGAACGTGAACATTGCAACGGTAAAAGTACATACAATTCCATTCAGCAGTTTTTGAGTGATGCGCGACCAAACATACAAACAGACAGACAAAAATTCTAAAAATTTTTCATTTGGCTTCCATCGATTTTTCTTAAATATCTGCAATGTTACAATTTTATTATATATAGAAATAATATATGAATCTTTTTGTACCTTTTCATAGTATATATATATATATATATTAGTATATGCATATATGTATGTATCTAGATTTTAAACAGCAAACTTTATAAATAGTTATGGATTTATTTGGCTTAAGCATTGTTACATACAAACATTTTGACGGCGGTAGCGGCAGCATTCTCAATAACAAATAAAACACAGCAATTTTTCATATTTTAGCAGTATTTTATTTTTAACTATTCTTTAATAACAAATGCAGTTATAATATTATCTGTAAGAGGAATAACCAAAAAAACGAAGCAAGAGCGAGAGGAAAGAAATGTGTTAGGGACATACAACTTTTAAAAATCAAAGCCAATGTTTTACAGGATTCGCTTGACTGCTGTGATATTGGCTGATCCATAAATTTTTTGCCGAGCCTCTTGTGTTTAAACAACTCAAACTTAACTTTTTTTGTGCTCAAAGCTGTGTGATAATGCACTTTTTTGCCACTTTTGGACCTCTTAAAACTGTGCTCAATTGTTAGCAGTGTACGAATTATAATTTTCAATCTTGGGTAAGTTTTCATATTCTTCCCAGACATATGTACTTAATTAGCTTTTTAATTTAACGAGGTCGAAAAATGGCTAAAAAATCATATTTTTGCACACTTAAACCCATATTGTAGGGTAAACTATGTTTATATTGATATTACCGTCGTAAAAGATAATTTTTTCATGCTGAAAAAAATAATTGGAGGAGCTTTCGTTTCTAAAAAGGCCCATCCAAGGCTCCCTTTCTACTTTTGATGGTGTTTATTACAGGATTGGCTCAATAATTGTTTCAACTTCCATGGCTCAAGTTTCAATAAGGAGATAAAATGGGGCAACTCGGCGAACACGAATTTCGATTCGGTTTTTGACAACGAAGTTTTCTACTCGGTGGCTCCTTACCGATAATTTCAGTGCAATCAATTGAGAAGGGCATTTATTTTGTTGTCTTCCACTTACTTTTTAGTATTGACGATGCACTTACAAGTTCCAATACGCCTATCAGCGAGATTAAAAATGATTCTAGAGCACAAAGTTTTCGGTTCCCAACTACAACTTTCTTCTGATAGCGAGTGCCTCGCTGCTCCGAGCCTAAGTATGTAAAATCATATTGTGCTGGACGAGATGTTAGTAAAAAGGAAGGCACCCAAATTACTGTAAACGATCAAGATAGTCTTAATTGAGTAGACGACTTAGTAATCAAAGCCTGACTTGGATTGCGTGAGACCTCTGAATTATCTATTTTAACCTTGAAGTGAGTAATGAAACTTTTCTAAGCGGATAGTTTTGTTTGAAGAGTTATCGTTTTGTGAAAATGTTATCGAAATTTTGTGTATCGAGTCAGTTGTTTATCGATATTATTGAGTATTTCATATCTATAAAGTGACTCTTGGAATGAGTACTAAACCGATACTTTTCATTGGAAATCGTGCTCCTAAAGTGCCTAGACGAAAACCGCAGACGGAAGTCCAGTTCGAATAGTCGTATAATAGGCTATCTTGCATCTTTCTAGCCATAGAAAAGGTTATAAAATCTGACTTTAAGGAGAAGACAACCGATAATAGTAGTTGCACAGAGTTGCAATCCCGTGGAGTTAACAGAAGTCTGTGGCTTTCTGCAATTCAAGGTGGTCTTCAGAATGAATATAGATAAAAGCAGACCCGTTAAATAATGATTACTAATCGTAATGATTACCGGTTTGATTAATTACTTTCTTGAGAATCCATTTAATGATTGATTACCAATTACTTTAAATTTTAATGATTAGTTGTTTCGATTACTTTTGCTTATTTTTGATTATTTTTTGATTGTTTTTGAATTTTTCCGTATTGTTGTAGAAGCACATAAATATACACATCAATACTAAAAAAAAAATCAAAAAATATTCAAAAGTAATCGAAACCACTTTTTTTGTGATTATTTTAGATTTATTTTGATTTGCTTTTGATTTTTTCTAAACGTAATCAATTAGTAATTGCCTTTTCTTGAAAAACAATTAAAATAATCATTCCCAGTTAAAAAAGATGATTACTAATTAATAATCAAATGTAACAGGTCTAGATAGAATGAATGTTGCTTAGATATTCACGTACAATACCTTTACGGGGGCGGAAGAAACGATATCACGTAGGTACGTACGTCTTGCGATATCCCATCACAGTGGAAAAAAATTAGAACAATTTCTTTGACAACCTCTCATAACATACCAGAAGGCCAGAAATTGGGAAGATAGCAAAATGAGATTAAAAAAATTAAAAAAAAAATGTATGTTCCTGAACAGCTTTAAGCCGCCAATTATAGCCTTCTTAGGCTGGTCGATTTATGAACCAGTAGGACTAACGGTTTTTAGCATAACTGTGTGTTTACTCTAATCGAAAAAGCGGGCATCGTTACCATGACAGCCCGACTGGCCAGCACTAACATTCCGATCGCACTTCAAAAAATCGTCGGAGCGTGGTTTTGTCCAAACAAGAACAAGAAGACAAAAAACTGAAATTGTCCTACTCGGTTTATGGGTTACACTCGTAATAATAGTTTATCAAAAATTTTATCAAAAAGACTTCTGCTGTAGGTCCGTATTTATTCTTCCCTCTGCTAGCCATTACTAATCACTTCCCAGATATTAGCAGGATATCCACCGTGACCTTTATAAAACAAAAAATTGTTCTCAAACCGGAAAACTTGTTTTAATAGCCTCCATCAAGTTGATTAGACCTCAAACAACTGAATCTCTGGACGAAAACCAAAATGTAGAAACCGTAGATTATAATAGACCATTGCTTAAGTACCTAAGTTAACTTATTCTTCCACTTCAATACCCTTTGAAATGAAGAATGCACTAAACAATGGTTTAGAGGTTAGGAATTTTTTTCTGAGAACACGAACCTTATCTTTTCGCGAATCTGATTCGAACAGTTGTGTTCTTCTATGCTCAATTTGCGCAAAATTTTTCGGTGTTTCTTCGAGAAGTGTGTACCTAAGGAATTGATGACTAAAGCAGCAAAAAACCAAGGTACAATGTGGACTCGAAATCGCCTCGTATTTTGTTGTGAAAGCTGGAACTACCACGTCACAGAGCCTGTTTTTGAGTGTTGTTATTAATTTTCTCATGAAAAATTGTTTAAAAAGCAATTTTTAAGAGCTTAATTTTTGTTGCAATATTCAATTACCAGTTTTATTTCAAAAAACTGGTGTGAATAATTATTTGGATTTTTTTTTTCAGTAAACCGGCGCAATATCACAGCAGCTAAACGAAAAAATTACAAAACAAAAATATCAACATAAAAAAACAATAAAAAATACGCATATAGAATGCAAATAAAAACATAGCTCTAAATACATTTCAAAACATTTTATTTATACTTTTTTTTTGTTTACAAATAAAATATAAACATAAAACATAAAATTTAAATTAAATATACAAACACTAAATATACAATGCTAGCATACATTCAAAATAAATACATAATGTATAATTTTATTGCGACTTTTGTTTTTAGAAATTAAAAAATATTACAAATAATTAAAATGCTCGATTTCGTTTTCAAAAAACTTAAAGGGGTAAAAATTCATTATTTTTTTGTATGTTTTTGTTTAGTAAATGCTTAAACTACGGCTTGAGCTGAAAGTATATGGAAAGAGAAGAGATATATAATGTATTTCACATGTTTAATAACAATTAACACTATGTTCAGACTAAAGCATAAATTACTTAGTTTCGCATAAATTACTTAGTTTCGCATAAACCACAAAAAGCAGCATATGTTCTCAATTTGTTTCCAGTTCATACATGATTTGTTATAAACTAAGTGCTTTCATTCGTGTTTTAAGTACATATTTCAAGGCAAACCTACTTGGATTTATAAGTAATTTGTACGTAAAATACCACTGAAATCTAAATTACGCAAGTCTGAACATAGTCTAAAAAGAAAAATGACTATTTACTAAACATTCTAAAAAATGCTGCACTTAAATAATATTTTATTCACTTAAACTTTCATTTATTAGTATTTTATTTTTAAATGCATGTGTAACATTAATGAACTTTTGCATTTGTTACATTAAATGAAAAATGTTACAAGAAAAAAAACAAAAACAAAATTAGAAAAATCATTGGCACAAATTGCAGTCTAACAATAAATAAGGTTACTATGCATATGTTTGAAGTTATATATTGTCAACAACAAATTACTATTACAATGCACAAATTAAATGAATATGAATGTGATTGCTTTAATACATAATTCAGATTTTTTTTCTAAATTAATTAAACTAAGTTGAATAAAATAAATGTTAAGATTTAAAGTCTAAATAAAAAAATTATAAACTAACAAAAATGTTATATTTTAATTTTATAGTAATTATGCTTCGGTAGAGTAAACAATTAACGGTATTAAACTTGTACAGTAATACACGTATTGCAACTCCAGAGAAAATAATAATAACATGTTCACACTTAGAAAATAATAAACTAACTTTATATGATAAAATACAAAACTAATTTTGCTTGTTGGGTTGCAGCTGTTGTGCACAGGGTGTTTGAAAAATTTAAGAAAAATTTGTGTCGCCAACCCAGCAAACATTTTGTAAAACATATTTAAGTACATTTTCTTTAATAAAATAAATTTGTAAGTAAACAAATTTAACTTTTCTTGTTCGTCAGCAAATTTTGTTGTAATAAATCTCGTATTCGTCGCATGTTGAAACGATATTTTGAAATAAAAGTATTCGTTGTTACTAAAAATAATTTTTTTAATTAAAAAATTTTAAACTTTTATGATAATATAATTTGAAAAATATAGAAACAAAACATATTTATTTGGTTTTTAATATTAAAAATTAAGTAAAGTCAATTTAAAAATTATTAAACTTAAGTATTAAAATTTTAGAAAACGTTAAGGTTTTAAATCGTAAAGTTCGATAAAATTGAAATTTAAAATAGAAAAGAAATATTTCTTTTATAAAGTTAAATACAGTTAGTTAAGCAAGAGAGAAACGACGATAAATCATATCAGCTGTTCACGTTGGGCTGGTAGCCCAAAACTTTCCTAAAAAAAAGAGAGCGAGCGAAAAGTGCAAAAAGAGAATCCGAAGTTTGAGTAGCGTTTATAACAGAGCCGCCCAAAATAATGCGCAATTTTTCATGCCTATACTCGGAGTATAGGCAAGCAAATGCAGTCGAAACATGTACGCTATGATGCTAATTCTGCCAGCGTCAAAAAAAAAAGATCGTCGAAAACGACTAAGCTTAGATTTCTGACTTCGGCACATGCGAAGCAATGCTTTTGCTATTCAGCAGTTGAGCAAAGAAGAACGTGCGCACATACATAGCAATATTATTTTTTGATATACACTTGCAAAAAAACATTCGAAATGTTCAATAAAGAATGGCTGTACAATTTCACTTTCAATTTAAACAAATAGCACGATTTCACTCAGTGTACTAAGCAAACGCGCGCACACAATCATACGCTAGCAGATATCAAATGTGTAATTGTATGCGTTGGTAAATAAATTGCGCATTATTTTGGGCGGCTCTGGTTTATAAGCAAGAACGTTCTATACATCCTAGTTCAGGTTGCCACGGTAATCGAGTCTACGACAAAAAAAAAACGACCTGAAGTAGGTTACCACCAGAACTGTTAAATTTGATTAGTAATTAGTAATCAATTAATTAGACAGCTTTGGTAATGATTATTTTAATTGTTTTTTAAGAAAAGGCAATTATTAATTGATTACGATTAGAAAAAATGAAAACAAATCAGAAATAATCAAAAAAAGTTTTGATTACTTTTGACTTTTTTTGTTGATTTTTTTGATTTTTTTGATTTTTTTTTAATAATTATTGATTACTTTTAATTTTATCAGAATTGTTGTTGTGTATATTTATGTGCTTCGAAAACAATGCTGAAAAAAATCAAAAATAATCAAAAAAAAAAATTTTAAATAATCAAAATTAATCAAAATAACTTTTTAAAATTTTTTGGATTTTTTTAATAATCGTCAAAAATCATGATTTTTTTTATTACTTTTTCAATTGGAAAATAATCATTAAAAATTTTAAGTAATTGGTAATCAATCATTGAATGGATTCTCAAAAAAATAATTAATCAAACAGGTAAGGATTACGATTAGTAATCATTATATAACAGGTCTGGTTACCACTTATGGTTGCCACCTATTTTTATTATATTCATTTTTTTTTAATATCAGCTATTGTCTGGAAAAAGACTTGACACTGTTTATGAACTTTTGAACATAAGTACTATGATTAATTTCAAGCTCTCCTACATAAGTGTTGCCACATAGAATGTTTTCACTAGGTTGCCACTTGTTTGAAATATTAAAAAAACCAATTGAGATATGCCAGTATGGGTTTTAAATGAAAGATATTTTACGTCGTATTTCAACAAAAATATTATCAGGTAGGGTTGCCACCTAAACCTATTATATATATTCTTTAGTATATCCGCAATTATCTCAAAAACGACTTGACAATCCCAGCTGTCTTACTTGGGTGCTGGCACTTGGAATGATTTTACGAGGTTGCCAACTGTAATTTTTTTTTAATCAAATGAGATACAGCAATTTGGGTATGAAACCAAAGATATTTCAAGTATTATATTTAAACCTAGGGTAAAATGACCAGAATCACCTTACTGATGAATATCTAGCAGGAGCTGACTTATAAGGCAGTTTCGAAAAATGTTAAGCAGAGTCGAGCTCCACTCGGGTAATTATTATTGTAAATAAACATTTTTTTCAAAACAGCTGACTTATAAGGCATTTAAATTTTGTAATAAGCCTCCGAAACTTCGACTAACCAAGTGATCAACCAATTTTGGAATGAAGTGAAAGACATTAAGAATCGGATGGTACTAAAAGCTGTAGGTAATACGCCTCTGAGAAATATTAACTTACAAAGTACAATCAAACAGTTTTCAAAAAAGAAAAGAAAAGTTTCTCTATGCTTTGGGAAATGATCGCCGTTTCTCTTTTTCCAATACAAACTGCAGCTCTCAACTAATTTCACAATACGAGTGCGAGTGCGCTTCGGTTATGCTCTAATAGCATTTTCATTCATTTTAAGACACTCATTCTCAATGAGTCAAAGAGTTTTAACTCCATTTTTTGTTGCTATAAAACGCTACCAAACTTAACAATGTGCAAGAGCTGCCATTTATGCATACTTTACAACTATTCTTCTTTAATTATTCTCAACAACTACTAGTGATAAAAACAAAAAACTCAACAACAACACTCAACTTTCACTCAAACTATAGACTTTTACTAATGTCCGGCTACACGTAAATACTCAAAACAATACAAACGCTATTAAAGTTATCATGCCAACTATAATAAGGCACAATGTGTATAGATCTGTGGGTGTGATAACGCCCAACGAACAAGCTAATAGCACGTGCTCAAGTGTTGTGAAGCCACCAGTCGCCGCTGCGGCCGCCACTGCTGCTGGGTGCAGCTCACCAAAAACTGAGAGCACACGTGTATACTTTTGTGGCGCAGCCGTCGCCGATGCTGCTGCTGCGCTTGTTGAAGGCTGTTCGTCGTTGCGCTGATAATTATCGCAGCTCTTATTATCATTAATTAAATTATTTGTAGTGCGTCGCTGCCATGGTATTATGTGCAAGTCTGTGGCGGGCATAACGCTACACGCTTCCTCTTGCAGCTTAGCGCTCTCACATGGCGACGCATCGAATTGCTCTTCAACGCTGCCAGATTTCGTGTTAAGCTTATCGCATAAAGCGCTTTCATTTTCATCACCAGCAGGAAAATTGATTTTCACTTCAGAAATGTTGAGTTTAAGCGCTGGCGTCTCAATTACAATGCTTTGTTTACGCGTTGGCGGCGTGCTGGGTGCTTCTGCAGAGTGAGTGCGCTCTATTTCTGGAAATTGTTCTTCATCTTCTTCTTCCTCTTCTTCAACAATTCTCGGCAACTCATCGTTTTCATTTAAGTTTCTTTCTAAGAGTTCATTAAATGCTAATCTAAGATGCTCTAAATCTGTGTGAATGCGTGCGCTTATATTTGAAGCGTTTTCGTTTGATGTATTTGCAGCGTTATCATTTGGCATACTTTTAGGCGCTTTAGTGGTACACATTTCTGTTGAGAATGTGCTATTTCTACGCGACTCACTACTTCTTACCAATTGCGCTAATTCTATTAAACGGGTGTCATCAAACTCGTGTGTGGAGCTTGATTTTTGTACAACTGTTGAGTTGTTTGGACTGTGTGCGTTTTGAGTGTCATCTGTTGTGGAATTTTTGGTGCTGTTTGAAGGTGACTTGGCGCACTTTTCACTTTGTATAGAGCTGAATTTTTTGACAGTCTCAGGCTCCACACAGTCGTTGGTTTCATTAGCAGCAAGCATTTGATTCATTTGGCTATTTTCGGCGCTATGCAACTTTAATGGAGCTCGTGTGTGCCAGGTGCCAGCAGTCTCTTTATCTGTGGCTTTCGAGTCAAAAGAAATCTTTTCTCGCTCATCGAAATTAAGACTTTCCCACTCTAACAACTTTGTACTTTTCATTGTTTCATTTTCAAGCGCTATGCGCTCTTCTTTTTCCATATTTTCCGCTCTCAGATCTTTGCGTTTTTCTACTCTTCGTGCGCTCTCAACTTCCATACACTCACTAATCTCAGCTTCCGCCTTCTCAATGATTTCTTCTACCAAACTATCGATTAACTCTTTTTCACTCGGTGGCGGCGGAAAATCTTCCATAATCAACGCTGATTTGTTCTCATGAAGCTCATTTCCAACTTGGCGCTCTATGTGTATCTCATTCACGAAACTCTTCTTCTTAATCTCGAAACGACTATTACAGGCATTTTCAAACTGTAAGCAAACATTATTCGTTTGCGCGCTCAGTGGAAAATCTGCTAAGCTGACATTACCCGAATCGGGATTGGATGAAGTTTCATCTTCGCACGAACTCAGCGAATCACACTGTGTTTGGCGTGCTTTTCTAGGCGCTTGTTCTGTGACATGATCGACAACAATACTTATTTTACTAGCATAGATTTTATTAAAATTAGTTGAGAGCTTCAAGGTACGCGCATTGTCTCCTTGTGACTCTGGTATGGATGCAAGCTTACAACTATTCGGACTTAAACTAAGGGATGAGCATGAGTTTTTGATGTTGGTAGATGTGGGATTATTAATGGGTATGATACTAGAACTAGCAGGAGTTGTGGTAGCGGTGATTTTATCGACAACAATAATATCTTCACTAACATTTACTACATCATTATGAACAACAATAGCATTCCGCAAGCGCTTCATTTTATTAGTAGTTGAGTTGGCGGGTTCGACACATTCACACGCTTGCTTGGCTACATCAACAGCTTGGGTATTAGTAATTAGCTGGCAAGCGTTACGATTAGAGGTAGCGGTAGCAGTAACGAACTTGCTTGTATGACGAGCAGATGCATGATTAGTTGATGATAACAATGGCACTGATGGCGACGCGCACGCATGAATCGATTTGCTAACAACAATTTTACCTGTAACATTTGTTGGCGGCATTTCAGCAGTGGCTTGAGGTGCATTGCGTAAACGACGCGTTTGCTCATCAATACCAAAAATCATGGCTAACTCTTCAGAAGAATTGTACTGCGATGGCGTTGAGCGTGAGCGCGCGCGTTGGCGCTCTTGCGATTGATGTGTAGCAGCGGCGGCGGCGGCGCCGGGACCATCAAAAACGACAGCGCCACTAGCAACGACGGCACTTTCATTACCCGACACCAACATTTTCAATGGCGGCGGTGGCGATGGCGTATAACTAAATGCGCTATTCGTTGTAGCGCTGCTAATATTTGGTGTTGCCGCGCTAGTTGTTGTTTGTGCATCATACGAGGTGGTGCTAAATGTTTTTATGGGATCGGTGCTAGGTGTATGATAATCACTACTTGTTGGTGACTTAATATAATCACTGGATGAGTACGGGTTAAAAGAGGTAATGCTTGAAGATTGTCGTCGACCGGCGGTGGGACTTGACGATTTGGCTAGGCAATCGCTCGAAGAAGAAAATGAGGATGCAGTTGTGCTGGCGCCTGTTTTACCAGCAACGCCACCAGCTGCGGCACTACTACAACTGCTATTGGTGGTGGTTGTTGTGATGCTGGGCGCTGTTGTATGATCATCACTGCTGCTTAAATGGCGCGCAACACATTGCTTGGCCTTGCTGTCTAGCGCTGGCAGCGGTAGTGGTGGTGCCGCCGTGGGCGCAAATGTGTGTCCGGTGCGCATCTTTGCTTCACACTCTTGCATTATTTCATCGATTTCCTCAATATTGTGCTTTGGCTTCGCTGCTGCTTTGTTGCGCGCCGCTTCTGTAACGGTAGAAACAGAATTATCAGCATTTTGCGTTGATCCCAAATGTATGTGTTCGGCGTTACAGGCAATCGCTGTTGTTGTACGCGCGTTGCTATGCGCTGTTCCCTGCGGCACGCGCTGCTCTGGTGCGCGCTCCAACTGCTCCTGCGTACGTTGCTTCATTTCTTGATTGAGATTATCATAGTCGGGATTGTCTTCGGCGAGCTCGCTTAGCTGACGCATACAACGCTTGGCAATCGCTTCAATCCTCTCCGATTGTATGGGATCCAACTTTTTGATGAGATTGGGCGTGACGAGTGCTTCAGTAGTTGCAGCAGTAGCGCCCTGTTTGTTCTTCACTTTGACAGCTTCTTGTATGACTACAGGTGGTTCGGTGGTAACAATATCTTTCAAGATCTTGTCGCATACGGCATTCGCCGCTTCGGATACCTGATCGATAGCCTCAATTAGCTTTCCCTCTTTGTGTAGCTTGCGCGGTTTCGCTTGCACTTGTGACTCATTGGCATCGGGTAATGTGTCGAGCAGCATTTTGCCACAACGCTTTGCCGCTTCGGATACCGCCTCAATTTCCTGCAAGTCCTTCTCGAGACGGACTTCTTCGGCGCTTGTGCTTTTGGCGTGCGCATTAGCTTTTGGACGCGCTGATGTGATGAGCGCCTCCTTGCGCAACTCTTGCAACTCTTTTGTCAATTTCATGGATTTCTCTTGCGCTTCCTTTGCAATCTTATTTAGAGCATCCTCCATTTGCGCATTCGCTGCCGTCGGTTCGGGTGTAAGACTCTTGCGCGGCAATGGCACTGGCGGTTTCTGTACGTCATCTTTGTGCGCGCTGTGACTAGGTAGCTTTTCGGGTAGCGCGCATATAGCGCCACCTTGACTTGGATGCCTAAAAGGTATTGGCGCTTTTTTCGTTGGCGTTACTAGCTCTTGCTCCTGTTCTTTTAGGTTGCGCAGCAGCGCTAGCGTTGCGGGTACATCTGACGCGCACTCGCCTCTATCCTGGTCGCCCTTTTTATGTAGCTCTGACATGCTGCCCGCACGTTCCAAATTGCGCGTCAATTCCAAGTAAGAATGGAAATCACCACCCGAAGGTTTGGCCGCATCGCGATGAATCAGATTATAAATGTTGGCCGATTGCGTGCGCGTAGCGCGATTCTTCTTTTGCTGCTGAAATGAGCTATACGGATAGTTGAATTTATCCTTGGGGCCTGGCGGATCTTTGCGTAGCGCACGCACTGCCAAATCATCTTTGACAATATCAGGCGCTTGACGCTGCGGTGGCTCCACAATGGGCGTAACATGCAGATAGTCGGTTTGCGGTGCTGCCACAACCGGGCCAATAGGTATGCCAAATGGTGGCTGCTTTTCCGCGGTTTTGTGCTGCAAATTCGCCAGCTGCATATTGCGATAGGCGACATCATCGCGTATCGGATCAGGTTCGCCTGCAGGAGAGTCTTCATCGTCATCATATTCGGCAGCGCGCGCCAGCGCATATTTTTCAAATTCGCTTGGTGTGGGCACACGCTCGCGCTTCTCTGGTTCCTCTGTGAGCCCAAGTGACTTGTAGATAGCCTCGAGTTCATTGATTGCTTCCTCGAGATTGGCGGGTTTCTTGCGCGGGAAATATATGGGCATCTCTGGCGCATTGCTGGGCGGTATCGAGAGTTTTCGTTGCGGTGGTGTAGGCGTGGCGAATATAGGTTTATGGTGTTGTTCGCGTTTCTCCGCCACATATTCGTCGTACTTATTTAGCTCATTGGGTATCTCGCCTGAGCGCCGCTGATAATGATTCGGCATCGAGCTACTTTTACTATAATCTTTGTTGCGTATCTCTACGTAGTTGGCGTTCCCTGCATCAGGTTTTGATTTTATATGCAAACTGCCGCACACAATGCTGTCCACCTCATCAACGCCACTGGTTGCATACGGTGATGCCTGCGCCTCTCTTTTTGGTTTTTGCACCTCCGAATATAGCGGTATAGGGTAGGCTCGTAACTCTCCCATGCGTGAGCTAGAAATTGAGCGCGGCTTGGCGTGTACCTCTGCCGCGTGTGTGGTGCGGCCACGTTGTTGCGCGACGCCTGCATCCATACGCTGCCAGAAATCGTTTGCGCCACGTGGCGTGGATGGTGATGCGAGCCCACTTTTGGAAGTGCGCAAAATACCAGTGTTGCTTTGTTGCTCTTTCGCCGCTGCATCGTGCTGCGGCTCGAGCATGTGTATGGGTTTACGGGAGCGCGGTGTTGCATCGGCGACATAATGAAATTCTAAACCATTTGGCAGCGATTTTTTACCTGGCTGCGCATCACGTTCCGCGCGCGTTATAAAACGTCGGTGGTGAGGTGTACTACCCGCTTGATGTTGCGTTTGCTGTTCATGCTGCGCGCTGACCGTTGGCGTATTGAGTGAATGCACCGATTGATAGTGTAGACCACTGGGACCGGACCAAATTTTATCATCAGAAACGCAACGACTGACCAAGCGCTGGTTTGTCGCAGGCACGACTGGCAGTCCGCTCTGGTCAAATGCATACGAAATGGGGCGCAAATCACCCGCGCTGCTGCCATTTTGCATTTGTCCGCTCACATTGACGCGTCGCAGTGGATCACGCGGTGGTGGTGGCGGTGGTAACGGTTTCGTCTGCAGTCGCCCATTAATATTTTGCAAATGTATATGACTATCATAGCTAATGCTGCGCTTGGCATCGTTTACGCTATTTTGTAAATTCTTTGGTTGTTGTTGTTGTTGTTGCTGCAATTGACCCCACTGTACATATGGCGCAACATGCTGCAAGCTGCTCGTATTACGCAAACGCGGCGTTGCTGTAACGTTGTGCATGGACGCTTGCGCTGCTGGATTATAAATAGAGAGCGGCACAGGTTGCGTTTTCCAACGTTGCGTCGGCTGTGGCGCATACATCACTGGTACTTGTCCGCTACTAGGTTCACCATCGCGCGACAGCCGTTTGTAGTAGCGTTCATTGCGCGCCGCACGACTACGCTTACTTTGCATATTGTTAGCACTGCCTTGTCCACCGCTATGTATACTCTCATCGCTGCGATATTTTGAAAATGTTGATGAATTCAAAGAAATCAACTCCTCTTCACTGGAGGAACGTGGTGGCGCGCCAAGTGCTGTCCCATCATGCGGTAAACGTTGCGTAGAGCGCGATTTGTATGCAGCGCGCGCCGCGCGTCGATCCAGCGAATTTGCAGAGCGCGTATAGGCGGCGGTTGGTAGCGCGTTTTGGTGTAGGTATTGCTGTTGATTCTGATAGTACGCCTCCGAAGGTGATATCGTCTCTACGGGTAAAAAGAATTCATTATCCATATGCGGCGCTGGTGGGTGTGGTGGGTGTGGTGGCGTTATTGGCGCGCCCGTTTGTGGATGCAACACTATGTGATCAAAGCTTGCGCCATTCAACTTACTGCTGCGACTCAATTTATTCGTTTTATTCGCTTTTGTTTTAAGATTGGCACTACTGCCGCTGGTGGCACGTGAATTTCTATGGGTGGGCGTAAAGCCTGCTTTGCGATCCTCCTCGGACGATGAATCTGAGGCGATGTCTTTCTTTCGGCGAAAAAGTCGTCCAAAGGACCATTTCTTTGTAGCCGCTGCTGGTGTATGGTTCATCGAAGAGGTATGTGTAGCATTTAGGGAATTCTCCTTTCGACTGTTGACGTGTTGTTGTGACGTTGCGCCGTGGTGTTGCTGTGGGCGCTGCTCCATGTCGTTGTTGTCAATGGCGGAGACGTCTTGCTCATCGGTGGAGCTGGAGTCACCGTCCGGCTCTTTGGGTAGCGGTAGTTGAGGACGCCAAGTTGTTTGGACAGTCTGCAAAGAGGGAAGTAGGTAAAAGAAGGAACAAAGATTAGTCTACAAGTTCGAAAAGAAAATCGAGAGTAATATAAATAAAACACTGACAACTTTCAAAATATCTCAAATTGAGCCATAATTTCTAACTCGCGGTGTGCTCTAGCACAGACAGAAAATTAACATTACTTCCCTTTCTTTTCCTCAACTATAAATAGTTTAAACTTCGTACAGTCATTCCTTTGTATTTTATCTCGAAAAGTTTTATTATTATTTGCACTCTAATCAGTAGGCAAATCTGAGACGCCAGCATGTGTGAGGCCATAAACCAAGCGGTTAACTAATTTATATGAAGAGAGAATGAGCAAAGATAATGAGCAAAGCTGTGTAGGTATGTATATTAGGGGTGTAACGGAAGTAAGTTGGCCGGAGCTTTTGAATTCCCTTTATCGGACTCCTATCGTTCAAAAAAAAGCCCTGTTCTTTTTTAAGCGAGTTGCAAGAGGATACGTGCGTACAGCAAAGCATACAGTTGGGTGCTAGCATTATGTAGCTAATAGGGCGCCCTCTGCTGTCGAATAGCATACGGTTTGTCCTTTCGTTTTTTCCTTGCGTTAAATAGCATCGATGCTAGACGAAGATTGTCTTGGGCACTTAGCGTCCTTTAATAACTAGCTTACAAAAGAATGCGTATAATATAAGCACTTTCTTTAACCATTACCTAAATTAATAATTAGGTATTCGTAGTCGCCTATTGGTCTTAACCTAAAGACTCAGTGAGTGAACATAAACCATTTCAGAAGAATTAAGGAAAATAGAAGTAAAGATTAAGTGGAAATAGAAAATGAGAGAGCAAAGGAAAAGAAAATGGAAGAGGAAGAGAAAAAAATGGACGTGGAAGTGGGATTAGAGAGAAATCTAAAAGGAAATAAACTTAATAAGGAAGCAAACAGGAAATAAAAAAGGATGCGAAGAAAGAGAAAACAAAAACACAATGGAAATGAAAAGTAAAAGGAAATGGAAGCGGGTGTGAAAAATGAAATGAAAAAGGTTAAAAAGAAATAGGAAACAGAAAAAAAAATGCAAATGTAAAAGAAACTGGAACGAGAAGAGGAAAATGAAATGTAGAGGACTGGAAAACAAAAAGTTAAAATAAAAAAAAGCAAAAGTTAATGTAAAAAGAAATTAGAAGGGAAATGGAAAAGAGAACGAAGAAAATATTAATAAGAAAAGGCAACTGGGAATGGAAGTGGAAAAAAAATGGAAAAATTAATTGAAAGTAATTGAAAAAGATAATGAAAAACAAAATCAAAAAGGGGAATGGAAAAATAATTGAACAAGGAAATCGAAGACAAAAAAGGAAGAGGAAATGGAAATAGAAATCGAAATGTAAAAGTTAATGGTAAAAGAAACGAAAAAGGAATGGAAAAGAGAACTAAATAGAAAATCAGAAAAGGGAACTACGAATGGAAATGGAAAAGTCTAATGGAAAATAAATGAAAAAGAGACTGATAAAGTAAATCAAAAGTAGAAATTGTAACGGAAACTAAAACCGTAGTAGAAACAAAAAGTAAATGAAAATAGAAAAGTGAAAGAAAGAGAATATGGAAGAGGAATAGGAAAAAGATAAATAGTATGATGATGATAATGAATGGTATGATGATAATTATGGTGCTAATAATGAAATAGAAATAAAAATGGAAAAAAAATTGAAACACAAATTAAAAAGAGGAAGAAGAAATGGGAAGTAAAAGAAATTGGAAGAAAAAGTAAATAAAAAGGCATGCAAAAGAAAATCACAAAAAGAAATGGGAATGGAAATCGAAAAGGAAAGAGAAACGAAAAAGGAAATCGAAGAGGAGAAAAAGGAAATGAAAATAGAAAAGTGAAAGAAAAAGAATATGAAACAAAAACATGAAACAGGAGAAGATAGATGTAACAATGATGAAAATCAACGGGAGGCATGGGAATGGAAATGAAAATGAAAAAGAAAGATGAAAACTAAAATGAAAAAATTAATAAGTAAAAAGAAACCGGAAAGGAAATAGAAACGAAAAACGAAAAAGTACAAGAAAAAGGGAATTGAAAGGAAAAGAAAAAGGAATATTAAAAGAAAAAGAGAAAGAGAAAGGAAAGGAGAAAGAAAAAGAAAGAAGAAAAACAAAAGAGAAAGAAAAATCAAAATTAAAAGAAAAGAACAAATGAAAAAGAGAAAACGAAAAAGAGAAGGAAAAAAAAAGTAAAATGAAAAGAGAAATAAAAAGAAAAATTTAATGCAAAAGAACAAATGAAAAAAAGAGAAAGAAAATAAAAGGAAAAGGAAAAGTAAAAGGAAAAGAGCAAACAAAGGAAAACAAAAATTTACAGAAAAAGGAAAAATGAAAAACATTTAAAGAAAAGGAAAAAGGAAAAGTAAAAGGAGCAAAAAAAAGAAAAGAAAAATTTTAAGAAAAAAAAAAACAAATGAAAAAAATTTTAAGGAAAAGAAAAGGAAAAGGGAAAGCAAAAAAATATAAAAAATTAAAATGAAGAAAATAAAAAGAAAAGGATAAAGGAAAAAGGAAAAGAAAAATTAAGACAAAAAGAACAAATGAAAAAAATAAAAATAAGAAGAAAAAAAGTATGGAATATGGCGAAGAAAGATTTAATGATGACGATAATGATCGGTAATAATAATTATTAAGCTAAAGATGTTTGCTTATTTTGATGATGTAAAGTCTAAGGCGTTTAGAAAGGCCAATTCACGTCGACCGACAAGGAGAATAATCTGCTAAGTTTAAAGGTGAGTACTGGGTATAAGGAAAATTCGTTGCAGAATTTCGCTGGCGACTTCAGGCGAATTTTTAGGCGAAAGAAAGCCTGTTTCCAAGGTTTAGGAAAATTCTTGGGCTAATAAATTTTGATAGCCAATTTAAATTAAAATTTTGGACAAATTCGAATGCCAGTTTTTGCCCAAACTTTTTTGGAGAATGCCCAAGCAAAGTTTTAAGGTGAATTTTCTTTATTTTAAATTGTATTCTAATCTCAGCTATGCAATAGTTATTCGTTATGAAATCATTTGTAAAACTGTTTACGCATCAAACTTTGCGTGCAGTCAGTACACTCGGTTGGTTTTTTTGTTTTTTTTTTGCCTTTGGAAAATATCTAAGTTTGTTACTTTGTGCTCAACACTTATCATTCTCTGAACTTTACTTTTAGTACAATGCCAAGTGTTCATATAACATATTTGCAATAGAGTATGTAAATAGTATGAAAAGCCTTATCTTAGAGACTGATGGACTACGAAAAGTCAAACAGGCTCTCGCTTTTGTATGCAA
The DNA here is from genome assembly GCA_949987695.1 of Merzomyia westermanni. Classification (NCBI taxonomy): domain Eukaryota; kingdom Metazoa; phylum Arthropoda; class Insecta; order Diptera; family Tephritidae; genus Merzomyia; species Merzomyia westermanni. The sequence continues at coordinate 34,895,076 of OX465291.1, read as the reverse complement.
ACATTAGGGGTGTTCTTAACTAAGTTGGTGTTTCAGCAGTATAAACTCTTTCTGAGCGTTTGGCTTCCAAGGTATCCAAATCTTAAGTTTTGGCAATATACCAAGTTATGGCCATGGAACACTTATATAATTTTCTTGTGCACATTATTCTCGTTTATCTCGATCTGTCATAAAATACACCAAACGAATGCCGCAGGGAAGTGATACATTTTTATGCGAAATACACGAGTCTCAACAAAAAATAAGCTGTTTATTTATAAATTTAGATTCACAACATTTCACATTTGGTAATTTATATGTATAGCGGTTGATGAAATAGGAAATATTTTAAAACAAATCAGAACGAAAATAAGTAAACGCGAAGCTCATTTGTATGTCGAGAGCCATGCTCTACGCGCTAAAAGCACATGGTGAGTTGAAAGTGTTTAATTTATCACAAAAAGCAAGCTGATGAAAAGAAGACAAATTTTGATTACTAAAAAGTTGATATAGAAACAATTGTAAGAATACCCATACATACAAACATCTATGCTGACTAACCCTGTAGGAAATTCATTCATTAATTACTGTTTAGCTATTTTTCAATACTTATAACCTCGTATGGACCATGCAAAGTGTTTCTCAATTGCCTATTTTTGTAACAATCTCTCGCACTGCTTTGGATAAGTAAGTAAGTGGTACTAAAATAATAAATGTTTGTTTTGAACTAGCTGCAAACTGGTTATTTGGAAACTAGCTTGTAGTTAGTTCATTCAAGTATTCATTTTGGTGTGATGGATTCTTTCTGAAGGTGTGATATTTACAGATATTTTATATATGAAATTGATTTCGCCACCACTGCAAATGCGTTGTAACAGGTTCTAGCATAAATAGATAACCCATCTATTTGGCTATCTCGTGACAAATTGTGAAAGTAAATCGATGGTGTTGTAATCGACGTCAGACATAGTTCGAGTCTTCTGGATGCGTGTATTGTATGGGGAGCTCCCTCTATCATTTTCCACCATCATCCTTCGACAGACACGAAACAGACACGTATCTTAGAGCGAAGAGGTCAATTACGAAACAGAAAAATATTACCTTCTCAATCCTGCCCGCTCACTTGCTTCCTCCTAGCAATGTAAAGGAGCAATGGCAGCATACCCCTCAAACACTATATACCATAGTATGGCCGCTATACAGGTACTGCGAGCCGAAGAGAAGAGCTGTTCCGATGAGGAATGTCGTGCAGCAGCGGAAAGGCAGACGCTGCTGAGCTTTGGATGATGGGAAGAGGAAAGAGAAAGGCCTTTAGAATAATATAAATTTTAATACGAATTCCGGTGAACTAAGGAAGACTTCAAGGGTAGGGTGAACACCTGCAAGAACAATAATGTCAACCTTGTAGCTCACGTATTGGTCGGATTGAAGTAATGGAGCAAACAATTCCCGTGAATGGGAGGTGATGAGCACGAAGCTCCTTGGCAACCACCCAAGAATTACGATGTGAGAACAACAGATGATTCGCAACACGGACTATCCAGCGAGCTGCACAAACAAGGCGATGAAAAGTTAGTAAACATTACAGCATTAACGGTTAGACCAAGTATGATCAGACAAGCAACTGCTTCCAGATTGGACGCTATGTGAACTTTGGTCAAATCATAAAAAATTGGACGCCACAAACTGCACCAATTACTGAGGGATCAGTCTGCTTCTTTAAATTGTGCTTAACCGTCTGTTTAAGCGACATAAGCTATAATTACTTCTTTCGTTTATTTCATTTGCGCTGCACTCTTGTAATTCGCAAGCAGCTTATGAAATATTTCGAAGATATAGTTTATGTTTTGTAATCCCAAAGTGGAGTTTTTTACAGCGAAGCGGACCAGTAGTTTTTTCTCTCTGCTAACTGGCGCCAATTGGAAACACTGCGGGAAATCGGCCTGCACTGGTTCTTTCCATTGGAGTGGAGAAGTCGCCTAGAGCATTTCCTACAGGATTATATAGACATACAACCAGACATGTTAAATTTGATTAGTAATTAGTAATTAATTAATTAGACGGTTTTTTTTAATTGGTAATGATTATTTTAATTGGTTTTCAAGAATAGGCAATTATTAATTGATTACTATTAGAAAAATTCAAAAAAAAAATTAAAATAATTAAAAATAAAAATAATAATTAAAAAAAGCTGTTATCATTATAATTTTTGATTTTTCTCAGTATTGTTGATGTGTATATTTTTGTGCTTCTAAAATAATACTGAAAAAAATTCTAAAATTATAAACAAATCAAAAGTAATCAAATCAACTTTTTTTTGATTATTTTTTTAGTCTTCTTAATAATCGTAATTTTTTTTTTTAATTAATTGGAAAATAATCATGAAAATTTTTAAGTAATGGGTAATCAAACATTAAATGGATTCTCAAGAAAGTAATTAATCAAACCGGCAATCATTACAATTAATAATCATTATTTAACAGGTCTGCATACAATATAACTACAACAAAATTAATATTGTTATTTTTACACAAAACACACATGGCTACACATGTTTTCAATTATGTATTTTTATAAATTAATCTATTACAATTTCTTAACGTTAAAAACGAAACACAAACGCACATTTTTATTTTTACCACAACGAATAAAAATGAATTCCTCATTGCTGCGCTTTTGCGGGTTGTTTTGTGAGAATTGACGTAGCACCGGCATTTTTAATGTCATACAAAATATATACATATACTATATAGTATATATATACATGTACTATTTGTATGCTTTTAGTATTTCAAATTTGCAAAACGTTTCCTATTTTTCGAGTATAATTTTGTTTTGATACAAATGTAAAAGCACGTAGAGGATCGTAAAATTTAATTTTTTTTATTTTTTTATTTCGTTTCAACACCTCGTATGCGTTTGGCGGGGAGTGGAGGTGGTTCCAATAGTTTAATAACCGAAATGCATATGCTACGTGCGAGCATTTACTCAGAAAAATTTTAAAATATTTTGTCAAATGCTGTAATGTGGAGTAAATTCTAAAATAAATATAAAATTTTAAAATTTTTTTTATTTCATTTAAATATTTGTTTTTAAATCTTTTTTTTTTTAATGATTTTGTTATATAAATCTGTTTCTAATGTACAGTCATATACACACAGTGAAGCACCTAATTTAAGTATACATATGGGCATTTCCAGAAAATCGTCAAACAAAATAAAAATAGCATTCATGAAACGAGCTCAAGGCCAAGAATAATAATTTTTCACTTTTTGAATTTTTATGAAAATTATTACTGTTTTTATTATTTTGATTTTTTTTATAATCATTTTTAATTAATTATTAAAAGTTTTTTGATTGAATGGAGTAGGAGTCTCTTAACATTATACTAAAAATTAATTGAAAATGATTATTAAAAAAAATAAAAACTATAATAATTTTCATAAAAATTCAAAAAGTGAAAAATTATTATTCTTGGCCTTGAGCTCGTTTCATGATTACTAGAAAATGTAAATCAACAAAAAAATTGTTGGTATAAAAAAACAATAACAAAATAAAAATATTAAAAAAAAATTTATAATTTGACGAAAAAAGTTGACTGTATGCTGCTATGATTGAATTTGACTTCCCTTTCACGTTTATGCCAAATTACCCTGGGCAATACATAGAGCTTGGTCAGGGTTGGGTATAATCACGAGCCATTCAAACACAATCCAGGTTTCAGACAAAGCCGCTTCCTATTGCGATCACACGTACAATGTAAAAACGAACAAGTTCTACGGTGAAGGAAATTAATTTGGTACAATGGATATGGTCCTTCACTACTGCAACTGCAACCTCATTCATTACTCTATATAAAACTTTATTCTAGCATCAACCGATTCGCAGAATTTTGTCAAAGTTTCCCGTGAGCTCAAGCAAGTTCATATTTTTAGAAACCGATTTCGTAAGTAATCTAGATTTTTTGATGAACAAAATTGGCGTTAAAATAAAAGTACGTAATGCAGGAAATGCCCAAAAGTATTTAATAGCGATGGCAATTTTTTCGGCTTTTGCAAATTCGGAATTTTAATTTACTGTGCCGGAATTCCGGGATTTGGGTACTTGTAAATCTTGACATTGTTTGAAAAACTATCTAAGTTTAACATAGAATTTTTGATTCAAAAAGTTTTGAATTTTTGAAGCAAGTTGGAATTGGTTTATTTAAATAATGTTTTTATGGAATCTTTAAACTGCATCATCTCGATAAATAAGATTTTTTTTAATTTCTTAAGAAAATGTATATTGATCAGCAGAATATATTGTAAAGATAGATTGAGAAAACGGTTCTTAATAGTTAATTCTAAAATCCGCATTAATTTAAATTTGTTGTAAAAGTTGTGAAAAATAAAAAACAAAACCGAATATTAAATAATTTTAGAAAAGTTCTCGAGCTCAATCAAAGTTTCATAAACAAATTTATTTAGTATTTTGTAACATATTACAGATCCCGAAAATTTCGGAAATGAGAAAGAAATACCGGGATTTTAGGCACCTAAAACAATATTGGCATCGCAAATGTATAACACCCAGTGGGAATTTAAGCCTTGCAAAAGCAGATCAACAGAAAGCGAGCGTTATAAAAAGTGAAGTCGATAATGGACGTAACATTACACACATTACTTTCGTAACTTATCGTTATAGATAACACTTTTCATGCTTGATATGCACCAGCGGACCCGGCAGACGTTGTCCTGCCTAAAATTTGACTTGTCTACATTTAATAAATTGTACTCTTTTCCCTCCCCACTTGGCGCTTCTTCTACATTTGCTTTCCTTTTTCGTTCTGCTTTTGCCTTACCCCCAACCCCATATACCGTTACCCTTCTTTATCCTCATCATTTTTCTCTAACACGACCTCTATATTTAAAATTTTTATTCCTACTCCCCTCCCTTTTATTCCTACTCCCCCCCTGGAAGAATCCTCCGCGGGCACTGATATGTCCGTAGCTTCGAAGAGATATCGAATTAACTTTTATTTGATCCTGGTACCGCTTTCTGTTGTCAGGGTTTTTTTTGATGTATAGAATACATATCTATATATAAAATATCATTAACTTGAACCAACTAAATTCCTAGCTATGCCGAATGGCTACTTTAAATACTCTGAGGGCTTTTCCAAAAACTATACATAGCCTATGTTGTACCCAACGAGCTTCTGAACCTATCGTGAAAGTTTCATAGAGATCGACTATAAACTTTGGACATTAATGAAGCACAAAAAACAACACAAAATATGTGGGCGTGGCACTTCGCACTTTTCAAAAATTATGTAAATCTTTACTAAAGGGCACACATATCCAAATATCATTGATTTAGACCAAATTAGTTCAGAGTTATGACGAATTTTATTTTGATATAGCCTGGGGTCATGGAACCGCACACTTTTCCAAAACTATATATAGCTCTCTTAATAGAAAGATTTATGAAGTCCTCTACAGTGATGTCATGCAAAAATAATGTCTATGAGTGGCGTACATTACCAATTCATTACTTTTCATAAGTGAGAAATATCACAACCGTTTTTTAAAGAGAAATTAATAAAACCAAATAAGGATAGAACTAACTTCCACTGTGCCATACAGCTTTCATGATTATGGCGAAGCTTTAATTTCTTGGAATGTCTGATTATTAGAAAGGTTAGGAAAAGCAAATCTGAATATCTTAACAATAAGTTTACGAAGGTTCTAAACGCCTGAATAAAGTAGTTACATGTGCAGGAAAAATCTTATTTATGAATAAGCAGTTAAAAGAGATCTATATAACAGAAGTTAGGGTTCAAGCTTAGAGCATGCATGTTACCACAACAGCCGGTTCTATGTACCGGAATGACTAGGGGTTTACCAAGGGCTCTTATTAAATTGCTAAAATTGTCATCCTTCGATCAGCTGCTTGCAACAGGGTTGCTCAATAACCTCTTTCTCGGGAACAATAGATTGAATTAAACTTTCACAAAAACAACTAGAGTTTTGCCGAGACATAATTTTATCTGAACAATCGGTAAAATATATGGAAGCTATATGCTATACTGATCGAATAGTGTCGGCACAATAAAGCTATATCCGTCTATCCGGGACTACTTTGCTTTCAAGCAGATAGAAGAAAGAACTTGCCTATATAGCCGCAGCTTTTCGCGCCTATAATTTTTTTTTTAATATACCATTTCATGTTTAGAAAAGTTATATAAGAAGCGAGTATTTTTTATAAGAATTTAATGCTTTTCTTTTCTCACTGGGTAGTTCGAACAAAATTGCGAAACGTTACTCAATTTGTGCGTTCAGTACACGCGCAGGAGGCTAAGTGTGGCAGGCATTTTGCCAAGAAAATCTTATTTATATAAAGCGAGCGGTATATGGATGCTTTACTAAGATAAAATATAGAAGCGGAAAATGATTTAATTGAAAAAATAACTAATTAAAATAAAATGAGTCAAATGAAATTATTTTATTAATCATCAAATTGTCAAAAAAATATATATATATATATATAGATAGTATATAGCTATTGGCGGCCGCCGTGGTGTGAAGGTAGTGTTGCCGGCCTACCACACCGAAGGTCCATGGTTCGAGCCCTGGTACAGGTAACATCAAAAGTGATTTGAAAAAAGTTTTTCAAAACGGGGTCGCCCCTCGGCAGTGGTTTGGCAAACTCTCCGAGTGTATTTCTGCCATGACAGGCTTCTCAGCAAAAATTCGTCTCCTTTGTAGATGCCATTCGGAGTCGGCAAAAAACTGTAGGTCCCACCAATTTGTAGGGAAAATTCAAATCGGCACACCACAAATTGGAAGAGAAGCTTGGCGCAAAAATCTCTTAGGAGGTTTATGATGATATACCTGTTGTATATCGCGCCATAGAGATAGATATAGCAAAATAGGAAAATATTAAATTTAATTAAAATTTTATTTAATTATAACCAACAAAAAAAATTAAAAGATTAAGTCAAGGAAAACTGTTTATACGGAAGACAAAATTTTGAATCTGTAAGTGACTCTAATCCTCTTCAAAAAGTATTAGGTAATTTAAAATAAGTAGTGACGGTGAGTGCAGTTGTTGAGCCATCTGTGGGGAGTTATGGTTCGTAGGCTTGTTGACGACACGGCATCACCAACATACATCAAGCAGAATAGGTTTAAGTATCGCGGTGAAGATCTACCGGCAAATGTTGGCACTAAGTATCCACCTCTTATTAATGGCCCGGTTGCAAATGTAGATAGCCGCCCTTTAGTATTTCTGCTAGATTATCTTTTCAGATAGCTTAGAATTACACCCTTACCTAGGACAAGGTATGCCTATCGAAAGAGGCTAATAATATCCATGGGCCAAAGAAATCGTTACCACGGCAGTCGGCCTAGTATCAGAAGACTGCCCGTACCCGCAACACACTCCCAGCAGTGTTCCAAGAAACAAACTGCTCCATAAATTGTCGAGTTGCAAAGTAGAGCAGGTACTTCTTCTTCTTTAAATGGTTATCTAACCGCCTGGGCGATTTTGACCGTCCAACATAGCTCGCCAGGCGTTTCTTCGTTGCGCCAACTGGCGCCAATTGGAAACACCGCGGGATCGCAAATCGGTCTCCACTTGGTCCTTCCATCGGAGTGGTGGCCTCCCTCTTCCTCTGCTTCCACCGGCGGGTGCCGATAAGAATACCTTCTGAGCTGGAGCATCTTCGCTCATTCGCACTACGTGGCCTAGCCAGCGAAGCCGCTGTGTTTTAATTCGCTGAACTATGTCGGCGTCTGCGTAAAGTTCATACAGCTCATCATTAAATCTTCTTCGGTACTCGCCGTCGCCAACGCGTAGAGGTCCACAAATCTTTCGAAGAACCTTCCTCTCGAATACTCCCAGAGCCGCCTCATCAGACGTTGTTAGTGTCCACGCTTCTGCACCATATAGCAGGACGGGTGCGATGAGTGACTTGTAGAGTGTTATTTTCGTTCGTCGAGAGAGGACTTTACTTTTCAATTGCCTACTCAGTCCGAAGTAGCATTTGTTTGCAAGAGTGATTCTTCGTCGGATTTCTATTCTAACATTATTGTTGGTATTAATGCTGGTTCCCAGGTAAACTAAGTCCTTTACTATTTCGAAATTATTGCTGCCAACAGTGGCTTGGTTGCCAAGGCGCGAATGCGCTGACTCTTTGCATGATGACAGAAGGTACTTCGTTTTGCCCTCGTTCACCACCAATCCCAGGTACTACTCAGTACAATAAGAACTTCATATGGGAAACACGTGGTAGATAGCGGTGTTCTGTTAAGCTCGGCAAAAGTAGCCGAGTGCTTGCTACTTGTTCGGTTTGGCCCAACTCAAATTTTTAATTTTTTCTTCAACCAAGTACATCAAGCTTTCTTGTTCAATATGGATTTTTTCTGCAACTCTTTTTGCCCAGCCTGTAGACTTTGGTTGCTCCGAAACAAGTAAACGCTTCAGCACATAAATCTTACAGGAATAAATGTCCGAGATATTTTTTGTAAACTTCAACAAGCACTTCTTTTGGAGCCTTTTGAACTATGCTTGTATACAAACAGAGTTTCGCCAGTATTCCAATATTAAATCACTACAAACGATATCTGTAATTGCCGGCCGTATTTAATTCCCACGGCTTACACCATCAAACTAGAACTAGTCTCATTTCCATGTAGATATGCTGTATATTTTTTTCTTTTACAATATTGAAGGCAATACATATTTGAAGTTACGGTGATTTTTCAACTAAACCTTCTATTTCGCTATAAATTCACTCGCAATCTCAAGTAATTTTCTCAGAAAACATATGCGCAAAACTTTATCAAACCCAGTTAGTTACAACAAACATTAAATAAGTAACAACAATGGTAAACTCTGAATGAAATAAATAATAAAACAACAACGTTAAACACAACAAAGCAACAACATTGGCACGACACTTAAAAGATACCAACAAAATAATGTTTAGCAAACCGAAAAGGCGTTGAACTCTTTAACAAAAAAATCGAATTATTTTTTCACTGAAATTTATTTATATTATTTTTAATTGCTTTTTATAGAACGCAATGAAATAACAAAAACAAAAAAAAAACAATTATTTCGAAATACAAAAAAATATCACAATATTCCAATAAATTGTAGATTTCTCAGTTTTAAAAAAATAGATTTTCCTATGCAACGCCACGCACTTAGCGTTTGTGCGTGAATAATTTGGGCTGCGACGTAACCACCCCACGTTCACACTCGCTCGACAACTGAAATGTTCAGTATGTGGAAATAGTGGAGCTACCAGAAAACGCTGCCAAAAATTTAACGCAAAAGCAGAGTGCATACTTACTACAAACATAGGATTTGTAGAGCAACAAAAATAAAAACCGTGTGCGAGCGTTTCAAGAGACTTTGCGTTAGCTGAAAAGTTAGATCGCTTGCTGTTTATATATGTGAATATATAGAGTAATACACATATACATTAGACTGATTAATTTTTAGTGGTCTATCATCGCTAGTTGTTGATGTTTAGGAGTTAACTCATTTTTGTTTTAAAAGTGTTAAACAGCTGAAGTAAAAAAATTTAATGCAGGTAGTTTTATATAGAAAATAAAATTCTACACAAAAAAGTTCTAGATAAATTTTAACCTTTAAACACCCGTCTTAGCATGAACATAAAAAAATAATTTCTATTTTATTATAATTTTTTTAAATAATTGTATCCAATTTGTATAATAAATTTTAATTACATTTTTTTTTAAGGTTTTTTTCTAATACTTTTTTTTAGCCATTTTTAAAAATATTTTTTTAAATAGTTTTAGATAATTATATTTTTGTAGCTTTCTTTAAATAATTTCTTTTTTTGTTTTTTTAATTTTTTTTTTTTTTAGTTTTTTGTTAGTAAATTTTTTTTAATAATTTTTTTTTTAAATTTTTATTTTTTAATTATTTATTTTTATTAAAATACTTTTAATTTATTTTTTTCCTAATACCTTTTTTTAACCATTTTTTTTTTTAATTTTTTTAAAATATTTTTTTACATAAATAATTTAAAAATTTTTTTTTTAAATAATTATATTTTTGTAACTTTCTTTAAATAATTTCCTTTTTTGTTTTTTTAAAAACTTTTTTTTTTAGTTTTTTGTTAGTAAATTTTTTTAATAACTTTTTTTTTCATAATTAAGTTTTATTAAAATACTTTTATTTAATTTTTTCCTTATACCTTTTTTTAACAATTTTTTTAAAATATATATTTTTTTTTGAATAATTTTATTTTTATTTTTTGCTAAATAATTTAATTTTCATTTTTTTTTTTAAATAATTTTTTTTTTAAATATTTTTTTAAACTTTTTTCTTAGTTAATTTATTATATTTTTTTATTTGTTAAAGTACCATTTTTTTCTGTTTAATAATTTTTTTTAAATAATTTTTTTTATCTTATTTTTTTTAATAATTTATTTTTCTTTTAAAATAATTTTTTTTTTATTTTTAAAAATTTTTTTTTTTTACTTTAAAAGTAAACACCTTTTGAAAAATTCTGAATAAAATTATATTACAGTGTGAAAAAACTAAGAGTGAACAATTTTTTTAGAACTGGTCTGATTGATTTTTACGTTTTTGGCAATTTCCACAGTAAAACCGTGAAATCAGAAACCCATACCAATGTTTAAAGCTTCATTACTCTAGAACGCCACGTCTAAGGAAATCTTTATTCCTATATTTTTTGTGTGGAACTTAATTACCTACAAAACTATATACTTCTAAAAGGCGGCCGCCGTGGTGTGAAGGTAGTGTTGCCGGCCTACCACACCGAAGGTCCATGGTTCGAGCCCTGGTACAGGTAACATCAAAAGGGATTTGAAAAAAAAAAAAAGTTTTTCAAAACGGGGTCGCCCCTCGGCAGTGGTTTGGCAAACTCTCCGAGTGTATTTCTGCCATGACAGGCTTCTCAGCAAAAATTCGTCTCCTTTGTAGATGCCGTTCGGAGTCGGCAAAAAACTGTAGGTCCCACCAATTTGTAGGGAAAATTCAAATCGGCACACCACAAATTGGAAGAGAAGCTTGGCGCAAAAATCTCTTAGGAGGTTTATGATGATATACCTGTTGTATATCGCGCCATAGAGAGGGAGAGTCTTTAAGCAAAAATTCAAGCAATCCTAAAAATTCTAAACCAGCAATGAAAGGCCACTAAAAATTAGTACTAACGTCTGACACTTTTACTGTAATTTTTTTGCACATTTCTCTAAGATTATATCTGTATATTAAAAAAAAAAAAAAAATTTTAGAAAAAAAAAAAAAAAATTTCGGCCCGGTCTAATCTACTAATATATATACAGATATGTATGAAATTTAATGTGTTTATAGTTTCTTGCCCGAAATAGTAAGTAAATTTATCGCCTCAGAGCATAACTGTATCGTGCGGAACTTGGTGGCAGAGCGGTGAATTGCGTTGGCCACAAGCGTTAACCAGGAAAAAAACAAAAACGCGCTACCACTTCTGAACCAACCGATTACGGTAATTTGGTTAATTGCTTTTTAAGAAGTGCAAAAAGAAAATCATAATAATAATAATTTTTACTATCTTTTTTGCGCTACTTTTACATTAACTTTTTTGTGGTTGTTATTGTTAATAATTACTTAATTTCACATTTTATTTTACAGTTTTTTTGTTCCATCTACTGTGGGAAATTTTTGTTTTATTAAGATTTTTTTGTGAATGAGCTGACAATTAGCAGTTAAGTTGCAAACGACAATTTAATGAGTGATAATTACGTTAATAACTTTGAGTTTTTCATTGAGTTGACAGTGAGTGAGTTGCATATTTCGTTGAGTTGCTTGTTGCCAGCTGTTAATTAAAATGTTAGTGTGACGTGCTGCAAGTGCCTCTTGAACTTGACCTTCATCTGAGAGTTAATGAGATGACATTAAATTTAAAGAGCTTGTTATGTGGGTACCTCAGGCTTTGATTTTAGTTTTAAATTGATTTAAATTTTTTCAATCCTAAATAATCCTTTTATGGCATGAAAAACGCAAGCTAACAAGGGACTAATCGTGCCAAAACTGAGGCCGAAATCGGTTTTCGATAGAAACATCATCTGACCTAGCCATACTTGGGCTTTAATTCAATGCATTAAGCTCATGTTACTAATGTTATAAATGCGTAAGTTTGTGAGTGAGTGTGTCAGAGTGTTTGCGAGTATTTCACGTCTAAACTACTCAACCGATCAATATGAAATTTCCTACACTTATTTTCAGGAGTACAGGTAATAGGTAATAAGAGTCTTGCGATTCTAATACCTTCTATGGTTATGGAGGTCATATTATACAGCTGAACGTTTGAATGTCCAGAAGTTTGACTTCGATACTCAATCACATGATTCGATATGCAGAAGGAAGGAAGTGTAGGCCATGGCTTTTAAAAAATTTAACGTTCCGGGAGCCCCAGGAACCGTTACTTTTTGATATTTTTTTATTCTATATAACTGTGAGTATACTTGACCTATACTAATGATATTTGGTTATACGTACAATATGGAAAGGGGAAGGCCACAGGTTTTATTTGGACTTTACTATGTTTCGGTATATCTATCGATAATTGAGCTATCGGTCAAAATGTGGTTGCCCTAAAACCTTGAAATTTGCAACCCACTATGGCCAGTTTTTCATGTGAACTTTGGAAATGAATATTTAAAAAAAATTAAACCTAAGTTCTATGTAAGAGTCGCTTTCACATGGAACTCTAATATATTTATCTGGCTGAACTTTTCTCAGGAATACTTCAAGGGCGAGGTCACACTTTCATCGTCAGAAAACAGACTAATATGTGTGAGTTGATAAGATCTCTCTGCCTAAATAGAAGAGTTTGGCTAATGCCCCATTTTGGTGGACTGTAAAAACAGTTCGACTTAACTTTGTCCCTGGCTGTCACTTGACGGTAACCTTGACTGCTCAGTTTCTCAATTAATCATGGGATCCTTTACCTGTATTTTGGCTACCTCACAAAAAGTCTGTAGACCATAAGATCCCAATAGAGCACTCTGTTTGGAAACATGACATGCCTGTTAGTTACTTCGATGTCCCTCATGCTTGAAAAACCCACCCAATACAACTGTGGTTTAAGCTCACAGGCTATGAAGGACTATAATGCATTCATCAATATCGGCAATGTAGTTTTGGTGCTAGATCCGCCTCACTAAAAAACCTCCATGAAAACATTATCTAAAGGAAACTCCTATAGCATAGATTTCTGCCTGTAATATATATATACTATCTCTTGTTCGAATAAAATCCCTGTTATTTTACGTTATGTGTTGTAATTTAATTATTTCAAGTTCCGATGTGTTCTGTTGTTTTATGTTGTTCCTCGAGTGTTTACCTTAGGCCATGTTATTAGTATGATATATTATGTTACATTTTCCATGTTTATGTTATATTATTTTAAGTAATGCTGCTCAATTTTATTTTATTTTAGTCATGCTTCTTTTCGTTTTTAGAAGTAATTCGTTAGCTACTGCGAATAGAATATTGTTTTGTTCTTTGCATACTTCATAAGTAGATTATCAAAACATACATCAAAAACCACAACATCTCTCTATCACAACTCAACCAACGCATGCCTTTATCTACCATATGAAATACTATTTACTGAAGCTTTCGGGAAGCTCCAAATAAATTAAAATCTTGATTGTGCTTTGACGTGTCTACAACATTGCTTGCAACGCTGCTATGTTTTGTCACTTTAAATCCCTTGAGAGCAACAAAAAGTATGCATCCTCACACTAACATCACAAATGCATAAATATATTTCGATTTACAGCACACATAAAAATGTCATCGGGTATTAAATGTGCTATATTTAAACATTTTCAGTTTAATTAACAGAATCATAAAGGGCTGTTATATTAAACATACAACAAATGTGTCTAAAACAAAACCGAAACATAAAGATGAAACAAGATGAACAAAGCTAAACAAGCCGCGTATATCAGTCCTGTACATACATATATATACAAGAAAGAAGAAAGAAAATATATATTTCGTTTAAAAATAACAAATCAGAAAAAAGTAAAAACAAAATAGGAAAATTTAGAGTAATATAAACAAAACAGAAGACTAATGTAGCTAATTTTAAACACTTTCCTCAGTTGTGAAAAAAAAAATTAATTTTTAAGTGAAAGAGCTAAAATGAAAAAGAAAACAAGTGAGCAACGCTAAAACTATGTTTAGACTACAAAATAAATTACTTAGTTTCGTATAAATTATATGACTTAGCAAGTGCTAATGAATATGAATACTTGCGCCTAAAAGTATGCTACATGCAAAAGCTACTTGCATTTTATCTGAAGCTATTTATAGTTAATCTTAATTTGTTATAAAGTAAGAGGTTCGTTAGTATGTTTCGCACAGATTTTACAAGGTGAAACAACTAAACAATATATTATGATGTTGTTGTTATAACCGCGAATGGGTCCGGTACGATTTTTTTTACCTCTACAACCTTATCGATTTTTGTCGTGTCTTACAACAGGCATTCTTACAGAGCTTATGTTCTAAGCTCCCAACCCGCTGGGGTAAGTTGCAACGACATATGCGGATCGAAATAGATATTAACCGCTAGATATGAAAATTATTAGCCTCAGGACATAAATTGATTAAACAGTCCTACCTTTCTTTCGAAAGATAGCTTGAGCAGATATATTTTCACAAAGTGTGGAGCATAACGTTAACTGCAACTAGGATAGGCAGATATTAAAAACGGGAAAATCGGACGATGGCCACACCCACTTTTGCTCTATAGGAAATTTTCGAAAATGTTGATATAAGACAACAGTTTTCGAAAATAATAGGAAACGGGTGTTGCATTATCCGCACATGAGAGGAGACATTTTCCAGATTTTAAATAAATATATAAATATTTTGCGCAATATAGCTCCGAAAAGAATAAGGCCGAGCTTATTTACCAAATGAAGCAGCAGAGTATCTAATTTGTCGTACAAGTTGGCCTACATGTGTTATGCCGACTTCGAACGGAAACAGATGAAGCCAAGCATATGAAGTTTTGCTAAGATCCTTTTTAATGGTTAAAATACACTCGGCGGTTGCCGTGTTTGAAAAAACTTTTTCCAAAAATTTTTGCTGTTACTTGTCCCGTCGTTTCAACCTGGAACCTTCGGTGTGGCAGGCCACCAACAATACCAACACACCCATGGCTGCCGTCAAGATTCAATATTTTACAATCCCTCAAAATTGCACACTGGTTGCGAATGGCCGAAATCGGTTTACGAACACGCCCATTTTTTAGCTTTGCTTTTCACAATATTTTTATTGTGTAAAAATTTAGATATTTAAAAAAATTCAGCAGCAGTTTGCATTCCGGGCAAGAAAGGCTGCTTTTGAAAATAGGCAGAATCGGATGAAAACCACGCCGCTTTTTTCGATATCGAAAATTTTTAAAAACATAATTTAAGATAAAATGGTGAAATTTGAAAGTTATGTATATTGACTTGGTATGCTATTAATGATTTTTGTCAAATTTTCAAAAATGGGAGAGGTACCGCCCACATATGAGTGTCCGTCTATCCGACTGTCTGTCTGTACACACAAAAGCTGAAGTACAAATTTTGATATTTAAAAGAAATTTGGTATGCAGTTTGGTTTTCGGCCAAGGAAAGTTGCTATTAAAAATGGGCGAAATTAGATGATAGCCCTTTTTCGATTTTGAAACATTCGAAAAATATATAAAATTAGATAATGCCGTGACTAAAGAAGCTAAAATGTGGACTTTCCCAAATTTGTTGACTGAAGTACAAATTTTTATATGAAATTTGTTAGCTTTTCGGTCAAAATCGGCCCCCTTCACGCCCCTTTTTCGATATCGAAGTTTTCGAAAAACAATTAAAATGAGATAATAATAGGCGTGGCACCGCCCACATATAAGTTTAAGACACAATAACGAAACTAGGTTAGGTTGAAGTGGCTGCCAAAAGGGCACACTGAGGCCAGCATCAGAAGGCCCGTTGTGATACCACGTAAAGACATCGTTACACTTTCTCTTCGAAACAATTTGAAGACTTGATGAAGGCTATCAAGTCCTTGATGTCATGCGCCGCAATTTCGCGAATGTGGTCCAGGAAGGAAACGCCCAGGCAGCGTCGTTTGGCGCCGCTAAGTGTGGTGTTCTACCGTTTCTTCCTCTCCTTCGTCTTTACAGATCCCACAGCAACGACGATAGGGGACATCTAGCCTGTCCGCGTGCCTCCCAGTTTAAATTCCTATTAACTTGGAAATTTCGGCCCTTCTTAGGGTGTAGATTTGTCAAGAACTCTTGGGATCCCTTTTTGGCCAGGTTTGCTTGGCTATCCGACACCCTGGGGTTTGTTGCCATCTTTCGTTGGCTTGCCGGTATATTCGTTTAGCAGTATCCTGCATATGGCAAAGGTTATACCATAGCGTTCTTTGTCAGGAAGAACCTGCTTGGTAGTGCCCTGCCTAGCAAGCTCATCTGCCCTACAGTTGCCCTCAATGTCCCTGGGACCCGGGACCAACGTGAGGTTCACACAATTCTTGAAGAGAACGGCGACAGTTTAGCGTTAGTTTAGAATTGAATGAGTGAGAGCCACGTGATTTAATGGCGGCTTGGCTATCGCTGAAAATTAAGATTTCCTTGCCGAAAGTGTCCTGTCCTATCCACGCTGTGGCCAGCAGCGATCCGTACTTCTGAGAAGAAAACTGAAATTAGTATGCTAGAATGTCCTTTGGTCCGTGTGTTCCAGCTGGATGATTTCCGTAGACGCAGGGCTGTCGCCGCTGCTCGGTACCCTTCTATATTCGGAAGAAGGTCTAGAATGACCTGGAGAGCTTCACTTGGTGTAGTTCTTAGAGCTCCGCGAAAAAGAAAGTAAGTACAAGGTATATCAGGGTTTGGGAGTGTTTACCCAATGATAATGACCCTAGCTGCCATGCCCACTTATACGTAAAAGTTTTTTTAAAGACCTTAGAACTACTGCTGGATATTTGGTGTTCAATTCCACCCCAACTTAGACTTTCTTTCTTGTTTTATTATTTCTTTTAATGTCATTTAAATGATTAAGTTTTTTTAAATTTGTTTTTTTAGCTTTTCCGATTTGCTACACTGTGCAGTGTGTGCACAGGGACTTAACAACTTGTATGCAACACAAGCATCGCATCACTGCATTGGTCACACACAAACGCCAAACCGTCGATAGAGGCAACCAGCAGAGTGTGAAGTGCGGCGCACCACATTAAGAAGGCGGACAGCTAATGGCTGGCATATCATTTGTTTGGCGTTGGTGATACTAATGCTTGAGCACTTGATGTGCTATGTTACTGATTTGCAGAGCACAAAATTACTACACCAACCAGCAGCCACATAGCCAGCCAGTCAGTGCACACAACTGCTGACGCTCCTCGTAAATTTCTATAACGGTATGTTACAACATGTCGACCATAAAACAGTTTGTAGCTTTTAGCAGCTTGACACTTCAGTAAACACAAAAAAAAATATGCAAGACTGCAAGAAATTATGTTTTATAGGTCAAAAATGTCCTCAAAGTACTGCAACTACATAAAACCAGAGTATTGAGGAGAAACACTTTGGCAATGTCACTTGTATGCGGTGCAAATGGGCGCTACAAATTGCGGAAGAGCAAAACTGTCAAATGCTTACCCATGCACATTACGAGGGTTACCATTTATGTCCGTGGTATGGTGAAGCTCATATTTGAAATGCAAAAAACTCACTGCACAATTTCTGGAAAAAATACTAATTACTGAATTGTTATTTATAATTTTTGTTCGATTGCCAATTACAGATACTAAATGCATCGCCAACGCAGTGCATATCGGCCAGCCCACAATATTTATCGAATGGCTACATGCGGTAATTAGCAGTCAGTTGGCAATTTGAATGGAGAGAAAACGATGCAATAATGAAAATGGGTCACTAGGCTCGATGCTATTTTTACAAACACTTGATGTTGAATGCACTGCAAAGATGTTTGTGTTGCAGTTCTAAAAATTTGTGGCACTCAACTGCAAAATTTCTAAATAATTTTGGATAGAAATAATAATTTTTTTTTTTTGGTTAAGGAATATTTATATGGATGGTATAACATCATGGGAAAGTGGAACAGTGTAATCAACAACTAAAGATTTAGG
Organism: Merzomyia westermanni; assembly: GCA_949987695.1. Taxonomy (NCBI): domain Eukaryota; kingdom Metazoa; phylum Arthropoda; class Insecta; order Diptera; family Tephritidae; genus Merzomyia; species Merzomyia westermanni. Next base: position 34,876,929 of record OX465291.1, on the reverse strand, counting down.
TATAAAAGAGTGTCAAAAATTTATATATAAAACAAAAACAACATTAGAACTATTTGTATACAAAATAAACAAAACCGAAAAGCACATCGAATGTGTCAAAAATAGTCACAAAACAAAAAAAAAAAAAAACGATCATGGGCAAAACTACATACGTCAGATGGCAGTGCTTGGTAAAAATTAATAGAAATGACATTTTAGCTGACGAACAAACTAGCGTGTTGATAGTTTAACGGTTAAAAGAACGTGTCAAAGTTTCGCTGCTGAAGAAGTCTAGCAGCTTTTCATAAAAATTATTCTTCTTGGCCTTGAGCTCATTTATTTGTTGATAATGCTATAGCGTTTTGTATTTTTCGTTGTGCCGTTGCTCAGCCTATGAACAGGAAAATATCACAGAGCAGAGTAAAGTGCCAGACCTGTTAAATAATGATTCCTAATCGTCATGATTACCGGTTTGATTAACTATTTCCTTTATAATCCATTTAATGATTGATTACGATTACTTTCAATTTTTAATGATTAGTTTCCAATTTATTAAAAAAATAATCAAAAAAAAAATCATGATTTTTTACAATTATTAAAAAAAATCCAAAATAATCAAAAAAATATTTGGTTTGATTACTTTTGATAATTTTTTTTTATTTTTGATTTTTTTCAATATGATTGTTGAAGCACATAAATGTACACATCAACAATGCTGAACGAAAACAAAAAAAATTCAAAAATAATCAAAAGTAATCAAAACAAATTATTTTTGATTATTTTTGTTTTTTTTTGATTATATTTTGATTTTTTCTAAACGTAATCAATTGGCGGCCGCCGTGGTGTGAAGGTAGTGTTGCCGGCCTACCACACCGAAGGTCCATGGTTCGAGCCCTGGTACAGGTAACATCAAAAGTGATTTGAAAAAAAAAAAAAAGTTTTTCAAAACGGGGTCGCCCCTCGGCAGTGGTTTGGCAAACTCTCCGAGTGTATTTCTGCCATGACAGGCTTCTCAGCAAAAATTCGTCTCCTTTGTAGATGCCGTTCGGAGTCGGCAAAAAACTGTAGGTCCCACCAATTTGTAGGGAAAATTCAAATCGGCACACCATAAATTGGAAGAGAAGCTTGGCCAAAAATTTCTTAGGAGGTTTATGATGATATACCTGTTGTATATCGCACCATAGAGAAATAAAATCAATTATCACCATTCCTTTCAATTTTTAATGATTATTTTCCAATTTATTGAAAAAATAATCAAAAAAAATAATGATTTTTTACAATTATTAAAAAAATCCAAAATAATCAAAAAAAAGTTGCCTTGATTACTTTTGAAAAAATTTTTTTTTTTGACAATTTTTGATTTTTTTCAATATTATTGTTGAAGCACATAAATGTACACATCAACAATACCGAACAAAATCAAAAAAAATTAAAAGTAATCAAAAGTAATCAAAACAACTTTTTTTGATTATTTTTTTTTTTTTTTGATTTTTTTTTTTTTGATTATTTTTGGATTTTTTCTAATCGTAAACAATTAATTGCTATGCCTTATGCTCCATGCTCTACTAATAAAAATCAAAAAATAGTTGCTTTGATTACTTTAGAAAATTTTTTTTTTTTGACAATTTTTGATTTTTTTCAATATTATTGTTGAAGCACATAAATGTACACATCAACAATACTGAACAAAATAAAAAAAAATTAAACGTAATTAAAAGTAATCAAAAGTAATCAAACAACTTTTTTTGATTATTTTTGAATTTTGTTGATTGTTTTTTTTTGATTATTTTTTGATTTTTTCTAATCGTAAACAATTAATTGCTATGCTTTATGCTCCATGCTCTACTAATAAAAATCAAAAAATAGTTGCTTTGATTACTTTAGAAAAATTTTTTTTTTGACAATTTTTGATTTTTTTCAATATTATTGTTGAAGCACATAAATGTACACATCAACAATACCGAACAAAATCAAAAAAAATTAAAAGTAATCAAAAGTAATCAAAACAACTTTTTTTGATTATTTTTGAATTTTGTTGATTGTTTTTTTTTGATTATTTTTTGATTTTTTCTAATCGTAAACAATTAATTGCTATGAATTATGCTCCATGCTCTACTAATAAAAATCAAAAAATAGTTGCTTTGATTACTTTAGAAAAAATTTTTTTTTGACAAGTTTTGATTTTTTTCAATATTATTGTTGAAGCACATAAATGTACACATCAACAATACCGAACAAAATCAAAAAAAAATTAAAAGTAATCAGAAGTAATCAAAACAACTTTTTTTGATTATTTTTTTTTTTTTTTGATTTTTATTTTTGATTATTTTTGGATTTTTTCTAATCGTAAACAATTAATTGCTATGAATTATGCTCCATGCTCTACTAATAAAAATCAAAAAATAGTTGCTTTGATTACTTTAGAAAATTTTTTTTTTTTGACAATTTTTGATTTTTTTCAATATTATTGTTGAAGCACATAAATGTACACATCAACAATACCGAACAAAATCAAAAAAAATTAAAAGTAATCAAAAGTAATCAAAACAACTTTTTTTGATTATTTTTGAATTTTGTTGATTGTTTTTTTTGATTATTTTTTGATTTTTTCTAATCGTAAACAATTAATTGCTATGCTTTATGCTCCATGCTCTACTAATAAAAATCAAAAAATAGTTGCTTTGATTACTTTAGAAAAATTTTTTTTTTGACAATTTTTGATTTTTTTCAATATTATTGTTGAAGCACATAAATGTACACATCAACAATACCGAACAAAATCAAAAAAAAATTAAAAGTAATCAAAACAACTTTTTTTGATTATTTTTGAATTTTGTTGATTGTTTTTTTTTGATTATTTTTTGATTTTTTCTAATCGTAAACAATTAATTGCTATGAATTATGCTCCATGCTCTACTAATAAAAATCAAAAAATAGTTGCTTTGATTACTTTAGAAAAAAATTTTTTTTGACAAGTTTTGATTTTTTTCAATATTATTGTTGAAGCACATAAATGTACACATCAACAATACCGAACAAAATCAAAAAAAATTAAAAGTAATCAGTAGTAATCAAAACAACTTTTTTTGATTATTTTTTTTTTGATTATTTTTGGATTTTTTCTAATCGTAAACAATTAATTGCTATGAATTATGCTCCATGCTCTACTAATAAAAATCAAAAAATAATTGCTTTGATTACTTTAGAAAAATTTTTTTTTTTGACAATTTTTGATTTTTTCAATATTATTGTTGAAGCACATAAATGTACACATCAACAATACTGAACAAAATAAAAAAAAATTAAACGTAATTAAAAGTAATCAAAAGTAATCAAACAACCTTTTTTGATTATTTTTGAATTTTGTTGATTTTTTTTTTGATTATTTTGTGATTTTTTCTAATCGTAAACAATTAATTGCTATGCTTTATGCTCCATGCTCTACTAATAGTTAGAGCGAAAGCAGTAGCAAAACATTTGTTTCATTGGCACTGCTGCTTAGGAGTTGCAAATAAAAACGCTGGAAATAAGTAAATTGTTCAACATATCGAGCTGGCTAGAGTATAAATCACCCCACACCATTCTCGAACTGTCACCAAATGATTTCTTTTGCTGCCGAAAAATGTTGATCTTCATAGTAAAGAGAACATACAGAGCTGAAAAGCACAACGAAATGCTTAACAGGCAGTTCTTCCTAGTAAATGCCCTTAGGAGATACCTAAATAGACGAATGTCTTAGCCACAGCCGCCATTAGGCGATTGAGAAGTCAAGTACATAAGAAGTACCATAAGATCTTCCAACACATACAGGCTTTCAGAGACATTCAGGACACAGTGACTCGTCCATCCAATCCCCTTTTTTCGCAGAGAAAGCACTAGCTTCCTACCCCGAGAGATCTACAACAACTGCGAACTGGGCACTTTAATATTTTAGAATTAAACTCCGAAATAGTAAATGTATTACGCGTATGTAGAGTCCCCGAACGACTCAAAGCCAATCTTCACATGCCCTATTAAACAAATTCATAGAACAACAGCTTTACTTTGAACCGATGCTGTTAAAACAAGATGTTACATGAGCTCGATGACCACTTTTAAACAGAGATGTAGGCTAAGCAGAGTTAAAGTCTGAACTCCATGAATAGCTTCTTGTGCGTTTCAAGCACCCATTAACACGGCTAAAAAACGAGGCGAAGTCTAGAACGTCTACACCACTTAAGAGGCTTGTCTTGGAGTGCTACCTTAATTTCTATTACAGCAAAAACATCGGACCATATACCAATACCATGGGCAAGTTTTGCCTGTTGGTACAGAGCTTAATATGAAGACCTTAAATAATCGCCTTTGACTTGAATCGATTATTATTTTTTAAATCGATTCTAAGAATTACAAATTTTAACTCGATTTTTGTGAATAGTGCCACCTGTACGACGGATAAAAAATGGGTTAAACTATATACACACTACCGCTGAAACCACATAGTTTCGTATAAATCACTTCAAGTCAATCTTAATTCTAGTCAAATGTTAGGTAACACTGAACATTTGTGGCAATTACTGATTTCAGGTTTGTTATTTAAACTCAAAGGAAAAACTTATTGCATTTTTTAGTTTCTGTTTTAAAGTATTTATGACTATAAACTACAAGAATTATATTTTTTTACATGAAATTTACTGTTTCTATTTTTTTTTTTATAATATAATTAATTGTAAGAAGTTTTTAATTGAACATAAATGAAAAATTTAGACAAGCTTCCTAGCTTTTCTTATAGATCCATTCCGGAAGCTGCTAGTCTTCTGCATAAGATACATTTTGACACACTTTGTTTGTTTTGACACCTCGGATGTGCTCTTCGGTTTTGTTTATTTTCTATACCAACAATTCAATTAAATTGTTTTTATGGTTTTTAAAGTATTTATCTTATATATAAATAGACAAGATGAATGCAATGTAGAACCGTTTTCTGCTAAACTATAATTCTAAGGTATACAAATTATATATGTATAGATAGGAAATTTTGAGTGGTACTCTTATCCGTAAATAAAAAAAATTTTAAAAATCATTTTAATATAAAAACTTTAACATAAAAGTCACACCACTACACATTTACTTATTCACACCATAGACACGCTGTGTGTGTGTACTTGCTTTTTGTGTACTATGCTGAATCGTGAGCATGGCCGAGGAGTTGCTTTGTAGGAAAAAATTAAGAGCCGTAGTAGTGTGAGTAGACTTGCCATGCATGTTTTTGTGTTATTCGTGTGGTCGGCTCTCACTGTGAGTGCGAAGAGTTGGTAGTGGACCAATGAAAAATAAGTATTCGCACTATAGATACTCTGTTGTGTCGTGCATTTTTGCTTTAGTTGTTGTTATTGTATTGATTACTGGCTACGATGCCCAGTGTCAGCTGCTCTCCTGAGAGCACGAAAAGTTGCTTTGTTGGATACATTAAACAAGCAATGTAAAATATGAGCAAATATGTAAAATTCATTGCTGATACCTACAAACAGGGTTTACAAAAATAAAATAAATGAGTACTCATAAAGAGTATTAAAGAAGAAGAAAATTAAAGGAAAATAGAGGAAAGGAAAAGAAAGGAAAGAAAAGGAAAGGAAGGAAAGGGAATGGAAAGGATGGGAAAGGAAGGAAAATTAAAGGAAAGAAAGGAATGGTAAGGAAATGAAAGGAAGGGAAGGAAAAGGGAATTAAAGGAAAGGTAAGAAAACGAAGGGGAAAGCAAGAAAACAAAAGGAAGGGAAGGGAAAGGAAAAGAAGTTTGAGGAAAGTAAAAAATAAAATAAGAGAGTAAAAAAAGAAATCAAGGAAAATAAAAATATGTTAGAGGAAAGGAACGACATAGGAAAGGAAGAAAAAAAGGCGGATAAAATATACCTACAGCAAAAAAATAAAATAAAAAAAAATAAAGTTTATTGGTTGAATTTCAACCACTGGGCGAACTCTAGTAACTATAAATGAGCTCCAAAACAAGAGCAATAATTCTATTTTTTTATGAAAATTATTATGCGTTTTATTTATTTTAATTTATATTTTGTTATTATCAAATTATGATCAGTATACTGTTCGTTTGTGATAATAACAATTCATATTATTTTTTTTTACTGTTCAAACCTATGATGTATTCGTATTTAAGTTTTGAGACTGAACATTTTAATATTTTTTAATCTTATCGCTTTGTATTTGTTTCACTGTAATAAAATATTTAAGAGTGCAGACTTGAGGAAAATCCCACTTACAAATTCTTTGCTCAGTTTGGTCATTGAAACTGTAAATTCCTTGAAATTAATAAATGCTACTCCTTGCTTCAAGGCAGGCGATCATGCAACTTCCCTGACGTTAGCAAATGACGGGGGAAGCGTTGTGACATTGAAATATATTAAACTGGCAAGAAACATGCGATCACATAGTCAAAAGTTAGTGCCGTTTAGTTGTAAGAAGTGAGGCATTCTAAAATATTTAGATTTATATTTTTATCTTCTTTGAAATACAACAACTACTATTAGTTAAGTAGAATTTTATGTTAAATGTGACCGCAAATGAACACAAAATTTTAATGCTTATTAATGAGTTGTGTACATCAAATTTGTGTAGATTTTTAAGAGCTGATGAAAGCCCAAAAACGTATGAAATGGCATTTATAAATAATATCCCGACAATAAGTATGGGGCTATAGATTAGAGTGACCAGAAATTTTAAGATTTTCTTCTATATTTCCACTCATCTCAACATATAATAAAATTGTAACAGGTCGATGTATGTACATTGCAGATATTCAAGAAAAATTTATAGAAGGGATCATCATTGAGCAAATAGAATACAAAACAACAGTTTTTAGAATTTTTGTCTGTCTGTCTGTATGTTTGTGCGCGCATCACTCAAAAACGGCGGAATGGAATTGAGTGGAACTTTCACCGTTGCCTTACTAAACTTCTAAGTTAAAATTTAAGATACACTTTTTTCGATAACTCGACCAGTATCGTTCAATATGTGGACCAGGGTGACCCAAAGTGTGTTAGTACAATATGGGTATCAAACAAAAGGTGTTAAGGTGCTGCATCACATCGCTGATTAAGTTCTATATCTCAACTCGTTTCGGAGATACAATGATTAAAATCGAACTCAGTCTATTATAAGTTCTGAGACGCAGCAAAGTGTAGTTGGGGTTTCTATGCACTTTCAAATTGATAACTCAAATACATCTTATTATATGTAATACATTTGGAAATATTTATAAAAAGAATTAAAGTTTTATTTAAAAAAATTCGTTCTTCGCTCTTTAACAATTCATTCGAAATTCCCTAAAAATATTTTATCTTTGAAAAAATATAACAAAATATTTCCAGCTTGCTTATTTGCCTTTCCAAAATATACAGTGGATTAATTACAGTTGATTAATTTATAGTGATTGTTTACATATGTTACAAAAATATTAACTTGTAGCTTCCGTGTGGAGGTTTTGAGGATCTCCTACTACTTGGCAATCAATTTGTGGGCATCTCAAAGTTCCCATGAAAATTACACTTTTTTGGTTCTAAAATATATTTTCAAGGTCGGTGAGCACGACTCAAAGTTAATATTGGACCCCTTAATAAGGGTTCCGTAATCGGTAGCTTCTTCTGAGGGTTAGTATTAAGTTAAGATTCCTGTTTTCCTAACAGGACATCCCCAGAGAGCAAGGCCATAAAAACACTAAACATCAAATGAAGGGTGCCGATTAAAGCTTTAATATGGAGCATCCGTTATCTCAGGAGGTTTGGGGGAACCGGAATCATGCGTGCGTAAGAATATCTTTTACAGAATGGTTTTTCTTTTAATAGCTCACTTGGTTTATAAGATATTGACCTAAAGGGAAAGCGATTGGTTGATTGTTTAGTTTAAAGAAGCGGGATGGGGAGATAAAAAGGTAGACACAGAAATTTAGAGAAGGAGGAAGGGAAAAATTTCTTTTTATGGAAATTAAAACGTGTTCCGATATAATAGCAAACAAATTTTAATTTTTGTAAAGTATTTTTTGAATTTACTTGTCCTCGGTTATGAGCAGACCTGTAAAATAATGATTACTAATTGTAATGATTACCGGTTTGATTAATTTTTTTCTTGAAAATAGATTTAATGATTGATTACCATTACTTTAAATTTTTAATGATTATTTTCTAATTAAAAAAGTATCAAAAAAGTCATGATTTTTTACGATTATTAAAAATAATCTAAAATAATCGAACAAGTTGTTTTGATTTCCTCTGATTATTTTTGATTATTTTTTTTTTGATTATTTTTTATTTTTTTTTAATTTTTCTAATCGTAATCAATTAATAATTCCCTCTTCTTGAAAAACAATTTAAATAATTATTACCAATTAAAAAAGCCGTCTAATTAATTGACTACTAATTGGTTATAAGTACCAAGACTTTCGGTATGGTAGTTAGGCCGACCCACTTACAATATTCCCCACATGTACCGACCGTCTTTTTCACATTTCTCAGCTGTATTTAACTGACCATTGTTTTCATCGCCTTTTTTATTTAATTTTTCCTGTATTTAAATTTTATTTACACCTTGTTGTTGTCTGATGACACACATTTAGTGATTCTGAAATCGATACGAGTATTTATTTGCAAGGTGCCAACGGTGCTTAAGACAAAACAAGTCACGGCAGAGTAATTTTTGCCTCACAGTCTTTGTATGCTTTTAGCCACATTCGTTTTGGCCTTAGTGCGCCTGTAAACTGAGTCAAAAGGTCAGCGATTCTCTTGTTTTGAAGCCAATTAATTTGCTTTTCTTGTTTGCGTTTCTTTTTTGTTCTTCATGGCAGTTGGAGAGCATGTGCTTAATAATTTTTTGTTGTAAAGTAAAGTATTTTTATTTGTTTTCGGCATTTTTTTTTATTTATTTTTAATAGAGAAGTAAGCGGTTTATGGATTTCCATTACTAATTAAAAAGCGTTAAACGTTTTGAATTTGAGGATTCGCAGGTATTGGTTTTACTTCATTCAAATGATTATACACTGCGGCTGAGCATTCTCAAGTCGTTGAGTTAGGAACTCAAACTATCCAATAGACTTGAAACAATTAAGGGAATATGAATGGCATATAAAGTTCTGTGAACCAATAAAACAAGTAAGGAAAGCACTGTATTCGGCTTTGCTGAAGGCTTCATACCTTTCACAAATACGCAGCACGGTTTTAAATGACCGATTCTTACTTACAATAATTAAAAACTCTGGAAAATTTGATGGTCTCACCCTGTTAATTCAAAGATACATAGCCCAAACCCCGTGTATCGGAAATATATTCAATCTTGATAATTTTCAGTAAAAACACATTATATATGTAATAAGTACTGTAGCTGCCATGCTTTGTGTTCCTCGCTATGAAATTGCAAAAATTATTGCCCAAACCCTATTTATCGAAACAATCGATTGTATGGGAGCTATATGTTACGTTGGTCCGATCTGGATGATTTTCACTAGTCACATTACGTATATAAAATGTATGAACCCTCCAAAATTTTAAGTTCCTGGCTCTTTAATTGCAAGGTCAAACCCCGTTTATCGAAATAATCGATTGTATGGGAGCCATATGTTACGTTGGTCCGATCTGGATGATTTTCACTAGTCACATTACGTATATAAAATGTATGAACCCTCCAAAATTTAAAGTTCCTAGCTCTTTAATTGCAAGATTTATAGGTCAAAACCCGTTTATCGAAACAATCGATTGTATGGGAGCCATAGTATGTTACGTTGGTCCGATCTGGATGATTTTCACTAGTCACATTACGTATATAAAATGTATGAACCCTCCAAAATTTAAAGTTCCTAGAGCTTTAATTGCAAGATTTATAGGTCAAAACCCGTTTATCGAAACAATCGATTGTATGGTTAATATATTTCAAAATGACAAATTTCATCGAGATATCTCAAAAACTGAGGGACTAGTTTGATTTCCAACATACAGACTGACGGACATGGCTATATCGACTCAGCTCACCGCCCTGATCATTTCGGTATACTTATTGGTGAGTCTATCTCTTCTTCTCATACTTACAAACATCGAATCAAAGTTATAATACCATTTCATGTTCATCAAAGGTATAAAATGCAGAAAATATGAAGAACTTTAGAATCGAGCACCAAAAATATGTTGCTCCTAAATCCAACATATTGCCAGGTCTGAGAATATTACCGGATTCCAGTGAGCTCAAATTAACAACTGGTACCTATAGTGAAAAATACGAGTTTTCAATGAAAAGAGTTAAAGCTTATAATGGGACAACTTGGGTACGGAGGCAGGGCGCAGGATTATTAAGAGTTATCGGAAAGAGAAGTAGAAAGTAGATGTTCATTAAAAAGAAATAAAACTGAGTTGGAGATGCTGGCTCATAGAAATTATATGGCGAATTAGTGGAGATCGGGCCAAACAACTGAAGGATAAATTATCGCAATCTGGCAACCACCAACATATAGAAGGTACTTATAGCTATAGAGATGATAAAGCCGACACCCTTATTCCTGAAATGTCCTGGAACTGAACAGATATTCGCGGACCTGCTTCAACCCGGATGGCAGAGTTGTTGAAAAGCATACAACAATTCTTATTCAAAATGTCGTGCACGTATCCCGGTTGGAACTTAATCGTGCTCTCTGCAATCCATAAGAAAGGCAATACGGAAAACTAAGCTAATTACCGAACAATCAATGTGCTCAATATCGCCCGTTCTGTTTAGCGTATTGTGTAAAAGACGTCGACAAGCTCAATAGATCTATCAGTACGGTTTCAGACTTTGTGGGCATGATTTTTTGGGCTTTTTTTTTGCAACGTGCAGAAACTACCCGGAGGTTTAGAGACTTTTAAGTGATGTGTGCAGTACTCTATCGGCTATAGAAGCGGTGCGCTGTGGTACCTTCTGCGAGCGATTTGTTTTGTATACTCTAAGCCCCTAAGATGCTGGGTAACCTACCACCAGATCGACATCGACAAGTCCTCCATAAGAAACCCATAGCAATTGCATAGCAGCATTCGACTGCGCTAAAAATAGATTCGACGGGATTGAAAAAAATCTCGCCTTGCTGTTCGAAATCAAAAGAAAATTGAGACTAGGCAACTCAATACCTTGTGATTTCTTTAACCTGAGTAAGAAAATCAATTTCAAGCAAAACAGGACTAAACCTTTGGCCTTAGTTCTCCTATCTCTGAGCTGGTTACAAAAGCGAAAAAGTGGGTCTTGCGACGGTTCTCACTCCGATGAATATATCCCTGGGCGTTTCCACTTCACGCGGACTTAGCTTTTGTAATCAGTGGTAATGTTTACCTCCAAAGACTGGAGGGTTAAGCAGGGATTTTTACATCCACCACTTTTAAAGCTACTAATCGGGTTTATTATTTGGAAAATACCGATAGGGAACTCTATTCCGGCACAAATCACGGTGAACTGGAACGAAGTATAAGATGCCTTCAATTAAAACATCTTGGCAGCGACATTCCCACTGGCTCGTACAAATTTGAAACAATGAAGAGAACCAACTTTAACAGCGAACCCGAAAAATTCTACGGAAAATCACTATTTAAACAAGTGCTAGTTTGCTCTATAAATCTCTTATCATACTTGTCCTTATGTATGGCTCGAAGTAATGGAGTGTCGAAAGAAGCTGAGATGGCCCGTGGACTATTCGAGAGAATACCCGATTAGGGACCACCTGAGTTGGAAAATACAGATAGCAGATGACTTGACCTCTTGTAAGCGATGACTGGCGCGCTTTGTTACCCAAAGTTAAAAATCGCCAAGCAGTTAAGCGACAACAAATGAATGAATGAACTCCTTTGTATCCGAAATATGAGACTGGACTAAAATTAAACAATGGATTTGATTGATAAAATATACAATCAATTTTCAAGAGCACTATTGAACTCGCATTAAAAGCAATCAAGTAACAGAGATCACACTACAGGCGTGAACTTTTCAAATGCCCAACAAAACGAAAATCCACTTGTGGCTACGGCAAAGGACTATAACAACAACAACAACTACATTCATACAAAAGTCAAGTGCTAGTTCAATTTATTACTAAACAAGTAGAAATTTTATTAAGCAAAAAATTCCATCAAAAAGTCACGCAAATTGAATAGCGATAGTCAAAACAAAAACAAAATCATGCAGTTAGCATTTGAGGCTTTTGAGTGAAACAAATTGTGGCAGGTTGTTTATGGCGCTGCACCCACATGAAATGCTAAAAGTGCGATTATGTGAGCTCATATGCAAACACATACACTTGTTATTGTTGGTCTTTTTTATCAATATTCTTTTGCCCGATTAGCTGTCTGCTGGGAGTTGTCCAGTCCATTGGAATGGCGGCAGAGAACCTCTGCATTTGTGGCAGCCAACAGTTTATACTTCACTACTTGGCACCCAGCTAGCGTGGATTGGTATGTAATTAAATTTTTTTTTTTTTCTTTCTTTTTTTTTTTTTTTGCTTCATTATTCATAATGTGCGTTCACACATTGGTGCATATTTCAATGTTGTTTTGAAGCAAGTGCATTCTCTGCCAGTCCATTTGAATCCGTTTCAGACCTTCAGCATTGACTTGATGTTGCACGTGCTACGCATGCATGATGTGTTTGTGTGTAAAGAAATGTGTTGCATGTTGCATATACTTTCTTAACATTTACCATGCATAACAACAACATCAACAAGTTTATGCTGTCCTTTGGCTCATTGCATACGCCGACGAGCAAGGTGAATGACATTTAGTGTTTAGAAACAAATTGAAAATTAACACCATTTGTTTCTATTTTCACATGCCACATACATACATATATACATATATATACATATATACAAGTTAATCTTGTGAAGTTGTTTGTGACAAGTACAGGGTGTTCTTATTTGACTTATATAACATGCAACGGTACTCACTTTTAATAGCAGATTTTTATTTAGTTTAAATAGATTAAAATAATAAAAATTGCTTTTATAATGGTTGCAATCTTTTGTAATGAATTAGCAAAAACCAGTGCCTACATAAATTAAATTCTCATACACTCTGCGCTGCACAACATAGGGAGCTCGAATATTTACTAGTGCGTGTATTCATTAAGTATTTTTTAGAAAAGTGCTCTTTCAGAATTCGTCACAACAACGATTTTTTTTCTCAAAAACGCCTTACCTTACACTTTGGTTCAAAACTAGCTATCTCTGTTGAAAATATATGGAATTTTCGTTGAAATAGGGTGTTTTTGAAACTCATTTTGAGACAGGGCGTTCTTGAAACATATTATGAAATAGGGCTATATTGAGAAAAATGTTATGAGATAGCGCCTATTTGAAAAATTTTCTGAGAATAGCGTTGTTAAAAATTTTTTTTAAAAGATATTCTTAAACTCAGCAGTCGAAGTAATAAAATAATTTTCTGTCATCCTTTGGCAAAAAAAAAAACACATTGTTTTAAATCAAAAAGGTTCGGCGTTGTGCCATCTTCAGTGTAATTTTTCGTTCTTTATTGGGACCACAATTTCGCCGTCTAAATGCTTCCATGCTTTAAAAGAAAAGTCGGGTGATCTTTCACTCAGCCTGTGGCAAGCCCGTGCGTACGGGGGGGTTTTGGGGGTTTAAACCTCCCCAAAGGGTTTTTACGAACTGAATTTTTTATAAAGACTGGTTTTCGGGTTTTAATATTGTGTATACTCGTTTTAAAGTGCGCTCGCGTGAAATTTTCCAATTATGGAAGGGGCCTGAAGTGGAATAATTCAGTCACACTCCCACTCAGGCATAAGCAGGCAACTACAGGCTGCAACTTGTATCATTCTCTCCTTGACAGCTGTTAAGACTGGACGTGTACCTGCGTGGTTTTCAAGATTCTGCTACAGGCAACATATAGTCATTATACCCAGCGCGTACTAGTACACAGGGTATTATAGTTTTGGCCATATAACGTTGGTTTGTAACGGTACAAAATAATAGAGATAGATATGGAGTTCCATATATCAAAGTTCTTAGAATGAACAGAGGAATTCATTAAGACATGTACGTCCGTCCGTCCGTGGACACGATAACTTGAGTAATAGTTGAGATATTTGAATGAAATTTGGCACACAGGTTGCTTTCCAAAGTAGGTTGCTATTTGAAATGGGCGAAATCGACCCATAACCACGCCCCTTTTTTCGATATCGAAAATTTCGAAAATCGTATAAAATGGGTTAATTCAATAATAAAAGCAGCTACAATGATGAAATTGCTAGATTTATTAATTTAGTTGTCCCATTGACGGTTTTATAAAATTTTTGGAAAAGGGGCGTGGTACCGCCCACATATGAGTGAAGAAATTTTCAAACTTTGTTCAGATAGAATTACGAAACTTGATACGAGGCATACTATAGACATGCCCACGGAAAATGAGCAAAATCCGACCAAACCCACTTTTGTACAAAACCTTTATAAAAGAGAGGTAGGAAACCGGAACATGCCATATCTCCTTCACTGATGCAGATAGAATGCTAGAATTTCGTAGTTACAATGACCTGATGATCTTATTAGTGATTTTTTTTTAAATTTTGAAAAATGGGCCACATATAAAAATTTGGAACCGAGTTTAAATAAAATTACGAAAAATGATACGAGGTTTACTATCAACGTTTATCAAAATTATATATAGCCTATGCTGTAACCAGTGAATCCAAGAATCGACTGTGCAAATTTTATGAAGATCGGTTGAGTTCCTTGGACGCCTATACAAGATTAAAATTTTATAGCATGGGGGCGTGGCACCTCCCACTTTTCCAAAATTATATATAGCGTGGATATCTGGGAAGATACTTTTGCAATAACTAAAGGTTAATCACAACAACAGTCTGAAAGGTTGCAGTTCACTCGATGGGCTGAAGTTAAACAAATTACCAATCTATTCTAAACAGCGACCAAATCAGAAATATGTAGATAAAAAAAACTTGCCACTTCTTTCTTATGCACCAACAATTTACACAGTCAGCAGGTTTAAAAATGTGTTCATTGTTTGATATGGAAACCCTGTGAAAGTTGTGTTACTAACTTTTAGCTTTGTATTTATAGACAAATTTTAAATATTTAAAGTTTGACCGCTTCCGGGAATGTGATTTCGAATTAGCCGGATTAAGGTTAGTGAACAATATAGTAACGAATAAATATTTTATGTAATTAATACAAATTATGTAGGTTTAATATTAAGGAAATATATGTAAGCAAGTCAAATCAAACCATTAAATTAACACTAAATTTAGAAAAAAGATGATAATTCGTTTATCATTGCAGTCCACTTAATATCAGTTCAATAAACTTAATAAAAATGATTAGCTAACATATAAAAACTCTAAATCATATACGAATGAATGCAAATTAAATTCAAAGCAATGAAAACGAAATCGATAATTAACACAAAACAAGTTTAGAGCCTTGGCACAGCGACAAGCAAATCGATCATAAAAATCATAACATTCAACTACTTGTGTAACTTTAAATTGCTGTGATTAAATTGGGCTTTAACAAAGGTTGACAAATCCAGTTTGCAACGTTCAATGAAGCAATAAAAACAAAATCATAGTAAAGATTTATAAATTAGTAACTGCCTTTCTCAACAACTTTAATTCTGAACTGGGTAAAAAAAAAATATAACTGCATAAAAAAATAATAAAAATTAAAACTAAAAAAAAAAAAATTTAAAAAAATTACTATGGAAAAAAAATGTTAAATATAAGTTAAGATCAAACCTGTTAAATAGTTATTACTAACCGTAATGATTACCTTTTCGATTAATTATTTTCCTGAGAATCCATTTAATGATTGATGTTTATTTTCAATTTTTAAGGTTTATTTTCCAAGTAAGTAATTAAAAACATAATAAAAAAAAATCATGCTTCTTTACGATTATAAAAAAATCAAAAATAATAAAAAAAAAGTTGTTTTGATTACTTTTGATTACTTTGGATATTTCTGATAATTTTTGATTTTTTTCAGTATTGTTGTAGAAGCACATAAATATACACATCAACAATACTGTAAAACTCAAAAATAGTCAAAACAAATAAAAAAAACTAAAAATAATCAAAAGTAATCAAAACAGCTTTTTTTGATTTTTTTTTAATTAATTGGAGAATAATCATTAAAAATTTTCAGTAATGGCCACTAATCATTAAATGGATTTTCAAGAAAATAATTAATCAAACCGGTAATCATTACAGGTCTGATTATCTTGTATATTTTTTTTTGCTAATCGTAATCAATTTGCCAATTCAATTGCCTTTTCTTGAAAAACAGTTAATGTAATCATTACCAATTAAAAAAACGTCTAATTAATTGATTACTAACTACTAATTAAATTTAACAGGTTTGATTAAGATAAAAACCAGCATTAAAATTAAAAGCTAACTAAATAGAAACAAAGTACGAAAGTCTTAGTTCAGGTGGAACCGAACATTAAATACCAGCTACAGTGGGCGTGCTCGCCAGACGATTTTGGAATGAATTATGTCGTTTTATATGGTTTTTCCTTTCCTTGAGCATAAAGCATGCTTTATAATATGGTGGGTTGAAAGAAGTATGCTTTTAGCATAGGGGTAGAATTGAAAAAAAAAACAATTTTATATTAATTTATACTGAAACATTTTTTTATTAAATTAATAATAATAATAATAATAATAATTCCCAACGGATTACCCACCATATCCCGCCCGACCGGCGCGAGGGGCGCATCCGCATAACGCGCGGATTATTCGTTCGTGCCGAGTCGTTGAAAGGCTTTGGTTTGTTAATCGTCGAGATCTAAAACTGCTCAGCTACAGAGAAAACCTCATCAGCTAAGTAAAGTAGATAAAGGATAGATTATACATTAAGAAATAACTAGTTAACAGAATAAAATTATTGTTAAAAGTTAAAATAGAAGTCAAAGAATAAAAAACAATTAGTAGCTATGAATTTAGGACAGAAAGGATTGATTTTTTTATGCTGAAAAGCGAGTCTGAAATATCAAATCTACCAGAAAGAGAGTTATAATCTTGACACAAACAGCGAAAAGGCTCATTTAACTGAAAATTGGTTCGGCACTATTTTAAGACTAGAGGTTTAAAATGCCTTGAAGGACGAGACGGTACATTGAAGTTCACTTCACTTAGAAGAAATGGGCTGGATAGTGAACCATTTAGCAATTTAATCATAAAAATAATTCCAAGCATTTCCCTCCGACTAGAAAGTGTGTGTAGATTAATGAGTTTTAAACGATTCGTATAGGGTGGCAGATTGTACGAGGGATCCCAATGAAAATCTCTTAAGGCAAATAGTAAAAATTGTTTTTGAACTGATTCAAGGCGATCTACATGAACCTGGTAACGCGGGTTCCAAATTATAGAACCATATTCAAGTATCGGTCTGACTAATGTAGCGAAGAGGGCTTTAGTTACATAAGGGTCGCTAAATTCTTTAGACCATCGTTTAACGAATGCTAGGACACCTCTAGCCTTATTGACTGTTGTATTAATATGGCGGTTGAAACTGAGTTTATAGTCCATAGTAACCCCCAGGTCAACAAAATCATACACTTGCTCAAGACTATAATTTTTAATTGTATAGGAAGCCGGCTGAGAAATTCCACGCGAAAAACCCATGTGTTTACATTTTTTAAGGTTAAGTGGCATATAATTTAAATCGCACCAAGTAACTAGTGCATCTAGATCTGATTGTAGCTTATTTCTATCTTCAAATGACGCGAATGACATGAAAAGCTTTACGTCGTCGGCATACATTAACATTTTTGAAAATTTTATTATTGTAGAAATATCATTTATAAACAACAAGAACAGAATCGGGCCAAGATGGCTTCCTTGAGGAACCCCCGAAGAGACATAAATGACATCGGATACTAAATTTTTAAACATTACTCTTTGTGTCCAGTCACTAAGGTAAGAAGAGATCCAGCGATTGAGACCCGGCTGGAAGCCCAACTGATCGAGTTTATGAATAAGTAATGAGTGACACACTTTGTCAAAAGCTTTGCTGAAATCCGTATAAATAACGTCGGTTTGCAGATTTTTTCTAAAGCCATTTGAGACATGACTGGTAAACTCAAGTAAATTCGTAACTGTGGACTTTCCCTTACTGAACCCGTGTTGGCAGTCAGCTATCAAAGTAGAGATCGGACCCGTAAGTTGATTTGTAACAATAGCTTCAAACAATTTTGGGATGGCAGAAAGCTTTGCGATGCCACGATAGTTCTCTATAGAAGACCTACTCCCGCTTTTATGCAGCGGTAGAAGAAACGATTCTTTCCACGCAGTTGGAAAAACACCACACTTTAGTGATAGATTGAACAAATTGGTAAGGGGTTGGTAAATATGGTTCGCACACTTTTTCAAAAAACATGTAGGAATCCTATCAGGACCATATTTAAAAGATTCTTTTAAGGTTTTAAGGTAAATTAGAACATCTTTGGCGCATATAATTGGTGAATTAATTGAATTTGTCCCGTGTAGCTTATAGGGATAGTTTTGAAAGTTTGAATTGGTGACAGCAGAATAGTTAGAAGTGAAAAATTGAGCAAAAAAATTTGCGATACATTGATTATCGCTAGATATAATGTCTTGATATTTCATGGCTGAGGGAAACCCTGATACTTTACGTTTAGAATTTACGAAACCATAAAATGACTTAGGATTGAGAATAATGTCTCTTTTCGTTTTAGAGCTATAAGCTTTATAGCACTTCTTATTTAAATCTATGTACTTCTGACGTAGAATGGAATACAGTAGGTAATGTTTATTTAATCCGGATTTCTTATATAAATTAAATGATCGCGTTTTCCTATTTTTAAGAGCCTTAAGCTCTTTAGTAAACCAAGCTTGCGTAGGATGATCATAAGTTACTTTACGTTTAGGAATAAACTTCTCAAATAGGCAGTAAATAGTGTGATTGAAATGTGAGACGTTTAGATCGAAAGAAAGAAAGTTTTTCCGAAATTTTGACTACTCGATTTTCAAATTGATTATTTATTAAATGGGGTAGTTCAAATGGAAATATGTATTTATTTGTAAAGGTGTTCTAGAATTTGTATGGTGTCTCCTCGAAAGCCAATGGAAAATCAGTAGTTGAAAAAAATATTTTTTTGCTGCTTTTGTAGTTTAAGTAAAAAATCAAAAAAATAAAAAGCATTTTCTTTGTTATTAGTTAGAACGAAAGGGAATTAACAAAAAATCAGATTCGAGAACTTTTAGATGGCTTTTACGATTTAAAAAAAAAAATCCTTTGGAACTGGTAAGTATTTATTTAAAAATCTCACAATGCTGCGAATAAAATTTTTAATATGAAATGAAAATTGTTTGTTCTTGTTTTTAAGCCCAAATTCCACCTATATGATGAGCAAAAAAGCCCTTTTCTTAAACCATTCCAATATCTACCATTCCGATATCTCAATTTTAAGTCCAGCTATCGTGAGCGCTTAGTTGGTAGACATGGCTCAATCGATTCTCTATTCATCCTAAGACCCTTCATATACGGAAAGCTAGACCTCGCTGCTTCATATTTATACAGTTACAAACCCCCGTTATGTGAGCACAATTATAACACCTTGTGTACTAATACAGCTGGGTATACCAACTACCAGAAATACAGTAGAACCGGCAAGTTGACTGGCCGCCGATCGCGTTTAGTGTAAAACCCATACAACACCAAAAACGCGGCTAGCACTTTAAAATCAATTAACCTTTTTGTGTGGCAAAAATGGTGTTTGTAGCTTTTGACGGCAATAAAACTCCATCCCAATGCATTAATACAGTTGTGTACACAAAACTGGGAAAGCGCTAAGGGTCAGAGAGACGTGAGTTTCTTACAAGAGACGTGGAAATTACAAAATCAAGCAGGGTAAGTTGTTGTTGTAGTAACAGTACTTGGCTCTCTTTAAATAAGTCCACTGATGAATGTGGATTAATTCCGGTACGTACACCCGGCTATCACGGGAATCGTTGGTTTAAGCGCCGCGTGTATCATTATCGATATGGAAGTTCATATTGGGGATGTAATGGGGCTTCGAATATGATTCTGAATAGTCGGAACTTTCGATTGATTTGAGCTACTGATACTGGTTTCGGTTCCGGTTGATTTAAATCGTAGTAATAAAGGAAGTTTTGATCCAGCCTTGTTTTATTTGATGCCACAACGACCTAAAATTTAAGTAGATATGCCTATATCGTACCCTGAGCGGACCTCCGCTTTCGGTTACAGTTTACGTAAACCAAATTTGAAACATCCGGTTCCAATTTCGATTTGGGTAAGCTAACTTCCGTTAAAGTCATTTGGTAAGCTTATGATTTTGTTGGCGTGAAAATTCGCACGAATCGACTTTGCGGAAATTTCTATCATCACGTCGGATGTCTGTAGAAGTAAGAAGTACAGTGAAAGTGGTATATGTAAATTCCAGTTCCCAGTCAAACGTATTGTTGGCTGGATCACGGTAATGCGGATGTAGTGATATCTCATGAAGTTAATTTCATCATCATTCCATGCGATAATCAATTGCAATCGAGCTGCAGTTTTTTGCCCGCGATAGAGGAGTTGTCTTTAGTTTGGGTGTCAGGGAGTGGTATGTGTGACCTAGTGAAATATGCTGAAATGCGGTGGTGTTGCACCCTCGGGAAGCTGCGACTCACGAAAAAGTGTTTCAAGCAAAAACCAATGAATTCACCCAGCTTTCGAAATGAAAAAATGTCTTCCATATTTCTATGTACTCAACTGTACCCACATGAAAACGCTGCTTAACTAACAACACCAATCGCAATTATGCGCAAATTATCTAAGAAGAAAGAAATACAATATTTCGACGTTGCTGGCTTTTTTGTTGCCGTCACAGTGCGGTTCGTTATGCTTTGTTTTTGTTTGCATCAAGTGAAAGTGCCATATCCGCGAAACGACGTCAAATAGCCACAAGCAAACCGGTAGTAATGGATGACTGTCATACATAGAGACAAACGTAAATACGTACATATGTATGATTAAGAGGGAAAATAGCGTCAAATATCACACGCGAAAACAAGTGAGTAGCACTTACGGCATTTGACAGACGAATGGAACGTACCGGAACGTATGGACGAACTGATCTTGTTGCTTGGGTGGGGTTTGCGTGACGAAATAAATAAATAAATAACTAAAAAGTATAGCGATCATATTGACTATGCTACGCAATTGAGGAACCGGTATAAAGGTTTCGTAAGTTCATTAATTTAAAGATGATTTATTTTGAAAAAAACCCAGCAGTAAAATTACGCACCAGATCTCAAAAAGCACAGTCGTAGAGCTACACACTTTGCGTCTCGTTTTGTGTTGGTGATAAAAGCCTATAAAAAACTATTGGAAATCTCAGCGCTATATGTTACAGTTTTGGGTGCTAATATACAGAGGATAAATCAAAATTACAAGTCTCGTGAAATGCCGGAACAAACTGGACTGAGGAGCATTGTTTCTCTAAAAGAAGTTGACAGCGATTCCTTACAAGTGTTCGAAAAAGTTCCAGACGACGCTTTAAAGAATATTTCATACAAAGCACATATGGTCCAACATCTAGAGACTTTGTTCGCAACTCCCTCGAAATGTAGTTTGGTTTTATGTGATCTTTGACGCTATTAAGGGCAGTCTTTCCTCTTTTCATTAGTGCGAGAAATGTAGTACAACTCATTCTATAATTCTTAAAGGTTTAATATCACATGGCTTAGTGAAAGAACATTTGCCACATTTCAGTCAAACTGTCGAATGCGAAATTTATTACTTATGTCATTTCGAGATGGATGATATTAGTTGACATTGAAAAGATAGATTCTCTCAATCAGAGCTGGGAAACTTAGGATTACGATTACATTTCAATTACGATTATTGTAATTGTAATCCATACAGACATTTACAGTGATCGTAATCATGTTTATGTTAGATTACGATTACGGTAATCGCAATCGTACAATTTGAAATTTTTCGATTGCGGTTACTGTAATTGTAATCCTATGAACTTAACCATTACGATTACTGTAATTGTATCAGATTGTTTTCCGACTACAATTACAGTAATCGTAATCCTCCAAAATTTTTACGGCTACGACTACTGCAATCGTAATCATAAAATTTAAGATTACCATTACAGTATTTGTAATCCTTAAATTTTTTAGGATTACGATTACTGTAATCGCAATCATAAAATTTACGATTACTGTATTTGTAATCCTTAAATTTTTTAGGATTACGATTACTGTAATCGCAATCATAAAATTTACGATTACTGTAATTTTAATCCTTAAATTTTTTAGGATTACGATTACTGTAATCGCAATCATAAAATTTACGATTACTGTAATTTTAATCCTAAAAAATTTAAGGATTACAAATGCTGTAATCGTAATCAGTAATCGTAATCATGCGTAATCAAAATGTACTCGTAATCCCTAGCTCCCCAGCTCTGCATTCAATGGCTTGATTTGAAAAAATTGTTCAGAAATTACAGTTTGATCTGTCGATGTTGAACAGAAATATTTCCTTAAGGGACCTCTAGGCATGCATCGCAGAACTACCAAGAGGCTTGTGCAACAAAAGTCTTCTATAAGGGGTTTAGAGATTTTGGATACATTATAAATCTAACAAGAACAAAATGGTAATCCCTTTTTCCGGAATAGTTCGTAACCTTTGTAGTCTTGCCTATTATTATAAGGCCTTAAAACACCGCGATCTTTTTGAAGATGCGTGACCTTTTCAGCACCTCCTCCGGTTTTTATTTCCATATCAGAAACGCAGACAGGCCACCTATGTATGATACTCTCTGCTTGCCAACGCAATACCTTCGTAGAGAATGTAAACCGCCGTTTCATCGTCCAACTGCCAAACCACACAGATTGGTGTATCTGATCTGATAGACTTAGTTTACTTCGGTGATAAGTAGACTGCAATGTCCCCTCTAATACCCAGTAAGAGTAATAAGGGTCTCTCTGTCTAAATTGATGAGCTTGGCCGATGCTCTTTGTGACGGTTGCATGAAGAGTTTGTCCGAGGCAGTTAATCCAGTGCTGCTTAAACTGCTATTTTCCCAGGTGTTGAGCTTTGGTGAGCCCATAAAAAGACTCTGGACCATAAAATATTTATAGAGCACCCTGTTTTGCAAGGTGATCTGCTTATTGGTTACCTTCATGACCCTCATGTCCTGGAACCCAGCCTAACAAAACATGGTTTTCGGCATCGATATCATTAACGACTGTTGTGCATGTCACCCCGTCTGCCGTAAGGAAGGAGAAGATGGGTAATGAGAGGTGATGGGGCATCATACCCGTGGATCAACCATCGAGTTGCACGTCATTACCTATGTGTATTTTAGTCGTCTTCCGACCGGTATCCCTACCTTAGGTATATTCTAAGCCCCTAGCCCGCAGGGATGCAGACTAAGGTTACCCATTGATACCGATTTATTGAGGTTCGGTCTATAAATACCAGCTCCCGGTTTGCCAGCTTATAGTATTGATCCATCCGTGTATCAGAACTCTGAACACGGATGAAGCTTTAGTTACTGCTTTTGCCTTGTGCAGTCTCAGGCCACCAATCTAAGGAAGCGTAGGCCACTATTGGCTTCACAGCTGTATTGAATAACTACATAGTACCTCATTTTTGGGGACAGTCTCCAGGATCTTCCGCAAAGTTGAGTGCAGGAGAAAAGGCTCTCGTTGCTTTATTCAGGGTAGCCTCTCAATGGGTAACAGTGTAAATCCTAGATGTTTCGCTTCTGGTGAATAGCTTATACTACAACGTGGGAATGTTTCTAAAAAATGTTACTGAAAAGTGTTCGGCGACACAAAATATTTCATTGAGAGAGTTGCAAGTTTCTGCTGGGGAAATTTCTCCCAGTAAAGTTTTGTCATCTAACACAGCTAATGCCTTGCTCTTTCTACGATGCGCAGCGCTTTGTGCATGCGATCGGAGTTTGTCCCTTCGTGCATCCTCGTGATGCAGTCTACTAAGTTTGTTTGCTTTTTTAGGTAGCGACACAAAACACTCTGATTTGTCTCTTACCGGGAAATAGTTAAGATTTCAGGCCGTTTGTTTGACCACTCTAGCTTTGACCGTTGCTGAGAAATTTTATTTCGAGACGACTACTAAGTCGTTGTTGGTCGTTCATTGAACTCAATATTAAATGAAGATTTAACATACATTATGGAAACATAATACTTTAACATTTAGTTGTTATTTATTACATAATTAAGATGTATAAATGCAACTAAAACCTTTTGCTTTTTTGTTATGTTAATATTATTTCATAGCTTTTACTTACATTTACAAATGTGATGGTTGTTCGTTAAAGCGGAAGTTCTACACACATTATTTCCGTTTATGTAAGCAATTCCCATGCGCATTTGAGTAGTTTACGCATGCGCGGGGAAATTTATTAGTTTGTACATATGTTTGTACTTATACGGTGGTGCTGGTCAATGCCAGTGTCATTAAGCTTTTTACTCTATAAGTGTAGGTATATATGTACTATGTACAGCTGTGTTCAATAAAATAGTAGTGAATTTAAAATGGACATTGTTAGACGAAATAAAAAGAAGAAGAATAATTTTCATTTAAAATATAGCGAATTCCATAACAGACATCACATTAAAAGAAATTTTAAAGTTTACACAAAGTTCAGGAAAGTTAATTCAATATTTAAAAATTTACATCAAAAGCTCTATATTTTTGCGCAGAGTTTTTAGAAAATTTTTAAGTAAGCAGTTTTATGGTTCAGTCAACTTTAGCATAATAATGTGCAAGTTGGAAGCACCTCGAAATTTCCCTTGAATTTTCAGATTGTTTTTTTTTTTCAAGGATGTTGAGTATTTTTTTCCATACAAAATTAATTATTCTTCATGCGTTGCATGGACATCCTCGACGAAAAAAAAAATCCGAAAATTCAGCGAAATTTTTGAGCGAGTTCTAACTTGCACATTGTTATACTAAAATTGATGGGTCTACCAAACTGCGTACTCAAAAATTTTCTAAAAATTCTGTCAAAAAATATTGAAATTTTGATGTACATTTTCTAAAGTTTAATTAACTCTCCTGAAATTTGTGTAAACTTTGAAATTTTTTTTATGTGGTTCCTGTTATAGAATTCGCTATATTTTAAATGAAAATTATTAAAATCACAGCTTCTTTTTATTTTGCCGAACGATGCCCAATTTAATTGTACTACTATTATATTGAACACAACTGTATATAGATTTTAATATGCATTTAAGTGATTATTAAAAGTATACTTTGTTTAGCAACGGATGCATTTATATACAAGTAATGATTGAAATCTACACACGCCTTTGGTCTTTTGCTTTCAGCGCAAAACTATTATGGAAAAGTATACCGGAGAATGGCACTAGAGTCATTTAGAAAGGCACTTTAAGCTCATATTAAGAAATGATGCACGTTTAAAAAATATGTTGTAATAATAAATAGAGAGGATGTTATTAATTAAAGTAAATATTACAATTATGCTGCTTGTTGTATTTGAATATTTAATAAGCTGCAGATGTTTTATATTTTCTAATTCGACGAGACTTTCGAAAAAGTTGTTTCCTATGCTTTATTCAACCTGAAAATCGCACAGCAGGTGCTGCAGCCTTCCTTTAGTCCAATAATATTACAGCTATGCGACCCTGATTGTGTTTCATATCAATCTGTGCCGCAAGAGTCCCAGTTTTCCCTAGTTTAAAAATTGCCCTTCTACTCTTTTTAAATATAGCAGAAAAATTTGTTTCGTTGTATGAGGACCACAGGCACCTAGTCCCACAGACAAACTCTACAGTAATGCAATTTCATGCCTTTTCCCGGTAAGCTATGATACCCAGGCACTTGTTGCTTACCCGAGAACGTAGATTTGAGATTGTCATTCGATGAGTCGAGAAAGACGCATTGAAAAGACGTGACCTGGAGTGTTGCAAAGTTTTTTCTTATTACTCCATAGCCTGATATGTCGAAACTCGGGGTGAGTTCCCCAATCTTTCCTAGTGGGAGAGAGTTTCTAACAAATACTGTCGTGCAATAGATGTAGTAGATTTTTGTTGTAAACAAGAATTTAGTTTTGGATCCAAAGAAGCCTACACTAGAAAAATTTAATATTTTTGTGTTAGTTAGACCCTCCGCAAGTTTCCAACGGACGTGCTCCACATCAGAGTGGAGTAGTCTTGCCACTAAACGCAGTATTGAATAGGTAGGTTTGAAACTACGATTACCAGAAACTAAACACTGAGGATGGCCGCTGAAACCGGTTTGTTGCAAAACCAAATTTGACAAGGGATGACGGAAAATCGTGCCAATATACATCAATTACCAGAAGATTGTAATTACAGTAATCGTAAATATAACCTACTAAACTTCCATTACCATTACAACAATCAGAATCGTTTGAGTAACGATTCCAGCAATTATAAATTCTAAAACGTTGAAACCAGACCTGTTAAATTAGATTAGTAATGAATTAATTAGAAGGCTTTTATAATTGCTAATGTATATTTTAATTGTTTTTCAAGAATAGGCAATTTTTAGTTGATTACGATTAGAAAAAAAAATTTACAAAAAAAGTTTTAAAATAATCAAAAAAAAACAGTTGTTGGAATTACTTTTGATTATTTTAGATCTTTTTTTATTATATTGGATTATTTTTGATTTTTGTCAGTATTGTAAATGTGTATATTTATATACTTCCTCAACAATACTAAAAAAAATTCAAATTAATAAAAAAAATATATAAAAATCAAGAGTAACCAAAACCAATTTTTTTCATTACCATTACAATAATCAGAATCGTTTGAGTAGCGATTCCAGCAATCATAAATTCTAAAACGTTGAAACCAGACCTGTTAAATTAGATTAGTAATGAATTAATTAGAAGGCTTTTATAATTGCTTATGTATATTTTAATTGTTTTTCAAGAATATGCAATTTTTAATTGATTACGATTAGAAAAAAAAATTTACAAAAAAAGTTTTAAAATAATAAAAAAAAACAGTTGTTGGGATTTCTTTTGATTATTTTAGATCTTTTTTTATTATATTGGATTATTTTTGATTTTTGTCAGTGTTGTAAATGTGTATATTTATATACTTCCTCAACAACACTAAAAAAATTTCAAATTAATAAAAAAATATATAAAAATCAAGAGTAACCAAAACCAATTTTTCTCATTACCATTACAACAATCAGAATCGTTTGAGTAGCGATTCCAGCAATTATAAATTCTAAAACGTTGAAACCAGACCTGTTAAATTAGATTAGTAATGAATTAATTAGAAGGCTTTTATAATTGCTAATGTATATTTTAATTGTTTTTCAAGAATATGCAATTTTTAATTGATTACGATTAGAAAAAAAAATGTACAAAAAAAGTTTTAAAATAATCAAAAAAAAAACAGTTGTTCGGATTTCTTTTGATTGTTTTAGATCTTTTTTTATTATATTGGATTTTTTTTGATTTCAGTGTTGTAAATGTGTATATTTATATACTTCCTCAATAATACGGCGGCCGCCGTGGTGTGAAGGTAGTGTTGCCGGCCTACCACACCGAAGGTCCATGGTTCGAGCCCTGGTACAGGTAACATCAAAAGTGATTTGAAAAAAGTTTTTCAAAACGGGGTCGCCCCTCGGCAGTGGTTTGGCAAACTCTCCGAGTGTATTTCTGCCATGACAGGCTTCTCAGCAAAAATTCGTCTCCTTTGTAGATGCCGTTCGGAGTCGGCAAAACACTGTAGGTCCCACCAATTTGTAGGGAAAATTCAAATCGGCACACCACAAATTGGAAGAGAAGCTTGGCGCAAAAATCTCTTAGGAGGTTTATGATGATATACCTGTTGTATATCGCGCCATAGAGATAGAGAGAATAAAAAAAATATATAAAAATCAAGAGTAACCAAAACAAATTTTTTTCATTATTTTTGATTTTTTTGAATAATCGTAAAAAATCATGCTTTTTTGGTTATTTTTAAATTAATTGAAAGACAATCATTAAAAATTGAAAATAATGGTAATTAATCATTAAGTCTATTCTCAAGAAAATAATTAATCAACCGTTTATCATTACGATTAGTAATGATCGGTAATCATTACGATTAGTAATGATTATTTAACAGGTCTGGTTGAAACTAGAATTACTTTAATTGTAATCATAGCTACATTAATGATTACAGCAATAGTTGTTTAAAAACATTTCAATAACTACTGTAGTAATCGTTATATTAGTGAAATCAATACCATGCAATACGATTATAAAACCATTACGATTACAGTAATGTTAATTTTAAATAAATATATGAAAATATAAAATTATAATCATTTGAACTACGACAAAGATAATTTTTAAAATAGTTATTTTCGTAATGATAATCATAGATATTTTAATTAGCCATTACAATGGTCTGTACGATTACAGTAATCGTAAGCTCTTTTTGCAGATATACATAGGTATCAAATAAAAGTTGAAGATCGTGTTTCTGTGTTTTGTATTTTTATCCAACATTTTTTCAACCGATTTCCGAAACTGAACCTAAATGTCGACCCAGGCAACTCCATGTAGAATATGGGTAAGAAGAAAGATGTTGGTTTGAATGTAGAACTAAGGGGTAAAGGTGATGGGAGAAATAGTTGGGCGAGAAAGAAGAGAAGTTAAAACTATTTAGAAAAACAGCGGGAGGAAAAAAAGGCAAAGTGAAAGAGGGAGGAAAAAAGGGAGAGTGAAAATAAAAGCGTTCCAACGCCACAATAACAAAAACCAACTCGACATATAACGCACAGCCTAAATATTACAAATAATTTTTCTTGTTTATATGAAAAAAACTGTATGTAAACATAAAAAAAAAACTTTGACGTAAACAAATCTAAATAACGCATTTAACGGTTATCTATTGTTCGATCAATTTTGTAGTGGCAGGTATAATAAATAGTTATAAGTGTGCGCTTATTAAGGCATTTTAGCTGATCATTTTAATACTCACACATAACACATCCATCCATAGAAACATAAATAAATCCATACATTTCAAATTGAATAAATAACCTTCACCAAGTTCAATGCCAATGCGAGGGTAACTCACTTCTAAGCTTTGCACACATTCTACGATCTCCTGCAGTTACAAATTACTGAAAAGCCTAGACAAATGAAAATTTAATACGAGTCTGTTGAGTAGACAAATAAGGCAGTGCTTTACAGTTCCATTAAAGCAATTTAATATGCGACAAGCCAAACGTCAAACACATAGGAACTGGAGTTAAGTATTTATTGTCGCACTGCGATTTTATAGAATAAAAAATATTTGCTTAGGTAGGGGGAATATTTTGGTAGAAGTATGCACATTGGAATGACTCATTCTCGATACAAAAAAAAATTAGCTACAAAACTACCCTGGAATATAACGCCAAACTAGTCACAAATAAGAGCCAAAGTAGTACGAACAAAAATTGCAAGGTAAAAACGGATTTTCAGAGTTAGATGAATTATACTAGAGCTTTTTCTTTCAATTTCCTTTTATTTTGGGGGTTTGAGCTCGTACCCATGATGTCTCCCATATGAGCAATGTGCTTATCAACTCAAATCGAATCGCATAGCTTGTCTTTTTTGTATGACGACGCCCTTTTTCAACTCTATTTTACTCGATTTCAAAATTCGGTTTGCCCAGAATGAGTTTCAAAAACGACCAATCTGAATGAAAATTTAATACATTAGGATGATCTTCCACTCAGGGCCCGATTTCTTATTCTATTGTTTGGCCGAGTATTTAGGTTTGGGTTCGTTTATCAGGCAGTCGGGTATTATAGGTTTAGAAACATAACGAAAAATCCGTCTAGCTTACACGTGCTCAAGCCCGATAAAGCCAGATATGTGACACAGAATTATGCAGGCTATAAAACATACATTTGAAATGACCCATAGAGTATTTGAGAAAAAGCTTTCGGGAAGATTTGTGGTCCTTCCATTTGTGCAAATGGCGAACACCAAAGCACGGCGTTATGGAAATCGTTCTCGCTGCAGGCAATTGCAAACAGCGAATGAGGCCCAGTATTGCCCACCTGTTTTTTTCATCTCAGACGAGGCTTTTTTCTTACTCTGCTGCCGAGCTGGTGTCGAAAGGAAACCTTTCTGGGCCAGGTTGTGTTTTTCGGCATTCGCATAACATGACTCCACTATGCTCATATCCTTGTCAAAATGATGTGATTAGGAAGAGATGCCGGTTCCTCTACTAAGTTGGAAGTCTTTCACTTCTCGGTCGCAGTCGAAAATTCAAATTAAGTATTCTAGAAATATCGGGTGCCTAAAAGCACGCAACTTTTAATACATAAATCATACCTAGCAATGAAATATGACTGATTGCTTCCCGAAGTGTGAGAGACATCTAACTAAGCAGTACATACTTTTAGGCGCAAAAAATACGACATACGAAAATTTTTAGTAATCCAGTTGTAACGAAAGCTATTTCAAGAGTCTTGGTATTGAACAAAACGTTGTCGTAACCCAGCAAAAAAAGCGATTAGTCTAGGATAAATCCGGGATGAGTCGCAAAGGACCATGTGACCTATGCTAGTTTTGATCTCTTTGTATGGGTTGAAGTGATCCCGTTTTTTTGAGCATGTTCTATGAAGAGACTAATTAATCATTTTATGCCTATAAGGGTGGTGTTGGACGCATTCCCTTTTCCCCTACGGGGACGGTCGGACAAACTTACTTTCAACACCTAAAAGTAGGCTACATAATTTAAAACCTACTTATCCCAACTATTGCGTTATAAGCCCACTGTAGACGAAAGGTATTGATCCCGGATCACTCTCTTTAGAGATCAGTCCCACGATTTTTGGAAGGGAAAAGCAAGTTCGGTAGTAATACAGACAGTTCTGCGTCCTCCTTTCCATAATCCAGACTTCAACTTAAGTCGGTCCTATTTGTATGATAAGGTAGCGGTGGTTAAGGGAGGAATTCCATCCCCTATCGCAATATCTCTTCTACTCGTTTCAAATCGCCCAACCGGATCGCACAAAAAAGTAGAGAAATGTTTCATAGGGGCGTATTTATAGACGTACCCACCCATACGTATGAGTAACCAAGGATCCAGCTTACAAATGGGGACACACATTCTCTGCTTCGCATTTCGTTAACCGGTTGATATCTGCAAGTTATGCTTGCTCTATAGAGGTCTATTGATGAAGCTTAACTGGTGACGGATATATAAGATACTAGGTTTTACCCGCGGCTCCGCCCGCACGAAATAAAAAAGCAAAAAAATTAAAGTTCTTCTGAAGACATTTTTAATTATCAGCCAATCGCGTCATAAATAAGATTTTTTTGAATAGGTCGGTCCCTGGTCCACTTTCCGTAAAAAAATGTTTTCTCAACTTTAACAAAGCCAAAGGTCTACCAAGGTACCGAATTTCAAGCAAATCGCATCATAAATACGATTTTTTTTAATTAGTCGGTCCCTGGTCCGCTTTTCCGGAATCGTATGAAGCTGTTACCTATTCAATGCTACTGAGAATAAGTGTACGAAATTTCGTAGCGATCGCTTAAATAGTTTAGACGTTAAAGACCCACAAACAAACTCACAAACTTACGCATATAAATATTAGTAAGATTAGGATTTAAGTTTGTATGGGAGGTACCACGCCCGTTTTCCAATATTTGTCAATTTCCGTTAAAAGTATGATATAACCTATATAATCATTGTTAGAAAATTTCATTGATGTAGCTTATGTGGTTACGGATACATCTTATATTAAAGTCTGAGTTTGTGCCACACCCCCTTTTTCAATATCACCAATATTTCTCAGCTGAACCAATATCGATGTTGTGTATCTTCCTGTCAAAGATTATTACTCTGACTTTATTGCTTTTGGAGATTTTAAAATTTTCACATTTTATGCTATATACCGGATGCCACGCCTCTTATGTATAAGAGATACCTCCTATGCACGGAAAAAATCGATTATATTTGGATCTGTGTATATTTTATTCAAATCGGTCAAATGATTCGCCCCAAAAAGGAGTTGAAAAACTTTTATTGTGGCGTATTTATATATAGAATGGATACACCGAAATTTTCCAAAAAAAAAAATTTTTAATTACCAAATTCGATGTCATTGGCCATGAGTAAAAATGAAAGTTGCCAGCTAATGATGATTTAACATTGAATCAAACGTGATTCTTGCCGTTGTTACTTACCTGCAAAGAGAAAGAAAGCAACAAAAATAAATAATTGCTTACCAACAACAAACAAAAAGGTTTCTGAGAATATACATAAGCCCTTTAAATTTCAAACAAAACAAAAAAATTAGCAATAAACAACATTAATCTAAATT
Source organism: Merzomyia westermanni (assembly GCA_949987695.1). Classification (NCBI taxonomy): domain Eukaryota; kingdom Metazoa; phylum Arthropoda; class Insecta; order Diptera; family Tephritidae; genus Merzomyia; species Merzomyia westermanni. The sequence continues at coordinate 34,844,591 of OX465291.1, read as the reverse complement.
TTAATATCTTAATTTCAACATCATTAAATTAAAACTGAAGAAATAAAATTATTTTATGTAACATAAACAAAACAGATTTCACCACATTTTCACGTTTACGACGAGTAAACTAACAACATTTTTATGAAAACTCAGAACCATAAAAAAAAGTAAAATCACTGCAAGTTTCATTTCATTTCGCCGTTGCTTCGCTCGTTTTTCTGTCAAAGAAAGCAGGTAGCATTGCTGATCGTGCCTGATGATAAGATCAACTTTTCAACACCTCAAACATTGTGGAGCAAATAGTCAGTCACTAGCGACATAGCACGTAATGATGTTACACGCCCAACAACAACATTGGCGTTGATAACTTCAACGAAGATGAGCGCGCGCATGCGCTTGAGAGCAGTAGGAAATGCACGTAAAGATGTGTTGTGGTGGCTCATGTGTTGCATAATAAAATGCAGCCAAATATAAAAACGGAAAATTGCGCTACAACCGACACGCAGCAAAATGAATTTAATTGAAAATTTACACTTTTATTGCTTTATAATTAAAATTGAAATTGATTGAAAGCGAATTGTATTAAGCAAAATTGTATTGGTAATAAATTTGAACGGTTTCTAGGAAATTGAAAGTAGATAAAATAAATAAATAAATAGTCATTAATTGAACTAAAGTTAGATTAATGGGCGATGCCACACCCCCAGGAAATAAAAAACTGCTCTTCACCACAACTCAACATTTTTTTGCTGGGTTATCAAGATATCTCATATTTGGAGTTCCTATATATGGAAGAATAGAAGAGCAAAAGGGAGGGAGGGAAGAAAACGAAGAGAGTAGGAGGATGTACAGTAGAAAGGAGAAGAGAAAAATATCGAAGAAGAGGAAAAGGTAGAGGAGGTGACACAGGAAAATGAAGAGGGTTAAGTAGAGTAAGAGGTCGCGGAGATTAAAAGTAAAATAAGAGAAAAAAAAAGCTGTGACTACCAATTGCTCGTGAAATTTGATGTGTAAACATGTGTATAATGCACATAAATTTAATCAAATTTTTAAATTATTATTGTTGTTACTGATTTTTGTTGGAACGATTTCCCGTCATCCCTTGTCAAGTTTGGTTTTGTGTGCGTTTTGCCATTTTCAATGCCTGGTTTCGTTCTGGTCTGTGTCTATCCCTTGCGTTGTTTTTATAGTCCGTGGCTGCTGTGGCAGGTAATGTCAATCTATGTGTCCGTGGTAGGTAACGTTAATATGCGTGTGTGTATTGTATTGATGTATTGATACGTCCGAATTGTTATCTGTCCCAAGGGTTGTTTTTGTAGGTATGTAGACATACCGCTTGTTAGCTGTTATGATCCTGCCGTCAAATGTTTTTAACTCGTATATCTCCATGTTTTCAAGTACATTGAGCCGCCGCCCTTTTCCTTGTATGTGAAGTATTCGAGTCGTTGTTTTGATGTTAGCTGGGGTGCAGTTGTTCTCGAACATGTGGTTCGCGAAATTAGATTCTGGTATTATGTTGAGTTTTCGTGTTTTTTTGTTGTAGCCCCTGGTATGCTCTCGGAATCTTGTGCTTATTTTTTATCTTTTTTAATTTAATTATTTTGTCTTTCTTATTTTTTTTATTTGATTTCATCTTAATATATTTTATTCAACTTTATTTTGTTTTAGTTTATTATGTTTTTTTTTTGTTTTTTTTTATAATTTTTTTTTTTTTTTACTTTGTTTTGTTTTACTTTTTGTTATTTTAATATATTTTATTTAACTTTATATTGTTTTATTTTACTTTATTTTATTTTATTTTATTTTATTTTTTTATTTTATTTTATTTTATGTTATTTTGTTCTTTTTATTTTATTTTATTTTATTTTATTTTATTTTATGTTATTTTGTTTTATTCCAATAATTTTTGTCGATTTACGCCCTGTACATAAATACTTAATTTTATGTATTTTTATTTTATTTTACTATAGTACATTATATTATATTATATTATATTATATTATATTATATTCTATTATATTATATTATATCATATTATATTCTATTATATTATATTATATTATATTATATTATATTATATTATATTATATTATATGATATTATATTATATTATATTATATTATATTATATTATATTATATTATATTATATTATATTATATTATATTATATTATATTATATTATATTATATTATATTATATTATATCATATTATTTTATATTATATTACATTATATTTTATTTTATGTTATTTTATTTTATGTTATTTTATTTTATTTTATGTTATTTAATTTTTTTTTTCTTCTTTCTTTTTCTTATTTGATTTCATTTTTATATATTTTACTTAACTTTATTTTGTTTTATTTTATTTTATTTGGTTTTTTTTATTTTATTTTGTTTTGTTTTATTTGAGGAAAACTTGAATTAGTTAGGCAGCTGCGCTTGAAATCAGAGTGGGTGGGTTCGATTCTCCACAAGATCCTCTTAAAATAGCAAAACTATACGAATTAGTCCGACGAGAAATCGTGGGTGTTTTCGAAATAGTACTATAACTATAGCCTGTATATGTTTGTTGCTTTCAATTTTTCCTCTAATCAAAAATAATACTAATTAATTAAGAATTAGTATCAACTGGTCTTGAGCTCGTTAAACTTACAAAAATATTTTATTTTATTTTATTTAATTGAATTTAATTTAATTTATTTTAATTTAATTTAATTTAATCTAATTTAATTTAATTTAATTTAATTTAATTTAATTAAATAATTTAATTTCATTTTATTTAACTTTTTTTATTTATTTTTTGGTTGTTTTATTTTATTATATTTTATTTTATTATATTTTATTTTATTTTGATTTACTTTATTCCATTTTATTTAAATCTGTTTTAAGTATTCATGAAACGAGCTCAAGGCCAAATCAACAAAAATTGTTGGTATAAAAAAGCAATAAATCTGTTTTATTTTATTTAATTTTTTTTATTTTAATTTAATTTTTTTATAAAATTTAATTTTTTTATAAAATTTTATTTTATTTCATTTTTCTTAACTTAATTTTATTTTATTTTATTTTCTGGTATTTTATTTTACTTAATTTTGTTTTATTTAATTTTTTTTTTGTATTTTATATTTTTTAAATTTATTTGATTTTTTTTTGTATTTAATAATTTTTAAATTTATTTGATGTTTTTGTGTTTTATATTTTTTAAATTTATTTGATTTTTTTTGTTTTTAATATTTTTTAAATTTGTTTGATAAAAATCATGTTCTCATCTGTTTTTTATGTTATTCTATTTTTTTTTTATTTTATTTTTTATTTTATTTTATTGTGTTTACTTTATTTTATTTTATTTAGTTCGCCTTATTTTATTTTATTTTGTTAACTTTTTTCTTAGTTTGTTTACTTTATTTTATTTTGTTTACTTTATTTTATTTTGTTAATTTTTTTATATTTTTTTTAGATGACTTTTCTGGATGAATTTATAAAAACTAAAGTCTAATACACTGTACCCAATTATGCTCATTTATCAATGATGACCTCATACCATACCGAGGTTCTGGTGAGTTATGTACCAAAAAGAAATGTTAAAAACAATTCTAAGAAAAATGCTTGTCAAATTTTTTTTAAATTTTTTATTAGCGGTGAGATTCTGGTTTTTTTTTTTTTCAATTCCGCATTCAAATGCAATGACGAACTCCTGAATGATTTGTTTACGAATTGCTCTGCCATCACTACAAAATATAAATTATACAAGCGTAATTATAAATTACCCATATTTTTTCTCGAATATGTACATATATACATATATGTACATATATACTAGTATGTATGTCTTGTAGTTATATACAAATGGCTGAAAGTGTTTTGGCATGAAAAATACTTCAAATTATTGCTATTAATATGAAATCGTGTATCACAAATTGTTTATCAATTATGCCATGTTATGTTGTAGCTAACTAATTTAGCTGATTGGCCTTCGATCATGCAACGAATCACCCGCTGTATGTGTGTATGTACTTTGTGTTTGTACATAGTTGCTTGCAACGTTAATTAATTTGTGATCTCCTCCAAACACATTTCCAGCCATATATACATACATTTAATTATGTATTTCGAATGTGCATAAATTTTATTTTATTTCATATATTACATATGTATATGTATTTATGTACATATGTGCGTTCATATGTTATTGATTCTCCTCGCATTGCAAAGCTGTTTAAGCGAATTTTGATGGTATCATTTTCTGCGTATAAATCAGATAGCTGCAATTATTGTATTTTGTATACAAATCCAACACAGCAAAAATGTTTCAAATTACAATTCAATTGGCAAGCGTTTTGTACATACATACTTACATATTCATTGAATTTATACGATTGCATTTTGAGGTTATATAGTTACTTGCTAACTGCTGACAACGCAAGTTTTCAAAATGTTAAAATCGGCGATAGCACAAACGTGCAAGATTTATAGAAATTGTTTGTTGATTAAGATATTGAAGGAGATTCTTATTCGATTTTTTGCGCAGAAAGCGAATCTGTACTTGGGAGCGTTTGTTTCAGACAAGATCTACGGCAAACAATTTTTACATTGGTTGGATCTTCTTCTTCTTTTTTCTTCTTTAAATGGTCATCTAACCGCCTGGGCCATTTTGACCGTCCAACATAGCTCGCCAGTCGTTTCTTCGTTGCGCCAACTGGCGCAAATTGGACACACCGCGGGATCGCAAATCGGTCTCCACTTGGTCCTTTCATCGGAGTGGTGGTCTCCCTCTTCCTCTGCTTCCACCGGCGGGTGCCGATAAGAATACCTTCTGGGCTGGAGCATCTTCGCTCATTCGCACTACGTGGCCTAGCCAGCGAAGCCGCTGTGTTTTAATTCGCTGAACTATGTCGGCGTCTGCGTAAAGTTCATACAGCTCATCATTAAATCTTCTTTGGTATCCCGCCGTCGCCAACGCGTAGATGTCCACAAATCTTTCGAAGAACCTTTCTCTCGAATCCTCCCAGAACCGCCTCATCAGATGTTGTTAGTGTCCACGCTTCTGCACCATATAGCAGGACGGGTGCGATGAGTGACTTGTAGAGTGTTATTTTCGTTCGTCGAGAGAGGACTTTACTTTTCAATTGCCTACTCAGTCCGAAGTAGCATTTGTTTGTAAGACTGATTCTTCGTCGGATTTCTAGGCTAACATTATTGTTGGTATTAATGCTGGTTCCCAGGTAAACGAAGTCCTTTACTATTTCGAAATTATTGCTGCCAACAGTGGCTTGGTTGCCAAGGCGCGAATGCGCTGACTCTTTGCATGATGACAGAAGGTACTTCGTTTTGCCCTCGTTCACCACCAATCCCATTTTCTCCGCTTCTTTTTCTAATTTGGAGTAAGCAGAAGTTACGGCGCGGTTGTTAAGGCCAATGATATCAATATCGTCAGCATATGCCAACAGTTGGACGCTTTTATAAAATATTGTTCCAGAAGTTCTGCAGCTTGTATTATTTTCTCCAGCATTAAGTTAAAGAAATCGCACGATAGGGGGTCACCCTGTCTGAAACCTCGTTTAGTTTCGAACGGCTCGGAGAGGTGCTTCCCAATTCTGACCGAGCTGGCGGTGTTGCTCAAGGTCATTTTGCATAGCCGTATAAGTTTTGCGGGGAAACCAAATTCAGACATAGCGGCATATAGGCAGCTCCTTTTCGTGCTATCGAAAGCGGCTTTAAAATCAACAAAGAGATGATGCGTGTCGATTCTTTTTTGACGGGTTATTAGTTACAAGAAAATCCGATCGAGCTTCGCTGCGTCCAAAATGGGTATCAACAAACGAAAGGTAATAATGGGTACTGCGATAAGCGTTGTGATTAAGTTCCATATATCAATTGGTTTCGGAGATATAATAATAAAAGTCGGACTCATTCTATTAAAAGTGCTAATAGACATTCTGGGTCATCCTGGTCCACATATTGGTCGATAACTCCAAAACCGGACGCGTTATCGAAATAAGGGATATCTTTAATTTTAAGTTGGACGTCTAGCAATGCAAGGGTGTAGATTGTTTTCAATTATATTTAGCAGCTTTTGAGTGATGCGCGATCAAACATTCAGGCAGACAAAAAAAAATTTAAAAAAACGCTTGCTTTGGTTACTTTTTGGCTCAATAATGATCCCCCTATCAATTTTTATTGAATATCTGCAACGTACAGACAGCGACCTGTTACAATTTTATTATATGTGGAGATAATTGGTCTAACTCACACATTGAAATGAATTCGGGAGCGGCTTGGCAATCTTTTCCATAAGAATGTTATCTTTTTACCGCTCGACTGGATGAGCTCTTTCATGCACGACATCAAATTTAAAAATCACCAATTTTGTACAATTGGCAACCCTATCGTTAATAATTATCGACTAACTAGTGTTGTGAATAAATAATCGATTTTTACTTAAACGATTTTTTTTTATTATAGATTTTTTTGGTTCGATATGTTTATAAGTAAGCATCAATAATAAATGTGTACTTTTTGCTTTTTTTAAGGGTTGCATCTTATGAAACGAATGAAATAAATTTTATAGTTATATAATGTATTATATTATTATTATAATATATTATATGCCAATCGCGCATGAAAGAAGAAGGCAAAGAAAGGGCGCCTTCCTTGGTTGAAATAAAATCACTATAATACATCGGATAGGCGTTTTTCGTATAATAAACAACAATCGATTATTTTGTTAAAAAACAATTTTTCGCAAACCGATTTATCTCTAAACAAAAAAGAAATCGATTATTGAGTAATCGATTTTTTTACTATAGGTCACATTCCTACTACGAGCAACGAGCTACGTTTTCTGCAATAAGTTTTCTGGTGGCTCATTACGTAAGTTATGTTCCGATTGAGAACGATGTACTGGCAAAACAAAATCCAAAGTACATGATATGCTTTTTTTTTGTACACTTAGAGATTAAGGGGGCAGATTTGTTGCTGAAGGAGATATCCTAGAAAATATTAATATTTTTTATAGTACGTAATACTTTGACCTGTCACCATTACTACTCCATTGTGCTCCGGAACTTCTTGAAATATTGCGATGCTTCAGAGGTCTGTTGTTCATATAGTCATAAGATTTATGTTGACCAAAAACTAACGGCCCTTCAATAAATCCTCACTACTCGTAGGAGGCGACATTTCGGAGGCAGCTGGGTTTATGTACCACAGTGACTCGACAAGGGTAACAAACTTTCGGTATAACCCTGTTTCATCCACATCTAAACGGGGAAGAAGTCCTGTTACAACAACAACCACGAAAATCCACAAATGAAGTAACTCACTCAGTAGACGGGGTAATGACTCTCTCTTCTGAGGCACAAAATTTCCATCAAATAAATAAAACGTCTAAAATTGTTTTAGTCTATTTTCATTTATTTCTGAAAGATTTTTTAAATCATTGAATTTTTCTCATTAAAGTTTTGTGTGCGCCGTAGCTCAGTGGGTAGAGCAGACGACTCTGATTCGGGAGCGTCGGTTCGAGTCCTGCCAACTGATACAAATGTTTTTTAGTTGTTAAGACATTTCTAATTTAAAATTTAAACTCTTTTCTTCACGGTCATTTTCTCTAAAACTGGCATAATTTTAATTATAAACCAAATTTTGTTTGGACATATATGTAGGGGGTCAATTCTGGTTTGGCGTTATCGCGAAGTGAGAAGTAAAAGCGTCAATTCACCACGATTCTTGATTCTCGTTTTACTTTAAATTCCCGATTTGAAATGAAGTGAAAAAAGTTAATAAAAATTTGGTTTAACGTCAAGATTTCAAAATTATTCAAACAACGGATTTTTTTACAAATTTAAACGTTTTAAGTGATAAAAATTGCTTTCATTTTAGCAAGAACAACTTGTGCAAGTCAAAAAGTTCTTCTGCCGACAGTTTTCACCGCACATGGAAATTGTATTTTAGAGCTCAGTGAAGTGAAGAAAGGAAAACGTCAAGTGATAACTGAAGTGAAAAGATTTTTTTCACTTCACGCTAACGCAAAACAGGGCCCTTACTCTGTAGTTCTATTCGAAAGGCTATTCGACTCGAAAGCAAAAAGCGATTCTAATACACATACGCACTCTGTAGTTCGTTAGAATTTCCTTTAGGAAATATTCCATAATAGTATGCATCACTGTTTCACAAACTTCAATCGCAAAGCAAAATACAAAAAGACATTGCATACATCTTAAGCGCAGTATTAGGCAACGCAGCGTTACATGTCGCAGTAGCGCAGGTGATAACAATCTCGACTACCACGCGTGTGGTCGCAGGTTCGAACGTAAGTGCTTTCACACCTAATTTTTATTTTTTTTATTTATTTTTATTAAATAAAATTTAATTTTTTTTAATATATAAATACTAAAAAATTTTCTTTTGTGCAATTTCTCCAATTTTTTACCTAGAGTTCTTCAGATATTTTCTGTCAACAGAGATTGCTTAACTCTTTCTGCGATAAAAATGATTTCTTGATGAAAAAAATAATAATTGTTTTATTATAATCATAAGAATATACGCTTTCGTGGATTTCCGTTTACTAAATTGTTGTAGAATAGGATTTTCTAACTTTCGACCATATTGGCATATACTTTCGAAATAGTGGGTACCAAATTTTCTACAATCGAAAGGGGATAAATCAAATCCCAAGGCAACAGAATGAAACTCGAACAACGAATGCGTTCTACTCGAAAATTCTTCACAGAGTTCCAATCACTCGAAAGCGAACAAATTTTCTTTCGAATGGAACTACAGAGTAAGGGCCCAGAATTGAACCCCAGAAAAGTTTAAAATTTAGGTAATAATTTTTAACCGTGTGGAAAATAGAGTTACTTGAGCAGATGCCTTGCAGAAGATGCCACTAAAATATGAACGTGAGTCATTTGAGCTCGAAGACGACCCTAATCCTTTTAAAAGTAATCTTCAGCTTTATTTTGTTGTACGCAACTCTTTGTTATTTCTTTCGAATTGCTTACTAACCCTTTGAGTTCTGAGTTGTGTGACAGACTTTATTTGATCAACTATTTTTTTGCCCTCCATCATTTTATGATTACCTCCGTACATACCAGCTTTTACTTATTATTTACTTATGAAATCGTATTTATTCCCAATAGCAAATCCCTTCATTCGCACTCAATTAATTTATTTTTACTTTACCTAAAATACATCAAGTCTAGCGCTTTTAGTTTTTTTCTCACACTCATGAATGTGTACACACTTGAAGAAACTGAAAGGGTGCTCGGCTACGGCCGTTAAGAATGCACCTTTAATGATTAGCTGTAATTTTCAGTTGTTTGTTCAGTGATGTAAGAAAGCAAATGACTTTTGTGCTAATTTAAGGATTAGTGGTTGGTTCAATTGTACTTTAGGGGTGTTTTTTAACTTTTTTTTTTTTTTGAGTGACCACCAGAGCAGAGACAAAGAAAAGGACACAAAGAACGTAATTCGAGGAAACAATAAGAAGTGATGTTATTGAAGATTCCATCAGCTTACTTTGTGATTTAGAAGAGATTAACATTTTTCAAGGTATTAGTTATTTTCGTTCGTTGCTTATTTTTTTCGTCAAAGGGATTATTTCTTTTTAATTTTTTTTCATGCCTTACTGTTAATTTTTTGAACGTATTCCATCAATCAAAACTTAAGATGGAACTATCATGAACCTAAAAAATGCTTAGAAGAAACTTTGATTTTTTTAATTATTATCTCTTATGTCGAGTGAGCTAATTACAGCATATGGTCTCATGGGAGTGTGGTGATCCTAGTATAAACTAACCGATGAGCATTAACTTATAAATAAAATTCTGGTCTACAACCAATTTAAAAAGTGACGGGGGTGGCTATCGAGACATAGAAGGGTTAGGTGACTTCTAATCTAATAATTACGAGGCGCTCGCGATTCTTTTCGTGCATTTGAATTAGTTCTTTTTCTAGCTCGAATCCCGTTTTTAGAAGATCTGAGTTAGGAATTCCAAATATCTTTGATTTTATTAAAAACTCTGGCTGATTGAAGTATATATTTTTGACCGCACCTGGATTGCAGCCTTTCAACTTACGTACTTAAATATCTATAAAAGTAGGTTACCTCCTTAGAGGGAAAGGAAACTAAATTATATTTAACTAGAGGGCCCGGAAGACTTTGTCCTGCCCCGAAATTTACCTACATGGATCTAGAATATTGCCTATTTCTATCCCTATCCTTATCCCTATCCCTATCCCTATCCCTATCCCTATCCCTACCCCTACCCCTACCCATTCCCCTACCCCTACCCCTACCCCTACCCCTACCCCTACCCCTACCCCTACCCCTACCCCTACCCCTACCCCTATCCCTATCCCTATCCTTATCCCTGTTCCTATCCCTATCCCTATCCCTATCCCTATCCCTATCACTGTCCCTATCTCTATCCCTATCCCCACCCCTATCCCTATCCCTGTCCCTATCTCTATTCCTATCCCTATCCGTATCCCTATCCCTTTCCCTACCTATCCCTTTCCCTACCTATCCCTATTCCTACCTACTCCTATCCCTATGCAACTTTAATTTTTATTCACCTTTAAACCTTCTCTGGACATCCACAAATAAATCAAGACCAAAATTATTCAACTCGGTCCAGCCGTTCTCGAGTTTTAGCGAGACTAACGACCATCAATTTATTTTTATATATATAGATATAAAGACATTTTTTTCTCCCTGCCACTAATACTATCCCTATTCTTAGACCTTTCACTGTCCCTATACCTATATATACGAGTATATCCCTACCTTTGACCCTATCCCGATATTCATGAATATCCCTATATTTATTGATATCCCTATCTTTATGTATATTCCCATCTCCATGAAGATCCCCATTTTTATGAATTTCTCTATCCTCATGAATATCTCCATCCTTATGAATATCCCTATCCTTTTCCCTTTTTCCATTACTTCGGTGTTATACACCTTTTAGGAGGACGTGGCGCTGCCCACATTTCCATTACTATAGCTAGCTTATGCCCTACACAGGACCATAGTGAAAATTTCATCAAAATCGGTTGGGTACTAGGGGCATTCATTGCACTCACACAATTTTATTTTCATTTCTGAGTTGAAAATGGCATACCTTTTTGAAAAATTTCGAACAAAAACGCAGCATATCTACTACGCTTTGTAGTAAAGTCCGTACACCCAGACACAAGCATATCATAACCTCCTTTCATGTTTTACTGCAGCGTACTTACTTGATTATTAGCTGATCACGCCCTCCACACTCAATCACGAATCTCAAAAAGAGTTCAAAAAAAGAAAAAAAAGAGTTTTCAAATGCATAAAATTCTTTCCATTTTCTACCGATAAATTAGAAGTACGCAATCGCTTTAACCGACGTATACAAATCACTTAAGCGCAAACCAAAATCCGAAAACCGTGCATTCAATTACTTTTCTTTCTGCTTCCTTTTTCCAATTTAACAGTTTTCTTTATTTAATGTTGAAGGGGAAAAAAGCGTGGAAAAGGGGAAAATATTTTGAATTTCTATTGTTTTTTTCAGCTTGATTTATGCTGTCATTCACCTGGACTGGCTTAGAATATGGGAAAATCGATTGACAAACCGTTTACAAAACGTAGTCCCCCCACCCTCTTACATTTTCTGTCTTTCAACTGTGTTTCCCAATCATAAATGTTGCTTGCTTTTAGTGGAATAAATTTCATGATTTTTAATGTCAGCTATCAATTACAAATTTGTATAATTCATCTACTTAATGCACAATAGAAAAAAAAAGTTGAAAAAGAGCTCAAAATTGGCTTTAAAATTCTTGATAAGCCCACATCACAATTTTAAATTTTTTTTTTTTTCTCATTTCGATATTTACGCATGCTTGCACGCGAGCCTTAAACGTGCATACATTCACGAACATATCTGGCTGTTGGTCTTTATGTGCGTCTGTTTGTTCGGTATTCTTCTTGTCACCAATAAATCATTGTTATTGCGTATTAACCTACCCTACTATATGCCTAAAGCTGCAGCTTGACTGTCTCACCCTACACTTCTTTCACGCTTCGCATTACCTTTACTGTTTTCTTCTTTTAATTTTTTTTTTTCAAATTTTTTTTTGACGCATTTTATTATTCCTACAATGGTATTTAATTGTTTTGCATACAAAACAACAGACAATGCATTCGTTATGCATTTTTATTGTAGGTGGATTTTTTGTTTTGAATAATTTCTTCTAGAATTTAAATATTTTTTGAGAATCTTATTAATAGCCAGCTTTTCGTGGCTTGATAATGTATCCAGCCTTAGTGCGCTTATTGGCTAACAAAAAGTGCGTTAAAGGTTTTTTTTTGGATTTTTGTTTAAGGGTAAAAACACTACATCGAATTACCAGAAAACTGTTTTAAAAACAATGCTTGAAATTAGCATAAAACAAATTTATTTCAGGTGAGGTCGTCGCGCACAAAAAAATGTTGACCTTCAAATGGAGTTTGTTGAAAGGGCAAATGATAAGAAATGCAAGAAAATATCAAGGAGCAGAAAATATATAGTGAATTTTAAGATAACACTAGTTCTAAGACGAGATAAGATAGTCCTTTAATAATATAAAAAGATGGTCCGCTATAGAATAACATATGCTAAGATCAAACATGACAAACAAGCAAAACATTTATAAGTGAAATAATATGTTATAAGATAATCATATCGAATCACAATATCAAGATAAGTAATTTTAACTTGATAGCGATGGCATAAGATTTAGGCAGACCTGTTAAATAATGATTACTAATTGTGATAATTACCGGTTTGATTAATTATTTTTTTTTTAAATCCATTTAATGATTGATTACTTTAAATGTTTAATGATTATTTTCCAATTAATTAAAAAAATTAAAAAAAAAATTCTAATTTTTGACGATTATTAAAAAAAAATCTAAAATAATCAAAAACATTTTGTTTTGATTACTTTTATTTTTTTTTGTCGTTAGTTTGGATTTTAAATTTTTTTTTTTTTCAGTATTGAAATTTCTTCTACAACAAACCAAAAAAATCGAAAAAAAAAAATTTAAATAATAAAAAAAAAAGTTGTTTTGATTACTTCTGATTTTTTTTTTGTGGTTAGTTTGGATTTTTTATTTTTATTTTTTATTTTTTTTTTTCAGTATTGAAATTTCTTCTACAACAAACCAAAAAAATCAAAAAAAAAATTTTTAAATAATCAAAATAACTTTTGTTTATTATTTAAAATTTTTTTTCGTAATCAATTTCGAGCCTTTTATTGAAAAACAATTAAATTATCATTATCAATTAAAAAGGCCACCCGCATTGAAATCGAAAAAATTTGAAAAAACCAAAACAGCTTTTCAAATCTCTTTCGGAAAACCGTCTATGAAACTATGAAAACCCGATTCAAAAGTAGTCAGTCTCAAAAAGCGACTCTTTTTTGCTTTTGTTTTTATAATCTCGTTAACACTCCCCTATATTTTTGGAACATTATAGCGGGTAAAAGAAGGCTTTCAGACCATAACGACGCCGAATAGCGAGATAGACGATGAGCCGGATACCCCGATAAGTGTTTGTCTAAGCTTTATGGACGGCTTGTTTGTAAGTTATTTTAATTGTATATTTTATAATTTATATTATATTATTGGGTTAGAGAGGAAAAGGGGAATGCGGAGCACATGTTTAATAGGGACCTTTCAGTAATATTTATTTAATTATTTTATTTATGTAAATTATTTGTGCTATGTAGAACGGGGGTTGCGGGGTACCTCACGTTGTAAGCATTGATTGGGGGCGAGCACTATTGGCTCTGAAGCATTCCGCGGGATTGGCACCCTCATTTTCGCTGTGAAAAACCCCGCTTTGGGATTACAAAACATAAACTATATCTTCGAAATATTTTATAAGCTGGTTGCGAATTACAAGAAAGTGCAGCGCAATTGGAATAAACGAAAGAAATAATTATAGCGTATGTCCCTTAAACATCGTTGATGGACAATATGTTACAACTGACCACTTTCCGCAGTGATACCACTTATTTACCGATGACACTATACCATAAAACTTTGGATAAGGTAGACATCAATCTCTATATATCCTCTGGAGACCTAAGAACATCGGAACCGAGATGTCTGCCACTAGTCCTAGCAAAAGTTGGGCGGTTGAACATGAGGTGATTTGATGATTTCACCTCGTCATCCTTCATTCAGCTCACACATCCAGGTTTGGCAGGGATATTCAGCCGCACCGCATGAACCCCCCGTCAACACCCCAACCATCATGCAGAGATGTACCTTAGTAACCCTAGTAATTCCGATGATCGTCTGGCGTCAACAACTGGACACAGGAACTTCGACAGCAGACATCAGTACTGTGCTTGGTTAGATCACCTGCCCAGAAGTAGACTGCAGGTAGCGCGAGCAATTACCATTGTTCTGGCCTCATCCACATCCGTATCAAGAGTACCCGCTCTGGCCAAGAGATCCGCATGGCAATTGCCAGGTATGTCATAGGGGTCTGGCATCCGGATAATTTTTATCTTGAGGTTGCTAGACACAGCCATGACCGAAGCTAAACAATCGCTTACTGTCCTCGATCGTACGTTCTTAAACTCTCTAACAGTGACTTTACTAGACAGCATCACATCGACCGCATCCTTAATGACTTGCGACCTCCGCTTGACTGATCAGGTAGCCTAAGTTTCCTGCTTACTGCGAGTTCCAGGCAAAAAAACAGACCCCCCCCCTCTCAGATTTTCCAGCCCCATTCTCCATATGAGTTCTCCGCCCCACACTCATCCCTAGCTGGGAAAATAGGATCAACATTTTGTAATTTAGTTAGAATGCTGGAGTGGCCATACAACGCGAGTTTATATTCATCGTCTTGAAGCCTAATTGCGGCCCGAGCTGTGCCTATTTTTCCTACAATGTCAACAAGGTACAGATTTAGCATAACATTCTATGCCTGGTAGGGATAGTGCGCATGACCCCCCTAATCCCAACCAGAGCCATTCGCTGCACAGAAACCAAATTTTTTGTGGAGGATGTCGTATCTAGTGCGCCCCACCAGAGCAATACTCCATTAATAAAATTTTTTTCACCACCATCCTGTACAGCCAGTGTACCACCCCTATCGTTTTCCAATGGCCGCCCTACAAGCAGACAAAGCAACAGAGGCCTTTCTAGCCGTGTCCTCCACATTAAGCTTCCATCACGGCTTCTTTTCAAGAA
This sequence comes from Merzomyia westermanni, assembly GCA_949987695.1. Taxonomy (NCBI): domain Eukaryota; kingdom Metazoa; phylum Arthropoda; class Insecta; order Diptera; family Tephritidae; genus Merzomyia; species Merzomyia westermanni. Next base: position 34,829,379 of record OX465291.1, on the reverse strand, counting down.
TAATTCTTAGGTACTTAACCCAGTCAGAAAGTACAAGCGGTACTCCCCCAATTGAGGGCAATTCAAAACCAGGGCTCTTATACTTTCTGGTGACGAGGACTAACTCCGTTTTATTCGGGTTGACAGCCAGTCCGCAAGATTAGGACCACCTAGGAAGTGGCATAACACCAGCAAAAATGAGTACAGACCTACAAAAACTAGACTAACAATAATAAGCCTCTAAAAAATTATGTTTAAACTCAAATTTTCGTAATAGCAAAACAAACAATCTAATGGTCCTATATTTCTAAATACAATTTTAAAATGATATATTCGTGCCCCTTAAGCCTATAGAGGCATTTTTAAAATGAAATGTTGTGGGCAAATATGCCTAGTATTAATTTTATATATAAGACCATGCATTAATACGCAGCTTTCCATTCAAGCCTTTGTGGTTAGAGACCAACAACAGAGCTCTCTAACCTTTTCTCTATTTATGCTCAACTAGCACAGCATCAGAAATATAAGAACTCTGTCATAGCCAGTGTGACCAGGTGATAAAAAAAAAAGAGTTCCAATCTGCAAAAAAAAAAGGTTAAAATTAAGAAAAAAAAGAAGCTAAAAAAAAGTCAGACATTTTTTTTTTAAATCCATTCCAAACATGTAGTGTCTACGTGTGCCAATGTAAATAAATAACACGAATTTATTAAACCCTACTTTATTAACCTAAGACAAATTCGTACTTGGCGTTAATTAATTAGAATTTGAATAACGAATGAATAACTAAAGAAAATATAAGAGAACAGTAATGCCAACTTGATTCTAATTATTTTGGTTGCCATCTGTCGTGAAACTTACAATGTGCGGTTTCGGTCGCTACATCACTCCTCTTCCAGAAACTTCGTCCTCCACCTGAAGCTTTAGTCTAAGATTGTGTTCGTTCCTCCTCTGCTGGGAAATAAGCGGGCTTCAATCTGTCTATCGAAACGGTGACTGGCCTTGTTCCTATCAAAATGGTATAAGTTTTCGGATATCTGTTCATAACCAGGTACGGCCCCTCGTATGGTGCTTTCAATGGCGACCGTATCGTATCATCTCTGAGAAAAACATGACTACAAAATCGCAAATCTTTCGGGACAAATACCGAAGTTGTTTTATGCTGTGATGTTTTCGTTGGTTTCAATTGTTCAAAATGTTGCCGCAGTCCCTGTATAAACGTATGAACCTCTGAAGATACCTCGCCAGTATCGTCGAGGATAGCGCTTGGTAAGCGGATTGCCTGCCCGTATAACATTTCTGCTACTGAGGCTCCCAGGTCCTCTTTAACCGCAGTTCGCAAACCAAGGAGGACTATAGGTAAGGTGTCGGTCCAGCTTGCGTTAGTGCCGTGACATTTCAAAGCCGCTTTCAAAACTCGATGCCATCTTTCTACCAACCCGTTTGCCTGGGGATGGTAACTCGTGGTGTGGATATGCTTAGATCCCAATAACTTCATCAGTTGTTGGAAAAGGCTGCTCTCAAATTGTCGACCTTGGTCCGTCGTGATGAATTTGGGAACCCCGAATCTACTAATCCATCCTTTAAGCAATTCTTTGGCTACCGTCTCAGCTGTCATGTCAGTCAAAGGCATGGCTTCTATCCATCGTGAAAATCTATCCACGCACGTCAGACAGTACGTGTAGCCATTCGATGGTGGGAAAGGCCCCACGATATCAATATTTATATGTTCGAAGCGTCGATTGGGTACAGCGAAGGTTCCCAGCTCGCTCTTAGTGTGCCTTGAAACTTTGCATCTCTGGCAGGCAGGACACTGTTGTACTCGCGCACGTATGTCGGAATTTAGTCCTTTCCAAACGAAGTTCTTGGATATAAGCTTCGCCGTCGATCTTGCGCCTGGATGTGCTAAGCCATGTATCGCGTTGAAAATGACTTGACGTAATGGTGCTGGGACGTATGGGCGTAAGTTGCCGGTCGAGTTGTCGCAAAAAATTTCTAAACTCGTACCTGGCAGCGAGTGTTTGACTAGTTTTAACGAGGTGTTTCCTTTCAGTAGCTCTCTAAGCTCTTCACATTTCTTTTGTTCTTCTTCGAGCAAATTCCAATCTACTGGTGAAGGTGTCGTAAATGTTTCAACCCTTGATAGAATGTCTGCAACGAAGTTTTCTGCCCCGCTGACGTGTCGTATATCAGATGAGAATTGACTAATAAAGCGAGAGCTTTTCCCATTTCTGGTCAAATGCATGAACCAACGGTTTGTGGTCGGTAAATATAATAAAACTAGTCCCTTCTAAAAAGTATCTAAAATGTCGAATTGCTTTGTATATCGCCAATAGCTCGCGATCGTAGGCGCTATATCGTTGCTCCGTCGTTGAAAGTTTCTGCGAAAAGAAACCCAATGGTTGCCACGCACCATCTACCAATTGGTGTAAAACCGCCCCCATGGCGAAACCTGAGGCGTCCGTCATTAACGCAATAGTTGCCCCAGCAACGGGATAGGCAATGCTTGCTGCGTTGGCCAATTGCGTCTTTAGTTGTTGAAACGCATTGGTTGTTTCCGGTGTCCAATTAAGCTTCGTGCGATCTTTTTTCTTACAGGGGCCCATCATTTTTTGTAGCGGTGCTTCAACAGTGGCAGCGTGTGGCAAAAAACGCCTGTAAAAGTTTACAGCCCCCAAAAAACTGCGAAGTTCGTGAACTTCTTTCGTCTGCTTGCAGTCTAGAATACCCTTGACCTTTCGTGACAGAGGTTTTATGCCCTTTCGTGTCACCAGATGGCCTAGAAACTCCACTTCGGATTGAGCGATTTGGCATTTATCGATGTTTATGACGATGCCGAATTCCCTATAGCGTTGGAATAATTGTTGGAGGTGTGTTTCGTGCTCTTCGGGAGACGTGGACGCGATCAGTACATCGTCTAAGTAAGGAAATGTAAACGGAAGACCTCTTACGACTTCGTCAATAAACCTTTGGAACGTTTGTGCCGCGTTTCGTAATCCAAACGTCATGTATTTGAATTCGAACAATCCGAAGGGGGTTATAATTGCTGTTTTAGGAATGTCTAATGGGTTCACTGGAATTTGATGATAGGCTTTTTTGCAATCTATCACGGAAAATATCGTTTTTCCATGTAAATGGGATGCAAAATCTTGTATGTGGCGTACAGGGTAGCTGTCGGCGATAGTATTGGCATTCAAACGCCTGTAGTCTCCACAAGGTCGCCACGAGCCATTTGCTTTTTTGACCATATGTAAAGGACTTTCCCATTGACCTTTTGACCTCTGACATATTCCTCTCTCTAATAGGTAATCGAATTCTTTTTTTGCAGTTTCCAGCTTTTCGGGGGACAGCCGCCGTACTTTTTGCGTTATAGGTGCGCCCTTCGTCTCTATATAATGCTGAATTGTTGTCGCTTTACATGTCGATTTCTTTGAATCGTCTGCTAAATCGGCGTAATGCATGACTAGCTTGTGGAAATTGTCTTGAGCCTTGAGCGAAGCAGTATTTTGTGATAACCTTGTAATATGGCAAACTGCACGAAATTTGGTTTTTTGATCCACCAAACTTTTATTTTTAATGTCTACCAAAATATCAAAATTATGCAAAAAATCTGCCCCTATGATTGGCTGTGCCACATCAGCTACTATAAATACCCAGTTGAACTTCTTGGGCAAGCCTAGGTCCACTGTCAAAAGCTTTCTTCCGTACGTACTTATCTGACTATTATTTGCTGCGACTAATTTCATAGGCGTAAGTTCCGCGTTCTTGTTAAATTTTTTGGGTATGACTGATACTTCAGCCCCGGTATCGATTAAAAATCTTAAGGATGTCGTCTTATCAAGAATATACAGGCGGCATGAATTTATGTTCTCCGATTTAGCCGCTCGAAACGGAGGACTTACTAGTTTTCCGACCTTGATGTAGCAAATGTGCAAGGCTGGCGGCACTTCGTTGCTCGACTGCCGTATTTCTGGTGATACCAGCATATACTGTTTGCTGGCTCTTGTCGAGGTCCAGGTGTTGCCTTTGGACGTATTACGTTCGAGCGTGTGTTGTTGTCAATGCGATTAATTTCGTTGGCGCATTCCAACCGTTCGATTCTGTTTATTAACTCCGATAAAGACTTACCTGCAGCCTCGGTTGTGTCGACTGCGCTTATGTTTTGTATGGGGGTAACATTCATGATATTGTCTGCTTTCGCTGCCAAGTCCTCAACGTCGCCTTCCAGCGTTGACAAAATTTGTCGTATGTGAACCGGTAAACGGCGTAACCACAATGACTTGAGTATCTCCTTGTCTAGACGATGATTTGATAGCTCTTTCATTTCTCGGAGCAGTGCTGTAGGTTTTTTATCACCAAGTTCGCAAGTTTCGAATAAACGTTGGAGACGTGCTTCCGTCGATTCGCCAAAATCTTTAATTAATCGTTCCTTTAACAAATCGTATTTCCCATTAGCAGGGGGTGCAGATATTATATCGGTTGCGTGAGAAAGAATTGCTGAATCAACCTCAGCAACTACAGTATAGAATTTCGTTGCATCTGAAGTAATGCCAGCGCGTGTAAATTGTGCCTCCACCTGTGCAAACCAAAGTCTAGGATCGGGCTTCCAAAACGGTGGTGGTTTGACGGAAAGTCGTGCCAGTTGTGGCAAAGCTATCGCGTCTTGGAATTCGTCCTGTTGTTCGTTAGGCATTTTGTGTTCTTTGCGGGGTCACCAGTTGTAGTGTCTACGTGTGCCAATGTAAATAAATAACACGAATTTATTAAACACTACTTTATTAACCTAAGACAAATTCGTACTTGGCGTTAATTAATTAGAATTTGAATAACGAATGAATAACTAAAGAAAATATAAGAGAACAGTAATGCCAACTTGATTATAATTATTTTGGTTGCCATCTGTCGTGAAACTTACAATGTGCGGTTTCGGTCGCTACACATACTATAGAAAAATCACTACAAACTAATTAATTTTATAATATTTTCTTCGTTTGATGAATCAGAAGAGCTTGAGTCTGGGTACAAAGTTTGGGTATTAACCATAGAGATGAGATCACGGTCATTTCAAAATTAGTGCAACAATTGGATAAGCGTTTAAGCGAACATCTAATATTAAGCAGCGCGTTAAGCATTTTGAGTTTTAATCTGTTTCTTAACTTACTTTTTAAAATGTTCGTAGCACTAAGAATTCTTTCAACTTCCGCATTACTGAAAGGTTATACCAAAAAGTTAAATACTAATTCGACAAGTTCTAAAAAAGTGGGTTCGTTTAATGAATTTTTATATTCTCTGACTTCCGCCCAAAATTCTATGACAGAGATCACACTTGTCCACTGTACGGTTATTAGCTTTCGCCACTTCTAGACTTTTCTTCTTGAAAGTGAGAAAATACATCCGGCTTTGTAACTTTCAAAGAATTATCAACTGAAAAAAAAAATGTTCTTTTGTGAAGAGTTCATATTATTAGGCAGGCGATGTCGCAATCGGGTTATCAACTCCTTTAAAAATAGTTGACAATTTTTACGAATAATTTTCTGTATTTCGCATCGATACTACCTTTATTCAACTTTAATTTTATATATTCCTCGATGTATGTTGGGACCAGAAAAGGTTTGGAGTAAAAAAAGGCTAGAAAAAAGCCACAAAGCTAAAGCCAAAATTATGGGGCAAAAGGACAAAAAAGGCTAAATGTAGCCTCGAAAAGGCTAACCTGGTCACACTGGTCATAGCAAAGGGAAAAACATATGCAAGCAGCTATACTCTCAATTTTCGCCAAACAGCGAGAGAGCGGTGAGAGTAGAAGACTCTAGGCAGCCGCAAAGCAAATTCATTGAATACAGCTCCGAATTGCGGGAGAAAAAGGTTCGAGCTGTAACATACTCTTAATTACAACTAAACTCCCTCACAGATCAGAAAAACATAGGGCTACTCAGATGAAGTATTTGTTTCTTATTCTAACCAGTGATGGCAGTCATAAGTTGGCCATTTTTGAAATATTAATAATTTAAGTAAAAACCGTAAGCATATGTGGAAGGTGTGACGGACTTCGTTTAAAAATATGTAGTAAATAGTATCTTCTAATGAAATCTTTGTACAGTACGCATAGTCAGCTCAGTATACACGCCTCTTTCGCATGAATTTATGCTATAGATATAGAGATTAGATTTATCAAAATTATGCTGCTTCTGGGTTTGGCTGTCTCAAAATACCGTCGAGCTTAAAAAAATAAAACAAAATGGACTCACATGCTGCGCACACGCACTGATCGTGCGATTAACAGATTCCACAGATTCCTCGAGGGACAAAAAAAAATATTTCAAGATAAAGATCTTTGACTACCATACAAATAGAATGAGGAATAGCATAAACAAATTATGGCCACGTAATAGGGTGGGACAGAGGTCTCAAGTGACAATTGCGTAATGTCTTAAGGCAACAGCAAAATGCGTTGAAGATAAATAAAGTCTAATGTAAATATGTATATAAAATAATTTGCCACATAAAATACGTTTCTTCCTTACCCATAAAATGTCAGCGAACACTCCCACAAAAGACAATAAAAAGGGTAGAACATGAAGAGGAATCAGCTTTAAATTACATGCGTACATATATACAGTAGCGTTCAAAACCTTAGTAGTGCTTGACAATAGCCACACATAAGTGAACACAGTTTTTGAAGTGAAAACTTTTTAAAGCACCTTGCGCATTTTTGAGGAACCATTGAACTCGCAACACTGTTACAGTAACCGATAGCGCTGTATAAGCATTTTTGATTTTTAACTGTGTAGTTAGCATGTTGTTGAGTAATAAGACACACGTTTTAAAAAAAGGGTTGCCACTTATTCGAAAATTCACTTTAAATGTATTATTTACACCATTTATAACTCAAGGAAGGTTTGACTATTTTTAATGATTTTTGTTTTTGGAATTTTTTGTCGGAAATATAATAAGTGTACAGATAAAAGATATTCGTGAAAAAGGTAGCCAACTGTTTTAAAGCTTACTCTCATTTTGATTTTGAAATTTGGGCTGTCATATGAAAGGGCATAACTTGTCGATGAGTAATAGGATACAATTTTTAACAAAAGGGTTGCCACCTCTACCATAAATAATTTTTAGTTTCTTTAGTTTTCATTAAAAGGGTTGCCACCTATACAGTAATATGTTTTTAGTTTAAACTATTTTCTGACCAGTAAAAAATTTATTCGAAAAATAATCCCTGGCCGTTAAAAAATACACCCGTTTTTAATTGTGTAGAAATTACCGGAGTGCCGAATGTCGCGCTAACAATTTATTTGACTCCCTGGCCACAGCCCGTTGATGAGTAATAAGATATACGTTTTAAAAAAAGGGTTGCCGCTTATTCAAAAATTCACTTTAAATGTATTATTTACACCATTTATAACTCAAGAAAGGCTTGACCTTTTTAAATGATTTTTGTTTTTGGAACTTTTCGTCGGAAATATAATAATAAGTGTAGAAATAAAAGATATTCGTGAAAAAGGTGGCCACCAGTTTTAAAGCTAGTTTATACTGCAGTTTGTTTTTGAAATTTGAGCTGTCATATGAAAGGATGGGCATAGCCTGTGGATGAATTATAGAATAGTTTATATTAAAAGGGTTGCCACCTATACAAGCATTTATTTTTAGTTTCTAGTTTTTATTAAAAGGTTGCCACCTGTACAATAATTTATTTTTTAAACTTGTATTTTAAAGGAAATTAAAAAACGATGTTTTCAATCTTCTTCTTTTCTTTAAATGGTCATCTAACCGCCTGGGCGATTTTGACCGTCCAACATAGCTCGCCAGTCGTTTCTTCGTTGCGCCAACTGGCGCCAATTGGAAACACCGCGGGATCGCAAATCGGTCTCCACTTGGTCCTTCCATCGGAGTGGTGGTCTCCCTCTTCCTCTGCTTCCACCGGCGGGTGCCGATAAGAATACCTTCTGGGCTGGAGCATCTTCGCTCATTCGCACTACGTGGCCTAGCCAGCGAAGCCGCTGTGTTTTAATTCGCTGAACTATGTCGGCGTCTGCGTAAAGTTCATACAGCTCATCATTAAATCTTCTTCGGTACTCGCCGTCACCAACGCGTAGAGGTCCACAAATCTTTCGAAGAACCTTTCTCTCGAATACTCCCAGAGCCGCCTCATCAGATGTTGTTAGTGTCCACGCTTCTGCACCATATAGCAGGACGGGTGCGATGAGTGACTTGTAGAGTGTTATTTTCGTTCGTCGAGAGAGGACTTTACTTTTCAATTGCCTACTCAGTCCGAAGTAGCATTTGTTTGCAAGAGTGATTCTTCGTCGGATTTCTAGGCTAACATTATTGTTGGTATTAATGCTGGTTCCCAGGTAAACGAAGTCCTTTACTATTTCGAAATTATTGCTGCCAACAGTGGCTTGGTTGCCAAGGCGCGAACGCGATGTTTTCAATCTGTTAACCAATATATTTCGGTTATGCACGATAACCGTCTTCAGGGTTAAATTTTTTGACACGTCTTTCCCGAAATTACGGGAGCATTATTTGACTAGCTTGAAGCTGAGAGTCATCTCATCTTTCTTGAATGTTCTTCAAAACTTCTATGGAGTCACCTGTGTCATCTGAATTAAAATTTGGAGTTTGATAGCGAGAGGTGAAAGGAGTCAAAACTTTAGATCAACCAACGAGTTTCACGGTACTACCCCTTGCGGCATACTCTTACTGGCTTCCGGCACCTTTTATGTATGCGCCCTACTAACATTTTGATCACTATTGTACATGTGTACATATTTACTTATCTTTATACGACAAAATATGTGAATATTCGCAAATAAACCAACAACTGAAAATGTTACCGATCATATTACCTGCGGCAGTTTGTATTAAGTGAAAATAAATAAGCAGAGCCATTCGAGATATGCTGTATGTTGATATCAGACCCCACGACTTTGCGTGTGCTTGCCACAGTTGAAGAATGAAGAAGATATGCAAAATATTTACTTCAGCCAGTTCAGTGAGCCGACGATCAGCGACAAGAGCACTGATCAATCAACTGTAAAGATGCGCTCAGCATTAGCATAGCTCCAAAGTCCAGATGATTCTTAAGTTTGAAGGTCTCTAGTGCAAACCACGAATTTGTAAGAAAAGCTGCCGTTATATTTATACATTGTCTTACTAAACAGTTACAAGCATCTTACATTGCTAACTGACTGATTGCTAGTTGACGTTCATTAAACGGAGATTAAATATCCCAGACGCTAGCGACCTAATGTAACGGCAATTCAAGCATGTTTGAAACTAATGCGGTTTCGGTTTCCGCTTTGCATACAAACTGGCTCATACACACTCACATGAATATGATTTAGAACCGCAAAATTTATCGTCTGACATTTCTTGTTTCAGCTTTATGAGCTGTTGTGAAGATCACAAGATCAACATTAAATAAACAAGTAAAAACATTAGCATTAAAAGGTCAGCGAGATGAGACAGCATTATGTTTCATCCTTTTTAACACTCAAGTCACTCGAGCATTAATGCATTTTTATACATGATAATTGTATTTATTATCTTACATCATAATGATGCAGCAAAAGCATCATCGATCACTTTGATGCATGATTGTGGACTTTAGAGCAAGACTTTTTTTGAGTGTTTTTTGACTACTCAATACTGATGCATATGTGGCGCGTGCGAGCATTATTCACTCGGAGGGAAAAAAATGTCAAAAAGCAATTCAATAACCCGCATAGCAGGAGAGAAAGAGAGGGAGAAGTTGAAAGAAACTGCATGATTGATCGCTATATTAAATATTGAACATAAAATCTTACTTAGTCAAAATAAAAAATGTATCTATGTTTAACGTTTTTGTGGAAATTATCTTAGATATTGAGGACAAATTTACACAGAAGATATTATTCGTTCTGTAGCTCGACTACATTCACTAAAAGAAAGAGCGTAATAATCTGTGTGAATTGAGAGTGCACAATTGTGTAATAAAATGCAGAACTCTGACTCAGAGCAATATTGAAATATATTTTTCAGGAAGAATATGGATCAATGCTTTCAGACAGTCACTAGATGAAAGAGCATAATAATCTGTGTGAGGTGAGAGAGCACAATTGTGCAATGAGATGAGGACGTTTTTTTCTGACTCAGAGCAATACTGAAACATGTTTGACGAGATTTTTCAAATTTGAGACAAAAAAAATTATTACCGAGTATGCAGTTTTGTAGCCTATTAAGTTTTAGTCTTACGAAGTGCAAGTCTCAAGCCTCTTGAAAATTCGGTTTATTTTTGGGAATTTTTTTTCTACATGGCGTTTGATATTTTCTTTCAGAAGGAAATACTAAACACTACGTCAAAGAAAAATTGCTAAAAAAAAAAACTATTGAATTTTCAGGGCTCTTGAAACTTGCACTTTGTTAGACTATAATTTGACAGGCTACAAAACTGCATACGCAGAAATTATTTTGAAATTCTTGTCTCAAATTGAAAAATGTTCACCACTTTTATTGAATTTTTCAAAAATTTACGAAATTTTTGTATGAGCTTGGAAATACTCGTTTTGAAGATTTCTATGACAAAAATATCTATATTTTCATATGAAAATAACAAATTAGTTTTAGCTGTAGAAGTTTTTTGTAATATATATTAACAGAACCAACTAGGTCATTTTGAGTAGCACTCACTGTATATCGAAATCACAACAAGTTAAACGATAATTAAATGTCTTAAAAGAAAAATATGTTTAGCCTGAGTCTGGGAAAATTTTTTTAAAATTTGGCAGACTCTACAAATGATGGATTTTCAAAAACGTGTACATTATTTATCTTTAAGTCAAGAAACACCTACAGTTGTGTTTAATATACTAGTACTGGAATTAAATTAAATATCGTTCGACGATATAAAAAGGAGCTGTGTTTTTAATAATTTTCATTTAAAATAAAGCGAATTCAGTAACAGAAACCACATAAAAAAAAATTTCAATATTTATACAAAGTTCTGTAAAGTTAATGAAACTTTTGAAAATTTACATCAAAATGTCAATATTTTTAAGAGAGTTTTAAAAAAACTTCTGAGTACGCAGTTTTATAGCTCATTCAATTTTAGCACAATAACGTGCAAGTTAGAAGCACCTCAAAATTTCTCCTGAGTTTTCAGAATTTTTATTGTCAAAGGATGTTGGGTATTTTTTTCCATACAAAATTAATTATTGTTCATGCGTTATATGGAAGAAATCACTCAATAAGTTTGACGAAAAAAATTCTAAAAATTCAGGAAAATGTTTGAGCAAGCTCTAAGTTGCACAATCTTATACTAAAATTGATTGATCTACAAAACTGCTAACTCAAAATCTTTTTAGAAACTCTGCCAAAATATTTTAAGATTTTGATCTGCATTTTTTTAAGTTTAATTAATTTTCCTGAGCACTATGTAAACTTTGAAATTTCTTTTTATGTGGTTTCTTTTATGGAATTCGCTATATTTTAAATGAAAATTACAGCTTCTTCTAATTTCGTCGTACGATAGCCATTTTAATTTAACTACTATTATATTGAACACAGCTGTACATATTTACACTCATAGCACAATAATACTTGGCATTGTTCCGCGATATTCTTGTGCCTTCTGCTCATTTAAGCAATTGTCAGCATCTTCATAATTTGTTAAGTGTCAATTGTTTATAATTTTGAAAATTTACGCAACTCACAACAACAAATTCCGACATCATGCTTTATTTTGCAAAATCTTATAATATTGTTAAGATTTATCACTTTTGGTTTAGCTTAGTTTTGAAATAAGAAACAAAAAAAATTGGCATTGAAAAAACTTAGATTTTGGTCAGTTGGTTGATGCTCTTCTAAAAGACTAGAAAATCATTTAAGGTTCCTTCATTTAAGAATTCCTTAAAAGTATATGTTAAATTTACATAAACGGGCTCGTAAGGTATATTCAGATGCTAAAGGTGACTGAAAAAAAAAAAAGAAAAAAAAAAAAAAAAAAAAAAAAAAAAAAAAACTGTACGTCCCACCAATTTGTAGGGAAAATTCAAATCGGCACACCACAAATTGGAAGAGAAGCTTGGCGCAAAAATCTCTTAGGACGTTTATGATGATATACCTGTTGTATATCGCGCCATAGATAGATAGAAAGGTGACTGAAGTATCTCGCATACAGAAGTGCAACTCTACGGCTAATCTCATCTCTAGAGACAGCTTTGCAAGATGAGCAAAGTGAGAAGACACGAAGATTCGACGTTGTGAGAAAAATCATTTCCCCGACTTCCGGGCTGATAATTGGTAGTCGCGGAGCAGACTATTCTACTTCCCCGTTCTCTTGTTATAAAAACATGAGCAAAGCGAAAACCTTGACTTAATGGCTCAAACAAGTTTTTCTTATTCAAACTTGCTATGAAAATTTTCTTACACCATACATTTTCCTTTGTAATATATTTAAATTTATTTTCAATTTTATCACCTACATTTTAAAGTAATTTACTGCCTCAAATATCTTTAACTAATTGACTTATTGGATATTGTAAGCATAATTCTAAATGTAAATCGTTATAAGTTCACGACTTAAAGTACATTTAAAATTCAAATAAGCCCTATTCTCAGTTCGTTTATAATTTATTCATAAATTCATTATTAACAAATTTAAAATAATAAAAATTGTTGGATTAAAATTATGAGGTTGTTTACATTAGAAGTTCGACTTTGAGCATTAGGTAGGTAGAAGAACGCGCTTGGAGTTCACAGCATCCAGCTGAGTCACTATAAGCTACCAGTGAGTACATAGGTCGACGTGCTACCAGCAATAACTGTTGCAAGTAGGGTTGGGTGATAGCGCAATTTCTCATGTGCTGATGCAATTTGCAATGAGTTAACGCAAGTACTTTGAAAATCAAAGTGCAACTGCTGTAACTCAATGCATCGACAATCGGATTCATCATGAGGTAAATTGTCCCGCTTTGTGGCCAAACTATACATCTAAGGTGTTAACAATTAGATATGTATGGATAGGTATGGCCAAACTGCAGTGCCGTCAATCAAAAAAACATAAAAAAAAATTAATTATTATATAAAAAAGTTAGTTTAAAAATGACACCAATATAAATGCCAAACATATATATTCACACTATAGATCCGTAGTTGTGTGAGTAGACATGTCATGCATGTTATTGTATTACTCGTATGATGGGCTCTCACTGTGAGTGCGCAGAGTTGGTAGTGGACCAATCAAAAACAAGTATTCGCACTATTGCGATGTTGTTGTGTGCGTAAACGTGTCATGCATCATTGCTTTAGTTGTTGTTATTGTATTGATCACTGGTTACGATGCCCATTGTCAGTGGCTCTTCTGAGAGCACAAAGAGTTGCTTTGTTGGAAATATTACAGCCCAACCTAATATAACCGCACAGCGTTTTAGCCGCACGAAAATAAACGACTTTTTTGGTTCTAACCGAAATAAATTTGCGAGCGTGAGTAGCTCTCATATACACAAACGACGTGCCAGCTGAGCGTAAATGTCAAATCGATATGTCACGCAAAACAAAAATTGAAATTGAGTAAGGTTTTTACGTTGTGCGGTTAGTTTAGGTCGCTCTCATACCAATTGTATTCACACTATAGAGCCGTTGTTGTTGCTTGAGTAAACGTGTCATGCATTTTTGCTTTAGTTGTTGTTACTTTGTTGTGATGGTCCTCAAAAGTACACCTGATGCCTCTTTTGCTTTGGTGTTGAGTACTCTATTGAGTAATCTTTTGGGAGTATTTTGAGAATACTCTCGCATAGGTCCTCCATGGAGTATTCAGAAGCAAAAATATGGAGTACTCCGAGATGGAGTAGGTGATCCAATCCTAGGACATTGCCATGTAAATTGAACCATCTCTTTTATATGAAGGAGGATAAGTAATGGAGTACTCTGATACTCCTAAGGAGTATTTCCGTTTTTTCAGGGATCAAGCAAGCAAAAACTTGAACAAATATGTAAACTTCATTGCTGATACAAACAGTATTTACAAAAACAAAATTGATTATTTATAAAGACCATTCAACGCCGGAGTTTTGTTTTTGTATATTTTGTGGTGAGGTTTTGGTGAATTTAAATAAAATAAAATAAAATAAAATACAATAAGGAAAGAAAGGAAAGAAAAGAAAAGGAAAGGAACAAAAAGAAAATAAAAGAAAAGGAGTGGAAAGAAAAGGGAAGGGATAACCAAGAAAAGGAAACAATAGATTTGAAAACTAAAAGTTAAAAATAGAGACTCCAGAGAGAAAAGGAAATCAAAGATAAAGAAAATATGCTAACGGAAAGAAACAGCAGAGAAAGGGATGGAAAGAAGGCGAATGAAATTAGTAAAATTAGTTTGAAATGAAGTTTTGTGGTTGAATTTCAACCACTGGGCGATCGCTAGTATATATAATTGTATCTCCCTTAGCCATGACACTCTTTTCGAAAGTTTATGGTTGAATATGATTACTATCGAATATTTTGGAGGCTATAGCTACTATACTATAGCACTACTTCGTAACCAGCCATAGCCTCTAGTCAGATTAATTCGAATTGTATTCGGCTATACCAAAAACTTTCTACCAACTATCTTCCTTAAGCACATTCAAGATCATAAAGCCAAAAGGTACAGCTAGTGAACTACATCATTATTAATATATGTGTAGGCGGCGAGAGTCTCATCAAAAATTTGCATCGCTAAGTTGACTCAATACCGCGTATCGGCACAATAACGCAACGCGCTGCAACGTTACCCATGCCCAGGTTGCACAGCTAATTCTAACACAATAACAGCAAGCGAGAGTGAACACTCAGATTTATTAACGAAAGGTAAAGCGCAGCTGCACCTGTGTGAGTGTCGAGAAGTGTGGTAAATCTGAAGCCAGAACGTGAATGACCACAGCATCAACGGGGGATCAATATGAAAATAATACTCTTACAATAACAACAAAATGGAAATGCAAAAGATGTGGCCGTTGAATGCAAGTCGCACAGCTCGAATAGTTGGTAAGCGAGTGAGGTTGCTTTTTTTTTGCTGCAAAGATGCTAAGCCGCTAGAATATTGTATACAAAGAATAGTAAAAGGGCACAAAGTTTATCATGTTTCCGCCCCTCGCAGCACACAAAACATTGCGCAGAGCTCTACCTTAGAAAGGAAAGAGTTATGAGTGTGCAGCATCAAGCCGATTTAGTATAAGAAATGGTGTTGATAATGAAAATGGAATTTGAAGAATT
This sequence comes from Merzomyia westermanni, assembly GCA_949987695.1. Lineage (NCBI taxonomy): Eukaryota > Metazoa > Arthropoda > Insecta > Diptera > Tephritidae > Merzomyia > Merzomyia westermanni. The sequence goes on along the minus strand of OX465291.1, from coordinate 34,814,172 downwards.
AGACGCTAAAAGCCAACTACGCAGATAGAAAAAAATGTAGAAATGTAAAGAAAGATAAGAAGACTTGTTTGTTGTTTAGAACGATAGCTTCTGATACAAAACGTTTTGTTGTCACTCGACAGTGAATGCAGCAATTTGTAATGACACAGCAAAGACAGTCTCTAATGCTAGAAGTTCTATCCACCAGAAAATGATTAGACAACTAATGTAAATTAAACCAAGTAAGGAAAACTAAGTTCGGGTGGAACCGTACATTATATACCTAGTAGTGATCTATTATGGCAGCCCATTCACGCAGGTCTATTTAAATACTTTTCAGTTCGTATTATAAAGCCAGCTGGTTGGGGTAAATTAATTAATTTGTATATAAAAAGCTTCCCTACCAAACACTGCTTACAACATTTTTTCAAAATACCAATACATGCACATTTTATGTTTGAAAAATTTGCGTTCTAATAGACAGACGGACGTGGTTAAATCGACTCAGCTCAACGTCCTGATTATTTCAGTATACGAGGTGTGTTCAAAAAGTATCGCGAATTTTGTGTTTTTTCAAAAATTATTTATTTATTCATGAATATCTATTTTGTCCCCTTCAAAGTAATCCCCATGAGATATGATACACTTGTGCCAACGGTTTTTCCAATCTTCGAAGCACTTCAAAAAATCATTTTTTTGTATCTTGTTCAGCTCCTCCTTCGATGCCGCAAATTTGGGTCGTCGCGGACAGAGTTTAACATCTCATTAGCAATGTTCATGCGATGCTGTTTTTGGTCACAATTGAGCAATTTTGGTGCGAATTTCGCGGCGACCCGTCTCATGCCCAAATCATTGATAAAAATCGAATGGCACGAGCCAATCGATATGTTAAGGTCCTCAGCAACTTCTCTAACGGTGATTCGACGATTGGCCAATACCATTTTCTCCACTTCATTAATTTTTTCGTCTGTTGTTGAAGTGCTCGGGCGTCCGGCACGCTCTTCGTCGTTCACATCTTCTCGGCCTTCTGAGAACACTTTGTACCACCGATAAACGTTGCTTCGGTCCAAGGTAGCTTCTCCGTATGCCACAGTCAACATTCGGAATGCATCCGCGCACTTAATTTCGTTTTTCACACAAAATTTGATACAGGTTCTTTGATCCATTTTTTTGAATATGTAAAAATCGAAGACGATCCAAAACACGTGCAAGCAAAGCAGCTGTCAACAATTAACTAAACATTCAAAATGGCCGAGCTTGTCGGCATAAGTGAGAGACATGAGTACCAACATAACGCCACAAAAAATTCGAAATTCGAATATACGTAACCAGCGAAAATTCAAAATTCGCGATACTTTTTGAACACACCTCGTACTTATTGATAGGCCCATCTTTTCTTCTTCTCATACTTACAAACATTTCATGTTCATTAAAGGCATGAAAATCACAAAATATTCATACATAACTTCCCTATTGCAGTGGGGTATCAACTACTTTCCCGGATATTTTGCTTGTGTGTTGTCCGATTTGACTAATTTTTGGCAAGAGTATACTACATGCTATTGAAAAGCAGCTGACCAATTTTTATTGAAATATCAAGAATGAATTATAAGCGATTGCCTTTGAAAACAGCACAACTTTTATGCAGAAAAGTGGGCGGCGCCACGCCTACTTCTACAAAATCCACAAAATTTGTTTGCGGTCGCGTTTTGCTTTAGAAGCTTATTATGTGTGCAAGATCTTATTGACATAGCTGGCATAGAAATATCGGGTTTTAAATTTTACAAAAAATTTGTTCAGAACTATGTTAAAAAAGTGAGCGTGGCCCTAAACCGATTTCGACCATTTTTACAAGAAACCGTTACTTTTATGTATTCAAAATCTTCGCCAAATTTCGTTTCGACAAATCTATATTTTCCTGAGTTTTGGCATACAAATTTGTGTGGAATAATCTACTATAAAAGGGGCGGAGCCACGCCCATTTTCGAAAATTTATATTTTTCTAGTTTCTTCGTTCACGGACACTTTGAAAGTGAAATAGAAATTATATAAAGTTATTGCCTATTAAATATATCTATGATCCTTTTCAAAATCTTTAATATTAAAGTGGGCGTGGACCTTAACCGAGTCCGCCCATTTTTTCCCGGAAAATTCCTTGTACTCATGGAAATCAGTGTGCCAAATTTCGCTCCGATATCTTAAGCGGTATTTGATTTATGAGTAATAATATTTCTAAATTTGACTTAATCAAAAGTGGGCGGTTCCACGCCCATTTAAAAAAAAAATCTTTTAAAATTTATTATGCCTAAACGTTAACGTGCACACTAAATTTTATCCTTATAAGTGCATAATGTATAATAAAATCCTTTTTTTGTATTTTCGAAAATATTCTATATATAAAAAGTGGGCGTGGCTATCATCCGATTTCGCCCATTTTAAGTTATCTTGTTAACAGACGGACGGAAGGACTCACGGGCATGGCTTGATCAATTTCTCTTTTCCTCCTGACCATTTTGATATGTATAAGTCAATATCGATCTCGGTTCGTTTATGCCGTTACATACTACCGTTAGACGAATGAAGTGAATATACCTTATGTGCCTAGCACTACTAGGTATAATTATATTGGAGAACTTCGATTTTCTCAAGACTGAACAGGATACAGACTGCCCTTCTTGTACAAGCTGACTACCACAGATTTGCTTAAAGCTTTGAACTTTCTGGTCGACTTATCTTAATTATCTTTGTCCTCCAAAACAAGTGTTAAAGCAGCATTTGACAGCGCGAAAAGGAGATGCTTGTACGCTGTTACATCTGAGGTTTATTTCCTGACAAATCTTATACCGTTTTGACCGTGACTCATACCAACAGCTCTGCTAACATCGAGAGCGACCTCTCCGAGGGTGCCTTAAAATAATCTGAAGTAAAAAAGAGACAAATTTTGAATATGCAGTTATTGTATGCTTTATATGGTCTAGAATCTGTAGAACAGTCGAACAAATTTTTTAAAAATTTTGTAATTTTGTTGCAGTGTAATTTTTTTAGACAAAAAATTTAAAAAAAAAAACGCGTCGACAATCTCTTGCTTTTTACCTGCTGAACAATACACCGTCTGGGTGGTTTTGACGGTAGAGTATGTCTGCCTTCTATCTTGAACTGACCAATTTGGTTTAACGTTTTTTAAGGAGGAGATAACCAAGCAGCTTGGTGGATTTTCTCATGTACTAAAAGGAACGATATTTGGAACCAAGGCCAAGAACGAGTATCATAAACTCTGAATTTTCTGACTGTAGGATGAAAATCCACCTCCATAACCTTCTTTCCATTAAACACGCCAATCCGATTTAAATATCACAAAGATGGCGAGGCCCGTATGCTTTTTCTAGGTTGTCATAAGTGTCCTAGAGAGTAAGTAAGTAAGTCTAGGAGCCTTAACGGCATGGTATGATTCATGCTTTCGAGTAATCTTTGCAAGATGTGGCGAATTCTATTGTTGACGTATTAAACTAAACAAAAACTACCTATCTAAGTAGGTCAGGAGCACATTGTATTCCAAGACAGCCATGTTTGTACGACTATTGCAACTTGAAAAAAAAAATTTATTTTAGCATGCACAAAATGCTTATTCGGGTAAATTTCCATCACCAATTGACTGGCGACACTATGACAACACCTCTGAATACGTTTGAAAGTCAATCACTTTGTACGCACAAATAACAACAAATTAAACCAATTACGTGTGTAAAAGCGTTTGAAGCAAATACAACAAAGACAACAGAAAAATGCTAGAACAACGAAACGCGGTTACCTTTACCCACATACATTAATCTCCAAATCGATCAAGGTGGAAATACTTAAACGGCAAAAAGGCCAAAGCCTGCAACATTTGGTTGTGTAAAAAAACAAAACAACAAAAAAGAAGGTGCGTATAATTTCTCCTTGGAATATCATGAACTACAACGACGTTCTAGGCCAGCGAACTAAGTAGTGGGAATGCGATGGAAGAGAACAAACTTGCGATTTGATTACTCGGACTTGAGAAAAAATCGACTACTAACTAACTACCCAAAGCAGAGTGAATTTAGTAACTCAAGTCGAGCAGAGTAAATTTTATAACTCAAGTCGAGTGTTATTTATAAAACAAAGGGTTTCTTAGCTCAATGATTACTGAAGTCGAGAGGTAAAATATCTAAATATTGAGAAGGGCTTGATCCCAGCTGGGGAGCTAAACAGTTTCGAATATTATCGGCATATTTTGAAGGGTCAGGTATCGTATCAATTAAGGAACTATAAACATTTCCAAACAACAAATACATATATGATGTAGCATATGTACAGGGTCGTCTAAGGCTTCGGCACGCACCCAAGTGAAAACCGTATATGCAGGAGCAAAGAAAAAATGTGTTCCATATATCAAGATAGACCTTCAGCAATACATCGGTCATGAAAATATTCAATTTCATATAGCAGTCACATAGTGATGCACGAACAAGCATACATACTAGGGATGATAAGCATGGGATCCCGTACTTTTTCTTTATTTCTTACAATCCCGGCATGTACGGGATGTGAAATATTGTACTAAAAGCTAAATATGTCTGATTTATTTATGAAAATTATATTAAGTTTTTTTGAGAACTTCGAATATTCAAACTTCGGGATCCTGGGATTGTAAAGTTATATCCAGGAAATCCCGGTATGGCTTAGATCAGACCTGTTAAATTTGATTAGTAGTCAAATGATTGGACGGCTTTTTTAAATGGTAATGATTATTTTAATTGTTTTTCAAGAAAAGGCAATTATTAACTGATTACGATTAGAACAAATCAAAAAAAAATCTAAAATTTTAAATAATTAAAAAAAATTTTGAATTTTTTTAAATTTAAAAAAAATTTTTTTTTATTATTGTTCATGTGTATATTTATGTGCTTCTACAAATATCCTGAAAAAATCGAAAATAATCAAAAGAAAATAATCAAAAAAAAAATTTAAAATAATCAAAACAACTTTTTTTTGATTATTTTCGATTATTTGTAATTTTTTTTAATGCTGATTTTTTTTCATTATTTTTTTAATTAATAGGAAAATAATCATTAAAAATTAAAAGTAATGTTAATCAATAAATGGGTTCTTAAAAATGTATTTTCATTACGATTAGTAATCATTATTTAACAGGTCTGGCTTAAATCCAAAAAATTGGTATCCATATCTTTCGGGATTTAAGTGATCTGATTTTCAATACCGGAAGCCGCTAATTTAGATATTAATTTAAAAATAATTTGGTTTTTTATATGTTTTTTATTACAACAAAAATTAGATATTTTATTAATAACAAAGGGAAACCAAACCACTTTTTTTTTTTTTCAAATAATAAATTCAAATACATTTATCGAATTGTGAGGGAATTTCGTTATACCCATGAAGCACATGTAGTATGGATAGTACAGTATCGATACTGTTGTTTAGAGTATACTACAACCAGTCTACAACTACTCGTGGTATGAAGGTGATACATATGTGGTATAGATCGTGGTATTGATACTATACTACAATGTGTGTCCCTGCTATTAGTCAATTTTGAAAATGAATTATCTTGCTAAACACACATCTTTTCACAAACATTTTTTGGGAAAAATTTAAGTAATTACCGCAAATCCCGGTATTGTAAAAAGGAAAGGTCTCAGGAAATTAAAAGATTTGTTAGTTTGGCTTCTGCTGCTCTAGGCATCTATTATGTTCTGTACACAAATATTTTAAATGCTTTTTTTACTGCCACCACTGTGAAAAATTTATCCTAAACTTTAAGTTGGACATCTAGCAATAAGTCGGTGAAAATTGCTTTCAATTTTATACAGCGGTTTCTCAGTGATGCGCGTACAAACATACAAACAGACAGACAAAAATTTTAAAAACTATTGTTTCGGCTTTTATTGCTCTAAAAAAGAACCATAGCATGTATTTTGCTTTCCGATTTTCTTATGTGATTTACTTATTTATTGCGTAAAGATGTTAACTTGAGATTCATCCTAGACCATATCGACAGCTCAGTGGAACATCATACCATCTCAGAAAACAATTGAAGAACAACCTATCGCAGAATTTGTTTCTAAAAGCTCTATCTTTCACTAAGTTTTGATATCATAAGAAGCAGAGATGAAACTTAAAAACTTCCAACAATTTAAAAAACTCTTAATACCAGCAAATATAATCCAGTAAAAAATAAGGAAGACAGTCTAAGTTTTTTCTCATTTTACACACAAACGTGGTTTGCCTTGCACCGACTCCCATTATTTTATCGTAATATTTTCTGAATTCACTGACAGTCCAAATTTTTGAACATTTTATCTTATAATTGGGCGATGCCACGCCCATTTTCAAAAATTCGCAAAAGTCTTTAGTAGGATGGCATAATAACTTTTTCTTGGATGCTGAAAACGTCTTATGAGGTGGCTCTGAGAGTAGGGAATGGTTCTTCGAAAGCTGAATTTAGGTTAGGTCTATGGGACTAAGCCTTGTTTCGAGTGTTAAAGAAAATACCTCGACCTAAGTTTTTCTTTTGCCTCAAATTTCATACACTTGCCTATCTTTTCTACTACATACCAATGCGACATACATTTTCAGCACGTGTTCAGTAGCAAATTCGCGAAAAGAATTTTACTGCGCTTATGCCTCTGACAGCCCACTACTCATATACTCGTACATGTGTGTATTAAAAGCTTGGTTTTTTGAGTAGCTACCTATTCCCAGTAAACAATTGTGTAGGCAATTATAAGCAGCGTAAGTGCCGCTAGCCTTAATGCAGACTTGATAAATAATGATTACTAATCTTAATGATTACCGGTTTGATTAATTATTTTCTTGAGAATCCAATTAAATTTTTAATGATTATTTTCTCATTAAATAAAAAAATTAACCATAAAAATCATGTTTTTCCCGATTATTAAAAAAATCAAAAATAATAAAAAAAAAATTGTTTTGATTACTTTTGAATATTTTTAATTTTATTTAGATTTTTTTTTTTTTTTTTTTTTTGTTTGATAATTTTTTTTGATTTTTTCAGTGTTGTTGTAGAAGAACATAAATATAGACATCAACAATACTGAAAAGAAATCAAAAATAATAAAAAAAAAGAAATAAAAAAAAAGAAATAAAAAAAAATCAAAAGTAATCAAAACTTTTTTTTTATTTTTTTTTTGATTATTTAAGATTTTTTTTTTTGATTATTTTAGATTTTTCTTTTTTTTAAATTTTTTTTCCAGATTTTTTTTAATCGTAATCAATTAATAGCAATTAAAAAAAAACAATTAAATAATCATTACCAATTAAAAAACCGTCTAATTAATTGATTACTAATCACTAATCAAATTTAACTGGTCTGCTTCAAGGTTCATTGAAACATTTAGGATCTGACAGCTGATCCAGCCAATCTTAAATGGATGTAGGCAACCGAGCTTTGCTCGACATTTTTCAAGTTGCCGTATAATTAAGTCGTTTTCGAGTATTAGCGTACATCCAAAACAAAACTGTAAAAGGTGGCAAACCATATGCCTGTAAATATTTTTGTTAAAATACGATGTAAAATAGCTTTTGCACAACAAATTTTTAAGAAATTTTATGCAGGTGGCCACTGGTAAAAATATTTTTGGTGGCAGCTCTAAAATAGAAAAGCTTGAAATGTAGCATATTACCTATATTCAAAAGTTCATCCAAATGTTAAGTTGTTCCCGAGATAATAGTGGTTTTACAAAAAAATAAGTATTATAGGATTATGTGGCAACCCTTACTTCAAATGTTTTTATTAAAATACGACGTAAAATACCTTTAAAAACTTTTTTAAACTTTTATTTTTGATTTTCGTTGCCTTTTGATTTAGTGAGTTATTAGTTGTGTAATTCATTGGTAACTTTTTGTATTTTCCTACTTTTTTTAAACGATGAGAATAGTTGTGGTTAAGTATGTGGTATAGTTACGACCAAGCGTTATGGGTATGGAAGTTTAACCGCAGTTTTACTTATGTGCAAAAGATGCAAAATTTTTGTTGGGTTTATAATAGATAATCGAGTAACAACAAACGACAACAATTGGCAATTGCCGACTCGAAAATACCGCTATTCGAAGGCAGGCGTAAATAAATAAGGCTGCCACTTAGCTACAACAATGGAAACAAGCGTCAGCAACAGTGAACGAAAAAATGTAGTTTACCTTCAATTTGAGCAAACGTTATAAACTAAAGCATTGTTTTTTTTGTTTTGTTTTTTTTTTTTTTATTTTTATTCTAAACACCTTTTATCACATGTTATGAATGTAAGAGTGTGTGCTTTTGGGCCAATAATGCAACCGTTCAATTATTGCCACAATGTTGGCTTGAGCACATGTTTGCTGGTTCCTGTGGCTGTTTCGTTGTTTTGCTGTTTGGAGTTTTACTTATTTTTATACCCAGTTGTGCTAAGGAAAAATGGCGTTACGAGGTTGCACGTTTAACTATATTGTAGCAGCATGAACGAATCGAAATAGATATAAATTTCGGTATATCAAGGACGGATAAAGGAATTGATTGAGCTACGTTTAAAGGGTTTATGGAAAATAAAGCAATTAATATTATATAGATGGTACAAAGAGTTGAAGAGATGTAGCGAATTCAGCTTCTTACTACTAGGGGGCGTGGCTGTTCATTAAAATGTGATAAAAAAATACCCAAATACCACTTATGTTAACCGAATAGATGCGAAGTTATGAAATTTTAACTTTATATGTCGAGGCCCTACTTTTTTTTAGCACTAAATCTAGCCTATGCTGGACCCTGTAACCACATGGACCTACTGCAATAATTTCATAAAGTTCTGTGAAGGACTTTGGACGTGTATTAAGCTTTAATTTTTTTAATCACATTTTAGGGATGCCAAAATTTTATATATTTAACATCTCGAGATTTTCGGGATCTGACTGTAAAGTTTAGGGACTAGGCCCGGGATTCGTATAAGAAATTGTTCTATCTTCTGCACTATCTAACTTGAAAATATATTGCTACTATAACTACTGCATACTGCGAAGTTGAATGAGAAGCTCGCTCCAAAATATTATTACTTATTAGCAGACCTGTTAAATAATGATTACTAATCGTAATGATCACTAATCGTAATGATTTCCGGTCTGATTAATTATTTTCTTGAGAATACATTTAATAATTGATTACCATTACTTTTAATTTTAAATGATTAGTTTCCAATTAATTAAAAAAATAATTAAAAAAATCATGATTTTTTATGATTACAAAAAAAAATTGTTTTCATTACTTTTGATTATTTTTTATTTTATTTTTTGTTGTTTTTCTTTATTTATTTTTGGTTTTGGTTATTTTTTTTTTGACTATTTTTGATAATTTTTGTTTTTTGTATTATTTTTGTTTTTTTTTAACTATTTTTGTTTTTCTTTTGTTATTTTTTCTAATCGTAATCAATTAATAGCTGACTTTTCTTGAAAAACAATTGAAATAATCATTACCAATTAAAAAAGCCGCCTAATTAATTGGTTATTAATTATTAATGAAATTTAACAGGTATGCTTATTAGTATATGTAATTTGGATCAAGAAACCCATAAACATTGGAGAATGTTGAGTAACAAATTTGTAGGAAAAAATTAGAATCAGCCCACCACAAATTGGTATACCGCACTCTTGTTAATACAATAAAAAAAGAAAACAAAAATATTGCACATCAGAAAAAATAATAAGATATGTTTTAAAGACAAAATCACACATATTTACCTCACTATTCAAAACAAAAAATAAATAAAAGTGTTAATAAAGATTTTATAAATAAAATTTTTTATGGAAATAATAAACCAATTTTATTTTTTATAAATACAAAAATCTGTAGTAACATAGTGCAAATCCCGGAAATTCCGGGATTGTAGAAAAGCAATCCCAGCACCGAAAAGCTTGCCATCCCTAAGATAGAACTAAAGTGAGTGCCACTCAACATGGCCCAGTTGGTGCTTCTAAAATATTACGAAAACTTCTTCAGCTAAAATTCATTTGTTTAATTCATATAAAAATATAGACAGTTGTGTCATAGAAATCGTTCGAATCAGTGTTTCCAAGCTGATGCAAAAAATCCAAAAATTAAAAAAACGGCATAAGAATTATTAACTGTCTGCGCACCTCTCTTTCTCCAATACAGAACTTATCTGTTTTACCTTTCCAGCTGTTTTGTTTTAAAATGGCTTGAAATAAACCACTCATCCGTGACTACGCTTTTGAGTATATATCTACATTCATCGAGCACTAGAAAACAAAGTCAGCAAAAACTATAATAAAATGAAAAAAAATAATAATAAAAAAAGAACGTATAAATTTAAAATGCAGCAAAAGTTTGACGCGTGAATACTCTTTATTCATCACCAAATGCTAAGAAATGCAAAACAGCTGTTCCATTTAAATTTTAAACAATTTAAGTTATCGTCTTATTTTAGACAAGTCAATCGCGCACCTAAATACGAAACAAAAACAAACATTTAAAAATTCGTCACGTCGCTCACTTTGGGCGCTGTTCATACAAATAAAGACTGATCAGTGAAATTACTTACTTATTTAGAATGTTTTTTTTGTTTGTTTCGAATACCTGCGTGCGTGCTTAGTGTTTTTAATTTTAGTTGTTGATAAACGCAAGTCGGCTAATGATAAAATTATCAAGGCACGCAGCACGAGTAAAAAACGTTGCTAAGCAATTAAGTGAAAGATAGCTCAGTGACAATTCAACGGGAATTCAAACAAAGAAATACCAACAACAGTGCAAACAAGAAAAGTAATTAAAAAAATTGTCGTTTGTTAAATTAGAAAAAAGTACACAAATCAAATTAACCTAAATACACGCAAAAGTATTTATCTGCAAACGTACATAAGAACTTTAAATGGAAATGTATTTAGTTATTTGAAGCCTACTTAGAATAATGGGAAAAGTTTGTTTTTGTTTTGTAAATTTTTTTCGAGTCTCGAATTTCGCTTTTGCAGAAAATATATTAAAGGAATAGAAATTGCAAAAACAACAATTTGACTAGCCGTCCCTTCGAGTTATTTTCTTATTAATGCTTAACCCTCTAACCGGCGGGGTTAAGTTAAACAGATATAACCCGCATACCTCTAATTATACCTTTCATGAACAGGAAATGGTATACTAACTTTGGTCCATGTTTGTAACGTTTAGAAATATAAGAGATAGACCCACCCTTAAGTATACCAAATTGATTAGGACGATGAACTGAGTTGATACAGCCATGTCCGTCTGTCCGTCCGTCTGTTTGAACGCAAACTAGTCCCTCAATTTTTGAGATATCTCGCTGAAATTTGGCACACGGATGTATTTTTGTATTATATTAGACATTTGTCGGATCCGGTATAATATGGTCACTATAGCATATATCTCCCATACAACCGATCGTTCAAATAAGAGGATTATGACCATTTCTCCCTCATTTTTAAAGATTAAAACTTGAAACTTGGTGAGATATTTTCTTATGGATATTAAAAGATTTCGTAAAAAAGTCAGCAAGATCGGAGCTATATATAGTATATATCCCATACAACCGATCGTTCAGATAAGAGGATTATGGCCACTTCTCCCTCATTTTAAAAGATGAAAACTTGAAACTTGGTGAGATATTTGCTTATAGATGGTAAAAGATTTGGTAAAAAAATCACCAAGATCGGAGTTTGCACGTATTCATGAAAGGTATAAAGCCTTCGGCACAGCCGAAGACAGCGCCGTCCTTACTTGTTTTCTTTTATATTTATTGACACATAATCGTTGCCAAATATTTTATCTATGTCGTAACCTTGATTTTATAGTTCTAAGTGGTGGCAGAGTTCCGTTATAACCATACTCGTTGAAAAATTTAGTGCAATTTGTAAAAAAAATTAGATTTAACAGAAGTGTTTTTGGTAACTACAAAAAAGTGATAAAAAGGATTTCTGTAGTAAAAAACAAAATTGTTACTAGGCGAAATCATTGTTAAGGATTTAATATTATGAAGAAGATGTCGATTTATAATTAAATTTATAGAATTATTGGCCAAAAATCATACCCTGCCTAAAGGCGGAGTGGGCAGTTAACAGGCAAGTCCGGCTAGATGCGGGGTGAGGGGTTTCAGCCCCGGAAGCAAAATGATGAGCCCTTTCACATATATAACTTAAAATGCGAGCTTATCTTACTAGAATTACTGGTTATGAGGTTTTTTTCATTTGCAACAAAAATTGGCCTGTTAAAGGGTTCAACTTCCCCCATACAACTAATTGTCAGCCTATTTCTTATACTAAACATGTATAAATTTCTATAATACAATAATAGTAATATGCATTCGGTCCACTCGTCGAACAAAAACTAACTCCCCAATTGGCTGCCTTGAGTATTCTCAATTCTAAAATATCACTCTCTTATCTCAACTTTCATAACAAAATCGCAGTCACTTTCGATTTAAAAATTATGGAAAACTTTCAAATTTTGTAAACTTAAAAAATTCCAGCAACAAATAAACAAATAAAAATTGTGCAAATTCTTTGTGTCACACAGCAATTATAGTACATTTTGTTTAAGCAAAAATGCATTTCATGGAAATGTGAATGTAAGTGTGCAAGCAAAACTGAGCAAGAGAAAATCTACAGTGTCGCCAAATTGACTGAGCATTAGATAAATTCAGAAATTCAGTTTTTTACATAGCAAAAATTTGTCAAAAAAGCACATTGTTAAAATTGAAGAGCAGGTAAAATGAAGATCCCATTTTTAAGTGGCGCGGCACCCAAAGGTAAGCACAAATTTTGAAGTTCTATGGCAACATGAACACAAGACAGAGGTGGGCATTACCTTGAAAATTATATTTTTTTAAGGCTTTAAAGCATTGAGATTTTTACAGCAATAAATTAAGGCGTACAAGAAACTTTTGGAGATTCCGAATAGCGCTCAATGACCATACAGTAAGACCTCACGTAACCTGTCTGAATAGCGACACAATTTTTAGAAGAAGGAAAAAAAGCGTTAAGTCATATTTGAAGTACACAAGGCTTGTATCTTAGGAACTAAGAGTGCGCTTTAATCATAAATGCCTTGCAAGAAAAGGTTGTGTTGCCTCAAGAGGTCGTTACAGGGTCAAGATCCTGAGTTTTGTTAAATGACTTTGAAAACTGATTTCTGTTAACCTTACCTTTATTTCTTTAGGGGAGTCAATGGGTTAAGATTCTCTAAGTTTACACCTATTAATCCTAAAACTGCGCTGCATGAACAAAGAATAGTTCAACTGAAAGAAAAGAATTGTGTTATTCCAGATTAGTTATTCGTACGAAACATCCGGTCGAATATTTTTTATTATTACTGCTCAACTATTCAACCGAAAAAAAAATAAACCATTAATGTAAACGGAAATGAAAAACTATCAAGAACAAGAACATCAATAGCAAAATATGCAAAAACCAAAAAATTCGGACGAATGATAATTAAAAAATAATCCAAAGAGCCAACAATAAAATAAAAATCGTAGTAGCACATTATTAATAATTATACAGACCCTTCGTAGGGGTACTAAATCATTAATAATCCGAATAGTCCAAAGCAATAAAAATTAAAGTTCGTGATTTTTTTGCCCGGCTTTGTTCTTAGAAAATACTTCTAAGGTTTTTTTCCATATTACCCCTGTAACGACCACTAAAAATTAACATAAACATTGGCAAAAGTTGTACAAAATGGCACTTTGGTGGGAGAGGTAATGGGTTAATAGCTTACAAGTTCTACATCTTAAAACTTTCCGAAACAGTTTTGATTCAGAGAAACATAGTAGAAATTCGTGCTTAAACTTTTTAACGCTATAAAGACCTGTGAGTGAATCGCTTTATTCAAAAAAAAGAGCTTAAGTGACCTTTTCTCTGCCACCAACTGGATATACATATTTCCTACGAATTTCTTCGACTCCAACTTTTCCAGTCTCGTTTCATAAAAGCTCAAATGAACTTTAGAAAAACTTCATTATATTTCAAAAACGCTCAGGGAAAAATTAGAAAAGCTCAAATGTATTTTAGAAAGGCCGAATAATATTCCAGAAAAGTATTCTTTGGCATTTTCGGCTTTCTTTCTCAAAAATACACATGATGTTTCCTGGAAAACATTTATCCTGATTTCGCGCATTTCTGGAAAAAATTTAATTGTTACTACATTTGGCCCCTTCTCAATTACATTTCGGAAATAAATTTGGCCTCTTCTGAAATGATTTTAAACCTTTATGAAATACATTTCTCATCCGTGAAATACATTAGAATCTTTCTGAAATACATTTTGCCTCTTCTGAAATACATTTGAATCTTTCTGAAGTAAATTTCATCTCTTCTGAAATACATTTGAACCTTTCTGAAATACATTTCTCCTCTCTGAAATACATTTAAATCTTTCTAAAATACATTTTACCTCTTCTGAAATACATTTGAACCTTTCTGAAATACATTTCTGTTCTCTGAAATACATTTGAACTTTTCTGAAATACATTTGAACCTTTCTGAAGTACATTTGACATTTTCTGAAATACATTTGAATCTTTCTGAAATACATTTCACCTCTTCTAAAGTACATTTGAACCTTTCTGAAATACATTTCTCATCTCTGAAATACAATTTAATCTTTCTGAAATACATTTGAATCTTTCTGAAGTACATTTCACCTCTTCTGAAATACATTTGAATCTTTCTGAAATACATTTCACCTCTTCTAAAATATATTTGAACCTTTCTGAAATACATTTCCCATCTCTGAAATACAATTTCATCTTTCTGAAATACATTTGAAATTCTCTGAAATACATTTAAAATTCTCTGAAATACATTTAACTCTCTGAAATACATTTGAATCTTTCTGAAATACATTTGACATTTTCTGAAATACATTTGAATCTTTCTAAAATACATTTGGCATTTTCTGAATTTTTTTTACTAATTTTCAAACCCATGTTTCAAGTATATCTGAAAAAAATGAAACAAGAATTGATCCTCACAATTCAAAAGTTTAGTAAACCATACTGTAGGAGCCTCAAGCCACAATAATACCGTTCCTAGTCAAAGTAAAAACGTAATGCCCGCCACAGAACTATTCGGCTTTTCCGCCAGCTAAAGCTTATAAATTGTTCTTGTGCTAGTTGTTGCCACAGATTTGCATAACGTGGAAGATATCGGTACGTGTCCTTGTTCACTACTTGCAGAACCCGAACCCATATCATATGCAGCGGAGTTTCGTGATTTTCTACAAAATAATGCACCGCTCGATTTCGATACAAAAATGGCTAGAGCGCGTCCATTCATCTTTGCGAGCTTTATAGCATGGCCAGCATATTGGATGTATCGTGGTATGGATTGGGGTAATCGAGCGCATGTCGAACGTTCGCTAGTGAACTATATTAATAAGGTAGGTGAAAGAGATAGAGTATGCCATAGAAGCAAACATTTTACCACTTAACTCTCTCTCTGTGTCTCTCTCTTAGACATTCCATCATGCTAAAATAATGCAATTCGCCATACTTGGTGTGGGTCTGACGTTTGCCATGTATGAGGACAGCTTACTTTTACATAGAATCAACAATATGCTGAAAGGTATCGATGATGTGGACTACAGGGGTAAAGATAATGTGGTTGATTGAAGAATGAACGTAACATAGATGAGATTTTGGATAGACTTAGATAACGGTAAAGGGGAAGAAAACAATGAAAGACTTGGAAAGCTTACAACAGAGGAATTTATAAATTATGGCATTACGGTGAAACAATTGGAAGCGCCAGAAGATCAGCTTAATAGTATTTATTTATTTGCAAAAAAATTACGTAACAGCTATGGCATCAAGAGCAGCAGACCACTAACACTTTTATATTTGCTTTTGTTTGTTATAAAAAAATTAACAAACTTTTGCATATCAAGCTTCAATTAAAACCACTGTGCATTTAATATTTTTTTTTTTTTCACAAGCAAGTTGGCAAATATTTTTCATTTATTTCGAACACTCACTTTTGAAATATTGTTATAAAAAAAAAGTAATAAAAAAAATGTTCTAGCATAAATTCAAAAAGAAAAACATGTTTTAGCTAATTTGTAAATTTTGTGAAATTAAATTAAGTTTTGGTGGTATTAATTTTCGAACGCAAAATTTTTTAGTGCAAAAAAAGGACAAAAAAAAAAAGAAATTAAAAAAAAGTTTTAAAAAATTTTGAAAATTCACTTGCAACAAATTTTTCGCTGCAATTCGTAGTGCATATCACTGACTTGCGCATTTAAAACACCATTTAACGAAGTACACTTCGCCACCACTATGGGTTTCTTGGAAAATTTATTGCAGCGCACAAGACAGCAACCACTCTATGACAACAGTAAGTTCCTTGCAGTAAAGGAGCCTTGTTCTCTCAATTACTTCTTCTTCTTCTAACTAATTCAGTATCCCGCAATATCAACTTTGGCGAGGAACTGCGCCGTCTCATGCACAGACGCGATATTGAGGAGGCTATCAGCTCTGCTACACCGTTTCTAATGAGCGCTGCACTGGCTTGGCCCACAGTTTGGTTGTATCGCGGCATTGATTGGCATTCGAAGAAAGGCAAAATGACGCTACCGCTCTATATAAGACAGGTAAATAAAAATGGTTTTAAGGTGGAAAATTGTTTGGTCCAAATCCATACTGAATTCTTACGTTAGACGAAATTTACCATCTTCTCATAAAACTGAAATAAACAACAAGTCAACTGGTCTTGGTCGAGATATCTGGCGGATGTCGGACAGTTTGGGCTAAACTATTAAATTTGATTAATGTGGTCCCTGGGTGCTTCTTCGTCACATATCGGTTCGCATTGAGCGTCGACCTATTTATTTTCACAAGACATTTAAGGTCTGCGCTTGAGTCTGCCTTAAGAGCTTTCTATTTCAAACTAGATAACCACGGTTGTATGAGGCTTCACAACGCTTACTAAAAACTATATACCGCAACTAAGTAAAAATGTGTTCCATATTTCATGTTAGACCTTCCGCAATACACCGGTAAAAAACGATTCAATTGCATATTGTATATATTTAGTGATGCGCGTACAAACATATGTACATACAGACAGGCACAAAGTATGAGCATTGTTCCTTTAGCTCTAGTTTTTATAACGACCACCGTATGCGTTTGCGCTAATGATCTACTACGTGCAGATATCAGCTTGTTAATATTTCAATATTTGCTTATTAACATTTGAGCCTCATTTTATCTTCACCACTGTATTCTCCGGGAACCAAATAATTTCCTGCAATAAAAAGGCTGGCAAACTTTAAGTTGATATCTAGCAATGCTTTGGTGCAAATTTCATCGATTTCTATGCAAGAGTTTTCGTGTGATGCGCGCACAAACATACAGACAAACAGACAAAATGTTGTAAAAATTGCTGTTTTAGCTTCTGTTAAAATTGAAAAGGAGTAAATCATTTTTAACATAAATTTAAATTTTAGATTTTTTTTTTCTTCCATCTCGCAGACTTTCTACCAAGCTAAAGCCGTACAATTTGCAGTACTCGGAGCGGGTTTGATTTATGCTGTAGCCAACACACCCACACGTAATCTATGAACACTGACTTTTGAACTAAAAAAATGTTTAGCGGAGTTCAACAAAAAGTCAAGACGAAGAGAGTACACACAGGAAGGACTAGATACAAGTCTTAAAACTGATGCTTGTCAGTGTTCGTCCATGTGGGGGATTAGAAATACTCAATCCCCTGAGTCATTTGTGGAAAGACTACGCAAATTGTGAATGTAAAGGATATCCACCTATTTATGTACTGCGTTCACAATTTTACCGAGGCACGAAAATATGCAGCGCGAAATACACAAAAAAAAGTGATTATGTAAAAATTTTAGGAAAAATCTTAAATGATATTACTAAATAAATTTAATTGCACTGATATTTATAAAACAAAGAAGTTTTGAATTGAATACTCTGTATTTTAATCGATGCAACTAAAATGGATCTCTCTAGAACGAGTGCTAAACGATACTATTAGTTACTTAAATGTTTCTTTGCAATGCAATGCAATGTATTTTCCACGTAAGGCGTGAATTCTGTTAAGAGGCAGTAAGCGGAGCTTTTTAAATCCTTTAAAGGATACCTTACCACTTCATTTAGCAAGTATCAAATCGGAGTCAAAACGAGATGTTTCATTGTAGACCCTAACGTTTTCCTTACCTCCTAAGTAGAGGAGGAGAGAGCTGAAAACTGGGAATTTCAAGTTCCAGTATAATAAGGATTTATTTCATGCCTGAGCTGTTCAGGTCCTTACCAAACCTAGTGCAGGGTTATTGATGTGTAAACATCTTTGGGCTCGGTAGGGCAGACCATCTTACGAGTAACAAAATGTAACATGTGCCTGAGTATGTTGTTATTGATGTTGGTTTTATGGATATCTAAGCTGTAAGTAAGATTTGGTTAGGTATGCGTGTATAGAAATTCTTGGCTGACTTCTTGCTGATAATTGACGCTCTGCTTATGCCTATGTGTATACATCGTTCTTATATATATGATGAATGCTCTCATTCGGTAAACAGACGAGTGAACCCCTAAAGTGCGTTTATGATAAATATACACGGTTTAAAAAACATAAAATAAAATAAAATAAAATAAAATAAAATAAAATACATAAAATATAATATACAATATAATATAATATAATATAATATAATATAATAAAATATAATATAATATAATATAATATAATATAATATAATATAATATAATATAATATAATATAATATAATATAATATAATATAATATAATATAATATAATATAATATAATATAATATAATATAATATAATATAATATAATATAATATAATATAATATAATATAATATAATATAATAAAATAAAATAAAATAAAATAAAATAAAATAAAATAAAATAAAATAAAATAAAATAAAATAAAATAAAATAAAATAAAATAAAATAAAATAAAATAAAATAAAATAAAATAAAATAAAATAAAATAAAATAAAATAAAATAAAATAAAATAAAATAAAATAAAATAAAATAAAATAAAATAAAATAAAATAAAATAAAATAAAATAAAATAAAATAAAATAAAATAAAATAAAATAAAATAAACTAAAATAAAATAATCTAAAATAAAATAAGAGAAAATAAAATAAAGTAAAATAAAATAAAACTAAATAAAATAAAATGAAATAAAGTAAAATAAAATAATTTAAAATAAAATAAAATAAAATAAAAAAATCAAAAAAATAAAATAAAGTAAAATAAAATGAAATGAAAAAAAGAAAACAAAACAACTGTAACCATAGGAACCTATGTTTGTATTCGAATCAGAAAAAAACATCTTCATAGAATTTAATGACTTATTCAAAGATTTATTACTTTACGTCTATCTTGAGATATAGAACATAGTTTCCCGTTACTTCCGATTGCATGTACCTACTGTTTTTGTTTGGGCACCGACATTCGGTAATAAGATATGATTGTTTAGTCGATGTTTAGCGAAGCAATTGTGTAAATTCCTAGTAGAAGCCGCTTCTGGACAAAGATTTCTAGGTACAACTTGATTACTTCAATGTTCAAAAGCGGCTAACTACTATATCGACAACGCCCTTATTGGGCGGCAAAGCATGCTCTCTTAACAGAAACTAGTACGAATTTGAATAATACAGCATTGCATTTGCAATTATACGGACTACCTTATGCTACAGTAAATAATTACTTATTCAAGTGAAACATTTCTTGAAATGCATTGGCGCATGCGCATTTACACGATCGTAGTTAAGGGACACAATTGTTGAGTGAAATGTACATTAAATATTAGTAGGTAAGGTGCATAAATATATACAATTGTATGAAGGAATATGATTGTAAATAGGTATTTGATACACATAATATACAGTTCCGATCAAAATGTTAGTTGTGCCTCTTGCTATCTTTATAACAAAGATTTTGAGCTTTCTTTTGTAAACAGTGAAAAAAAATACTGCTTTGCAGTTAAAAGTGTCCTAAACTTTAAGTTGGGCATCTAGCAATATACCGGTGAAAATTGCATTCAATTCAATTTAGCAGTTTTTCAGTGATGGGCGAACAAATATGCAGACAGACAGAGAAAAATTTTAACAACTGTTGTTTTGTGTAATATTACTCTAATGTTAACCCTAATATGCATTTTTCTTTGTTGTCTCCAATTTACCGACATTGGCCCTTTACAATTTGTTTATATGTATGTAAAAATACTTTTTTTTTTCTTTTTTTTCAACCAAATTTTGCAATATTTAATTAATAATCCTTCAAAATAGCGATTACTTTAACTAAATTCTTTTATTCATTTTTTATTTCAAGAAGCATATGCACAATGAGATGTACATTCATCCAGTCATACCGGACACACAACATTGTAATTCGTACATTCACAGCAGTCAAAGTGACAGTGACAAATGTCATTTTTCTTCGTGTCAATGACATTTAAAAATAACCAAAATCCGCTTCAAAGTAATGTAAAATCTTTGCGTAAATTTACATTTTAAGTTTCACAATAAACATTTTCTCTTAATCTGCGAGACGTTAATAATAATTGTGCTCCACATACAAACAGATTAATGTATTTCTTTTTTTGACGCCTTTCGGAAAATACTGAACGTTTTTTCACTCAAAAGATTTTTATTTTACGCTTGTTTTTTTTTTTGTTAAAATAAATGGCAATATTTTTGGCCGACAATTATGCGCTGGAAAAAGGCTGTTGAACCTTGAAAATGACCGGTAGGAATTTTTTTTATTTTATTTATTTTTAAATACTTAAAAATGAAGGGTGTTATTAAGCACTTGAAAACTTTTATTAATGATGATAGCAAGTAGGTCATCAAATTCAGTTACAAACATAAATGTATATGTTTTATATACACACCATATGTACATATGTACTGAAATGTATATATTTTCTCATATAATGTTTTTGGAAAAAATGTGCAACTTTCCTTTAAAAAGAGGGGAAAAAGTGAGTAAAAATATCGCATTTTGAATTACAAAAAAATGCTCCAATATTACGCACCTCCAATATGGCACATCATTCTATGTAACCATTAAATAAATTATGGTTTTTATTACGAGTAAACTTTTGAAATATTGAAGGGAATCTGAAAGGGGTGTTAACATTGATGATGGGTTTTCGATGAATCCTAAAGGCCATTTTCACCATCTCCTTAGTTTTAACCGACTTCATGATACATAATCAGACCTGTTAAATTTGATTAGTAATTAGTGATCAATTAATTACACTGATTTTTTGATTATTTTAATTGTTATTTTTTTTGTTTTTTTTATGAAAAGGCAATTATTAATTGATTACGATTAGAAAAAATAAAAAATAAATTAAGAAATATCAAAAAAAAACATCAAAAATAATCATAAAAAATTTGTTTTGATTACTTTTGACCATTATTATTTTTTTTTTTGATTATTAATTTTTTTTTTTTATTATTTTATATTATTTTTGATTTTTTTTTTTCAGTGTGTTGATGTGACTATTAATGTGCTTTTACAACAATACTGAAAAGAATGAAAAATAATAAAAAAAAAACAAATCAAAAATAATCATAAGTAATCAAAACAACTTTTTTTGATTACTTTTGATTTTTTATTGTTTATTTTTGATTTATTTTAATAATCGTAAATAATTGGAAAATAATTATTAAAAATTTAAAAGAATTGGTAAAGAATTATTAAATGTATTCTCAAGAAAAAAATTAGTCAAACCGGTAACTTAAATCGGTTTAACTTGTTAAATCCTACGTTCATCTTTTTTCCAGAACTTACTAGAGGCCTTCAAAGTTTACACATTTTTGTTACTAGAATTTATTATGTATAGACCTGTTAAATAATGATTACTAATGTTGTTGTTGTTGTGGTAACGACAAAAACACTCCCCGAAGGTTTTGGGGAGTGTTGTCGAATTAGCAGTCCTTGGCCGGATTTGAACCCGGTACGCTCTGGTACTCCCTTGCGGTACTGCTCGACTGTCGTGGTAGCGATTTGGTATGACCAGTTCAACCTTCTGGGTCATGTCACCCCTCCTTCTATAAGGAAGGATAAGATAGGTAATGAGAGGTGATATCCGTAGATCAACCATCAAGTTGCACGTCATTACCTTTATGCATATTAGTCGCCTCTTACGACCGGTATGCCTCTCTCGGGCATATTCTAAACCCCTAACCCGCAGGGGCAAATCGTAATGATTACCGGTTTGATTTATTATTTCCTTGAGAATCCATTTATATATTGATTATCATTACTTTCAATTTTAATGATTATTTTCCAATTAATTAAATCAACAAAAATTGTTGGTATAAAAAATCAATAACAAAACCGAGAGCACACGGTAAGGCAGTTCTGATGATAAAACAGATCTGTCAAAAATCCATCATGATCACACTACTAACTGTCAAATGGCGGAAGTGGTTCATTCAATTTCTGAAATTCCGAAATGGATCTATAAGAAAAGCTATGGCAGTTGTCTCTAAACATTTTTCCTACTCTATTCAATCAAAAAACTTTTAATAATTAATTAAAATGATTATTAATAAGTAAAAACAATAATAATTTTCATAAAAATTTAAAAAGTGAAAAATTATTATTCTTAGCCTTGTGCTCGTTTCATGAATACTTGAAAAATGTACAGGCCGTAAATCAACAAAAATTGTTGGTATAAAAAATCAATTAAAAAAAAATAATCAAAAAAATTTTTAATTTTTCACGTTTATTAAAAAACAATCTAAAATAATAAAAAAAAATTGTTTTGATTACTTTTGATTATTTTTGATTTCTTTTGCTTTATTTTTGATTTTTTTTTATTTTGTTCTGATTATTTTTGATTTTTTTATATTTTGTTCTGATTGATTGATTTTTTTGATTTTTTACAGTATTGTAGAAGCACATAAATATACACATCAATACTGAAAAAAATCAAAAATAATAAAAAAATCTCAAATATTTAAAGGTTATTTTTTGTTAACTTGTAGTTAACTGATTTGCCTATAGGTATATGTTAACATTAACACTCATGCTCACCTGTATTAGATACATTTTGTTGTGGATATTCTGGGAAAATGATGTAGTCGGTATTTTGTGAAATTTGTTGATGATTTTTGTTTTGTTGATTTTTGGCGTTGTTTATCAACGTTGCGTGACTTTTGGCGAATTCATGTAATATTTGTTTTAACTTGAAATTTTGTATGTCAAGACAACAACATTTTTTTCCAAAATTTTTTTTTTAACTTGTTTTTTATTTTATTTAGTTTGTTATGTTTGTTTTTATTGAGGATTATATACTTTTCTTTTTGTTTTTAGTTTCTGCTTTTTGACACTTAAGAATTTTTTTCATTACTGTTATTTTTTCCTCCCCCAAAAATGCTTTCCTTGTTATTTTTTTATCGAAGTTTTTTTGAAACTCTTTTTCGAAATTTTTTTTTTTCAAAATTTTCACAATTAGTTTTCCAAATTTTTTCGAAATTTTTTTCTTGTATATTTTTTTTAACTTTTGATATTAAAAAGAAACGTTTTCCCCTTTTTTTATAAATTTTTGTTTCTGTTTTTAATGGTCAATTAAAATCAAGCTAAGGATGCTAAGGTGACTCTGCTGCACCACTAACTTTTGTTCACTGCTTGCTGCGCTCTAAATGCGGCATAAAACTCGCACATTTATGGCGCGTGTTGCATGTTTTGTTTTACAAATTGTTTTTTCTTATTTGTTTTTTTTTTTTTTTTTTTTTTTTGTGTTACAATTCATTCATTCAATTGCACTGATCGTTGCGTTTATGTTGCTGCATTTCATTGCATAAATTTTATTTTTTTTCTACTTTTTTCGTGCGCTATTGCACTGGTTGCTTCATTTACACGGCCTGTTTGCGTTTTAGGTTCGATAACTATTTGATTTTCTTTATAAATTACGTTTACGATGTTTTCTTCTTATTACCTTTGTAGATAATAAATTAAATTTTTTTTAATAATTTCTTGGAAAATAAGTAAATTGTTATTGCATTAGTAATCACTTAGCTAGATATAAGCAAGTGATTCAAGCTTTTTTTTTGTGTTGGTAAATAAAAGCAGATTTTTAAAAACTCTACAAATTTATTTGTTAGAGTTTTTGCTTCAATGATCACGAGGTGTTTTACTGTTATTTCAACTGTCAACATTAAACAAAATTATGCATATGCGTATAATTTCGCTAAGCCGCAGTGAAGAGGTGGCTTCAAAAAATTCAAAGTGAATTGGTGTTAGAAAATGTGTAAGTTTCTTAAATTGTCTAAGAATTCGGAAAAAATGTTGCCTTTTTTAAATATTTGTTTGCGGTTTCTTCACTTGTGAGTGGTTTTTTTTTTGTCTCTGGTCCATACAGTTTTCTTAATTCTTCAAATTCAACTTAATTTGATTTAAAATTTTTGATTGGTTGTATCCAACGCAGAACTGAGATCACTCTGTAGCGCCGTTTTTGCAATTTAGCAACATTTTTGAAACAACTCTCGTGGATTTTTTGATACCTATACATTTTTTAGTTTTTCTAAACTGTAGTTCTAATTTTATTTTTTTTTATTTTTTCAAATATTTTTTTTAACATTTAGTTTTGTTGCAATTTAGTTTGTGGCTATTTACATTCTGTATGTCCTAAGAATTAAAAAAATATGTATGGTGACGTTTTAGTAGATTTCTATTTTTGTTAAGCTTTAAAAATAAATAAAATGGCGCTCTAAAAAAATACTTTCTTGGTTTAGTCTGTTGTTATATGTGTGTATAGAAAAGTTTTATTTACCAGGCAGATAAATTTTAAAGTTTACTTGAGAAAACAGCAATTTAATTTTTATAAATTAAATTTTTCCAAAATTTATTTTATGAATTTAACACAGACCTGTTAAATAATGATTACTAATCGTAATGATTACCGGTTTGATTAATTATTTTCTTGAGATTCCATTTAATGATTGATTACCATTATTTTAAATTTTTAATGTTTTTTTTTCCAATTACTTAAAAAAATTCTCAAAAAAAAATCATGCTTTCCACGGTTATTAAAAAAAAAAAATTAAAAAAAGTTGTTTTGATTACTTTTGAATATATTTCATTATTTATTATTATTTTTGATTTTTTTCAGTATTGTCGATGTGTATATTAATGTGATGTGAAAAAATTTTTAAAATAAAATTAAAAATTCAAAAGTAATCAAAACTACTTTTTTTTGATTATTTTTGATAATTTTCGATTTAAAAATGTTTTTTTTTTCTTTTCTAATAGTAATCAATTAATAATTGTCTTCTCTTAAAACCAAACTTAATAATCATTACCAATTAAAAAACCCGTCTAGTTAATTGATTACTAATTACTAATCAAATGTAACAGATCTGATTTGGCCCAATGTGAAAATATTTTTTTTCTTTTTGTTAATATAGTTTTGAAATTGTTTCTCTTTTTTATACCTAGTTGCGCTTAGTAAGGTGTTATAATTTTATTCCTAAGATTCGTTATTGCGCCTGAACGATTCCAAATAATCATAGACTAACATATAATCAAAAAGGAAATCCATTGAGCTATAGCCGTCCGCTCGTTCACAGAATAACTTGAAAAAAAAAATCAAATATAACTTAAACAACAAACTTAAACACATCCTACGGCTCTGGCTTTAGAATGGCAAAGAAAGGGATAAAAGATAAATGGGAAGTGAAATACCAAAGGACTATTTTGGAAGGAAAATTTGTAAATAAAACAAGTTATTAAACTATTTTGCTATGAAAAAAATAACCGAATGTTTCGATGAATCGAATAATATCTTGCAATAAAGTGCAATTAATTTCGGTTGTACCATCTTCAGTGTCATTTTTCAAGAAAAATTATAATAGACAAGGGATGGCGGAAAATTACGACTACTATAACCACGCCTACTTTCATGTAACAATGTGTGATGGTTGCCATTTAAAAGGGTTAAAATAAAATTTTTTCTATTTCTAAGCACGGCCCTTTTCCGTACAAGTAAAATATAGTAAAATGATACTGTAACTAGGTACATAATGCTCGGTTTCATCCGAACTTCGACTTCCGTATTATTCGTACTTTGAACTTATAACTTTTGAAACAATTGTATTTCTTTTAATTTTTTCTGCACAATTTTTATTCTCTACCCAACAAGCAAATTAAACATAAAGAAAATTTTTCAAACTGAAATAAACAATAACCCCCATATTCAGAAAAAAAAACAGCTCATAAAGCTCTTATAATTAAAAGTTTGTATGCAAATGTCATTTTAAAAGGCGTTGTAAGCCGGATTTATTTTTTAAGCGAACAAAACGCTGATTTTTCGGTTTGATTATTTTCTTGAGAATCCATTTAATTATTGATTATTATCACTTTCGTACTTTAATGACTATTTTGCATTTAATTAAAAACAATCATGACTTTTTACGATTATTAAAAATTATTTTTTATTACTTCTGATTATTTTAAATTTTTTCAGTATTGTTGAAGAATCACATGAATATACACATCAATAATACTGAAAAAATTTAAAAGAATTAAAAAAAAAATTAAAAAAAAAAATTAAAAACAAAAATTTTTTTAAAAATTTACATACTCAAAAATAATCAAAAGTATTCAAAACAACTTTTTTGATAAATTCAAATTTTTTTTTTTATTTATTGATTTTTTGTGTTTGATTTTTTCTAATCGTAATCAAACGTAGCAAGTTTATTTTAAGTTACTTTTAAAAATATTTACAGAAATGCTTGTTGTGTACACTTAAGTTTAACTGTAGACATGCCAGTCAGAGACATCAAATAATTATTGTCATATATTTTCCGTCAAAAAAATTTTTTTTTTTTTTGATTAAAAATTTTATGATTTTTTGACGTCAATTTTAGCATTTAATGCCACAATTTATTACACCGCTGAATTTATTACATTTTTTGAAGCTTTGCTATAAAAAAACTCTAGGCCAATGTTAATGTGCATACAACAAAATAATTAACAAAACAAAATTTAAATTTATTTGCTACTCTTATCGAGTGGTATTGCGCTCAAATTTTTTTAATTTTCACTCAATTCGAAATGCTTTTGCATAGAATTAGATTGCAAATGTTTGTATGTAAATAGTAAAAAATTGTTTTGTTGCAAAGTTATAATTCATTTTACATGGTAAAAAATACATTCTTCACGCTACATCGCTATGTATGTAGATATGTATGTATTTTTCTATATTTTGCATGAATACCTCACAGACAATTGAAAGAAATACCTTTGAATGCGCTTATCGATCAAACAAAGTGGTAAACAAGCATGTTTTTTTGTTTTTGTTTTTTGTTATTTTTTAACCTCGTCTCAGCGCGCTAAGGTTTCTATGCTAGCCCTCAGGTAAATTGCCTTGTTTGTAATGGCATTTGCACGTCTTTCGTTTTGTTACTACTTTCTTTCATAAATAGTTTTTTTTGTTTTTTTTGTTGCTTTTTCACTTTTTGCATTCTTTACAATTTCAAACCTTTTCACACACTTGTTTAGACATTTGCTTTCGTTTTTCATTCTTCATTTTAACACAGTATTTTCTTATATAATTTCTTCTTATAAAATTCTAAATATTTTTTATTCTTTGTTTTAGCATTCATATTTTTATATTTCGTTTCAAAAAACTTGTCCGTCAACTTTCATTCAACCAACCTTTCTTTAACGCGGTTTGTATGCGAATAAATTTTCAACTCAACCACTCATCGCATTGAGCCGCTGCAGCAAACAAAACAAGCAACGAGCAGGGTTGGAACAACCGAAAAGTAAAATAGCAGTAAATGATATATTTAAATAGTATTAGAAGCAGAAATTTCGTAGTAGATGTTGGAAATTTATAATTATCTTTACATATAATAAAATTGTAATAGGTTGATGTCTGTAAATTGGAGATATTGAAAAGAAAATTGATAGGAGGGATCATTATTGAGCCAAACCGATTCCACAGCAACAGTTTTTAAAATTTTTGTCTGTCTGTCTGTATGTTTGGTCGCGCATCACTTAAAAATTGCTTAATGGAATCGAATGAACCTTTCACCGTTGTATTATTAGACGTCTTACTTTAATTTTAAGATACTCCTTATATCAATAACACGCCCGGTTTCGGAGTTAACGCTTAATATGTGAACCAGGTGACCCAAAAACTTTGGGATGTTTTTGTCGTTATAAACAACAACGGCAACAACCTTAAATGTGTTAGTACAATATTTGTATCAAACGAAAGCTGCTACTGAGTACCGTAAGTGATTTAGTTCCATATTTCAACTATTTTCGGATATAGTACTATTAAAATCGGACTTAATATAAGTTCTGAGATGCAGCGTAGCCTGGCCGAGTTTTCTTGTCAGAAAAACTGGGAATTTTTATGGCCGAATATTTATTCTAGATAAGGTCAAAGAGCTTTGAGTACCTAATAGGGCAATGGAACAATCTATCTCAGAATTTATTAACGAAACACGCTTTCTCAGCTAAACGGCTTATCGCAGCTATGGAAAAATTTGACCATTGGCCGATTTTTAATCGCTAGATAAAATTTTTGAAGCTACAAAATAATAAACAACTTTTGGTTGCTCTCTCGGCAGTGAGAAGTTCACATTTGATTTTCAAAGAAAATTTCAAATATTAGAACAAAAAATCGTGAAACAGAAATTTCAAGTTATGAAAAAAAAAATCATTTTGTTATTTTATTAAGATGTCGCTAGGTTCTTAAGAAGAAAAACCGGCTATATTATACTTGGACTTCTTGCACGTGTTTATATAGAAAATTTTGCTTCTTTTTGGATAATGAGTTTTAAATATAATTTTTTTTATAGGTTAGCGAGTAGTAGATATCCTACATTTTAGCTGTAAGATTATTTCAAAGTGTTAATTGGGCAATTTCTTCAAGATTAAAACGAGTCCTGTTAAATAATGATTACTAATGGTAATGATTACCGGTTTGATTAGTTAATATCTTGAGAATCCATTTAATGGTTGATTAACATTACTTTAAAGTTTTAATGAATATTTTCCAATGAATTAAAAAAATAATCAAAAAAAATTGTTTTGATTACTTTATTTTTAATTTTTTATTTTTTTTGTTTTTTTTATTTTTTTTGTCTTTTTTTTTATAGTATTGTTGTAGTAGCACATCAATATACAAATCAACAATACTGAAGAAATTAAAAATAAAACAAAAAAAAAACAAAATCAAAAAAAATCTAAAAATTTTCAAAAGTAATCAAAACAATTTTTTTTTTTTTTTGGATTATTTTTAACTTTTTTTGTTTTTGTTTTGGTTTGATAATTTTTTAATTTTTTCTAATCGTAATCAACTAATAATTGCATTTTCTTGAAAAGCAATTAAAATAATCATTACCAATTAAAAAAGCCGTCTAAATAATTGATTACTAATTACTAATCAAATTTAACAGGTCTGATTTAAAACTATTAAGCTTAAAACTATTAAGCTTCAAAATCGTAGTAGATCATAAACGAAACATAGTAGTTTTATTTTTTTTAAAACCGTATCAAATCCACTGCGCTCATTGTAAAGTGCCAACACTGACAACGAGCCCCCATTAATTAACGTTTGAGTGAATTTACTTTAGCCGGTTTGAGTTGCTTCTGTGTTTACTCAAACATGTTTGACGTAGACAGCAACTCATTGCCGTATGTTGAGTGTTGCTCTATATATTTTTAATTATTCTTCTTTTTTATGATGTGCTTGCGCTGTTTACTAATGAATTTGTTACTTTTTTATTTATTCTTTAATTTATTTGTATATTCATTAGCGGTAATGCAAGATTTTAGTGTTTTACTCATGACATAGCAAGTTTATCGGTGGGGCTTTTTTGCGTTACACTTAGGGAAGTGAATAAATAATAAATTTTTTGTATCGATTATTTTTTGCCTATTTTTGTTTTTTTTTTTTTTGCTTTATTTTATTAATGGTTAACATCGATTTTTAATATATCGTTTATAAAAATTACACATTTTAATTCGTTTTTTTTCTTTTTGTAACTAGTGCCATCTGTACGACGAATGAAAAAATGTGTAACACTATGTTCACACCATAGCTGAAAGCACATAGTCAATGTTGATTCTATTAATTAATTATTCATTTTAGGGTTATTATTTAAGCTCAAAGTTTCAAGAAAATTTAGTGTATTTTTTAGTTTTAAGACCAAACTAATTCCATTTTATTTATATTTAGCATTCATAGGTTAATTTCATTTTTAATTTAGTCAAATTGTCATTCAGTGATGTGTTTTAGTTTTGGCACCAACAAATTTGCACAACTTTTAAACTTATTTTTACTGTAAAAAAAATATTTAAGAGTTTTGAAAAATCTGACTAAATAAACACTGAAAATCGGTTATTTGGTTAAATTTCACTTGAATTATTTAATTATAATATATTTTTACTAATACATCGAATAACCATTTTTAAAAAAAATCGAGTTATGAACAAACATCGATTAATGTCTTTAAATATCGATTTTTAACAAGATTTATCTCTAAAAAAATGTACTATTGAGTAATCGATTCTTCCTATTCGTGGTCAAATCCCTACTTGTAATATGTTCATATCTGCGTCAAGCTCGTACAGCTCATAGTTATGTCTTACAACGTTGGCATCAAGGCAAGGACAATAAATCTTCCAAAAAACTCATCTCCTGAATACTCAAGAGCCAACTCGTCTTCTCTCGACACTGCTTATGATTTCGAGCCGTACACAGGGTAGTTAGCATGAGAGACTTTCAGAGCGTGATCGGACGTTACGGAAAAGTCTACTCAGTCGAACTACTTTGATTTTTGTTTTCAAACATGATTCTTTTTTAAATTTCTCAACTGACACTATTTTCGGTGTTAAAGCTGGTTCCTCAATAGACAAGGTCGTCACATTTTCAAATTTGTGTCTGTAAATAGTGAGGTGGTTGTCAAGGCGCAGGTCCGTGACTTCTTTACTAGAAGACAGTATAAGCTTCGTCTTCTCCTTGTTTACCGCAAGACCCAACTTTTTCGATGCTTTATAAAGGCCAGAGACGACAGGATATAGGAGTCGGTACCTAGCCTTTGCTGATTATATAGAGAGGAATTGAGTTGTACCCTAAGGTCACTTTCTTCATAAGAGTATATTAAGAAGACGTTTTGTACGATGCTTTGGTAGCCTATACCGTCTCGACAAGGGTAAGCGCGCCACATTAGAAGTCTTAACGAAACACTTTGCTTGGGTAGGATACCAAATCTTAGTCATCATATTTTTTTTTCAATGTACCTCATGATATCATGTCAAACAAAATACAACACACAACAAGCTCATCGGCCGCCTTCGAGCCAATAAGCGCAAAGAAAATATAAAAGGAAAATAACCACCTGTTTCGAAAGCAACGCAGCATGTTGCAATGTGGTATATGTAGAATCGCAGCCACATTTATGTTGCTTAAGAGAAAAAATTGTGTCCCCTAGATGGAAGTACATTTTTTCATGAACTCTTGGAACTAGAAAATTTGAATCGATGCCTTTGTGCTGACATCTAACCATTACATTATCTGGCGTATGGAACATATTGAAGGCTTTAGTGGTGACAATCAAGGCCGTAGCCTTGGTTCAAACCCCCTTAACCCCCCCCCCCCCCTTAAATACGGCCTTGGTGACAATAACCCTGTTAGTCTCAGACAGCAGCCCTTAAAAACTGTCAAGAAAAAAGAATTTTCGGCGGAATTGACTGCTTCGGTTAATAAAGCTTTCAGAGCTCCAGAGAAGCAAGAATCCCTAACCCCTTCTATGGAAAACATTGGGGCCGACTCAAGATAATAATTCTTCTAGGTTCTATTTGAGAATAGCAAGCGTTTCCAAATAGAAAAACGCGATATGCTTGCCACTTTAATGGTCTTATCATTCCAGTTTAATTAATTTACTTTTTCTTCTTCTTCTTGCACTATATAATTCTCGCATTGAAAGTTTCAAAATTAGTAAATGATTATTGATCAGACGCACGCAATTTCTATTAATCAAAATATACAACGTGACCAAAACCAACATCAGCTTCAACTAAAAATTATAAAACAACAAAAGCAAATACTATAATTGTGGAGCATTTTCGAAGTGAATGCGTTCACATATTTACAACCAAAGATGCCCAGCTGTGAAAAGGAACTAGTCATAGAAAATACTAGTAGTCAACTACAATGAAATCCAACTAGTTCGAAATGGACTAGACTTGCCGATGTTAAGGTCGATAATACCAAAACTACGAGGTGAAATCTGTCACAAATGGCAGGAAAGGGTCTGGCGACCATAAGTTAATTACGGAGGGAGGGGTGGGGATGAGAAAGGGTAAACAAACATCAAACGGTGAAAGATTCACTGCTAAGACGATCCTCCAAAGCATGAAGTTGAAAAAGTCGCACTTAGGGAGTCGCCTGGCCTGAAACCGCGTTTAATCGTGAAATATTAAGAGAGTTCCTTCCCAGTAGTGACGCTATTCGGCTTAGTCATATAAGTTTTATGGGGACACCAAATTCAAACATACTAGCGGAATAAAGGCAGCCCCTATAGCTAGGAAGGGTTCTGCCCAGATGTATTATAATTTCAACCCCGATATGACCATACGCACTTATTAATGGTCTTGAGGTGAAAAGTACTACCCATCGTCAGGTACTGTGCTATCGGAGACCTCATCTCTTTCGGCATTTACCAGTGAGGCGGAGTGTTGCCTAATTGAGCTCAGAACGTTAGTCACCAGGTGGCCCTTTTTTCCTCACAGAAAGGACCGGGCCTTGAGACCTTCTGTAACCGCCGTTTTTTCTGGTAGATCTTTCAAGCGTTATTCCTATCAGCCAATATCAACAATGCCGACTGACGTGCGAATCTCGTGGTGCGTTCGAGCGCTTCTGGACTAACGGTGCGGGCTGTAGAGAATTTCGGTTTCCTCTGACCACCCGAAATCTGCTCTTGCATAGATGGGTCTTCGTTAAGTACATACATGGAGGCGACAAGTGCTATGTTCGTACTGATTAAGACCGAATCAATTTGGTTTGTCAGGCAGATAGCTTGGTGAATCTTTTTATGCGTGATCTTAGTACTACATATGAACCTATTTCCACCCGCGGTTACTTCCCATAGTCAGTTCTCACATCGCGGACGTCGAAGGTACCAGGCAACGACTCGAAAGCACTTGGCGTGTGAGTCCTTCTATAGAAGTTCCGTGTATTGAGGGAAGACAGTTGGTTGACGAGTTGGTCGCAGCAGCATAGAACAAGCTGGTTTTTCTGCAGGGTTGCCATATCATTCCATACATATTCGCACATATGAACACATCCTGTCTTGCCATCCCCGACACCACCGCCACGAAGTATCAGATGCAGCTTAAGACACGTACAGAGTTCGCATGCCACACAAAATAACCTACCACAAAATGTGGCAAATGCATACACACACCCATACAGACGTCTGTATGTTATTAGTGAATGGTGAATGAATGAAAAAGTGAAAAAAAAAACTATTTCGACTGGAGTCCAATAAAAATGCAAAAAAAAATGTTAAATTGAAAAAGAAGAAAATTACCGGCATCGGTTTCATAACTGCTACAAAGTTTTATTGTTGTAAAACATGTTGCCTTTGGCGCTTTGTATAACTTGGTGGTTTGGCGCTTTTAAGCTGCAGTCAAATGAGAAGTTTCCACGGTATGTTTATCATTTCACTGCGGCAAAGCATTTTTATCTTGGCTTTTGGGCGCGTGTTTGAATATTTTTATTGTTGCATGTCGGTACTGGGGTGGGATGACGATAAACTTTCGCAGACAAAGGAAGACATTGGAAGTATGCAGTTCGGCGGCTGACTAACTTTATCTAAGAATCCACATTTTAAAGAGACAACCACACATCAACACATTTCGGATAAGCGACAATGAAGATCTCTCACCACCTCAACAGCGAAGAGTATTTGACTTTTCACTCAGGAGACCATTACTGAACAGAAGCAACGAGCATGCGGCATGAATTGGTCTGGAACATACTGCCACGGGTCACAGCTGATGAAATTTCTAGAAAAACCCCTCTTCTCGAAGCTTAGGGCTATTATCCCATTCATCATTTAACTAGCTAGCTTTAACGGTAATTAGAGTCTGAGAGAACTCGCCACATCAACAAACTATAAAACTTGATGATTCCGCATCGTAAACTATCATGCAGCTGCAGTAAGTTGAGTCCCCAGTATGGACAATCAATGAACATGTTTGGTGAATGATCCTTGAACTCAAATAGTTTGACTGGACGCCTAACATCCACATCGGGCTGGAACAATGTCGCTCCCGTGCATGAGATAGTGCCTGCTCCTAGTTTTCTTTATTAACTCACCGACAACCTGTTCGAGATCAGTGGTCCGCGAAACTTAGAAATACTTACAACCAGCCACGGCTATACGTTTTCCAAACACACAGAAGATCCGCCCAATAGTTGATATGAGGTATTGTGAGACCAGCCTCGATCTCATCAATGTTATACCCAGAGCCTTAATTGCGGGTTAACTATCAGAGTACATTTTAAAGTCCTTAACACAACGAGTATTTAAGGCATTCCATCCATCGTATCCTTTATCGCTGCTGCCTCTTGTAGGAAGACCAACATCTGCATCTTGGATTGACAAGAAAAACATGCGGCGACCTCGGAGCAAGGAAGATGATTAATCTATAGCTGTCTGCGATGAGTCGAAAACTCAATTTCAACAATGGGTTATATTTACTTTTTAAGTTCATATACGAGGTGTGTTCAAAAAGTATCGCGAATTTTGAATTTTCGCTGGTTACGTATATTCGAATTTCGAATTTTTTGTGGCGTTATGTTGGTACTCACGTCTCTCACTTATGCCGACAAGCTCGGCCATTTTGAATGTTCAGTTAATTGTTGACAGCTGCTTTGCTTGCACGTGTTTTGGATCGTCTTCGATTTTTACGCGAAATTCGTACCAAAATTGCTCAATTGTGACCAAAAACAGCATCGCATGAGCATTGCTAATGAGATGTTAAACTCTGTCCGCGACGACCCAAATTTGCTCCAGAGGGTCATAACTGGTGACGAATCGTGGGTTTATGGTTATGACGTGGAAACCAAAGCTCAATCATCTCAATGGAAGATGCCGCACGAACCAAGACCGAAAAAAGCGCGCCAAGTTCGGTCGAATGTGAAAGTTTTGCTGACAGTTTTCTTCGGTTGCAGGGGCTTGGTGCATCATGAGTTCTTGCCACAGGGAAGAACGGTCAATAAGGAATATTACCTGCAAGTTATGCGCAATTTGCGCGAAGCAATCCGCCAGAAACGCAGGGATTTGTGGAAGAACAAAAATTGGCTTTAGCACCACGATAACGCCCCTGCTCACGCATCGTTGCTTGTGCGCGACTTTTTGGCCAAAAACAACACACTAATGATGCCGCAGCCACCGTATTCCCCAGATCTGGCCCCCTGTGACTTTTTCTTGTTCCCTAAACTGAAGAGGCCCATGAAAGGACGACGTTACGCTTCTCTTGACGAGAGAAAGACGGCATCGAAGGAGGAGCTGAACAAGATACAAAAAAATGATTTTTTGAAGTGCTTCGAAGATTGGAAAAACCGTTGGCACAAGTGTATAATATCTCATGGGGATTACTCTGAAGGGGACAAAATAGACATTCATGAATTAATAAATAATTTTTGCAAAAACACAAAATTCGCGATACTTTTTGAACACACCGATTCCGATACGATTCGGTTTTACTTTCTTCGGGTTCGTTTTCGGTTTCGATTCAAGATAACTTCCGTTTTTAATTTCATTTCCGGGTTCAAATGCGGTTCGGGTAACGGTTTCTTATTCGGTTCCGGATTCGGATACGGTTTCGATTGAAGTTAGCTACCGGTTCTAATTTCATTTCCGTGTTCAATTGCGATTCTGGGACCGGTTTCAGATGCGGTGCTGGTTTGGATTTCGGCTTAGGTTTCGATTCAAGTATAGGTGTCGATTCTAATTTCGGTTCCGGTTCCGGTATTGAAATTGTCGGATTCGTTTGCGGTTTCGATTCAAGATAAGTTCCGTTTTTAATTTCATTTCCGGGTTCAAATGCGGTTCGGGTACCGGTTTCTTATTCGGTTCCGGATTCGGATACGGTTTCGATTGAAGTTAAGTACCGGTTCTAATTTCATTTCCGTGTTCAATTGCGATTCTGGGACCGGTTTCAGATGCGGTGCTGGTTTGGATTTCGGCTTAGGTTTCGATTCAAGTTTAGGTGTCCGTTCTAATTTCAGTTCCGGTTTCCGTTCCGAAACTTTCGGGATCGGTAACGATTTAAGATAAGTCCTGGTACTAATTTCAATTCCTGGCTCAAATTCGGTTCGGGTACCGGTTTCTTATTCGGTTCCGGATTCGGATACGGTTTCGATTGAAGTCAAGTACCGGTTCTAATTTCATTTCCGTGTTCAACTGCGGTTCTGGGACCGGTTTCAGATGCGGTGCTGGTGTGGATTTCGGCGTAGGTTTCGATTCAAGTTTAGGTGTCCGTTCTAATTTCAGTTCCGGTTTCGGTTCCGAAACTTTCGGGATCGGTTTCGATTTAAGATAAGTCCTGGTACTAATCTCATTTCCGGGTTCAAATTTGGTTCGAGTACCGGTTTCTTATTCGGTTCCGGATCCGCTTTCGAGTGCAGCATAGGTTTAGGTTTCACTTAAGAATTCATTTGCGCTTTCGATTGCAACTAAGGATTTTTGTTTCAATTCCCGTTCCGATACCGCTTCCGCATCCAGTTCTTTTGTTCACTGAAATATTTTCTAAATTCTAACTTTAATTTAAAAATTGTATTTAATTTAAGCAAATCCAAGCAAAAGTTACCAAACATAAACGTAACAATGAAAAATTCTTTTATGTATCCAATCCTAAAACTGTTCTCAGCACCCTCGTATAATACTTTGTTTGTCTGCCGCTTTGTCTCTCAAGCCATGGTTAACGCGTTGGCAATCTTATCGGCAACATTTCACTTACAAATTGCCAATCATCGCTTAACAAAGCAATTCGTAAATTGAAGAAAAAATATTGAGGCAATAAAACGAAAATTCAAATGCAAATATTTAAGGAGACAAATGCAAACATATGTTTATATGTCTATATGTAGGCGCACTCATGTGATTTTGAAAATGTTGTGAATGCAACAAAGAGACTAGAAATAAGTAAATAATAAAACAAAATCCAATTCGTAGCAAATTTCCTGCAACATTTTCAATGGGTTAATAACAAGCTTAACACTATGTTTACACAAAGTAATAACGAAAATAATAAAGGATATCTTTAGTATTAAGTTATAGCCGCTGTAGTGAGCAAATCTAGCAATTTACTTGATCGATTTATATTATATAATAATTTTTGAGTTTTCAGTTAATAAAAAATAGATGGCAACCTTAGATAGATAGATATATATCACCCAAAAATTGGAATCGACACTTTCCGATTTGAATGAACTTTCTTGCGGAGTTTCTTTTTATCGTAAAACCAAGTTCTGCCAAAAAAACATTTAAAAAAAAAATATTTTTTTAAAAATCAAATTTCAAAACTTTACTTTTTTCTTTTTTCGTGTTTTGTAAATTTTTTTTTTAATATTTCGGAAACTACTAAATTAAAAAAAAAAATAAATAAATAAACTTTGCCACTTTCAAAGTGGGTACTAGGAAATAAAAAAAAACATATTTTGAAAAAAAAAAGTTTATTTTTATTTTAGAAAATATTCAAAGTCGAAAAAATTAAATTACGCCAATAAATTTTGGACTGAAATTTTTTTTAATTATGTCTGATATATTTAAAGATATCCTGAAATTTTCAGAAGGGTGCTTTTTTGGTTCTTCAAAAATATAAATTTTGGCCAAACAATATTTTTTTTTTAATTTTTTTAACTAAAAACAAAAATGTTAAGAAAAATTTTGGTTTTTACATATCACTAACATGAAAAAAATGTAAGTGATCAAAACTGAGTAATTTTGATTTTAACTAATTGCACTCGACTAGAAAGTAAAAAAAATTTAAAAAAATTTTGCTCAAAATTCAAAAAAAAATTATAGATTTTCTGAAAAATTAAAAAATGTTAAATTCATTTTCTAGTGGGATGAAAACGCAAATAGGTTTTAAAATATTGTTTAACATTTTGTTTTTACATTCCACTAGCATGAAAAAAAAATGTCGGTGAATCAAATTGAGTAATTTTGATTTTAACTAATTGCACTCGACTAGAAAGTGGGATAAAAAATAAAAAAATTTGGGCTATATTAAAAAAAATTTTAAATCACTTTTTGAAAAATTAAAAAATGTTAAATTCATTTTCTAGTGGAATAAAAAAACAAAAAGTTTTAAAAAACTTTTTTAAGATATTGTTTTTACATTCCACTAGCATGAAAAAAAAATTTCGCTGAACCAAATTGAGTAATTTTGAATTTAATTGGACCCGACTAGAAAGTTAAAAAAATAATAAAAAAAGGTTGCGCAAAATTTAAAAATTTTTAAATAATTTTCTGAAAATTTCAGGATATCTTAAGATATATCAGAGGTATACACAAAAAATTTTATTCCAAATTTAATGGCGCATTTTAATTTTTTCGCTTTTGAAAATTTTAATATTTTCTAAAATTAGAAATTTTAATTTGTTTTTTCAAAATACTTTTTTTTTATAACATTAAGTACTCCTTTGCCAAAATTTATTTTTGAAGCAGAGTAGTTTCCGAAATATTGGAAAAATACACTTTGCCAAACAAGAAAAAGAGGAAAACAAATTGTATTTTTTTTTCCTCGCAGAGCTTCGTTTTATAATAAAAGGAAATGTAAGGTAGTAATATTAACTGAATTTTTAAAAAACCGGTTTTAAAACAAATTGAATTAAGCACGTTTTTAATTAAGGTTAGGCGGCAACTGTACTCTCAACTCGCCCTACCTTGTTGGTTGTAGCGACAAAAACACTCCCCGAAGGATTTGGGGAATGTTGTCAAAAGTGGCAGTCCTTTGCCGGATATGCACCCGGTACGCTCCGGTGCTCGCTGGCGGTACATGCCCCACCCTGGCGTGAGCGATTTGGTATGACCAGTGCAACCTTCTAGGTCAACCTAGGGTAATGAGAAGTAAGAGGCATCATATCCATAAATCAAATATAAATAAATGAATTAGATGCTACCTTTCTTTTGAATCAAAGTGTACTCATAAATATGTTCAACGGCATCTTAATTCCTTCAAGTAACAGCAAATTACGATAATCATTCACAACAAATCGAGTTGCATTTAGTGATTCTGGAACCCGTCGACACTGTCGCTTTGGTAGCTTCAACTCTTTACGCACATTCAACACATTACAATCGAGAGTGAAACTTGGCCAGCAGGCCACATGCACGACACCAGCCAGCGTTTATAGACCTGATTTAGTGTATTTTTTTGTTATTGTTGTCTGATATTTTAAAAAACTGGATTTTCCAATCTTGTGTGTCCGATGCCGCCAAAAGGCGGAAACCGTTCATAAATAGAGGTTTGGACGTCGAATTGAACTACTTGGCTGTTAAAGTCGTATATGGTTGGGAGGATAGTGTTGCCAAGTAAACAAGTAAAGAGGAAAGGAATTTTTTCACACCAAATCTTTAAAAAATATTTTTTGAGGTGAAATCTGCAAGTCAATTTTTGACGAAACCGAATCAGTAATTTTGATCTTACCTGAGCTGGGATTTTAAACTGGGATACTCGACACCATAGACCGGCGCTTATCCACCATAACAAGATGAACGTGTTTTTTTATTAATTTTTCTTGTATCTCTACCGCGCTTATATTGCATTATTTTAATTGAATTGCTATGATCGATGCCCCCGAAAAATTCAAACGAAAAACCGGAAATTCTATTTTTTAGAAGAATTTATTTAGAAACTACTCTACAGAAACCAAATTTCGGAACGAAAAATGCGGCCGCCTATTCTGAAGGTTCTCTGATGCGCTAAGGGTTATATTTTTCAAGCGCGGCCCGTGTATACATTCTTCTATTTCTTCTTGTATTGCCTGTTTTTCATTTTTTCGCCTTTTGCGTGTGTTTTTTCCAAACCTGTTAAGTTTGATTAGTAATTAGTAATCAATTCATTAGACTCCTTTTAATTGGTAATGATTATTTTAATTGTTTTTCAAGAACAGGCAATTATTAATTGATTACGATTAGAAACCAAAAAAGTCTAAATATCAAATGATTACTTTTGATTATTTAAAATTTTTTTTAATTTTTTTATTTTTTGTTTTTTTTTATAATTTTTTTTTTTCAGTATTGCTGATATGTATATTTAGGTGCTTCTACAACAGTACTGAAAAAATTCTAAAATAATAAAAAAAAACAAAAATAATTAGAATGAATTAGAAAAGATCAAAAGTAATCAAAGCAACTTTTTTAATTATTTTTGATTTTTCTTTTATAATTTTTTATTTTGTCAGTATTGTTGATGTGTATAACTATGTTCTTCTACAACAGTACTGAAAAATTTAAAAAGTAATGAAAAAAACATCAAAAAAAAAACTGCTTTTTTTAATTATTTATTTTTTTATTTTTTATATTTTTTTTTAATAATCGGAAAAATCATGATTTTTTTTTTATTCTTTTTTTAATTAATTGTAAAATAATCATTAAAAATTGAAAGTAATCCTAATCGATCAGTAAATGGATTCTCAAGAAAATAATTAATAAAACCGGTAATCATTACGATTAGTAATCATTATTTAACAGGTCTGGTTTGTTCTTGGTTCATGTTTTCATCTGAGTCACTTTATTTTCCTCCATATTTTTATTTAGATTCCGTGTTGCCTTCTATACATTTTACTTTTCTCATTTCTTTTCCTCTCTATCCTTCTTCCTGTCTTATATTTATATTTTTTTCTACCCATCACTTTGTTTTATTCCTTCTTTTTTCCTTGGTATTGTCCCCTTTCTTTGTCACCTCCCTTTCACTTTTTAAGTCTCATTTTCTGCTTTGTCTCCATCTTCTACCTCTATCATCATGTATTTTCAAGCAAAGGCAAGACAGTGACAAAGGTGAAGAAATGTAAGAAGAATGGAAGAAAAAAAGATGACAAGATGACACCGTAGGTCCCAGGTTCAAGTAACGCAACAAGTAACATCAAAATGTTTGGATAAAGTGTTTTCAAAAACGGCGGCGCCCCTCGGCTTTACTCGGCAACCCTTCGTGTGTATTTTTGCCTTGAAAGCTTCTCAACAAAAATTCATCTGGATTTCTAGATGCCGTTCAGAGTCGCCATAAAAAATGTAGTTCCCGAGAATTGGTTGCAACAATTAGAAGCAGCTCATCACAAGTTGGTAAAGAAATGCGCCCTTAATCTTCTCGGATAAGAGAGACGGAAATTTTTTTTTTTTTATGTTACCTAAATTTCCTTCCTCACCGTTTTCCTTTTAATTATGTTTCCTCTTCTTCTACTTCTTTTTTAATGCTTCTTCTTTTCTACCTCTCTGCGTTATCTAGCTTTTCTAATTCTTCCATATTTTCATTTTCCTTCTTTCTTGATTTTTTTTTTTCTCTTTTCATTCTTTTAACTTCATCTTTCTTCCTTTTCATTGTTGTTATCTTCGTTTTTTTACCTCTCTTTGTTTTTTGTTAACCTTTTTATATTCTCTTCTTTCTCTTTTCTCACTCTTTTTATATTTTCTTCACAACCTGTCTGTTCTTGTAGATGATTTCGGCTCAAGCCCTTCAAATCCAGCCATATTTATAGGCATATCTTCGTTTTTTTTAATGGTATCAATTTTGCCAAATTTTTTTTGTATCTCTTTTCAATTTTCAATCATTCAATATTAAACACACACATTCATGTTCAGATGTGTTTGTGTCTATAAAATGAACATGTTTGCCCTCACCAGCTATTAAACGAAAATTAAACTTTTGTTTTGACGCGTTGAAGTTACCTGTTACTTCATGATTATTTATGCATTTTAATATTTCTTTTTCTCCGCAGCTGCAGCTTAATAAATATTTATGGATACACACACACACACACCCAAATTAATAGTTATGTTTGCACAAGTGACCCGTAGACGCACTGAAGGAGGGCAAACAAATAGTTTCAACGTTGTAAGAGTCGTCAATGGGTTAAAACAAACAAAAACAAAACAACATGTTGAAGCGTTGGACCTGCAGCATAGCAAATGAAAGTGAATATAAAACAACAACAATAACAAAAACACATGCTCAAACTCCCATTTATCTGGCTATAAATAATCATTTGGCCATGGTTTGCGCGTTTTGTGTATTAAAAGCGAGATAAGAGAGGAGGAGGAAGAAGAAGAAGACGAAGAGTAGCGAAAGATCGAAACGGGTTATACATAAGTCAATTACAAGTTTTGCCATACGCGTTGAAGTTTTTCGCTTAACAATAACAACAATGATATTGCGAAATTGATGGCAGACACAAGCCAATTGTTGTTGTAGCAAGAAACTTCATGTTGCATGCCACCACAGATAAGTAAAGTTGCAACAAAAAAATCTTACATCAACAACAACTGACGGAACAGCAACCGTCAACTAGCATCGTACTAGTACGCCCAGAAGTTATGCGCAAACGCTGGAAGCTTGCTCGAATGTGTGGATAATTCATTCCCATGCGTGGTTGATGAGGTTTTACATGGTTTAAGCAGAGTCAGTGAGTGGGTGGCTAACTATTTCCAATATAAACACGCTCTTGTCAAAGCGTTCATTTTTTAACAGCGCAACGGAACATTGACGGTGGTCCATGTTTTATGATGTCGGCCAATAAATATCAAAACTTAACTGAGATCTCAGCAACTAGAAGAAGCTTGAAGAACTCGTGTGGAACTAAATTTTGTAAAGGGCGAAAGCTTCGAGTATAAATAAACAACCTCGATTTGATAAATACAGCTTATATGGTTTTTATATGGAACACGGAAGCACTTTGCTGGGAACACTTTGCTATCCTTAAGGGTTATAGAACAGAAACCCCAAGAGCTTTTATTTAGAACTAAGCAGTTAGAGTAGGGTTAGTGCCGTGTGTAGAAGTTCCCTTTAGTTTGAAAACTTGCTGATTGCCATTCACAAAGCAAGCAGTTCACTACTCCTGCTTCGTCCGAGGTTTCCTTCGGGTAGCCACTGAATACCCATTTGCTCGCCATTCGCCCTACTACATGAGAGTACCGGGTTCATATGCGTCACACGACTGTCACTGCAATGCAAAACAACACTCCCCAACGACCTCGGTAGGTATTTTTAATAATAAAACAACAACAGCGACATCTTCAAATACTCCTTGTTACGATCTGTTCATGAACGCTGAAATGATATACCCCGGCTGCACTGCTTCAGGCTGTGTCGAATAAGAAGTTTATAAACGAAATCGTCTGGATCATCAACGGTACTTGAAACAGGAATCATTTGAAAGTGAATTGAGACAGCTCACTAATATCGGCCTGGCTTTCAACTTTTCGGTTACATACCACAAGATGTTCCTACTTTCCACCAGGTGTCGCATTCGACAGTTTCATCCTGTCGCAGGTGAAAGCATCTCTGCACGAAGGGAGCGCAAGTTTT
Source organism: Merzomyia westermanni (assembly GCA_949987695.1). NCBI lineage: Eukaryota > Metazoa > Arthropoda > Insecta > Diptera > Tephritidae > Merzomyia > Merzomyia westermanni. Next base: position 34,770,575 of record OX465291.1, on the reverse strand, counting down.
TTCACTGGACATTCCTTAAGTGGGCCTCCTCTTTCTGTCGCTGCCACCAGTGGATCAGGAAGCTTATTATGTGAGCCAGCTCTTATTGATATAGCTTGAATAGTTATGCAAATATCACGTTCTAAATTATACAAACAAATTCTTCAGAACTATGTTAAAAAACTGGGCGTGGCCCTTAACCGATTTAGCCCATTTTTACAATAAAAAGTTTCTTTTGTATGTATGTATGCATTCAACATTTTCGCCAAACTTCGACAAATCCATTTTTCCCGGAGTTATGGCATACAAAGTTTAATATAAAAGGGGCGGGGTCACGCCCATTTTCGAAAATTTATATTCTTCGAATTTCTTCGTTCACGGACACTTTGAAAGTGAAATAGAAATGTTAGTAAGCTATTTTAGCAAAAGTTATTGCCTGTTAAATATATATATGATCCTTTTCAAAATTTTTCATATAAAAGTGGGCGTGGACCTTAACCGATTTCGCCCATTTTTGTGTGCTGAATATCGTTTCAATATCTGGAACGGTTTTTGATTTATGATTAATAATATTTCTAAATTTTACTTCATCAAAGGTGGGCGGTGCCAAGCCCATCTTCAAAAATTTCTTTAAAAATGTATTGTATTGTATTTTCGAAAATATTCTATATATAAAAAGTGGACGTGGCTATCATCCGATTTTACACATTTTAAATAGCACTCAGAGATGAGTGCCAAGGAACCTGCATACCAAATTTCATTAAGATATCTCAAAATTTACTCAAGTTATCGTGCTAACACACGGACAGACGGACGGACATGGCTTAATCAATTTCTTTTTTCCTCCTGAACATTTTATATATATAAGTCAATATCTATTTCGATTCGTTTATGCCGTTACATATTACCGTTAGGCGAATGAAGTTAATATACGTTGTGTAGGAATCAGGTATATAAAGCGATCACCTCAAGGACTAATAAATAGCAGTGATCTCCATCGTTATTCGAAGAGGCAAAAGCATTCGCTGAGACTACAAAGTAGAAATCAGACCAGACCGTCTTGGGAACATGTCTATTGCTTCTATTCGATTTCCAATTGGCTGCAGTTAGCACGAAAGAGCGAAAACTTAAGAGAACTCTTTTTCAAACCTCTATACGCCCGAGCGCTACAAACTCTGCAAACACCGGTCAAAGTCGTTAAAACGACGGACAAGCCTCAAATTGACGCTCATAAGCAATTTAATTCTCTAATTACAAGTAGACTAAACTATATTCAGAAGAAGAAGGCTGGAGGAGACAATGCTTGTTGTGCAAAAGAAGCAAGTAATTAGTAACGCTTCACCATCTCGTCATTGACAAATATTGCAACACAGGAACTTAACTCCTGTCGCCTGCGTACGACGCCTGTATTTAACACAAAACTAAGAAACGTGTCTGTCGTCATTTAAGGTTCGCACATTAGTCGTTTTTTTGGCCAAGACGCCAATGCGATTGAAAAGAAAGAACAATGAATGCATTTAAGCAAGCTGGCTGTGGGTTTGTGGCAGGTAGACTAAAGACGTCTCGCCTCACTATATTTAGTCTGCAGTTTGCTACTGTAGTTGTTGTTGCTGCTGTCTGCATTTGGACGCATTTCTCTTGAGTAGAATTAACACGTTGCAAGTCTAAAAAGGTAAAAACACAGTGAAGGCGAATCGCTAAATTATTGCTGCAATTACAGAGACTCAATCACTTCAGTGACGATGTGAAGAGCGCGCGCCGTTAATTGTAGACACTGGAAATAAGTTATTCTTGATAAATGGTCTTACGTTGGACAAAGTAGGTAGCTTTGCAATAAAACCCTGAATCGTGGAAAAATCCCTTAAAATATGTATTGATGATGGGTATATCAAATCGTATAAATACAGACAATACAGAAAATATTTGATTAGTTATCAATTAATTAGATGGTTTTTTTAATTGGTAGTAATTATTTTAATTAATTTATTATTAAAAATAAAAATAAAATTTAAAAAAATAAGAAAAAATTAAGAATAATCAAAAAAGGTTGTTTTGACTACTTAAAATTTTTTTTTTAGTTCTTTCAGTATTGTTGATGAGTATATTTGTGTGCTTCTACAACAATACTGAAAAACATCAAAAATAATCAAAAGTAATCAAAACAATTTTTTTTTTAATTTTTTAGATTTTTTTAATATCGTAAAAAATCATGATTTTTTTTTGTTAATTAGTTGGAAATTAATTATTAAAAATTGAAAGTAATGGTAATCAATCATTAAATGGATTCTCAAGAAAATAATTAATAAAACCGGTAATTACTACGATTAATCATTATTTAACAGGTCTGTATAAAAACCGCAGACGCTTTACTCATCTGTGTACTTGAAGTCGTGAATAGGGTGATCGTGGAGTTAGTTAGAGAAACTAGAGAGATTTGGATTCCAGTCGTCGCTGTTTTTATTGTGACAGAACTTCGACCTGCTAAGTCGGTTCGTCCACTCACGGATACGAATTAAATAGTGTTACACTGAGGGTCCTTGATCGGGAGGAAGATCCGACTATCCTCCATCTCCTTAGACTCCAGGAAAACGATATTTTCCCTATCTCTTGAAGGATAATTCCTTGTGTCGAGTGCTCATAAAAATACTTATATTATGTCCAGAGCTGTTAAATAATGATTACTAATCGTAATGATTACCAGTTTGGTTAATTATTTCCTTGAGAATCCATGTAATGATTGATTACCATTACTTTCAATTTTTAATGATTATTTTCCAATTAAATAATAATCAAAAAAAAATCATGATTTTTTAGGATTATTAAAAAAAATTAAAAATAATCAAAATAGTTGTTTTGATTACTTCCGATTATTATTTTTTTTATATTTTGGATTTTTTATATTTTTTTTTTATTTTTTTTTTTCTTGATTCTTTTGGATTTTTTTCAGTATTTTTGATGTGCATATTTATGTGATTCTACAACAATACTGAAAAAAATCAAAAACCATATATAAAAATATATATATATATATTTTTTTTTGTGATTTTTTTTAATTGTTATCAATTAAAATAATCATTACCAATAAAAAAAATGCCGTCTAGTTAATTGAATACTAATTACTAATCAAATTTTACAAATCTGATTAAGTCAGACTTTTGTAGGACTACGTTAAGTAGCTAGCTGCCCTATAGACAAATTGTTGTAAGATCAGCATGGAAATAGAGTTCGAGCCTGTGGATTTCGAGGATCTGGCGTTTTTGAAGACTTCCTAAACCTCCGTAGTGGTCATGGCTCCATATCGACTTGATTTTGGCTTGAATATAGAAGCGAAGCAAAGGAGTCTTCTAGTGAAGGAAGACAAGGCAAAGTATTTGCTGTCATCAAACAAAGAATCAGCACACCTGCGCTGTTATGTTGTTGTAGTAGCCTGTTTAGTTGGCATATCCGCTAGAGTGGCGCTTAGTTATAAAAATCGAGGTGTTACCGACTGAAATGGTTTTATGTAATAAAAATATATTTCCGCAAACGTTTTGTCCCAATTCATTAAGTCTAGCCCGTACCACTCACATATTTGAAACTGTGAAGGAGTTCGTCTACTTGGAAGAAAGCGTTAAAAAAGAACATAATGTCAGCGAAGAAAGTCGATAAGTCGATGAACCACTCTAGCCAAAAAGTGCTATCTTGGACTGAGTAGGCGGCACAAAGATGCTTCGACTAAGAAGGTTTTCAGATCGACACCCAAACTCGAAAGCAGAAGAAAGAGCAGACCGCGTATGAGATCGGAAAAATAGGTGGTCAGTGGCTTGGTCTCCCTTGGTGTTGAAAATTGGGGCCCTAAAAATAAATGACGATGATGATACAGATACAGCAAGGCGATAACGGCTCTGCTGCCCCTTGCCGCAACGGAGGCGAAGACCAGAACTTCAGTTCCCCGCTAAGAAGGTCCATTAGAATCTTGAAGATATTATGATCAGTTCATGAAAAATAGTGAAAACTATGGTCCGAAAGGTCAGAACCTCCAATTTATTTCGGTAAGGATAACTTTAAATCGAAGTTATAACGAAAGTATTGATGCAGCTCTCAAATTACCGAATATTTTAATTAAAATTTTTTACTTCTACCATTTCGCCCTACGGTTTCGATTTTGATTCCGGTTCTGTGTTCAATATAATAGTAGTGAAATTAAAATGGATATCCTTGGACGATGTAAGAGAAAGCTTTGTTTTTAAGAAATTTCATTTAAAATATAGCGAACTCCATAATAGAAATCACATGAAAAGAAATGTCTAAGTTAACACAAAGCTCCGGAAAATTAATTAAACTTTAAAAAATGGCTATTAAAATATTAAAATTTGTTGACAGAATTTCTAGAAAATTTTTGAGTACGCAGCTTTGTAGACCAATCAATTTCAGTACAACATTGTGCAAGTAAGAACTCGATCAAAAATTTCCCTGAATTTTCAGAATTTTTTTCGGTGTTGAGTGATTTCTTCCATTTGGTATTGAAAAAATACGCAACATCCTTTGACGAAAATAATACAAAAAATTCAGATGAAATTTTGCGGTACTTCTAACTTGCACATTATCATGCTATAATTGAATGAGCTATAAAATTGCGTACTTAAAAATTTTCTAAAAATTATGCTCAAAAATATTGAAATTTTGATGTAAATTTTTAAAAGTTTAATCAACTTTCCTGAACTTTGTGTAAACTTTGAAATTTCTTTTTATGTGGTTTCTGTTATGAAATTCGCTATATTTTAAATGAAAACTATTAAAAACAAAGTTTTTTTTCTTCGAACGATATTCAAATTAATTTCACTACTATTATATTAAACACAACTGTATGTATACGAAAAGTATGCAATAACATGAATACATTGCCAAGTATCGAGTCAAATTAGACAGTAGTTTATCGAGTACTCAATTACCCACTCAGTTTATAAGGCACAGTATCGATAGATTCTTAGTATCATTAGTGCCGTCCGAACACACAAAAAGAAAATCTAAATTGACAAAACACCTTTGCACACATTTCATATCCTTTCAATACATCGACTACTCAATGAATAAGCATAAAAAAGGAAGTCATTGCGAAAACTATTGCGCACACGTAATTTCATTATCAACCCCCAACTGGTACTTCTTCCTCTGCTTCTTGTTATTTGAAAACTCAAGCAATGAGTTTACTTAAGGAATTTAGGCCACAGCAAGGAAATAAGGAACTGAAAGGCGCGTTAAGTGAATGACGATTGCATCATTTCCGCATTAAAGTCAATAACTACAGATACAACGTACTTGGGAGTCGCTGCAGTAAAACACAAAACTATTCAGCATAAATACTAATTCGCAACTAGAATTTTCAAACTGGTATCAAACTAGTCCGAAAAGGATAAAATCTGTACCACAGACAATTTAATGTTTTGGAGCATGCTGGTTGTCAAGTCTTGCGTTATTGTGAAGTGAAAAAAAAATTTTTATGTTAATCAAAATTATTTGGGAAAAAAAAATTTTAATTTCCAATTATATTTAGAGGTATAAAAAAAAATTTGAAAAAAAAGCTTTTAATTTCTAATTTTAGAAAATTTGTAACTTTTCAAAATGGAAAAAAAAATTTAAGTTCGCTTTAAATTTTGAACCCACATTTTTTTTATTTTACCTCTATCCTGAAATTTCTTGTTTGTTTTTTTTTCGGAATATGAATTTTTAACTTTAAAAAAAAAAATTTTGTTAATTATCATAACTTACTGGTTGCGTTCAATTAGTTAAAACACAAAATTACTAAATTTTTATAACCGAAAATTTTTTTTTGTGGTAGTGGAATGTAAAAAAAATATGCTCAAAATTTTTTTCACATTTCTGTTTTCACATTCCATTAGCATCAAAAAAAATCTTTTTTGTTTAAAATTGAGTAATTTTGTGTTTAACTAATTAAACTCGACTAAAAGTTAAAAAAAAATTTAAAAAAAAACTTTTTAAAATGTCAAAATATCTTTATATATATCAGAGGTATATCAAAAAAAAATGGGTCTAAAATTTAAAGCGAATTTGAATTTTTTTCGATTTAGAAAAATTTTAAATTTTTTTAAAATTTTTTTTTATACATCTAAATACGCCCTTTAAAAGTGCCAAAGTTTATTTTTTTTTTAATAACAGTAGTTTCCAATATTTGAAAAATAAGCTTTATAAAAGAGGAAAAAAATTTAAATTTTGAATTGCATAATTAAAAAAAAAATTATTTTCCTTTATTTTATTGTATTTCATTCAATTTTATTTTATATAATCTTATTTTTTTTTTTATTTTTTTATATTTTTTTTTTACTTTCTTTATTTTTTTCTTTTTTAATTTTACAAAAATTTTTTTTTATTTAATTATTTTTTTTTATTGGATTGTATCTTATTTTATTTTATATTATTTTCTTTTATTTTTTTATTTTTATTTTTTTCCATTTTTTTTTAGTTTTTTTTTCTTTGCCAGAACTTCGTGTTATGATAAAAGGTAACTCTTCACCAAATTGTATTCAAATCAAAATGGGTCGATTCCAACTATATGGCAATTTGACATGGAAAGTGGGTCTTTCCACTCCACGATATCTCAGAACTTGACCACCTGAGTTGGAAAAGTCGCAATAGAGCTCTTTTTTAAATCTTATACACCAAAGCTCGAACCTGTGACCTCACCCATATGGGCCCAGTACTTATCCACCACGCTCGGATGCATTTGTATTATTTTCGCTTAAATGGAACTCTTTTTTTTCGGTGTATTTTGATCTAGTTTGAGACTGGTGTATTTCTGCAAGGAACCGGACAATTGACATCTCGTAGGAGATAACAGTTACTTATATGTAAAAAAAAGTACATTTCGCTGACTAGTTCCACTTGGTATTCATACTAGTTTTGAACTAGTTTACAACTACTCCGGTTGACTGCAGAGGCATTACATACATAGTTGGAAGGAAATAAAATGTTTATGAGAAAATGAGTCAGCAGCGATATGTAGCAAGACCTCGACGTTTAACCTAAATAAACAAAAATTAAGGGAAATTACTTTGCCATACAAATTCGACTTACGCATATTTAAATTTTTATGGAAATCGATAAGGCAAACAGTAGCGGAACTTACCTGAAAGAGAAGAGAGAAAAAGGAAATTAGTAATGGTAGTGAATGCAATCAACATATTTCTTTTAAAGAATTTATATGATACAAAATAGGATGTAAAGCACAAAAAAGAAATTGAAAATAATTTCCCATCTTCCACCGGAAATGTAAAACGACATAAATCTTTGCATTGCTTGACATCGCCAACCCTAAATTATCAAATCAAGCACAAGGCCATAAAATTGAGTTATGCACTTTGATACGGCAAAAAAAAAACATAAAAATATTTCAACAAAAAAACTTGAATAAATATTCATCTTAACAGCTCTCACGTTGCTATGCAATTTCATTCGCAAACTCGCCTAATCTTATGGGAACTTCACAGCACCAAAAACTTACTTTACCCTAATCGAGTTATAAAGGCAAACAATAAAAATAGTTTCACGTTCGCGGAAATTGGTCTGATGCAATATGAGAACACATGAACCGCAAAGGGGCGTGATGCACTTTGCTGCTTTGTTTCGTGGCTGTGTTACTGGGCGGCGAATCAGGTGGAAAGAGATTTAAATCTAATGTGCTCTTACAGTTTTATGCAGTTAGATTTGCTGAGCACTATTTCAAAGCGGAAATTCACTTCGAGAGCTTGCTGACACAAAAGTTGTCGATACCTGACCTTTCGCACTGTTACTACTCCAGAGCTATTCTAATTAAGCTTTGACTCCACCCTTATTTGTCGAGCTCCTGGAACTTTGTCATGTGACTTCGGAATCTCTAAATTTCTATGGGGGGGTTTATAATATTCAAGCGGGAAGGTATGCCTGTCGGAAAAGATGAACCAAATTGCGGCGGGGTAAAACAAAGAGTTCGCGGTGCAGTCGAGCTAGTATCAGAAGGTGCTAGCACCAGCCTTCCGGCGCAAGCCTAGCCAACTCTGTAATTCCTCCCCCAAGGTTCGGGCTCTTTTGCTGGAACAACAACAACAAGATTTTGGGAAGTATTCGCATTTTTTTACCTATCCAACGTACGGGTCGACTCACCTCAGCCATCGAATTGCGCTTCACTGACTTTTGCTACACTTTCAATTCTGTCTTTTAACATATTTCGTGAAAAATTTACCTTGAATCTGTTTGTTTTTTTCCACAATCAATCAAAAGAGCTCGTTATGACGTCGATGGAAAACACTATCGGTTCATTCATAAGGAGATTTGTAAGTTGAGAGACGAAGATGAGACATCCTCTAAGTTAGGCCCAGTAACGACTAAGCAAGGCGAAGTTGCTCCAACAACAAAAATATTGGCAGGTATAGGGAAGAGTGATACACAAAGCTTTTTAAATTAAAGAAAGGCAAATAACGGCGGCCGCCGTGGTGTGAAGGTAGTGTTGCCGGCCTACCACACCGAAGGTCCATGGTTCGAGCCCTGGTACAGGTAACATCAAAAGTGATTTGAAAAAAGTTTTTCAAAACGGGGTCGCCCCTCGGCAGTGGTTTGGCAAACTCTCCGAGTGTATTTCTGCCATGACAGGCTTCTCAGCAAAAATTCGTCTCCTTTGTAGATGCCGTTCGGAGTCGGCAAAAAACTGTAGGTCCCACCAATTTGTAGGGAAAATTGAAATCGGCACACCACAAATTGGAAGAGAAGCTTGGCGGAAAAATCTCTTAGGAGGTTTATGATGATATACCTGTTGTATATCGCGCCATAGAGAGAGAAATAATAAATAGAGAGATATGAATAGGAAGAGAGTGTAAACGATTATTCGTACTCAAAGCATTTCTTACGAATTGGTACTCAAAACTTATTCAGTCACTCAATTCCTGCAACACCCATTAACACCCCAAATTTGTTGAGGGTGAAAAACAGCAACACATATTTCAGGATTCACCGTTCGATGAAATTTCTACATGCCTTCACCTTGTGTAGTGGCAGTCGCCTTTCGGGGCCGGCAAGGTACTTTGAATCCCCCATGTTTCCACGAAAGTGTTGAAGAGGTTACAAAGAAACTCAACATACCTCCTATGAAGTTAGTAACTTATCTATAGCACGTACATATCTGCATGCATATACTTTTAAAATAAAATTACTACTATCTACATTAGACTGGGTCGATTTATTAACCGATATCGCGCCATCGATTTTTCGATAGGTTTTGGGCTCAGGAAAAAAAAGTTCCACTACGCATACCCAACAAAATAATTTTCGAGCCTGCGAAATTTCATTTTTTTGACTTTTTTCGACTTTGATTTTTAAGGTTTTTTTCATGACCTACTAAAAAAATTTTCATTTGATTTAAAAATTTTCATGTATACCCTGTCCCACCCAAAAATGTCCGCTAAAAACGTTAACAGTTTTTTGAAAAAAAACACAGTTTTTTGAAAACAAAATGTTATTTTCGGGTTTTGGGACTTGTTTTGGTCGAAAAATCGATGGCGCGATATCGGTTAATAAATCGACTCAGTCTAATATCCATATATATAAAAATTAATCGTGGTTTGTTCGTCACGCTAAAACTTGAAAACGACTGAGCCAAATTAAATAGTTCCTTCTGGGGGTTTGTTTGTAATTAATACGCGCAAATTTAGGAAAAAAAAAATATTAAGGGGGCGTGGCACCTGCAATACAAACTTGATTTTATAGGAATAATATCTCCAAATGGGTTCATGATGGGGATCTGAAAGTTGGTATGGAGATATTCTGTATCAATACCATACTCACGGAAAAAAATGGGAGTTATCAGAAAAGGGGGCGTGGCACCTCCCATACAAACTTAGCTTTTCAGGCTGCATATCGCTAAAAGGGTTAATGGTAGGGTCATGAAAATTGGTATGAAGACATACGATATCAATACCATACTCACGGGAAAAAGTGGGAGTTATGGGAAAAGAGGGCGTGGCACCGCCCATACAAAAAGGACTTTTCAGGCTGAATATCACTCAAAGGGCTCATGATAGGGACATGTAAATTGGTGTGGAGATATACGATCTCAATACCATACTCACTAGTAAATAAACATGAGTTATAGGGAAAGGGGCGTGGCGCCTCCCATACAAACGTGATTTTACAGGCAGAATATCTCCATAGGGGTTTATGGTAGGGATCTGAAAAGCGGTATGGAGATATTCGATATTAATGCCATACTCACAGGAAAAAAGTGGGAGTTATGGGTAAAGGGGGCGTGGCACCATACAAAAAGCACTTTTCAGGCTGAAAATTTCTAAAGGGGGTCATGGTAGGGACATGAAAATCGGTATGGCGACATACGATATCAATAGCATACTCACAGAAAAAAAAGGGAGTTATCGGAAAAGGAGGCATGGTATTCCCGATACAAACTGAACTATTCTTACTCCATATTTCTAAATTTGAGCTTTGCATCAAAAACAGCATAAATAAATGGAAGGCTTCTCAGCAAAAATGTATCTGCTTTGCAGATGCCCTTCAGAATCGGCCAAAAACTGTAGTTCCTGCCAATTTATAGGAAAAATTAGAAGCAGCATGCCATAAGTTGGTAGAGAAGCTCGGCTTAATCTTTTCGGAGGTATATTCGCGCTAACTATTTTTTTTCTTTTGTATTAATACTGACAATTTGTTAAGAACACAAAATCGGGGGTTTAATCTATATACAATTGAAATTGTGAGCAATCGCTACTTAAAAAAAATACGGGTGTAATCGATAATTTTTTTTAAATGAACTCAATATAAAATCTATTTGAGGCAGAACGAAGTTTGTCAGATAGTCCGAGCATTACTATAAAATGAAGCACATACCTAGTTGAACCGCACATAAAATCTCTGATATGAGTATATTCCTATTTGAATACTGTTTGCTAATAAGTAGAGATAGTACGGAAGTGAATTTAGCAAAACCTGATTTTTTTCTTATTGAACGGAGTAGAAATCAGATCGCTCTATCTCAAAATATCTTTAAAAAAAACACCCTATCCCGGAACTTTTTTAAAGAATGCTCTATCTAAGAAATGTATTCAATAACACGGTCTACAAGTTGCACTGAAATTAAAATAACTGTGATTTAAATCAAAATAAAAAAACTCAGCTTAAGCTCAGCTTCCTTACCTATTTTTGTTTTTTAAGAATCGCTGATCAGCAACTCATTAAAGAATTAGAAGTGAGTATTTCACATTAAAGTATGCTGATCAGATCGGATTCAAAATCGAATCAGAATCAGTCAAAGGTTCCGATCCTTTGTAATCAAAATCGAGACTCCGCAACAAACCTTTCATTTACTTACATAGCTCATTGCCAAGAAATGCCCATAACAATAATCACATGTTTCTACTTTTGGCCTTAAAGTCACCTGAACTTTCTATACTTTATTGCTGCTTAGAAACTATTAAGCTAATATGTCACGTTCTATGCATGGCGATGGCTTATCCAAGGTGAAGCTTTACAATTTTTTTTAACTATTTTTTTTACTCCAACAAAAAATGTATGCATTTGGAATTACAATTATGGCGTTGCCTGAAATATGAAATTTACAAAACTTTCAATATAAA